>CM040171.1:2320000-3535000 GCA_022606695.1 Vaccinium macrocarpon | reverse complement strand
TGACAAACCGCCCCCAAACCTCACCATACTTACCCTGACCAACACATTTATTGAGAAGGATCCAATGGAGACCCTAAAGAAACTTCAAAAACTAAAGATCCTCCGATTGATGACAAAATCGTACTTTGGGACGGAACTAGCTTGCTTTGGAGAACATGGTGACTTTCCTGAACTTGGAATATTTGAAATTGGTTATTTGGAAAAACTTGAGATTGTGGTAGTTGAGGAAGGAGGAATGCCAAGACTCAAGGATTTCAAGATCAATAAAGACCTGTTGGAACAGCACAAGCGAGAAACACGATTTCCTGATCGATTGAGAAAGATAATCGTGCTAATCTGAAGACTACCGCAAGAGGAACTCAGGTATGAATATTTATTTATGAGTACCGTTGCTATTTTTCATGATTCTGAAGCAATTACAATCTATTCCTGTATATTCATGTTCCTTTACAATGGCAACATTTCAAGGTTTAGTATTTCAGAAAAGTCAAGTGATAGAAAAAGAAACCCCGAAAACCTCCCCGAGAAGGAAATCTACGGGTGTGATTTACATGGTGTACTGTGTACACCAAAGGTTTTTGGGGTTTTGCTTCATTTGTCTTGCTATCATGCTTTTTTTTTTCTTTTTAAATTTTAAAAATGCAATGTTTTGTCACATGCAGTAAGTTTTTTTTCTTTCTCCGAGAAACATATGGGTTCCAAGGTGAAAGGGAGGCAATTCAACCCCATTACTGCAATAGTCAATCCTTAATTAGGATTTTTCCTGCACCTTTCTACGGTTCTACCCGGGGAATTTATTCCACACTTCCTTTATCCACCCTTTTTAGTCTTTATCTATCTCAATTTAGAAGGGTGATCTATTTTCATCTATGAAGCACCGACACTTCTAGAGCTAGCTGTATCGGCGTGTCGGACACTGGGACATAGCGGGATACTTATGCGACACGCCACGTGGCGTGTCTCCCAAAATTTTTGAATTTTTTGACGGGGACACGGCTGGGGGCAAATTGTAAATTTTTTTTAAAATTTGGAGTCTCGTTTATCAATCTTTAAAATTTTAATTAATTAACTATATATATATATATATATATAGGGAGAGCTTCTAAAACGGGATTCCCGTTTCCGGACCTCCATGATCCAAATTTTTTTTGACGATCCGAGCCGTTCAATATGTTCAAAAGGTGTTTTCATGAGTCCACGCAAAAAATCTTCAAAAAAATACCGGGAAGGGCTTGATCCAAACAATTTTCGCAAAAAAATTATATTACATTTTTTGCGAAAACTACTTGGATTAAGCCCTTCCCGATATTTTTTTTGAAGATTTTTCGCGTTGCCCTTGAAAACACCTTCTGAAAAGATTGGACGGCTCAGATTTTCCAAAAACAATTTGCAAAACAAAAAAAACACCTTTTTTCTTGTTTCCGGGAGGAGTGGACTAGAAATTTTGCCTATATATATGTCGTGTCCCCCACCGTGTCCTTGTCTCTTTTTTCAAAATTTCCGTATCCGTATATATATCCATGTCCGTGCTACATAAGTATGAACCAATTCTTCTTCTCTATAGCCCCATCTTCTCAAGGCATGAGACTATGAGAGGAGTGATATATGGCAGCGGTTGATGATAGGCTGACGGCCAATTGACGTTTGTGGTGGACAATGGTGGCTGTGGCTTTTGCCGAGAGAGACAGTGGAGATGGTTGGTGAGATGAGACATAAGAGTTCGACATTTAAGTGGCAGAATTATAAAATTGGACATTTTGGGGGTTTGAAATTTCAAGTATCCCTAATGGACATTTAAAATGGGACGATGGGAATATTTTTTTCAGTGGAAGACAAATAGTTTAAAATTTTTTCTTACAAATTACTGTAATAATGTTTTAGCATAAGAGCACTATTCCCATGTATCGGTGAAGAAATAAGCATGTGCTCCATTAGCAACCCATGTTATATGACATTATGACCTACTGAAAATCATTAAGAATTATAGACAACGAACTAACTCTATTTTTCCTTTTGTCTCGCAGGTGGTATTAATTACATGGGCTTTTGATTCTCATCTGCAACTTGCTTATTCAGTAAAGTTATTCTGCTCTAAATTTTTGTGTGACATATTCTTATCTGCAACTTTTTCTTTCTTTTTTTTCATTCATGCATTTCGTCAATTAGCATGAATTTTGTATTTATTTACGAAAAAAAGTTTCTCAACAGAAACATCAAAAAAAGTGAATTTTATTTTTATCACTTTCCTCCTTGTTGAAAAGTGAAATGTGAAACGAAAATGCTACATACACAACAAAATAGGCTAACAAAGTGGACAACAGCCCCAAAACGAGACGGTTGTTTAAAAAAAAAAAGGCGCCTAAAAAATTGAAATCGGGTTGCCTCCCTCTTCCCCCCAAATCAACTCCATACACAAAGAAGAGGAGAGTGAGAGAGGTCAATGCGACTGGATTTTTAACAACCCCCACCGAAAATCGGTCAACCAACACCGTCGCTGACCATCCCAACCTACAGCTCTCAAACTCTGGCGACCAACACCACTAGATTTTTAACAACCCCCACCGGAAATCGTTGGTCTCACAACAACCCCCACTACCAAAGTCTATCTCTCTCTCTTTCCCTCTCATGATGCCCCCTACCCCCCCCTTGTTTCAATCTGAGAAACCCTAACTCAATTTAAAAAAACCCCAATTTCATACAATGTAATGTTGTATTTTTTGGTGCAATGTGTATTTGAGTTTCGATACCCACTGTACCAGTTTTGATGATTACTAATTTTCCCAATAATTGGAGAAGTTATAATGAATTAAACTATTGACATGGGACTAGGTCATTGTCGTTTCGGTGCAATGTGTAATTTTCTATTTGTTGTTCCAGTTGTAAAGTGCATTAAACGTGAAGTTATAATGGACTAGGTCAGTTCTGATGAATCCATTCACAAACCCACAATAAGCATATAAACGTGAGAAACCATTGAAACACCGAAGTCATGGAGTGATATTCACCCCATGTCTAAGCCTAATCTACTACTCAAACATGATTAAGCTAAACATTAAAGGAAATATGAAGGAAATACAAAACATGACCAAAATCAAAATAAAGTACGGATTTATAAAGATTCGAGAAGTGCTTACAACATTAATAAAGGAGAAAACTTTGGTTCTTGAAGATTGAAACATAAAATCTAGAGAGAATGAGGAGCTAATTTAGACTAGAAAACTAACTAATGAGGGAGAGAGGGAGAGGAAAATATATACAAACACCTTCCATCTCTCTCAAAATATGCTAATAATGCTTTTAATAGAAACTTTCCATAAGTAGAAAGTACAAAAAGTGCTTGAAATGGTTGAAAAATGCTCCACGGATTGATGTGGATCGATCCACTATGGAAGTGGATCGATCCAGATGGCTCTGGAACAATTTGAGTGGAGTTGGATCGATCCACCATAGTTCTGGATCGATCTAAGGTGGTTTGGGGCATTTTAATGAAGTTGGATCTATCCACCATGACCTTGGATCGATCCAAAGTGGTTTGGGGGGGGTTTTTGATGAAGTTGGATCGATCCACTAGGGATCTAGATCAATCCAAATTGCTCTGGTTAGGTATATTCTTGACCCAACTTAGCGGGCACGCCCCGGCTTTGTCCGAACTCGAAATGAGGCGATTCTTGAATCGTCGGAAAGCTCTATGAGTCTACTTTCAAACCCAATTGACCTCATCTTTATAGCCTTTGTATATTGAAAGTAATGAGCCTTTTTCTATCAACAGGTCAGATTTTCTCGAGGCTCATAACTCCAAATTTCTTGTTCTTTTTTTCTGGGCCTTCCTTGAACCTTCCAAAGCTTCTTGAATCGAATTTTAAGCTTCGGCGATTGTCCTCCATGGCTTTGCGGGACCTTGCGTACTTCCGGATACAACTGGGGATTATTCGGAGCTTGGAACACACCTTTTAGCTCTGATTTTCTGAAACTCATAAAAAACACAACTCACGCAAAATCAATCGTATAAAGGCACAAAATGCACATTTGCGTGATCACAATGAGCGAGATAAGCCCGGATATATACAACATTTGGGGCTTATCATTGCCGTTTGTTGAAAAATTAGTTCTAAAACCTCCAACGATAGAGAGGAAAATCAAGGCGTTGGAAGACATAGCATCAGAGTTTTCGATAAAATGGGACTGGAAGGATGTTTCATAGAAGATTTTCAATCCATCTGCATCTATGGACTCCGGGGGATTCAAACAGAAGATTTATAATCCATCTGCTTCCTTGAACTCCAATTTCTTCCTCTTCCTCTTCTTTTCCTTTTGTAATTTGTAAGAGATTGTGTTGTTTGGTGGATTCCAAGCAATCATTTCTTTGACTTCTTCTCTCCTCCCTCTTTTTTAGAGATTACTACATTCTTTCCCGGCCGTAGAAACACTGCGTTTTTCGTCACCATTGTTGTGGGTCCCACTATAGGTTGAGTTCATCCGAACTATTCATATTTATATTGCAGAGCACATACATATTCACTCGAAAATCATTTTGATTGGACATCAATATGTTCGAAGGAGGTTCACTGGAATGGTTAGAAGCACATACGAATTGATGATATTTTGCAATCTTTGCATTAGGGAGGCTAAGAGCATCTACAATGAACCCTATATTAATATGGATTGCTAAAATTTCAGCTAGCAAGATTGTAAAAATTGACTCTGATGGACTAGTTAAATTGGTCAATAATTTTATGGTCAGTAACTCACCCTACAAGTTCTTTTTTTTCGACATGGAAATGAGAAGATTATATTAATGAATGCCCAACAACACTTACAAAAATGGAATTCATTACAAAGATCTTGGATAAAGTCAAACTAATCATCTTCATAGAGAACAAGAAACGCACAAGGCAATCGATGTGTTTCACCCTAACCCAGACATGGCCTGACGCAAACAGCGACGAGATTCATACCTAGAATTAGCATCTCTGAAGAGACTTAGTGCTAGTTAAAGATAAAAGACAAAGAATACCCAGACGATTGGATAAACTCCAACCAAACATGCTCGCACCGATGAACTCCCAAAACTACAGATCTTCAAAGCCACCATGAGTTGTTCTACCAGCAATATCATGTTAGGTAAGAACAATGTTGGCACAAATACCATTGTAAAACAACCACGACTGAAATTACCCGATCTGTAGACGAAAATTCGTCCAAAGATGAAACTAACAACTCTCACAAAGTGAGAGACTATTTGGTTCTTTTTACTTCTTTACAATGGAAATTGATTGTGTGCGAGCGTGCCAGAGAGAGTTTCAATCTACTCTCTCAGATTAACTTTGGAAAAACCAAACCTAATCAGGCTATTGTGTTTTGTTGGTTTAATTACCTCAATTAAGAGGATTTTTCTTAATAAATGAAGAAATGCAAACCAATAAACTTAGGAAATCAAAGAACAATAAAGAAACAAGACACTTCGATTGATGAATCAAAGATAAACTTACTTCGAAATTGTCTCCAACTTCAAATACAGAGTAACAAAACTTCGAACAGGTGGTTGTTACAAGAACAACTGAGATAGGGGTGATTGTCACAAGAACAATCGAGATAAATCCTAATCTAATTCCTAATCTACTTCCTAATCTACTTTGAACTGGGTTCGAAATCCTAAACTACTTTGCCAATGAACAAACCAAGCATCAGGTTTTTGATAGCTATTTGTTGAAGATTTGTCCGGGGGTTTTTCACTCTTCAATTTCTTCTATTTATAAACGTTGCTTGTAATTTGAACTTTCCGCTTCATAAATTTGAATCTGGATTGCTTCGAACTCTAACTTCCACTCTGGGAGTTGGCAGTTATTCTTCCTCCACGTATGAATTTGAATTATTTCTTCTCCCAGAAGCTTTACATCTGCACGTTTGTTTACCAACTCAAATGATAATATGTTAAGGGAATAACTGCCTTCCAGAAGTATTCCACGTGTTTTAACTGCCAATTGCCTTGTTTCGCAAGTTTACACATGGAGCTTGTGTGTTCAGCAGTTAATATTATGGCTTCGAAGCCAATCTATATTTTAACAATGGCTTGTAACTGCCAATAACTATCTTTCTAAATTGAGAAGTAATACGACATCGTATTTAATTAACTTCATCTTATTAATCCAATGTATTTTCACTGACGAGTAACCCATTCAGATTAGATGACAAGTCGTTGATCTAGAGAGACAAAAGAAAAAGAAAGAACGAACGAAGAAAATAAATAGTACCATGGCCCTCTCCTCCCCCCACCATGGGTATGGAAACCCGGGGGGAGGGGAAGGAGGAAGAGTAATATTAGTGTTGACTAGGGTTTTCGGAGAAGAGAGAGAGAGAGAGAGAGAGAGCTCAATAGTGTCATTAACTTTTGTTGGCTCAAGTGTTAGAACAATTTTTTTTTTTCTTTCCGGAGAACTAAACGGAACAAATGATACAATTGTTACATGGGATGCGCAAAATGATATAACGACATCGCAGAAAAAGTAAGGAGGGATTTTTCTAATTGAGAATTACTTTGCGTAACCTTTTCTTTATTGATTTAAAATTTCATGTGGACAATGCATTAAAATTAAATTATTCAGCTTCCAATTTACAAACCAGCATCCAATTCCAGTAATTACCTTCACATATATCGAGCGATACTTTTAAAGAAAATTTTATGGTAGAGAAATAAATTAAAAGAAAATCTCCAAAAAACAAAAAGGAACTAGAATATGGGGTGGTTTGGGTAAATTGAAAAAAATTGGTTTTTTGGTTTTGTCCTTATTCAAATTTCTTTTGCATTTGTTAGTTTTTGGTCGATTTTTTATGGTTTGTTGGCTTGTCTCAACGAGAGGAATCTAAAAAGTATGAAACTATTAGTCAAAGTTAAAGTTATGTGAATAAAAACGAAAAATAATCCAAAAAATTGGCTTGTCTCGACGAGAGGAATCTAAAAAGTATGAAACTATTAGTCAAAGTTAAAGTTATGTGAATAAAAACGAAAAATAATCCAAAAAATCGATTTTTTGGATGTCACATTCGTCTTTATTCACAAAACTTTAAATTTGGCTAATAATTTTATACTTTTTAGATTCATCTCGTCGAGACAAGCCAAAAAAACACAAAAAATCCACCGAAAACTAACAAATGCAAAAAAAAAAAAATTGAATAAAAAAAACCCAAAAACCAATTTTTTCAATTTACCCAAACCACCCCTATATGTTGTGCTACTATTTTATAGAAGTTCAAAGCAGTTAATAACGGGGATGGAGCAAGAGGGGATAAGGCTTTCGCCACCTCTACAATTTGAAGGAAAAAAAAAGCCTACTATTATATTAACAAAATACACTCATCAAACTATATATCCCTTGCAAGTGGTGGCTAACTCATGCGGTAGAGTTCTTGGATGCTCCACACTGTATCCCGGGATTGAGTCCCATTCCCCCTCCCCATATAATAGATTATGAATAACGAATGAAACAAAAACTATATAGCCCCGCCCCTCTCTAGAGACATAGCATGTCTCTTTTACGCAAAAATTCTGACTCCGTCCCTTGTTAACAAAAGTAGGTTCCTTGCAAGTATAAGGCTTGGGTTCAAGAATTACGTATTTAAAAATTTTAAAAAATAAATAAATCAAACGTATCTGAAGAGCACATTGTTGCCAGAATTTCAATTTGAAGGACGTAATCGAATATCGAACATACCCACCAGCCCCATGCATCATATTTTATTTGAACTGTTACGTTCATAAACTGGTACACCCACGACATTAATTACTTGTATTATTGACAAAAGGACACAGTCGCTCAACCCAACTGTCCACGTGAGTAGGGGCGGACCTAGGGGTGCTAGGGGGTTTGGCTTCTGCGAACCTCCCAAGGTTCTTAGTAGTAGTGTATTTTCAATATATTTTTAATTTTTTTTGTATGTTTGCTATGGAGTGACTCTCCGCAGCTACAATTTTGTATCCGTCATTGCACGTGAGCATTCAAATTCAAAAGATGAGGGGCAAATGTCCGAAAATTAGAGATTGCGATTTGGAAGTGAATGACCTATCGCAACATTTATGCTACTCCC
The DNA here is from genome assembly GCA_022606695.1 of Vaccinium macrocarpon. Lineage (NCBI taxonomy): Eukaryota > Viridiplantae > Streptophyta > Magnoliopsida > Ericales > Ericaceae > Vaccinium > Vaccinium macrocarpon. Next base: position 3,526,918 of record CM040171.1, on the reverse strand, counting down.
TCCATCCGGAACAAATTTGTTGGTCCATAAACATACTTTTTTCAAGTCCAAAATATTTGCCCATTTTCAAAAGTCAAAAGAATAAAGTAGGAAAAAATTATTTTTGATGATGTGAAAACAATAAACACAAAAAGTAATTAGAAAAAGTTAGAATTTCCAAAACAAACCAACAAATCCGGACGGAGGATGTATAGTAGTACCATTTATAAATTTGTATACACTATTTAAAAATACATGTGACAGCATTGAAATCTTTCACGATACGATCACGACCACGCTTGTTGACAATAGAAATTTGATTAAAGAATTCTTCGATTGGTTTTTTTAACAGATATTTTTTGATTTGTTTGAACAACTTGATTTGAAAAGACGACCCATTCTCGGCCTGCACAGCTGAAAATCTGTACAAGGAAGAGGATCCTTTCCGGTCCATGAAAATGGACTGTGGACTATCCAATTAGCTCATTCATAGGCCTTTGTTGGGCTTATTTTGATAATCTAAACCGTTCAAAATTTAGAGTTTGTTAATCAAATCAATAATGTCAAAAATTAAGTTAATCGGACACTGGCTGATGTAATTTCGGAATGCATTTATTTTTGAAATAAATAGGTTAAGTGTTGTAATCTTATTATGTTCTAAAACAAATATATTACAAAATCATGTCGAACTATACCTGATCAACCTGATTTTTTGCATGGTTAATGTTCTCGACAAACTCTAGTATACTAACGATTTGGGTCATTAAAGTGGACATGAGAGAGACCACAAATGGGCCAACTGGATAATTCAGTCTATTTTTACGAACCCGAGAGGATCTGATTTCATTCAATACGATACTATGGAACGCAGCCGCGCCGTAAGCACAAAGTGAACTATTCTTTTGCCTTTTACTAAAAAAAAAATATAGTACTACGTAATGTTATTTTTGCTGAGGTGGGAGAGCATATTCTCCACCTGTACAATTTGAATTGGTATTTGAGGCAAAATTGTGAGCTTTATAGTTCACTCCGTGTATAACAGAGCATTGCTTCTCATAACTCCAAGCGCTGAAGTTGTTGAATCGGATTGAACAACAAAGAGATCGAAGATGTTGATCGGGTTATTAGGGCTTGGATTTAGCAACAGATGGTTTGTTACGATCCTCTCTCGATCGATCGATCTAATCTCTCTATCTCTCTGCATTCATACGCGTAGTTAATTTATGTTTTGTGACGCAGTAAATCGTTGAGTAAGCCGGTCAAAACGCGTATACATGGGCTGCGGAAGGGGAGGGAGGCGACGCAGAAGTATCTCATGACCAATATCGCTCAGGCAATCGCTAACCGCCACTATGTCAATGCCTACGAGAAGGTCGAATTACCAATCCTGATGATTTTCATTTTGTGACATAGGATCATTATGTGATGATGTGATCTTACCTCTTTTGATTTATCTTGTACAAAATATTAGTAGGAAAAGTAATTGAAATTCGTGTTTGGCCCTTATGGATTCGGTATTTTGTTTCATAATCGTGATCGAGAGAATTGAATTGACTTGGTATTACTCGTCTTTGCGAATTCATTTTAAGAAATCTTCGAGTCTTTTATCTGTGGCTTGGTATTCTCGTGATCTGATAAAAGTGTTTGTTTACGCGAGGGGAAGCAGACAGATGAATATATCAGTGAAGTGACCCGCTTGTGGTGCTATGACTTCATGGAGGAGGCCTGTGAACTCATATTGAAGAAGCTTCCGGCTATGGAGAAACGGAGGTCTGTGCATATAATAGTGATCTTGTCAGAAGCTATGCTCCTTGAGTTAAAAAGATTCTTCTTCAAGGGCTATCTTTTGTTAAACTTTCACTCGGACGACGATGTTATATTGAAATCATTTGTTGTCCTTTAGCTGTCTACTTTTACATATTTTTCAAAATATTTGGATAAAAATCATAATTTTACCGAATTCTGGTACCTCTAGTCAAAACGAACCTATAATCATTAAAAGTTTAACGCAAAACTAACGCACGCAAAAAAAAAATAAAAAAAAAATTGAGATCTTTAAGTCAGTGACACTGAAACGGGACAAATTGATGTTAATCTGCTTCCCTTGTCTATTGTTTCTTTCCAGTGAATGCCCCGAAGAATGCATAGAGGCGGTGGGGTCCCTGGTGTTTGCTTCTGCAAGGTTTTCTAATTTTTCTGAATTACGTGAGCTTACGAATGTATTTACGGAGAAATACGGGAGCTCTTTGCAACGTTTTGTAAATCAAGAGGTGAGTTCTCAAGGAATGCACTCTAGCTGCGTTGCATGCGATACTAAAAAGCAATAGTTTTGGATTCTGCATCTAACGTCCTTAATGTTGGTTGCAGTTCGTTGAAAAATTAGTTCCGAAACCTCCAACGATAGAGAGGAAAATCAAGGCGCTGGAAGACATAGCATCGGAGTTTTCGATAAAATGGGACTCCAAGGATGTTTCACAGAAGATTTTCAATCCATCTACATCTTTGGACTCCGGGGGATTCGAACAAAAGATTTCTAATCCATCTGCTTCTTTGAACTCCAGGGGTTCTTCGCAGAAGAAACCTAATCCATCTGCATCTTTGGACACCGAGGTATTCGATCAAAAGTTTTCTACTCCATCTGCTTCTTTGAAATCTTTGTGTCCTTTGCAGGTGATTTTTAATCCATCTGCATCTTTGGACTCCAAGGGATTCAATCAAAAGTTTTCTACTCCATCTGCTTTGAAATCTTCGTGTCGTTTGCAGAAGATTTTTAAGAATTCTTCGTGTCCTTTGCAGAAGATTTTTAAGAATTCTTCGTGTCCTTTGCAGAAGATTTTTAATCCATCTGCATCTTTGGACTCTAAGGGATTCGATCAAAAAATTTCTACTCCATCTGCTTCTTTGAAATCTTCGTGTCCTTTGCAGAAGATTTTTAAGAAATCTTCGTGTCCTTTGCAGAAGATTTTTAATCCATCTGCATCTTTGGACTCCAAGGGATTCGATCAAAAGTTTTCTACTCCATCTGCTTCTTTGAAATCTTCGTGTCCTTTGCAGAAGATTTTTAAGAAATCTGCATCTTTGGACTCCAAGGGATTTGATCAAAAGTTTTCTACTCCATCTGCTTCTTTGAAATCTTCGTGTCCTTTGCAGAAGATTTTTAATCCACCTGCATCTTTGGACTCTTGTGGATTCGAACAGAGGATAGCTAATTCCGCTGCATCTGCACTGGTAAGCCCTTTACTTTTCTCAATTCTCAAATTATATGCAAATGAGTTTACTGCAACAGGATCGCCCATTTATTGGCAAAACGTTCCTTGTTGGTTATTGGGCTAGAAAGTTGGTGGGAGGTTGTTCTCTTGTGGCTTTCTGTCCTAGCACTTGAGGATTCTCGGGCCGTTGGTCCTTCCATTAGTAAACGATAAAATTCCTCCTTTTACAGAGTTAAAAAAATGAGTTTGCTGCAAGTCTGAGTACGTTCGTTCGATCTATGATATTTTGCAGGGCCAACCTAAGAGGTTCGGGCTCATTCACGACAATGACCTGAAAGAAAAATCACCCGAGGAGGAAACTGTCACGATAATATACAAACGAAGCTATTCGGTTAAGGAGAGGAATGAGAACGGGAGCGAAAACTACGAACCGAACAAAGGAAGGGAGGTAAATAAGCTAATTGAAGACTTGGGCCGTCGCAACTTTAGAGGTGAAGAATTAAATGGTAAAGAACAATCCAGCCCTGAGAGAAACAACTACGCGATTACCACCCGACAATCTATCCCGGACAGAGTCATCTACTGCGGTACCACCCGGTCAGGACGAAAATTCACTCAACACAACTGTGAATTATGGTCATCTACTGTGAAGGAGGAATCTGGTGCAAAGAGTGTTGGAAAGAGGACGGAATTCGTTAACGGGACATACATGAGGAGCACGACGATTACTTGAAACAGTGCAAACGATTGTGGTCGATCACACACTGCAAACGTGACGAGCAAAGTTTGGGAGGAAGAGAGCGATACGTTGAAGCCGTATTCCAATACACTGTGTGTGGTTTTCAAGTTATCGGTATCCTATAAATTGCATATTTATATGTGTGCTCTATGTGTTGTTTAGGATACAGATTCTTTTGGCATTATTAGCAACAGAAATAAGATCGCGATACATCATGTGTCCTAAATTGTAGAGCAATATTGTATGAACAATATAAATTATAAATTTCATCTTTGAGCAAATTAACAATGCACTTTTGTTTACCTTTGAGCAATGAAATTCATCTTGCTTCTTCTTTTTTGGATTTTTTGCGATTAATATGACCGATTTTGTGTACCAAGTCGTCCTAAATCGTAGTGCAATAAAGCGATGTTTACGTTGATTATATTGTGTTACTGTACTTTTGAGCAATAAAATTCATCTTCTTCTTCTCATGGATTTTTTAGGAGTAATATGACCAGCTTTTCATATCAAGTTATGCCAAATCTATATTCTTTCTGGGTTAAGTTGCATTTTTCGTTTTTCTCATGAGTTTTATTCAAAAGTAAAAAATAAACAACTTTGAAGATATATACATTGCTAAAATTTCCCACTTTAGAAAGAAAATGTACATGTTGATCTTTTCCGAATTTTTTTTTATTAAATTCGTGCTAAATTTGATTTATGATTGTCTTGATGAGAGAATTTAAAAAGTAAAAAATTATCATCAAACGCTTTAAAATTTACACTCGAGGTAAACAAAAATTCGCAAAAGATATGTTTGCTGTTTAGAAAGATAATTTTACATGTTTTTTTACATGTTGGTTTATTGTTGGGCCAGTTGTTGGGAGGTCCACTATAGACATTTACTAGCATGCTTGAATTTTTGGGACCATATGGCTTTGGACGGATAAAATTGTCAATGAGAATTTCATAATTTCTTAATGACTAGAAGATTTAGTAGCATGCTTGAATGCAACTTGAAACATCCCGGTAACTTTTCCAGTACCGGCGAAATTTTCCGGCAAACTCTCAGTCGCCAGTAACTTTCCGGCACTGGTAAACTTCCGGCAAGCGTATGTTATGTATTAAGTTAAATGTGAGGGTATATTTGTCTATTAAAAATGGAGAGTAGACCTTACACCTTAGAATTTGCAAAAAGCTGGCTTAGAAGAGTTATGGAACTAAGATATGGACTAGACATGTTAAAAAAAACTATAATGAACTTTAAAGTAATTCTTTATTTATGTTATTGTTTTTAGTTTGTCTTTTCTGTAGGTAAACGGTTTACTCCCAAATATTTTGACGAGAAACTGAAAAACCTTGACCAAGCACCAAGAAATCTCTTTTGTATTTTAAAATGAATTAATTTTGTTCAAACCATCCGTTGCTTAGCTAGTCAATTGTACATAGATCGAGGATACGAGACAAATCCCTTTCATTATGCATATCAGGATTGCAAGAATTGACTTTAAATCCTCAAAAAAGAATTGAGAAATATCTCCTAAAATATATAATATGGACATTATTGCCTACTCATAGTTAAATAGTTGCAGCAAAAGATTCTTCAAAGAAAGAAACAGCAAAAGATTTTTGAAAGAAAAAACCAAACGTGCTAGACTATTTTAGTGTAACTTTCTGTTAATGACTCTTTCAACTTGACAACTCATCGATGTAAAAAATAAAATATTCTAATTCTACAATAAATAAAGGAAGTAAGAAATTCGTATCGGATACTTTGGTAGACAAAATCATAATTTGAAGATTTGCTTGGAATTGTTCTAATGACCCTCTAATTTGCCACATAAATAAGCATAGAGAATGATTTTCGATCGGCTAGTTCTATTTATAACCCATTTTCCCTCCATACAACCCATGCAAAATAAATACCAAAACTTTCCTCGCGAAAAGACTATTTAGCCGCTTAAATTACTTCATACCAACCCACCCCACTTTTTCACAATTGCTAATAACAACCCACATCTTCTTCTTCCTTCATCAGCTCCATCGTTTTCTCACTCCCCCCTCCCACATCAAAAGAATCTCTCCTCCTCCTCCACTCATTAACCCCTATTGTCCTCTCCTACCCCTCATCTCTCTTCCTTTCTCTCTCTCAATGGAGAACCTTGTTGAATCAATGGAGGGATCTTTTCCTTCACTAGATTTGGGAGAAGAGCTCCAAAGAGTATTGGAGCAATTTACAACTCCAAATCCACCAATGGATGCACAAATACAGACCACGGAGAAGTTAGAGGAAAACATGGAGGTGAAGATATTCAAGCAAAAAATGACCCAAGAGTAACCCATTGCTTTTTTGATTTTTCAGTCGCTATTCGTTCGAAACAGTATCACAGTCCCGAAAATCGCAATACAATTAGGTAGTTAATACCCGAAATTTACCTATAAAACCGGGAGTTTATATCCAAAATTGGTGATGGTAGTTAAGATCCGCAATATTGGCCATAATTCAATAGTTTGTATCCGAATTATGTATTTAGTTTCAGGAGTAAATATCCGAAATGTACCAAAACTAGACGAGTAAAATAGCAGCGATTTCTTCAGCTAGTTCGACGGAGAGGGCAATGGCCGAGGTCAGACAGAGGGAGGAGGGAAGAGAAAAGGGTTTTGAGAGTTTTGAGTGTTGAAATTTGGAAGAAAAATAACAAGGGGTAATTTGGGAAATGTGCCGGGTTGTATGAAGCAAAAATAAAGATTTGCCACATCAATAGGGTTGTATGTAACAAAAAGACTGTATGTAGCCAAAAAAGGGTTGTAAATAGAATCACCCTTTTCGATCACACTCCTTTTTTCCATAACTACACCCCCTTTTTTGGTCTTTGTAAATGTAAATGTAAATTTACATTATTAGCCTTAATTTCATGATCTTTGAGTTTTGTTTACACTTGAAAGGGTAATACTACTAAAATGGTTCATCTATAGAGAGATGTTCCCACAAAAAGGGTGCATTAGGGAGTTTATCCATGCAGAAGACTAACATTTCTATGTTATCTAAACGCCTTTACATGATTAGCCTTTCATGAGATTTTTTGTTTTTTGGGTCACATTTGAAAGGATAAGATTACCGAAATTGGAGATGTTCCTGCAATATGGTGAAAAAAAGCTGTGTGAAATTAAGGGGTGTGCAATTGTAAAAAGTATGTGTGAAAATCAATTACCATAAGCATACCCTATATTTTGCGTGAATTTTTGTTTCTCCTCTTGAAGTCACAACGGTCACTCGGATGAGGGGGTGTGAGGGTCCGGAGTAAAGGGGTACATTTTACATGAGCAAGATGGGGTGATTAATGGGATTCTTTGCCCAAGGAAATATGCGCAAAATAATAAAATATAGCTCCAATTGATACATGAGAATTTAGCACATTTATTGGCACAGAGATGTGAAATAATTTATTTGGGAGTCTTTGAAAAGTGGTGTGGACTACTTCTTCAAAACATGGGAACTTGGGTTTAGAATGTGTTGCGCTTGGGAATTTCAATAGCCTCCTAGATATTTTGGATGTGTATGTAACGACTCTAATTTTTTTATTAAAAAAACACTTTCCTATAAATTTAAAATGTTTCCAATTGTAAATGGTTATTTAAATTGCATATTGTTAATTGTGTTTGTGTACCTTATACATTTTTTTCATGTTTATATAAATTGTACTTTACATACATAGATAACTTTGCATGAACCTCACCCAACCACCCTATGAGACAAAGTTATGATCTAAAAATTCTAGCCTAATCCATCCGCCACACCTAATCCCTCAAAACCCTCTCACCCATGGTCCCTTTTTTCTTATTATTATTAAACGGTAACAAGTTTATTGAGAAATTTGACGGGGTACATCAAGTCGGGGGAAGGGGATTCAACCAAAGGTTGAAAAATAGGCTAAAAATATCCAAATTGAAACCCAACAACATAAAACACCTTAGATATCCATAATCCTCATCTGTCAAAAAATGGGATCAGTATCCAAACACAATATTTCAACTTAACAGACTCGTATCAACAAAAACAAGGGAGGAAGAACCACCCATGGTCTTTGTCCCACACCACGTGAAACCTCCAAAACCAAGAACCATAACCACCATCCTTCCTCTTGGAACACATCGGCAAGGGAGAGAGAGAACAGTATCCCCTCCGTTACAGTTACGGCCTACGTTATAAAAAAAAAACCCATCCGGTTTAAGTTAAGATTAGGAATGTAACCGGTTCGGTCCAATTCCTAGACATTTTTTAGTGAACTGGAAAAAACCGAGTCAGTGACTACCTGGAACCCAATCCGAATTTTGAAGGTCGGTTCGATTCATCCGGTTTGGTCGATTCTTATTACTGGCCACTGGGCTTGATTTCGGGCCAAGCCCAACACAATGGTAAGCCCATTAAAAATATTTCAGCCCCATTCAAATGCATTTTCGACCGATTGAAACTCATTTTCCATTAAAAAACAATTCAAGTCCAATAGAAAAAAAGAAACATTCAAGCCCAATAAAAAATAGAAAAATAAAAACAACGGCAGGCAGCTGCCAGCACAATTGGTCCCGTACAGCAAAAACAACAGTAACGAGCCCAGGAAAAAAGAATCAAGTTACAACATGGCACGGAGCTAGAAATTTAATTTGCCCCGGGCAAATTCATGTAATTTTTTTTATATGGGCTAACCCATATTAATTTTTTATTGAACAAGTCTTAAAGTTCAAACACAAGTCCAAACAATTGCATGGCCAGCGCATTCTTTTCCACGTCCTTTTCCAACAACACCGGTACACCACCATTCCATTCACCACATCTATGGATGTAACAAAAATAAGACCAGGGCTGGCCTTAGGCACAAACACACTAAGCCGCCGCTTAGGGCTCCCCGTTTTTTGCCAGAAAATAGGGCCCCCAAATTTTAGAAAATGTTATATATTATTTATGCCAATGTTATTATCGATAGTGCTATTGTGGCTTAGTGGTGCGGCTGGTGGGTTTTACCTGTTAGGTTGCGTGTTCAATTCTTCACGGCTAAATTTTTTAAACCACTATACAGCAAAAATTTATCAAAAAAACCACTCGTACTGAAGGCGCCGCGACTATGTATCAAAAAAACCACTCGTACTAAAGGCACCGCGACGATGTATCAAAAAAACCACTCGTACTAAAGGCACCGCGACTGGAACACAAGACCTCAAGGTAAAGAGCACTAATTTCCACAAAGAACCACTTCAACACAGGGTATTACACTTTGTTCAGATGCAAATTGAAGTGGAAATTTTTGTTCTCAAAAAGAACATTTGTGATCGGATGCAAACTGTAGCAGTAATATGTGGGTCCCATTTCGGCTAAATTTTGCAGAGAGAGAGCATGCGTACGAATTGGGGTTTGCGTCGCGTCCAACTATCCACTGGTTGGGTTGTACGTATGGAGAGAGTAGGAAAAGTCAAATAAAAAAGAGGAGGAAAAGTCATTTTTTGAAAAGTGTTTGCAAGACCTATTTTTTAAAGGCATTCAAAAGCCTATCCGAACATAGCCTTAGTGATCACAGTGTCAAACAACAAATATATATACAGTTGTCAAAGAGGCCCCATTGTCAAACCACGCAAACTACACTTAGGACTCCAAAAATCTCAGAGCCGGGCTTGAATAAGACAAAAATCAAATTCATAACATAAATAAGGCAAATGAAACTGATTGAACTATACAACAAAGGAAAGCCAAGTTAACTAGTATGGCTGTGAATTTGAACTATTGTACGAGCATGCTGAGTCTCATATTATTAGCGGACATCATGGTGACATCGTGATGTTGTCATGATGTCCACTAATACATATTGAACATTCAATGAGAAAAACTTTGGCTTTGGCTTAAATAAATAGAACAAAAACCTCGGTTCTAAGAGCAAGTCCACCTATAGGACAGCCATGAAACAAACTAAGAGTAGGCATGAATACACATCACATGCACATGTGAACATCATTAGCAGCAGCAGTATTGTATAAAGTGCAGCAGTACTGTCTAAAAGAGCAAGTGCTTGACCGATCCGGTGACTAAAGATAAGACGAATGAAAACGCGTCTCAAGCGTAGGACTCTCGACCAGTGTAGCACAATAATTCCGGAAGTACCGGAGTCGAACCACAGAGACGACTGGAGTGCTTGACTCAAAGTGTGGAGTGCAGTTTGAACTGGCTCTTAGATAGCCACCCTTTGATTTTATGGAATTTATTAACTAAACAATAAGCTAATTGAACTGGATGCAAATTAATTAAAAAGAGAGCACAGCTGAGGGAACTCAGCGTCTACGCCTATCCTAACCAATATTTACTCGGGCCACAATTAATCATTTTACTGATTTTAGAATACGTGAAAGGATTCCTAACGAATGCGCACCACCTGTCACCAGATTCCGTGCGCATTCGAATTCCAGTAATGCTTGGGTTTGTTCGTTAGAAAAGTTTCTAGTTCCCAAAATTGCTCGAAAATTTATTTAATTCGGCCCCGAGGTGAAATATTGATTAGCCTGGACGTAGGCGCCTTCGCCCCGCAGCCGCACTCAAGGCGACTACTCACTCATGCTTAAACTAATTGCAAAGAACAAATTAAACCTAGATCTACACATGCTTGACGAATATAATATGAGAATAATGAAGAACGATACCGTAAATTGCGAAGGAAAAACTGAACTTGATTGTCAATCCGCAAAAACAATCTGAACACTGGAATTCCGGAAATAAAATTGAAAGCGTAAAGCTGAATGAAGAATTGGAGATCCGTAGCCGAAAACTTGAAAAGCAAAAACCTAAATAAAAGTTGTGTAACCCTAATCTAAGTTAAAACATAAGTATATATACTAAAACCTAGTAATCCTCACGAAAATCCGAATTAATTCACGCAGATAGGCCATACGACAACGTTTAGTGAGCATGTTATCCATTCGGTAGCGCTACATGAAAACGTAGGTAGTGCTACCGCCTTGTTTAGCGCGTGCGTTGACCGGTGACCATGGCTTTGACCATTGACCTTTAATGCGCCGGTAGCGCTACACCACTTTTGGTGTAGCGCTAAAAAACTTTATGTTCATTTTTGGGACCCTTTTGTGCCCAATTCGAGCGCTCCAACAAAATGGGGTAGCGCTCCTGACGAGTTTTGATCACTTTCATGCACAATTCACTCACTTCTAACTTCTGATCTACGTGCATGAACTTCCAATATCACAAAATTGCACTCACAACCTCGAATTACCTGCAAAATACGCTCAGCACCCACAAATACCACGTGCACATATTAAATGAAAAACAAATGCACGTCTAACATGCTCAAACACCCTACTTAGGCGCTCAAAAGCAAGCTTTTCATGCGCCTATCAGCAAGGCAGTAGGCACAAGTTTCAGAATTTTCAATGAAATAGAAACAAGTCAAACAACGAAGGAGGGATCTTTACCTATCTTTTTTCAATGCTTTTTCAAATGGAGCCGCTGGGGGTACAAAAGTTTTGGGACAAAAAATGTACTGAGCCCTCTCGGGGACTCATTTTTGGATCCCACATGAATGATCCGAACCATTCATTGCTCTTAAAACATTTTTTCAATTTTTGTTTGAAACGGTGGGACTTTGGTTCAAACACTTCTAACCGTCCGATTGAGCTGATTTTTTGTGGGGCCCCTTGAAAAAATGTTTTAAAAACAATGAACGGTTTGGATCACTTGTGTGGGACCCAAAAGTGGGTCCCCGAGAGGGCTCGATACATTTTCTGTCCCAATTCCTCTATACCCGTAGGTTTATCCTTTTCAAATTATGACTTGGTGACACAGGAATCCTCCAATGAAAGAGGGACCTTTACCTATCTTTTTTCCAATGCTTTTTCAAATTATAACTTGGTGACACAGGAATCCTCCAATGCTTCCGAAACTATTAAAAATTAAAAAAAATATAGAAACATCAAACAAGTTAAATCATGAAATACTTATAAAAAAAAACTCAAACAAACAAATTATAGTTAGAGAATAGTATCCGATTCAAGTTCCTGCACCTCATCTAGTATATCTCGAAGAGATATTTCGCATGGGTAACTCACCAGTTTTGTGCACAAATAAGGGCCTCCGCCATTTTCGAAGAAAGAGAGGTCTGGTATGGAGCAAGAATACATCCTTTGGTGCTAAAAGCATATTCGGATGCAACGATAGATACCAGAATAGCTAGAATGTCCGATGCCATTTGAAAGAGAATGAGATACTTGGTACAATTAATGTACCACCAATGCAACATATCAAAGTTTTCATTTTTAGAATCTTCATTACTGTCCAACCAATTACTCTCTTACTCTGATTTGCTCACAATATTAACTTAAGAATCGGTTTTGGTTGCTTATTTTTGTGTTGGCTAAATTTCACTAACCACCCCTCCTAAGGTTTCTGACAATTGCAAAGACCCCCTAGAGGTTTCTCAAATTATACTGCCCTCCCTTGCTTTTGAATCTATTACTAAAATTTACCCTTCTATTAACTAAATCACAAACATCGTTAAATTTAGCTACTAAAAGACAAAAATGTCCATGTCATATACCTTATGCTCCTAGGTTTTGATTTTATCCTCGTCTCTGGCTAGTTTTAGTTTATTTATTAAAAAATATTAAGTATTGTTTCATTGTTTAGAAAACACTGAAGCTAGTGTCATTTCAGAAATCTCTGAAATTATCATAAACAATAAGGGAGCTGTGAAAGGAGAATGAATTACTCAAATTCATTTTTTAGACACTTTCGAGTATATATTTTATGTATTCTATTAACCTTCTTTTATGAAAATGTTAAGAAAGGAAAATTAATGGCTCGGATTTATTTCCTAGACACTTTATTTCGAGTACACGTATAATTTCATTTACTACTATCTACTCATTTTTTTGCCAGAAAGGTGATCCCGAACCGACCCGTTGTCATCTCGACCGCTCCACGTTTGAGTATCTTTGACTTGTTTAAGAAAATCTTTTATTAGCCCCACCTTTAGGAAGAAGGCAGGCTTCTCCCTGTCTGCCTAAAAATTGTTGAGCCTATAGTTCAGTGCGTGTAGACGTGTTTTACACAGGGAGATCTAATTGCTTCTAATGTACTCCATTCGTTTGATGAGTTGTTGAATCGAATCGTGGCAAAACCAGAGAGATCGAACATGTTGGGCGGGATATTAGGCCGAGGATTTAGCTCCAAATGGTCAGTTCCGATCCACTCTCAAAACATACATACACATGCGTTAGGTATATTTTGTATGTAATGTTGGCAATTGGGATGTTGATCTGTGTTGTTTGACGCAGTAAATCGCTGATTAAGACGACGAGGACGCGAATCGATGTGCTGCGGAGGAAGAAGGAGGCGACGCAGCGGTATCTGAAGAGCAATCTCGCTCAGTTACTCGCTAACGGCTTCGATATCAACGCCTTCGAAAGGGTGAAAAATACGATAATCTTCTGCTTTCCATTCCATTACTGTTTTTCTTCTTTTTGTCTGATTGCTAGTTTGAATTCCAATTACGTGCTGATCCGTTCTTCTTTGGATTTATCTGGGGCAATTTATAAGGGAAAGTAGTAAAATAGAATTCGAGTTTCAGTCTTATGGATTCGTTATTTTGGAGTGATTAGGTCAAATTTTTATTGTTTGCATTTGCTTGTGCCAGTTCTGACACTGTGGACAATTGAATTTGTAGGATACGCAACTCATAATGCATATTTTGAAGTAGAAGCCTTTTAAGTTACTACAAGTTCCAAAAGCTTAATCTTTTAGTGAATGGGCCCGATGATGTGTACCCATAGTCCCCAAAGCTTAAGTGGTTAGAATATGGATCCAATGATGTTATATCCGCAAATGTTAAAAACCTTCGATATAGTATAGGTATCTTATCGTTCGTATCGTCTCCTTCCAAAAACAATACGGGATGATGATACTTGTCCCATCCCATATCCTTTTTGTGCAGAAATCCTATGATATATGTGCATATACTGATTCAGAACATATCTTGTGATTACTTGTTGGGAAAAGCTTGACCTTATTTTAAGAAGCGGAACCCTAAAACGCATTAATGTAATCCGTTTGATCTACTTTTTGCGACATCCAAACCATTTGATAGAAATTCAACCTTAATGCAGGGCTTGAATAAAAGAAAGAAGCATACTTCGATTGTGTTTTGCCAGAATCATAAAAAATGACTTCTTTTCTTTACATAACTAAGGCAACAAAAAGCCTTAATGTGATAGACTCCAGTTGAGATACTTGAAATTTTGCATCTTAAAAACTTTTTTTAAATGTAAGCATAGTTTGTTTGTATTATTAGGTATAACTACTTGTCTTGATCAGACATCGATAGATACCAAAATGCAAAGATTAGTTAAAAAAATATGAATTGTTTTCATACTTATCGATGTTTGATCGAGAACAAAATTTCAAAGAAAGGGTTCTCAACAGGCCCTACAATATATGTGGTTCAGATCGCAGGGATACTGGGTACACAATTGTCTAACCTTTATCTAAAATTTATTCAGTATTTAGGATCTTAAATTTTGGATGAAAAACTAGAAGATAGATGAATTTCTTACAATTATTCGGTTGAGTTGATTATTTTACACGGACCACTAAAAAAATTATTTTAAAATTATTGAACGGTTCAGATCATTTGTGTGAAATTCCAAACTGTGCCTTAAACAATCATCCATACCATAGGAGAGTGAGACTGTGAAAGGAGCAAAATGGTAATGGGAGACTGCCTAAAATGCCCAAAAACTATGTCCTTCTGGGGCACTGCACAATACAGCGGTTTTCAGGAGCTGTAGGCACATTCCTTCCAAACAACTGGTGAGATGTGTCGTTATTTCCAGTATGTTGTTAATTTACACTCTGGAAAAACCGATATGTTGTATTCTTTCAATCTTCTGCATTAGTTCAGTTCTGCTACTTGGCATCAATGTAAATCTCTTGAGATGTTATCCCTCACTAGGCTTACTTCACTTCGGTATGGTCAGCTGCTAAGTTGTGATCATGAAGAAGGTGGGAAGTTTCTTAATTGTCTGTCCAGTACTCATCCTGTGGTTTCACTTTATTCATGTTGGAACTTACAAAAACAGATGGTGTTAAACTCTGTATTCTTGTTTTTCTTTGGTAACTGCTTAAAATGAGAGCAAAATTAAGCACGTTCTACAGCTAACGTGTGGTTCATAATCATGATAAAGAGAATCAAATTGACTTAATATTACTTTGCATTCATTTTTAGAAATCTTCCAGTCTTTATCTAAGGCTTGTTAGTTCTTTATCTAATCAAAGTGTTATTTACGCGAGGAGAAACAGACAGAAGAATATATAGCTGGACTGAACCTCTTGTCATGCTATGACTTCATCGAGCAGTCCTGTGTAGATGTGTTAAAGCAGCTCTCAGCTATGGAAAAACAGAGGTCTGTGCGGATAATAGTGATATTATTAGAAACTCTGCATTTTACTTCTATTTGTATAGACTCTGTGTATGTATATATTGGGACTCATGGCACTGAGAACCAGGAAAGGATGTATAAAGAAAGTGGATAGACTGCAATCTAAACATTGTGAGAAAATAATATATGACTGTGATATACCTCATATGGTGTAGATAGATGAATTTATATACAGCATGAAACTGATTTATTAAAGTTAATAAATGGAAGTTTATGCATAACTTACTGCGAAAAAATGTGAATACCAGGCTGGATAAGTTTTAAACTGTATGTGCAATGTTGTCGACGACTTGACGTATCATCTTCAGGTCTCATGTGAAGCACCCGTGAAATGGTGTACCATTACTACTCTACTATTTCTTTCACTCTTATATTCCAATGACTTCTGTGGTTGGACATTTTTCTTGGATTGAATGAGAAATAAAAATATGCTAATTTAGCCAGAATTCAGTGACCCACAGACCCAAAGGGATGAATATAAATACTTAGTGAGATGATATCTTACATCAGAAGCTATGATTATGGCTTCTCAAGTTAAAAGATTTTCCTTCAAGGGACATCTTTTGTTAAAAGTTTGAGTCCGATGATGATGGATTGATGTTAATAAGCTTCCCCTGTCTGTTGTTTTCTTTCCAGTGAATGCCCCGATGAATGCAGAGAGGCGGTGGGGTCCCTAATGTTTGCTGCGGCAAGATTTTCTGATTTTCCTGAATTATGTGACCTCAGGGATACATTTCAGGAGAGATATGGAAGTTCTTTGGAACATTTTGTTAATCAAGAGGTGAGTTCTTTAGGAATGCATACAATACTAACTACTAAGGAATCAGTAGTTTTGTTTCTACGTTTAACCACCTTTATGTTGCTGCCAGTTTGTTGAAAATTTGGCTTCGAGGCCACCAACGATGGAGAAAAAAATCAAGATGTTGCATGACATAGCATTGGAGTTTTCTATAAAATGGGATTCCAGGGGTTTTAAAATAAGGATGGCTAATCCCTCTGCATCTCCACAGGTAGGGCCTTTACTTTTCTCAATTCATGGACTATAACAAAATGAAGTAAATGATTTCACTGCAATTAACTTCACATCAAAATCATGCTTAAGACCGCATTCAAGCCTGAGTTCCTCTGCAATTATCTGATATTTTGCAGGGCCAACCTAAGAAGTATGGGCCTATTCATGACCTCAACGATAAAGGCAAAACGCCCAAGGACACAGAGACTGTCACAAAGACAGATCAACGAAGTCATTCGTCCAAAGAGAGGAATGAGCTTGCTACTGACAAAAACAGAGTGGACAAAGGTGGGGAGGTAAATCTCTTGAAAAGGGTAGACTTGGACCATCACTACTTTAGAAGAGAGGAATTAACTGGTAAGAATCAGAACCCATCCACAGGCAGCGAGCAATCTACCCTCAAGAGAGACAACTATGACATTACTCCCCAACCAAGACGGGAATTCCCTCAACATGATCATGAATTATGGTCGTCTAATGGGAAGGAGGACTCCTCTGGGAAGGGTGTTGGAAAAGGGACTGAATTTGTTAACAGGAGATATGAGGGGCATAACGATAGTTTGAACAGAGTAAACCATTATGGTCAACTGCACACTGCAAGCACGACAGGCAAAGTTCAGGAGGAAGAGAGAGTTAGGCTGAAGCCATATTCCACTACTGTTCCCCCTCCACCATACATCAAATCGAGGGATAAACTTGTTCCTCCGCCTTATATTAAATCATTAGACGGAAAACACGGAGTTGATACAGAAGCTTCCATGGTCCCTTCAACCCACAGGAGAGAGAATGTAGTGCGTGCTGCAGAGAGGATCCAGGGAGAATCAAACCGTCCAAAGTATGAGAAGGATTTACCTTATCAGAACGATATACCCATTCCAAGACCAAGATCTACGCGGAGAAAACACTCTGAACCCTACTCATCATCAAGTCGCGATGAAGTTGGTTATAGTGAAGTGAATGGGGGTGTGAAGGGAAGTTCAAGTAGCAGGAGAAGAGACAGTTCAAAGGGATTGCAGATATTGTTTGATGATGAGCATCATCGGAAAGATGAAGATGAAAGGGCGATTGATAATCTTTTGTTGCATTACAGTACGAAAACCTCAACCTATTTAAAAGAAAAGGTGAGCAGAAAGTCTAAAAAAGCTTCGGATGGGCTGGAGTATGCAATGGGTCCTCCTCCTACCAGATGTGCCTCTCTCCCTCGTGAGCAAATTGCTCCAGCAGAAGCAAGTGTAAAAGTTTATACTCGTGCCAATTCGTTTCAGCCAGATAAGCCGGCAGCGCACGTGCATCCCAAGTTACCTGATTATGATGATTTGGCCGCTCAGCTTGCCGCCTTAAGAGGGCGGTGAAAGGGTAAAACCTGGAAAGGAATCGGGATTTGGAATTTGTTTTCTTGATTTAGTTAGGCGACCATTTCACTGTTGTTTCTTGATTTAGTTAGGCAACCATTTCACTGTTGTTCTGCTTGCGGGCAGCAGGAGGAGAGGACCCTCATGCGTCTTCTTGGGGAGTAGGTGGTATTTCTCGTTACAGGTATGCTACCGGGGTGCAGTGGACCTCAAATATGTGAAAGGAAGAAGTTGACCGCATTAGTGTTAACTTTTGCACAAAAATATGTTCTCCCCAGGTCTACACTCGTAACCACCAAGCCGAAGTTTGTCCTAGACCTGCGACGCTTGCAACTCGCATTGATCAGAGCGTATCCCTCTGTTGCTCGTAATCACCAAGCCGAAGTTTGTCCTAGACCTGCGACGCTTGCAACTCGCATTGATCAGAGCGTATCCCTCTGTTATAATTTTCTAGCCGATGCATGTGGCAAGATTTTTACTAAGTTTGATTTCAATTTTTCGCGATGCCCGGTTGTGATGTTGTATCTATTCATTGAGGCTATACATGGTATAGATTCCTGAGATTAATTGATAGTATAAGTTTGAGATTGTTCAATGTTGCTTCTCTTCCAGTTTTTCTTTTTCAGCTGGTGTTTACTGTTGTAGCATTTCTTTTTCCGTTTGATAATCCAGTCCACTGTTTTTATATGCTTTGTCACAAGATTCTAGTTCACGTTTTGGCTGTTGCATTCCATTAAAAAACTTCGTTCTGACATTTGTTTGCAGAAGTTGTGTAGGTAGCTG
Source organism: Vaccinium macrocarpon (assembly GCA_022606695.1). Taxonomy (NCBI): domain Eukaryota; kingdom Viridiplantae; phylum Streptophyta; class Magnoliopsida; order Ericales; family Ericaceae; genus Vaccinium; species Vaccinium macrocarpon. Next base: position 3,508,378 of record CM040171.1, on the reverse strand, counting down.
GTTGGTCGAGGCGCTATTGTCAGTTTCCTAGCAGAGAGTGCTGTGTAAGTTGCAAGTACAACTACATTTCCTCTAGTCCTGCAACCGATTTGCTCTCTTCTAAGGCCTCATATTCGTAACTTTCATTGTGCAAATAATTCATTGTGCGAATAATTTCGACAATGAGATTGGTTTCTAAAGATTAGTAAAAAGAGGTGAGTGTAAGCTAATTTGACAACCTTGGTCATAAAAAACTAAAAAAAAAAATTAGCTAAATTCCATGGAGACCCATCATCTATGCATGGTTCTCATCACGACCCCCTAACTTTTACAATTTCCCAAATAGACCCCATCATCTATAACTGTTGCCCAATTAGAACCCTTCTGTCAAAAGACGTTAAGTATCAAAGACAAATGGCATATATGAGGGGGTCTGTTTGGAAGGTCTATATAGATGAGGGGGTCATGTGGGCGATTTTTAAGGGGTAGATTCATCATTTCATTCATTCCGCTAACAAAGTTAGCCATTTTTCATTTCATATGAATGATGGGGTCTATTTAGGCGATTTTAAATGTAAAGGGGTGTCCGTAGAAAATAGGCATAGATGAGAGAGTCTTTGTAGATTTTCACCAAAAACGTTCAACTACAATGTTTTGTGCGAAATGACCTTTTCAACCCCGAATCTCAAGAGTAAAAAACTCCTTTTACATGCTTCCCAAGATTCTCTTTCCATCTCCTATCCTTGTCAAGGTCAACAGAGTACTCTTTCCCGCCAAAAACAGAGCCCTATTACTCTATTTCTCTCTGCCATTTACAGTTGCCCTTTATTTTTTCCCTCTGAATCCCAAAGTCTAGAGAGAGACAGAGAGAGATGAAGGCAACGTCCAAAGTGATAATGGGGGCAACCCTGGTAATGGTGGTGATTCTTGCCATTGTTTTAGGCCTTGTCCTAGTTCTCTTAGCTGAGCTCTACTGCTCCATGCTACTCCGCCGCCGCCGCAAACCCCGACTGACCACCACATCCGCCGCTGCCACCGCCTCCAACACCCCGGCAAACGACTCCTCCTCTCCTTCCCACCCACTTCAAGACCAAATTTTGTCTCCCAAACCTCTCAGAAGCTTTTATGCACATGGAGTACTTGATGCTCCAAGAAGTTTTCTCTACCCCGCCGTCGTCCACGACGATAAAGAAGTCAACTTGGTGGACATAGAGAAACAACACACCCAACAACCGCTGGATGCCGCCTGGTCGCCGCCGCTCTCTCCTCCCTTCATCATCTCATTAAACCCACCAAAACCAACTGACAAGATCACCCATCAAGGTGGCGGCATCACCACCGGTTACATTGACGCGGAGCATTTGGTTTATATATCGAATCCAATGTATGATGACAAAGGAGGCAGGGGAAGCAGGGTGGATACCCCATTTGAGACACCCTATACGTCTCCGTCGCGATTAGAAGGCGACAGGTTTTCCGGCGAAGAGGTAGAGGAATGTTCGATGGCGTCGTCTAGTCCTGATTCGTGGGTTGTTAGAAAGACGCCGCTGTTGACGCCGATGAAGGAGCTTCCGCCGGAGGGGTGTTCAGTTTCTTTGAAAGATGCTCGATCGTTGGCCACTTCTAGTGATTCTAACAGCAATAAGGATGATGATCGTCTCTCTTCTTCATCTTCAGGCTCTCCACGTACTTCACCTTCGTGGTGATTTCCTTTTACTGGATTACTTTTGCAGGTTTTTTTTTGGGAAGCATTTGTACACAGCTTTTGAGTGTACAAAATTTCGAGACAGGTGTATACGGAATCTTCAATTCACGTGAGCTCTACAAAATAATCGCTTGAATTTAACGGTTTCGAACAATTCTGTGTCTGAATTTATGCATGAAAATCTGTGTACTTGCACTCTTTTGTTTTTGGATCGACTTCTCTGTGGTGTAGGTGATATGATTAAGATGATTTTGTAGCTCTCAGTGTAAATTATGCAGTAAAGAAATCAGTTTTTTGGGATAATATTGATGTACGTGAGTTCATTATATTTTGTCTTTAAAAAAAACTAGATAATGATACTTGCGAGCAGTTCGATGCTCTATTCGGCTAGACTCGTTTTGTAAACTTCCCGAGATCGAACTTGAATTTTAGGCTCGTGTAGTAAATAAAGCTCAACATTTGAATAGGCTTGGCCGCTTGACTCGTTTGCACCCTACATCTTATTGCTGAATGGGAGGGTTCACGCATCGCTCGTAATCGTTGAATCTTTAATTGGATGCTACTCGGGATTTTCCATGTGGGGTGATTATGTTCATAAAATTAAGTGTTTTTAAAAAACAATTATCCTGAAATTAGGGGTTTTAAATGAGACTTTGTTATTCGGGGTGGTTTGGGTAAATTAAAAAAACTGTTTTTTGGATTATTTTTTGTCTTTTTTCACAAAACTTTAAGTTTGGCTAATAATTTTATAGTACTTTTTAGATTCTTCTCGTCGAGACAAGTCAAGAAACCTCAAAAAATCGACCAAAAATTAACGAATACAAAAAAAATTTGAATAAGGACAAAACCAAAAAACCAAAAAATTAGTTTTTTCAATTCACCCAAACCAAACGAAACAAAAAATTAGCGGTCTATACGCTTAAAAACAACATATACAATAAAGGAACCAAAAGGCAAACAAAAACGAGGGGAAAAAAAAAAATCGCGTAATAGCTACAGATCTGCGACGTTAGAGATTACTAATCCGGTCGTGAATTTGACAGAAGTACGTTGGAGGAATCACATTATACACTAGAGCTCACCTTCCTTTTGTCCCACTGCAGTTGCCACTACTTAATGACCCCTGTTAGAGGACCCACAAATCCGTCACCAAGTTGACACTACTTAATAACCCCTATTGGAGGACCCACAAATCCGTCACCGAGACTGATCGAATCTTATGATTAACAACCCAGAGCTGGTCTCTTGGGCTTCTAGTTGAGTTTTTACACGTTGTTTATAAACTTTGGTATATGTCCGGATATTTAAAGGTACTCATGTATCATTGTATTGTTCGTTGTTTTGGTAAAATAATTGAGTCCTTATTCAAAACAAAAAAAAAAAATCGCATTTGTTTCTTTCGCATTAATATTTGTAGATTATTGATTTTTCTCGACGAGAGGAAGTAAAAAAAATACGTTCGAAATTGAAAATTTTTAGAATGTAACAAAAATAGTGTATTATTGGACTTTTTTTTTGTTTTTATTCAAAAAAATTCAGATTTGAGCATAAATTTTTACTTTTTAGATTCCTCGTCAATATATACTACTAATAATCTAACCATAAATTTTTACTTTTTCAATTTTTTTCGTCGAGACATACTAATAATCCAAAAAAATTGATGCAAAACTAACAAATGCGCCAAAAATTAATCAATCAAATTATTTAGCCAAACTTAATTGGCGTCCTCCTGTATTAAAATTCTACTAATATGAGTCAGTATATCGGACACTGGATCAAGTGAGGTTGTTATCCTGAACTCCCCTTTTGGAAATAACACAAATGGACCCTTCTGTATTGGTTATTTATTCATGTTTTGTTTGGTTTCTTGGAAACTTTGTGAGCTTGGGAATCTTGTGCCACTTACTAGTACTTCGGGGTTTTTTTTTTCTTTCCTTAACTCCAGGGATGGTCGGGGTGTCTGAGTCAGTTTATGCACACTTTAACTAATCTCACCATAGTCCGGTAAAAAATAAACCATTCACCCGGAGACTAAACAATTCACAATTATTTACTTTATTGCAACCGGACTCCAAGAATTGAACCGCGGTAGCAAACCTGGGGCTGAATCTTGTACGATATAGATACAAGTAGCAGATGAAGAGGAACACTAAGCTTTTTCCAGACCTTTTTTTCATTTCAGGCGTGACCATGGCTCGTTAACCAAAAGCCACGCCCTTCTCTTCCATACATAACTCTGTCTGTTTGCTTGTCTCTCATAAGCCAATGAAGCCAAGATTTTGGCCCCGAAAAAATATTAAAAATGGAGGCCCTATATGTGTGTGTGTTTGACTCAAATAATTTTGTATTTTAACTTGTCATGAAAAAAACAAGTCCAAATTTAACTTTTTAAGTTTTAGCTCTTGATTATGAAGACTTAATTAGTTAGTGTAGAACTCAAGTGCGAGAAAAGTAATATTCATATTATAGATTTTGAAAGTGATAAATTTTTTGTAATGATTTTTTATTAAGACTTGTATTGAATAACTTCTTTACGCAAATTACATTAAGGGCCTCAGTCAAGGAGTCTGATTCAGACCTTCGAAACTCTTGAGTCAGCACTGGCTGGACAATTCAAAATCGATATCCAAAAGAATACCACCTTAAAGATTAAAGACAGCCTCAGTCAAGAAATTCGATTCAGACCTCCAAAACTCTTGAGCTGGCACTGACCGGACAATTCACTTTTTGGCCTTCATTGGTTGAGTGGGTATTTTCGGAGAGGAATTCAGTTTTCCCATTTATGAGAAAGAAAACAAGCCTTCTTTTTTAACCATTGAGAGTGTGTGTTGGGATTGTGAAGATGCATGTGAAGGAAGAAGGATGGTAAGACCAACAAAAGAAAGGTCAAGAACCAAGAAAGAACACTGTTTTTAATGATGGACCTTGTGTGCTGATTTCAATGTGTTTTGATGCCTTTGTCCACTTAGATAACGACAAGGCCTTGTTTGGTTTCTGTATACTTGAAAAAAGGCCCATTAAGATATGGAGAAGGTCTCAGTTTCTGCAATGACCAACCAACTCTGTTTGAGAATCCAAGAAAATGCAAAACTCAAAGATGAACCAGGTCTCTCTAATTGCACGAGGTTGTCGATTACAGCTGAATATTAAATTTTCTGTAACTCTTTCATTTTCTCTTTTGGAGAGAGATTAATTCATGTGATTTCAGTATGTACAAGTTACAACAATGGAGCAAGAACCTCTTATGTGATTTCTCGTGTGGTGCAAAATGGGGCCTACCACGAATCCATTTGACGATTTGAACAATTCATTTTGCTAAGTCTCGATCTATGTGTTTAACATCCTTGCAAAAAAACCAGCTTATCAGTATTCATTTAAACTAATCATATGTTGTCTGAAGAGAAAAAAAGAGAGATTGTTTATTTTTCTTTAGACAAATATAATTAGATAAACTTAAACTAATCACAATAAGGTCAATTTTCGGCTTGGACACTTTAACACATTGAGACATACTTCTATATGAATTGTGTGGATCTTCAAATAGGGGTGTAATTTTTCTCGTTTTGTTTCACCCGAGAAGCCACACGAGAGATCATAATATGAGAAGATCTTGACTCGTACAACAATACCACATGTATGTTCTTATCCTCATCGGAGGGGGAAAAAAGTGTACATTTGTATAATGCTGGCATGGGTGTTCACCATACCAAATCCCAACCAATCCAATTTGCTCTGTCCAATTACAAAACCACACGTGTACTCTCCTCATTAATCACAAACAAGAGAACATTCAAATAAAACAACCTCACCATGTTAAAGAAACTCAAGAGAAGAGTCAAAAAAGTAGTCACAAAAGCATTCAAGAAAAAACCCAAAACCCCCCAACCTCGATCGCCTTCACCACCACCATCACCACCACTGCGGCCACCCTCTCCTCCACCTTCCACCACCATGTCACCGCCACCACAAACCGAAACCCAAGCCCGAAACCTGCCTTTCCTCTTCCCCCAAACCCAATCCACAGTCCTACCTGATCCGTCTCCCTTCTTCTCCCCTCTTTTTTTTTTCCTTGCAGACAGCCGTATGTCTAGACAAGTTTGTGTGCACCTCGACTAATGTCGATCCTAAGTTAACAACTGTGCAAAGCCGTATGTCTGGGCCTAAATTTGTGCGAACCTCAACTGATTCTGAACCCCTAAGTTTACAACTACGTAAAAACTCCATCAAAAGAAAAGAAAAAACAAATGAATCAACAAAGAGTTCTCTTCAAAACCTGACTATGATAAATGTAATGGCATCCAGCTCATAATCACATCGGGCACAATATCTAACAACGTTATTGCCGCATCTTTGTTCACTTTCAGTTCCATGTTCTTTTGTAGAATTGTACATAATTGATCATGCAGAAACCATTTAACTGTAACTAAAGCTGTTGCAAGGGAGTGTAAAACATATACAACAAATATTAAGTTGTGGTTTCTAAAAATTGTTGCTCGCCTTCACCTTCGATGAACCGTCGTGAATCTCTCATGTGGAACATTACCCTCGTAAAGTATTTCAAGTACCTGTTAAAATAAAAATAAAAAAAATGGAGGGAAAATAAATTATCATATTAGGATGAAATACTCTGCTTCAAAAACCAAACCTAATAGTTGCTATGTATGTTACGTACTTACGTGACTCAATACCATTATGTAAATGACTAAGAGTTGGGTTGAAATCAATATTCACAAGGTACTATTGTTCAATTCAGATATTATAGATGCATTGCATACATACATAGGTGTCTTATTTTATTTGTTTTGATACCCGGGTGTCCGGGTCAGCTTGTGCGCACCTCGACTAATTCCGGGGCCCTGGCGGTAATGACCGGGCATAACCCCCAGTGGCCCCAAGAGACTACTGGCAAGGGGAATCGAACGTGTGCATACATGTGTAGTTTGCAGTAATAAACAAACTAGAACCACTGGACACGCTTCTGGGATAAAGGTCCAACTACACGAGTTGCAACATATTTGTCACCATTATCAAAGTGTTTTTGAGTGTCTGATACACAGGTGGTTCATTCTTTTATAAGATCTCGTAAAACATAAAACTATCATGAAGCTACTAAGCTGACTTGTAGATATCCACGTACTAATTTTTAAGAAGACGAGGGACTAAAACCAAGAAAATCACTTACAGTTCTCTTGCCTAGTTTCGGTATCAGCTGGAACAACAAAATCCTCTTCTTCTACTTTCTTGAGATCTCCTTTGCAGTTTCATTCCTGCTGGCCTCGAAGGACAAGCATTTGCCAATCTCTTTGCTGCGAAATATTGGTAATAAAGAGACGGGTGATTATGAGGACACATACAATATTCACGGGTTAAATTTGTCCCATGGAAGAAGGTTGCAACACCAAGACATTCACAGATAAAACTACCAAAAAAGGACCGGATCTACCCATGTAGACCATGTAATTTCCTAAACAGAAATCATGCAAAGGATTTTCACGTGAACCGATTTCATGTTCCATAGCAATTATTAGAGAAAATGAGTTTGTGTGTGTGCGCGCGCACTGAGAGAGAGAGAGAGAGAGAGAGAGAGAGAGAGAGAGAGAGAGAGAGAGAGATTCCTGGTACAGTCAACCCAACCCATACTCATAAAGAGAGATCCTTACAATCTAAGAAATACACCCGTAACTCCTAAATAAGCAATATACTTACCAATTTCATAGAAGAGTTCATTGACGTTTTGAGCAGTTTTTGCAGAAGTTTCAAAAAAAACCAATCCATTTTCTCTAGCATATTGCTCCCCTACCTGCACAATCAAAAGCTTTCTTGAGTAAATGGATCATCTGGTATAGTGGACTGAAGGTCAAAGCAAAATGCATAAGAGTGCCTCATCTATGAGACAATTTAATGCATTGTTTGAACCTGATGGCTTGTCTTGGCACATTTTTTTTCCCAGTTTGCTCTCCAACATCATGTGCTGGGTCTATTTAAATTTGGTTGAATGGACAACTTACCGAACACCCTCTCTTCTGTAGTTCATAGTCTTTTCTATTATCATTCACTATTGTTAGTATTGTTATTCTACAATGAGTTTAGAAAGTAGAAAGAAAAAATGAGAGAATTCTGCATCTTCGTCTTCATCTTCTTTCTACTTCTCAATTCTCAATTTTTGGAATGAGCTTCACATGACTATGATGATGCTTGATTGTGGAGGTCTTTTGTAGATAGATTTGACGTGCATTATCTATGCAGAGAGGTTCATTTTTGTAAAGTATATTAAAAAAATTAAGTTTTTGTATTTACATAATTGATTCAATGCATAATGTAATTTGGCCATGCACAAGAGCAGTTTTGTCTTTTGACAGTTTTTTTTATCATCCACCCAACCTTATTCCCTCATTTCAACTACAAAACAAACCAAGTACTATTTAATTCCCCCTCCTTACAAAATCATCCAAGCCAAGTAGTAAGTACTAATTTACTGCCCTTCATAAATGTCACATCTATGTGGGTCCATCCTCCATAAAAAAAAAATAGCCCCCTCCTATCTTATCTCCCCATACTATTAAATCCACCCAAAATATATCCCGCATCCAATCGGGCCCCAAGTATTTTGCCTGAACATTTTTGTTTCCACTGGAACTTAACCCGAGTTTTTTGCTCACATCAACCACTGACTCAGCTATTAGTTTACAAAAGCAGTAGACTAAGCCATTTATTCTCTCTCTTTCTTCCTTTATTTTTTTCCCATTCCAATAATAAAACCAGAACTAGGGTGAACAAGTAAATAGGAAATCTGAACTAAGCAGTTGTGCAAACCAAACTATTTATTGTGCATGAATTCATGCTACACTGACTTAATGAGCACTTTCAGTTCATATTGACAAGCCAATGGAGTAAGGGCTATTTGCTATGCCTTTAAACTGTAAATGGGTGCATTAATTTTTTATGACAAGAGGGAGACAGAGGCAGAGAAAGAGTATGTACGTGAGAGAAACCAGCTAATACAAAGCTGATGAAACAATCATGAAACCAGATAAATCGAAGCAAATGAAACAATCGTGAAACCAGAAATGTGAGAGTATAGAAAAATGATCCCCGCGAAATAGGCAATTTTGCTATATATGACTCCATATGTAGCAAGAAATTCGAAACGGTACCCAGTAACATAAAAGGTACCGGTATGGTATTATGAACCTTGAATTGTACAAATAAAATTTTACCCCTAATTTTTATGTATCACTTCAAGATTACACCCAAAATACGTTTAAAAAATTATTAACATTGTTCATTGTTGTGTTAAAAAAACCAAATTGGCAATTCCAAACTTAGCACCGGGTATACTAATCCACCTTCTATAAACGTGGACCCAACCTTATATATCAATCCCCCCTCATATCTTATCCACCCTTCTTCCAAATCCACCCAAAACCTTATCCGTCCGACAATTTGTCCATTAAAGTAATCAATGAGGAGGTTTCATGAAGAGACATTGGAGAAGACAAAACCACGTAGCCAATTCCACAATGTAGTTGGGTTATTACTTTATTTACTCAAAACTAAGGGGGGTTGGACAAAACAAAACAAAGGAGTGGCAGAGGGCAGAGGCCAAATTCTTTTTGATGTTTATTTTGAATGAGTTTCCCAAGCACAAATTGCACTTCAGTATACCTCACATTGTTGGATACATGAAAACTGCATGACTGATATTGTGTAAGTATAAAAGAGATGGATACAGCATGTTATGAATGCATATTTCGTCTCTTGTCACAAAAAGAATATCACTACTGAAATGTGGTTCCTCTACAAGGATGCCAAGGAAAATCTTTTCGTCCAGCTAGCCTTGGCATCTTCATTGAAGAGGGCCAGTCACAATTCATTTGACAACACAAATGTTTCGTGTAACTGTTACTGAGTTAGACCCTATAGATTACAAAGACAACAACAACAGTTGGTGTACCTCATTCTCCACCTGCCTTTTTGTTTCCAAGTCAGCCTTATTTGCCACCAAAACAGTCACCAAGTTTGGCTTTCCTACAACAGCAACATAATTTATTAGATGCTGCTTAGCTGCATGAGCACCAAAAGTAAATTAAATATTGTCTTTGATAGATAGAGTTGAACAGAAGTTCAACACCCTAGGCAGAAATTTCAACTAACGCATGGTTTGCTAGACCTATAAGTAACCCAGCACATGAAAGCTGTAGAGCAGCACGGCCATCTTCCAGAACTTAACAGCTTTAGCCTCAACTTAAAACTAAGCTTCAGTTATCTGATTGATAATTATGAAAGCGGATAATAAAACCTTAAGTGAATCACCTTGCCTTTGAAGCTCTTGAACCCACTTTTTGGCTCGTTCAAATGAATCCTGAAGCAAATGCACCATGTACTTGCTGTTAGTTTATTCCCTCTCATTTCTATATTTATGAACAATAAAGGTGCAAGGACTAGTTGTGTTCATGACAGAAAATATGGGAAACAGCATTCTCATAAATGACTATATTGGAGATTCCCAGTGATGTGGAATGGAAGGTCAATCAGCACAGCAATGAACACTGTGCAACGATAGCAATCTTCATATGGCCGAAATAAAAGGGAAATTTTTTGAAAATCAATTTAACTATGCGCCTTTTCTGAAGAAACTGTTTCATCAAAGACCATACAATTCAGATGCACACCCCTTATTAGCACATCTATCGAATATGAACCCAACGTTAGATTGCCAACACTCAACAGGAATAAATTTTCAGAAGTTTGGCAAATAGCTACCATGCTTGTGATGTCATACACCACAACAGCTGCAGCTGCACCCCGATAGTACATTGGAGCTAAGCTGTAATACCGCTCTTGTCCGGCTGTATCCCATATATCAAATTTTATTGTAGCTTCATTGAGTGACAAAACTTGAGTGAAAAAGGCTGCTCCAATCGTTGATTCCTGCAGATTGTACAAGCACCAAAGGTCCAACAACATGAGAATGTAAAGAAGTCATACATCTACAGAAAGAACAAGCAACAAAACTTATAATGAACCTGGTATTCAAAAAACTGGCCTTTCACAAATCTCAGGACCAAGCTGGTTTTTCCCGCCCCCATGTCTCCAAGCAATACCTGGCAAATGCAATTATATATAATTCAGGTACCATAGCCGCAAATGTGTCCATCTACTGAATCATTTCCTATACACCTTACAACAAAAACCAATCTGGCCAAGTCTAAGGTTCACACATAAGGCAATCAACACTAGAAAGCCATCTCTACATTTCTGGTATGTAATCTGGGGTGATATCACATAAAGATAAGGGATCAATTAAACAGCATAAACTTTCATTCGAATTTGGAAAAATCAGAGTTCTGAGATTCAAATGGATTCTTTTGAATAGTAGCTCTTTGCTTTCGACAATTAAATCAGCTTTCACCCATTCCACAATATGCATCCCGTAATCTGTAGTATTCCAAAAGAGTTATCGCTTAACGAAAACAATGAGCTGAACATACTCAGCAGATTTTGTCTAATTATCGCTTAACGAAAACAACGAGCTGAACATACTCAGCAGATTTTGTCTAAACTTCGGCAACCAGAAAGATTATACACCACCATGATACTCAATGATTTATTCAACCCATCACGTTCATAATGCCTCAGAATTCTACCAAATAGTAGGTAGATGGAACAGCATAACATTGTTGAAAACCGTACATCTATGTTCTCAGCATGCATTTTTTAATGACTTAGCTACCCCATTGTGGTCTGTAGGTCACGGGTTCAATTCTCGGAAATAACCTCTCTGCTTGCAGGGGTAAGACTGCATACACTAACCCTTCTCCAGACCCCACATATGCAGTAGCTTCGTGCACTGGGTACGCCATTTAGGTTGGCAAGCTAACACAGACCTTGACTAATCTTGGGAACCAATCCTCCCGTCCCACTAGAGGCCCAATTAAAGTCAGGACAAAGCCCCCCATGGTCTAGCTCACCTAAGAGGTTTAGAACCTGAGATCTTAGGGGAGAAAACCCTTCTTCTTTTTTTTTTTATCTGGGGGAGAAAACCATAGAGTGAGAATTTATCAGTTTATCAACATATGATATCGAATTGTATAAATTACACAATGAACATATCGATGATATAATCACATGGTATTAAATGCCTGCTGATCATTAAACAGTGCACTAACTTCGGAATCGAATCAAAACACCGCCCTATAAGCTCACTATTATTAACTATAACCCACACATAATCCAATCCAAGCTATCGAACCAAAAAAAAAATCTATAAAAGGTTTCGCGAATCCAGGAATGTTTGGTAAAATCACAGTTTAGTTTCGCTAAATCTAAACCCTAGTACTAGCACTTGAATAAAATAATTGAAATTCGAACAACTTGAAAGGAATTCAAAGTGAAGACTAAAGAGTGAATCGCAAACTAAAGGGAAGACATACCTACCAGCTTGGCTTGTATATTCTTGTTTCCAGTCCTCGCCATTCGATCAATTTCAGAGAGGAACAGAACGAGGAGTAGAGTTTTAGAGTTAGAGAGAGAGAGAGAGGGAGATTTGGTACGTGTGCTCTATGATGGAGGGAGAGAGAACGTTAGGTTTTGTCAGTTGACTGGTAAGTTTGTTTTGCTTTTAGCGCCGTGATCCAACGGCTCATATTGCTTTTGGTTTCTCTTCCCTCGTTCCATCTACGGCTCTACGCATACCCACCTCATCATTGCCCACATCATCAGTGAGAAAATGCTCAACACACGACACAAAAATCACCCGTAACACAAGATTGGTAATCAGGGCCCGGAAATTCAGGGTTCAGGATGTGTGCTGTGCGTAACTTCGGGTCCCGTTATTCGTAAGCTCCAAAAAAAACGAGTTCTTTTGTGTTGGTAATTTCTTTGACAATATATGTATATTCTGTGTATTTCGATTTATCAAGTTTGTAAATTATTTTTCTTTTACATTTTTTAGAATGTCTAATTAGGAAGTGGAAGTAAATCATTTTATTCTATGTCGAGGTATCGAGTTTTAAGGTGAGTTCTGTGATTCGATATGCAATGCGTTATCTACGTATTTTCAGCAAGTCGAGCAACTTGGATAGATTTCAATGGATATAAGTACGTGTCAATTAGGTCAGAATTATTTGAAGTGTCGTTCTCCCTCTCCCAAAGGCGAAAAAAGCTAGAAACATATATAGAGTTATTGGAGAGTGTGTTCTTCTATTGTGCTTGGAGTATATATACGATGTTAATATATGTCCCGGAGCTTTATCATCGGTCAATAACTACAAGTTTGAAAGAAGACCTTCCTAGCTTGTACAAACTCCTTTGATGGATTCCGGGAGAGAAATGGAAGACTTGTGGATAAAAGGTAACAACGGTCAAAGTACAAGATGTGGTGAACATTGATTCAACAAGGACATGTTAGGCTCGATTATGAGGATTCTAATCGTAGGGTAAGATTGCTTGTAACTACACATTTTATTTATTTTTTTGAACAACACTTTTAACTATACACATTGAGTATAGTGTTTTCTATTCCTTCTTGTGGTTTTTTTCCATTTAAGGGTTTTTCGCGTACATATGGTGTTCATGTGTTTGATTGTTTTCGTTTGTGTAATTGATTATGTTTTTGATTGATTGGGATGATTTTTACAAAATATTAAAACTTAACAAATCTCTAGATCTAGGCAATCATAGATTTTTCATTATTTAATTTGAACTGCATTATTTTGTGAGAAAAGATAGAGGTATTAATACTTGTATCAACAATTGTACAAATTCTCTCACAAGGAATATGTGGGATCCACATATGAGTAGTAAGTTTCACATAGCTCATGTGAGAGAGTTTGTGCAAGTGTTGGTAAAAGTATTAGTGTCTATAATAGACATGTTATTTTGTTCGTCTCGTCGAGTACTTAGTTACCAACTTGTAATCAGCCTAAAATTTTACCTAGACCCAGTATTCGATGAGACGAACAAAATAAACGGTTCGGATCTAACAATAGGACCCAAAGTGGGCCCCATAACTAGTGTACAACACTAACATTCAACCCGAAAATTCTAGTCACACACCCATTTTTGCAACCAAACTATGTCGAAATAATGAGGATACTAAAATTTGGGTTTATATGATGTATTTTCCGATCTTGCATTTATCGACATCCTATAAACCCCAATTTTGATATCCTCATTATTTTCAAAATTCTGTATAAGGCGAATGTTTCTATCATCAAAATAATTGACCATTATACTGTTGTTACAAATCGATTGTAAGTCTTGATTGTAAAAATTGGTGTGTGAAAATAGACTTTTTTCAGTTGACCTAGTGGTTGTGCACCATATTCACGAATTACGAAGTTAGAGGCGGTTAAGTGTAATGTCTTCAACATAAGGCAGTAAGGAAATAAATTGTATTAGTTTAGGGGGCTACAGTTATTTACTCTTTTGTAAACATAATTAGTGTTATAAACTTAAGCAGACAGTAAAAGAAATTTGAATAACGTAAAGAAAAATATTTAACACAGTCTTCTTTTCATTACCTTTCTTTATTTTCTCTAGTTTTTTCACATCTTATGACTTTTTTATTTCACAGTGATTTTCTCTACACAATGTAGATTGTAGACCATTAATATTGACAAAGAACTTAGAAGGTGTTAAAACTTAAAAGCATGCTAACTATTTCAGCCAATTGGCGGCTGGGTTTCCTCCCTTTCTCTGCTCTTCACCAATTTTCATTGCTGGATGAGATTGGTTTCTTAGCCCAACGGCTTGGTTGGGTGGTGGAGTGTGCTGGTGGTGTGTGTTGGACGCCGATTGTAGGTTGGGGTGGTAGAAGCTATTTGGCTAGGGTTCCTTATGTTGCGGGTTTGGGCCTTTCTGTTTGGGCTTCCTTGTTATATTTTGGTTTACCTAATTTGGGCTTAAGCCTAATTTAGGTGTTTTGGACTTGGCTTACCCAATTTGGGTTTAAGCCTTTAGGTATTTTGGGCTTGGCCCTTTGATTGTATTTGGACTTGTCCCTTCGGGTGTATTTGAGATTGTCCTCCATCTTATTGATGCACGTGTTGTTGTTGTTGTTTTTTTTTTTTTCGATAAAAAAATCATGCACGTGTTGTTAATGCAGTCACTTATTTGAGACTAGGTAAATTTGGCTAACCGACAAAATAAGGATCACAAAAATGATAAGTGGTACCAATGTTGCCAATGCAATACATTTTTTGGTAAATATGACATCACTTTGTAGTGGGACCTACACATTTCAACCAATAGTAGGGAGGGTTTTGTTCACCCTCTTTTAAGGAGGGTGAATAAAATTGCTATGTCTTTTCTCAGAGTCTCATTTCCATTACTCTTTCCATCACTAATTCAGAGCCAATCGGCTCTCAAAAAAGAAGTAACATGTGGAAGCAAAAGGTCATAAAAAAAATCTACAAGTAGACTATATGTTATTTCATTCTTCGCTCAAAAGGTTCTACATTTGCCAATAATTCTTTTTTTATTACTCTCCTTTTTTCCCTTGAAGAATTTTACTGGCAGCTTTTGTATTCATTCATATGCAAGTATTGTTTCGGAGGTACTCTTGCGAAGATTTCTGATATATTTTACTATTTGATATGCTATTGTCTGCCCGGTTACGCAATTATATTGGTTCTTTCCGTTTGTATATAACATTAACTAGCATTGTGCCCATTTAATTCAAGTGCAACCGGGAAAAAAAAAAATCAAATATGAATTTTTTTTCCATTCCCCGTGCATTAAACGAGCACAATGCTACTGCTACATGATGCAAATGGGTGTGCATATGTCTCTGTGAATGTCCGCTCCCGGCCTAAAAATCAATTCCACCAATCTCATTTTCATCTCTTCTACCGTTCGTCTTACATTCTACTTCCTCTGTCCCAAATTTTTTATCCACTTGCATTATTCACAACACCTCAAAAAATTGTTTATATATTCAAGTGTACAACGTTTTTATATATTTAATATGGATCTCGTTTTGATAGTACTCGATGAAGTTCTATTGAACAAAAATTTGATAATTTTGTAAAAAATATTATAGATTGAAAGTATTAGCAATTAAAATTGACAAGCACATAAATGAACAAAAAATTTGAGACAGAGAGAGTATATATGTAGGTGGGATTTATGACCCACAACAGTATTTTATCCTAATTTAAGTACATTTGCCTATTTGACACAAAAAAAGAGGTGGTACCATTTTTTCTAACTTACCCTCTTTTTTTTTTTTTTTGAACAAAAAGAAATTTGCATTAAATCATAAAATCCAAATAAAGGATATGGCTAAGCTCAACTGTAATCATAGATACCCAGTTTTGAGGAAGTCATCCTGAAACAAATGAAGCCACCCAATGAGTGACACGATTAATTGATCTAGGTATCCAAGATACAAGCAGGTTAAACCCTTCAACAAGCGCTTTAATATCTTGGATAATACAAGCACACTCCCATGGAGAATCTAAATCAGACACACTCAAAGATGTCAGTTCTTTGTTATCACATTCAATTTGCACCGAGTGAAAATTCATAGCTTTTGTCATTAAACACGCCTCCCTTAAGTTCATGGCTTCACAAGCTAAGGCAGACACACTATTTACTTTGAATTTCCTTCCATCAATAAGCTCCCCCTTATGATTCCTCAAAACCACAGCACCAAAGCCCTCTCTGGTATCCTTCTTCTTACCCTTCATAAAATATAATACTCCAGCTAAAAATAAATACTAGTAGCATTCTTGTAGTGCAGGAAGAAAAATCGACTAGCTTAAGTAAAAGATGCAAATAGTTTTTTATTTATTTATTAAACTAACTAATTAAAAACAATAAAAAGGACAGTGTTAACTTTTAGCCAATCAGGAGATTTTACATCTTTGCTTTTCATCATAGTAAGCCCTTGCCGTGCCGAATAATGCTACATACACTTCCGGGTACCACTTCCGGGTACACTTCCGGGTAAAAAACCTCCAAAACGACGTCGTTTTGGAGGCGTGTCAAGGAAAAAAAAAAAGGAGCGGGATTTCAAAATTTGGGGGACTCCGTTCTTCCTCCCATTCCCCCCCATCAGAACACAGAGAGCATTTGAGAGAGGTTCCGACCCACCCAAGCGACCACATTCCCCCACCACCATTTGCCACCACCACGGCCCGCCGCTGCGGACTGGCTCCATCTCCATCTCGGAGGTGGGGAACAACTTTATAGCAAAGAAAAGCGCCTTCGAATCAAGATCGACGAAGCTTCGAATCGCAAGTACAAGCTTCGAAGGTCCCTCTCACTCCCTATCTCTCTCACGTGATCTCTTTCTTGTTGGTATTTTTGGAACAAAAATCAGGGTTTCAATTTAGAAACCCTAATCTGAATGGTACACTGTATTTCATTCAGATTTTTGAACAAATATTGGATTTGTTGTATTTTTTTCAGTTTTGCTTCACTTCACAATGCAAATAAGGGTGTAGTTGGAGTTAGCTGGAATATTTTTGTTATTAGAGTGGTGTTCTTCAATGGATAATGGATTTGGGATTTTTTAGGATATTTTGATGTCTGATAGCAGTTGTCGACATTCAAAATAAGATGATTGGCTAATGAGATGTCTAATGAGAAGAGTGAGGAGCGGTGAATTCTGTCTATAATGATGATTGGCTGAGGGTACATCAAAATAAGATCTGTAAAAAAAATAGTAATCATAATACTTTGTCGACATTCATCAGAGAACTTGTTCCAGATTGTCGGACATTCATCAAAAAGGCAAAAACTGTCCTTTGATTAGCGATCTTGGCAAAATGGCAAGATTGTTGGACATTAGAACATTTTTTTGCATCTGATAAACTATATTTCGTATGTACCTAATTATTTTCCTTTGTTTGTGAACTAGTAGATGATGTCGCCAGAGTCTATTCATTTGCCAATGCCTCCAAACAAAGAGTGTGAAGAAGAGCATGTATGGAGTGGAGACAATGAAGACGAAGAAGAGATATGGAGTGGTCCTTCAAACCAAGAGACAAATAATACTCAGGATGGAAAGCAAGCAACCAAAAATTGTGAAAATAGAGTTGAAGAGCCGAAGGAGGGAATGGCATTCGACACACCGGAGGAAGCTTATATGTATTACTTAAGTTATGCTAAAGAAAAAGGATTTGCTGTGGCGAAAAGAACATCGAGAAAGGATAGAGATGGAAATTTGAAAAATGTAGCTTTTGAATGCACTCGTGCTGGAAAAGCAAGGGTGAGAACAAGCAATCCAGGCAAACCACGGCCACAAACAAAAATTGGTTGCCCAGCTCACGTTACTGTTGTGATACACCCAGATGGAAAGTGGAAGTTAAACCGGGTTGAGTTGATATTTAGTGGAAGCAAGGGTGATATTTTTTTTCTGAAAAAAATTTGACAGGGTCCCTTTTGTTTTTTGTCGAAGCCCGACGTCATAGCGTCTCAAATACAGTCACAACAACAGAGAGCAACAATGATAGCATACTGAAACTTCATGTCGAGGTTGTTCACATCCTGCTTATCCATACATAATCCATACGAGAATAAATGAGGAACAAAAGACATGTCATCCATTAACTTCATTGCCATGAATACAAAATGTTTTACAACATGGACTCAAGCGAAAACATCGTCACATTTAAAATCTATCTTAAGCCTATGTACAAGCAAAAATTACAATGATTGACAATGAGGAATCTCTAATTCTTGCCATATTTCATATACATCTTTATACTCATTCTTTGATTCACAATGAGGAATCTCTTATTGCATGTGCACCTCCAACCCATCTTTCGGCAGCCAATAATCCAAGGGAATGCCCGAATGACTTTGTGAATAACCTCTTGAATGGCTTCTTTGTACAGCTAAATCAAGTTGTCCACCTTAGCTCCGACACTATCTCTGATCTTTTATTTTAAGAGCTTCTCCTTAGCTTCGACACTATCTGCATGTCATTCACAAAGACAACTATTAGAGTTATGTAGTAGCTTTTTCATCATTTGATGAAGACAGGAAGAAATCTGAAGTCAACGGTAAATATTTGAAGCATAAATGCCAAGAGTGCCTAAAGTTAACACCAAATTTTTTTTTCACACCAAACTTTGTAACACAGGGTGCTAGTAATTTCTGAAAATTTGCTCACACAACATATCAAGAAATGCAATTAAACTGAGTAATCTGCTCACTAACAGATAGGACACAACCGTGTGAGAATGGGGATCCTGCAAAACCATGGGAATTTCTGAAAATTTTGGCAGAACACCGTTTGAAAATGTGGCATCCCAGTTGGACAGTAACACTAACTAGCACAAATCACAACAAACGGCAGCACGCCCACAATGCAAAATGATCTAATGTAGCAATACAGAACATTTCAAAAGAGTTGGACAACATTCCAAGACAGCACTGAGCTTCCAAAGTTCCAGAACAACGCTTCTTTTCCAGAATTTCAAGTACAACACTGAATTTCCAGACTTAAGAGAACAGATTTCAGCCAAAATCAATTCAGAATTTCCAGTCGTAACAGGTTAGATCTAGCCTTAACATATCAGATTTCAAGACATAACCAATAAAATCCAATAACGGATCAGTCGGTGCACATTGGGCACCAAATAATGAAGCAACATACTAAGTTCCAAGTGTCCAACCTCAAAATGACTGTAGTTGACACCAAATTTCTTATCAAAAAACCAGTATTGAAATGCAACAGAATTAACACACCTTGTATTGAAATGCATATAAAGGAAAACGACAAAAAAAAAGGGTATTTGAGTATACTCACTGAAGCCATGGTTGAAGAGGGTCATCTTCGAATTCTAATTTGCTTTTTCAATTCGAATTAGGGTTTTTTTTTTTTTTACCCAACAACGCAAAATTAGGGGGAAAGGAGAGACAGAGAGAGAGAGAGAGACAGAGAGAAACAGACCAAGGTGATGCTGGTGGTGTTCGGTGGTCGTGGAGCCACGGTGGTGGTGTGTCGCCGGTTGTCCAGGTGGCGCAGATCTTCGTATAGAGAGATAGAGACAAACTGCTGCGAGGGTTCAAATCTCGTCGGCGTACACAGGTGTTGGTGGTCGCCGAAGTGGGAGACTTCCTTGTCTCTGGGATCGGCGGTGGAAGCGGCAGTGGTGGTGTTGTTCAGAGGTTGACTGTCTTCTTCGCTCTCCATCTGGACGTCTGAAATTTGGGAAAGGAAGGGGAAGCTGTGGTTTTTGATTTTCCCGTTTTTTTTTTCCTTGACCCGCCTCCAAAACGACGTCGTTTTGGAGGTTTTTTACCCGGAAGTGTACCCGGAAGTGGTACCCGGAAGTGTATGTAGCATTATTCTTGCCGTGCCACTGCCAAAAGAACAAAAATAGAAACGCGCTTTCATAAAGAACCAATAAAAAGCTTCCGTACATAACTGCCTTGACCATAATTCATATGGGTAATTATTTGGTGGTGGGCACCACCACTACGCAATTTTCAGTGCCCTGATCCACTGCATCTCTGCTGTAATACCTTATGCTGGACTCACCCGATTGTTATGGTAAAATAATTGATCTACGAATTTTTTTGCTTCATTAAAAAAAATAATAATAATAATAAATGCATTTGTTTATTTTGTACCATTTTTTTATCATATATTATTGATTAGTGTTGACAATATGAATTTAAAAAGTAAAAAATTATGTCCAAAATTGAATTTTTTTAATAAAGACAAAATAGTGGATTATAGAACATTTTTTTGTTTTATTAAAAAAAAATCAGTTATAAGTATAATTTTTTATGTTTAGACAAATTTGAATAAAGACAAAAAAAATAATCCCAACATATTATTTAGCCAAACCAGCCTACTAGTTTGGTCGGGAAAAACAGACAATTGAACAAATGTGCTACGGTAATGCATTTATTAATGTCCCATCCATTTAATATTTTTGTGTATCTCAAATGTTCAATACATACCATAAAACGAGCGATTTAGATTATGAATAAGCAATGTAAGTAGACACATAATTTAAGGCAAGTTATGCGAAACGATGTTATGATAATTGCTCCATTCTTCTTACTCTTTACTCTCGTTCCCACTGTCCCACTTGCAAATCGATCATCTAGATCCCACCAGATTCCTCTCACCTTTTAGTATCATTATTCATCTATACTTAAGTTGTTAATATTTTGTCCCTACAATTTAAGGAATTAAACTTGAACGAAAATTTCAAATTCTTACTATATTTGTCTGAGATTATTTTTTACCGACATCTCTATAAAATAATCAACAACAAATTGAACGACTCCAATCATTTGCGTAAGACCTCAAGATAGATTCTAAGCAATGCAGTGTGCATTTAGTATATACCAAATGGTGTAACCATAATTCTATTGAGTATTTAACTATAAAAATCAAGTTGTTTGGCATCCATAGCCGTATGATTCTAAAAAATTAAATGGCCAATTTGTTCCAGAAAATGGACTAATGAAACAAATATGTTTCGATCATGCAATCACTAACGTCCGATCGATTAAATATTTCATGCACCTCATTCATTCAATATGCAGTACAAGATGAACAATAAAGATTACAGATTAAAATTAAACAATATATGTAGAGCCGTAATTACTTAAAATTATGGCAAATGATTTTATGATAATTTCCATTTCCATACATCCCTCTGCTCCTCTTAATTTTCTTCCCTATTCTCCTCTACTTGTAATCGATCATTCTAGATTCTCACCAGATTCCTCTCACCCTTCACTACTCAAATACAGTGTTCTTTTTTTCTGATAGTATTTTAAAAAGAAAACTGTTCAAAACTTAGCCACCACGGAAAGCCCATTTTCGTCATTCCACTCGCGCCCTTTTCGCTCTGCATATATGAGCATTCCACCTCACTTCGCCCATTCACAACATCACAACACTACTGGTCTGGCAGAGAGAGAGAGAGAGAGAGAGAGAGAGAGAGAGTTAAGTCGTACTTAGTCTTCGCTGATCGAGAAATGGAGAGAAACAGCAACAACCACTACCGTGGAACCGGGCATCCCGGTCGGGGCCGCGACGGAGGCGGTAATCGCGGCGGTGGAAGAGGAGGGTTTAGGGGTTGGGGGGCTCCGGCACAGTCCGGTGGCCAACATTTGGTTGATAGGGCTGGTGGTCAGTACGTTCAGGGTGGTGGGTCCTACAGGCCACCACAACAGCAGACTGGTGGTGGTCAAGGTGTGGGTCCCACGAGGGTGGAGTCTATTGGAGTTCATGGGAGTGGTGGGTACGGCAGTGGAAGAGGAGGAGGAGGGGTGTGGAATGGGAGACCTGGTCTTCATACTCAAGCTCCTCAGTCTCAGCCACAACAGCAGACTGGTGGTCAAGGTGCGGGTTCCACAAGGGGAGAGTCAAGTGAAGTGCATGGAAATGGTGGGTATGGCAGCACCGGAGGAGGAGGAGGAGGAGGGGCGGTGTGGGGTGGGAGACCTGGTCTTCATACTCAACCTAGTCCTCGATCTCAGTCTCAAGCTGCTCCTGGTATGTATATCTCTTTATTTTAGATCATTTTATTGTGTTTCTCATTTGAGTATGACTTGTGTTTGGATGTGTTGTATGGTGATTTTGAATCGTCAGACTAAGGGAGAAGCATGGTAACTGGGAATTAGGTTTTAGGAAAATGTTTTTTTCCGCAAACATTCAACCAGAAACTACCCTAATTACATTTTTTAATAACTTATCTGGACTAGCTTTTGCGCATATGAATTAAATTTTGAGACCCCATCCCACCGTTCATTAGCATGGAGTCCCTGATTAAAGCCGGGACAAAGTCCCATTATGGACTGGCCACAATATAGTTAATAGAACCCAGAGGATTTCAAAATCCATTATCCCAAGCCTTGACAAACTCCTTGGGTTCAATAAAACCCCCCAAATTTAGGTGTATATGGTGAAAATTTTAGATGGGTGTCATGTGTGCAAAACACTGCGTTGATCTAGTCTATGGATTTCATTTTTAAGGTAAAATTATGGGCTGGTAAATCTGTTTCCATATAGGTATTAGATTCTTATGCAATTGGCGGCACTGCTGGTTGTCTTGCTACGGTTGTCTTTGGATTTGGGTTTTGGGGTGTTTTATGAAGGAAACTGGAGAATTTTGGGAAAAAGAAAGTGGGAGAAACTTAGTTTGTCTGTTTGTTTTTTCTTCCCAATCTTTTCTGATAGGTTACTCTGCTAATGGGTGGTTAAATTTCGCTTGATTTGTTAATTTAATTTCCTTGATGGGTTGTGGGATTTGGTGGAAATTCACGCGGTGATCTATGAATGCGTGTATTTTAGAATCTGTCTTTACTTTTCATCTTTCCCCACTTTTAAAGTTCGGAAATGAGATAATTATTATAAGAATTAAAAAGGGGGACTAAACACTACCATGTTTTTCATCTTTCCCGGATTTTAAAAGAAAGAGTGAGAAAATTATAAGAATTATATATAAGTGGACTAGGAGGGAAAAAAAGTAGGATTAGTGGGGGTGTAAAAGTAGGATGTGCTGGGAGAGGGGTGTGAGCTTTTTAAATTCAGATTGATAAAAAAAGAAAAAAGAAAAAGATTGATAAAACCCAATAACCAACCAATAGATGTCAGTTGTCACCTATTATTTGATGAACATAAAAGTGGAAAATTCTAGAAATTAAGGGATGGAGGTGTGGAGGTTTTTGAGGACTCAATAAGGTTGCTTATTGTATTGATAGACGAGTTACATCCATTGTTATCTCTCTATCCTTGGCTCCTTGCTAATAATTGATCCCAAATGGTTGAAATGCGCGGTTCTTGGTGACTTCTTATTTGGAGGGTCACTCAACCAACAGAAGCACTTTGACTACCACTAAACTTGCATTTTGTGTATGTTGAATTACAAGTACTGCTCCAAAGTCTTCTCACTCCAAGCTTCTAATTTAGCATTAATACCATGTAAATTGGATATTGATGGTTATCCTATGGAATATGTATGGTTATTTTATCAAAGATGATACTATGGTGTACATGCTTATCATTGATGGCTAAGCTATGTAATATATTCTCAACTTTAATTGGTGTTATGCTGTATTTTTTCATTCCTTTTGAAGGATATTTGATAACCAAACCAAATCAATTCAAGTCTTATGTCCCTGCGGTTGAAGTTAGCTACATGAGCTCTTCTTCCCTGTTGCCCTTTATCAGAGCCAACATATTCATACTTGTATTATGCTGTGCTCTACAATTTTTTATTTTGTGAATCTTCATGCTACAAAGAATCGGGTAGCTGAAGATGTGAACTCAAGTCTTATGTCCCTATAAATTGAAATTGGCTAAATCAATGTTTTTTTCCCATTCCGCTTTATGAAGGCCAAAATATTCTTAGATGCTGTGTATTGTGTGCTGCATTTTTTCATCTTGTTTCTTTCCATGTTACAAAGAATTGGGTGCATTCATTGTGAACTAACTTGTGTTGTTGCTTGAAATTTTTGAGTCAACTTAGTTGACTCCCAGCGTTATTAGGGAAGGGAAATAAGTGAAATAGGGACAAGCATAAATGTTCGGATAGATATTTTTTGTACTCATGCCATGACCCAGAAGTTGAGCTTTGTTATTGGGGAGTTACATACAGTGATGATGGGTCCTTGGGAGTTTATGGCTGTTTATGACAATGGGAACTGTTATCCCCAAAAAGTGGAAACAAATGATTCAAGGCTTGTCATTTTCCGTTCATCACATTTATACTATACCAATTGTATGCATTGTCCTCATCTAGGATGGAAGAGCAGATGTTTTCTAGGGAATAAGTTTGCTTGTTTTGGTGTGGGATTGATGCACAAGTCCAAGGCCACCATATTGCACTATCATATTACCTTCATTGCACTATCATAGGTGTTTTCTGTAGCATAATTGTCTACACAGTCCTCATCTTGTGTTTTTGTTATTTTCATATTACCTTCATTCTGGATGCTCTATCTGCTTTACACATAGTAAATTTCTATTAATAAAACGCAATTGTTGACAAAATCTTTGCATGCTTTGTTATTCCAGATATTGAGTCTTTGCAGATTTCTGAAAAGAAGTCTCCACTCTCTGTTTCTGAAACAACAGAGAATAGAATTGTGCCCATGAAACGGCCTGACAGAGGGGGAACAGTTGCTGCTGGGGAGGTCAGGCTCTTAGCCAACCATTTTCCAGTGAGTTTCAATCCAGAGGGCACCATATTGCACTATCATGTCAATATCAGACCACAACTCTCTCACGGCCCACAGCCTACAAGGAATTTTATACCAAAGTTGGATCTTCGTCGAATTTTGAACAAGCTTTTTGCTGACGACCCCACCCGATTCCCAAACCAGATGACTGCTTATGACGGAATGAGAAGCATCTTCAGCAAAGTGCCGCTGCCCACTGGGCAGTTTGGTGGTGAAGACATGGAGGATCACAACTCTCCTATATTTACTATTACGTTGGTGAATAAGCTGAATTATTCCAAGATAGAGGAATACATAAGTGGAAATCACCCTGACAATCCTCGCGATATTTTGCAAGGAATGGATTTGGTTATGAAGGAGAATCCTTCTAGCCAAAGGATCGCTGTTGGTCGAAGCTTCTATTCTAGACAATTCAGACCAGCAGATGACCTCGGATGCGGCATTGCAGCTTTTAGAGGCTTTCAACAGAGCTTGAAGCCCACTTCTCAGGGTCTGGCCTTATGTTTGGACCATTCAGCAATGCCATTTCACAAGGAAATGTCAGTCATAGACTTCCTTATGGAGCATGTCCAGGGTTTTGAAAACATATATGATGTATTCAAGTTGAAAAGAGAAGTGGCAAAAGCATTAAGAGGGTTGAAAGTCAATGTAACTCATCGCATCACAAAGAAGAAGTTCCTTATAGCTGGGCTGTCAGATCGTAGTATGCGAGATATTTCCTTTCCTCTTGGAGATCTAGAGCGGACGGGGCCACCAAGGGAAATTGGACTTGTGGAATATTTCTGGGAGAGATACAATAAGGAGATATTGTGCGATGATATTCCCTGTTTGGAGTTGGGGAAAGATAATTATGTTCCTATGGAATTCTGTACTTTGGTGGAGGCTCAGGGTTACCCAAAGGAGAAGTTGCCCAGAGAAAAGGGTTTGTTGTTGAAAAAGATATCAATGCCTCCACCAAAGGAGAGAAAGAGCATTATCTATGAGATGGTGCAGGCTAGGGATGGACCTTGCGGGTACGTTTTTTAACTAAATTCCCATCCTGTCTTCATTAATCAGAGTAGAAAAGATTGATATTTTAATGTCAGTACTTCTGTAATGGTACTGTAGTATAACATGTTTTTTCTTTTCTTTGATCCTTCTATAAAGGTGTTTTAACTTCTCTCTTCTTTTTTCCTTTTCCCATTGTAATGACAAGACCCTAAGCAGGGGACTCATTTGACCTGCCACACTGACAATGAGGCAAAACCTGGGGTTCACTAGGCCAGCACTAGTCCCTTTAAGCATTGCTTATTTACCATGCCAGTGGTCCATGGCATGATATCAAGTTTTGGATACATTGTGTTAAATTTGTCGATCTTGATTATGTTGGCTAATGGAACTGTCTCAAATGTTAGGCCAGTGAATTGGGCATTCTTTTTATTCTGTGGGGTTGAATATGGAACCAAAATAAAAACTGGATTGACAGCGAATAGAACTTTCTGCATTGCTAGGGAATTGATAAGTTCCCAATCTACTCTTCCGTAATCATTGGCCCACAAAGTCATGAGTACCCAATCTACTCGAGGTAGGTTTTACTGGACCATTTTGCATAAATAGGGACTTGAGTAGAGTATGCGTCACTATAATTGGATAGGAAATGCTTGTTTGTTTTGTGTGTGAGTTTTCTTGTATGTATGCAACCTAGTATGGTCATTTATACTATCTACACACCTTCTATACTTGTTTTATGTGTTTGTCTTGGTTTTGTATTTGTTTATGAAGGACATTTAAATCCTCCTTTTTGTTCCTGCAGAAATGTTGTCCGGAATTTTGAAATGGCAGTGGATAAGAACATGACAAGAGTAATGGGTCGTGTCCTAGCGCCACCAGCTTTGAAGCTACGTACTCCCACTGGCAAGCTCCAAGTAATTAAAGTTGAGAGGGAGAGATGCCAGTGGAACCTAATTGGGAATTCCGTTGTGGAAGGCAATCCGCTTGAGCGATGGGCATTGATAGATCTCAGTTTTAATGACCGTTTTAGGCTGAAATCTGGTCCTTTCATTCAGAAGCTGAGAGTTAAATGCAAAGATCTAGGAATCCCTGTGGAGGAACCTGTGGTGTGTCGTTTCAGAGGCATGAAAGACATTTCAACTGTTTCTTCAACTCAAGAATTACTAGATGGCGTTGTGCAGGAGGCGAGTAAGAAATGCAATGGCCGTTTACAGCTTTTTGTTTGTGTTATGTCTGAAAAGCATGACGGCAAAAAGTATCTCAAATGGGTCTCCGAGACAAGGATTGGGATAATGACCCAATGTTGTTTGGTGAGTCACGCCAACAACCCTGACAAAAGGAAGAGCGACCAGTATCTTGCAAATCTCGCTCTGAAAATTAATGCCAAGCTTGGCGGTTGCAATGTGGAACTCTTGGAACGGCTGCCTGGTTTCCCAGGTGAGGAGCATGTC
Source organism: Vaccinium macrocarpon (assembly GCA_022606695.1). Lineage (NCBI taxonomy): Eukaryota > Viridiplantae > Streptophyta > Magnoliopsida > Ericales > Ericaceae > Vaccinium > Vaccinium macrocarpon. The sequence goes on along the minus strand of CM040171.1, from coordinate 3,481,087 downwards.
ATGTTTATAGGTGCTGATGTCAATCACCCCGGTTCAGGAAATGCAACATGCCCCTCTTTTGCCGGGATAGTTGCAACCACCGACTGGCCCGCTGTCAGCCGCTATGTTACCCGGATTTGTGCCCAGGAACACCGGAAGGAAATGATTGTTGGTTTTGGGGCCACTTGTTTGGATCTTGTGAACACTTATGCTCGCATCAACAAAGTAAAGCCACAGAAAATTGTCGTTTTTCGTGATGGGGTAAGTGAAGCCCAGTTTGATATGGTTTTGAACGAAGAGTTGCAGGATATGAGGAGTGCCATATACAAAGATGATTATCGCCCAACCATCACTCTCATTGTCGCCCAGAAGCGTCACATGACTAGAATGTTTGTTGAGAACGAGAAAGATGGGGGTAGTTCTGGAAATGTGCCTCCAGGAACTGTGGTGGACACAAAGATCGTTCATCCCTTCCACTTTGATTTCTATCTCTGCAGCCAGTATGGAGTCATTGGGACGAGCAAAGCTGCTCACTACACTGTCCTCTGGGATGAGCATAAGTTCACGTCAGACCACATACAGAAGCTGGTGTACCACTTGTGCTTCACCTCTGCTCGTTGCACCAAACCGGTCTCGCTTGTTCCTCCGGTCTTCTATGCTGATCTTGTTGCGTATAGGGGGCGGATGTATCATGAGGCTGCCATGGAGTTGCGAGGGCGGTCTGCTGCTTCATCATCATCCACTTCTGCTGCTTTACTGAATGAAGGGTTTTACAAAGTGCACCAGGACCTCAAAAATGAAATGTTTTTTGTTTGAGGGGGGCAGTCTCCTTTTTCTATCCTCCTGAGGAGAATAGAGAAAGGAGATTATATTACCGTCCTACTGTTGGAAATGCCCAAATCCAGGTTCAAATCTCCTTTCCTAAGCTTTAGAAAAGGACGTTTGTGCGTGAATCTAATTGGGGTTTCGTGTCACTTCCGTTCATACATGACTCCATACTGGGTTCATGTATTTCCTCCGTTTGACTAGTATTATATCATCGTGCGACTTGTTTCTGTAATAAGTGGTCCAATTATTGCGGATATCATGGATCTGGTTTGTGTTTTATGAGGTCTTGTTTGAGAGTATTGGGTTTGGTGTCTTAGGACCTCCTCTGGTTTGTGTTTTATGAGGGTCTTGTTTCAGTGTGTTTGGTGTCTTATTTTCCTGATACTTTTAGCTGCCATGTGTGGGGCTTTAACATCTGGATAATTAATGTCTTGGGTTTGTTATGGTGTGTTTTCATGTTTGTCGAGCAAACAATGCAATATTATGTCCTTATATAAAGTATCTATTAAGTTTGTGTTGATCCTGTGCGCAATTTCCTGGTAAACTTTAAATTCTGTGAAGTTTGATTTGATTTGCAGGTGTGCAATATAAGTTAATACACCATGGATTCTGTGCCGTTTCTGTCCTTAAAGATACAGTAATTGTTGTTGTTGTTGTTGTTGTTCTTCTTCTTCTTCTTCTTCTTCTTCTTCTTCTTCTTCTTCTTCTTCTCTCTCTCTCTCTCTCTCTCTCTCTCTCTCTCTCCATTCATCTGTCACAGAAATATTACAGTACTTGTTTGGTCTGCTATCTTGTGGAGGAGCCAAGACAAAGAGGGAGGAAGAGGTGGGTCTACTGGTTTTGGAATCTGGGTTTTCCAAAAATGGAAAATCTGTGGGATGTGGGCCCTACAAAGTCATGGTGCAAAAATAATTTTTTGAAAGCAAACAAAAATCTACTCCCTCCGTTTTATAATATTAGTCTCCTACGAAACTACGTGTAATTTTCAAACTAAAAAATAACACATCTATAAAATAATTTTTGGATTTTTTCTGCACCGTTTAAAAGTTTACAATGAGATCTATCAAACAAGATCCATATTTATGAACAAATTATGTTCATAAGTACATTATTTTTTTAGTTTAAAAATTACACGTAGTTTCGTAAGGGACCAATGGAATGGAACGGAAGGAGTAATATGCTACTAAAATTATACTGGAGCTTAGTACAAGGCTGAAAGCATACAGAATTAATCGCATGCTTAGGTTGGATGACAATCGGCGGGAATGTAATGTCATGACATGATTCTTACGTTTGAAAGAATTGACTGAAATATGAATGTGATTTCTAAATATTATCTCTCTCAAACTCTCATCTTGGGAATTTTAGATTCACATCTCAATCTCTAAAATAAAAAGATCTCTTAAGTAAAATTACTCTTATGAACTTTTTTTTGTTAAGATTACTGAATTGATTCAAAAAATAAATAAATTCCTATTCCTACTGATGATTACGGGTATCTAAACACAGATCATTGGAAAATAGATCTTCTGTGGTGATGATCTTGTGGAGTTAATCTTTGTACATACAGCACGGCTCTTCCTTCGTTTGAAAGAATTGTTTACTTTGCATTTTATGTCTCCAAAAATATTGCTTTTCGGTTTTGGGTGTGAGAGAAATTATAACCTTATACTTAAATGTATCAGGGCAATGAACCGTCCTCATTACTGCTCTCTCCAATTATGGGCGCTTTTGCAATTTTTGCCGTTGTAAATAGTGATGTGCCAAGCTGCATCCACAAATTTGACGGTTCAGATTGTTCTCAGCATTTATTTTGCAGATCACCTTCAGTATAATTGGGTTTTTAGGTCAATGCCAATTGTTATGGTGGTAGTCTTGACGCTGATTAGATAATTTTTGTCATTGACGTTCCAATTATCTCCACAAACTACACAAGAATTAGTCATTGTGTAGAGTAATTTACCTTGACTCTTGCAGATTTAGCTAGATTCGGAGTGGTTCGAGTAGAACATGGCGGTGTTTTCTTTCTCTTCTCTTTCTTTCTTTTCTCCCTTTGGAAAATATATGTATGGTACGCCCCTTGAAAAAAAGGGGCATACCATATTGCCCATTATGTATGTTTTTGGAGTTTGTTTTGAATGTTTTTGCTGATTCTTACATAATTTTTTTTTTATAGTTTTTACTGTGAATAATAACGTGAATAGTGATTTTTTTAAGAACCATTACGGGTCGTAGTAAGTACCAAAATCATACATTAATAACGGGGTCGTAACAAGAGTACCTTGACTATTCACATGAATATTGAATATGTTGGCCCAAATAGCAACACAAGAAAGAGGGGGAGTGAATTGTGAATCTCAAAAGATGCAGAATTAAATAATTAAATGCAACACCCAATGAAATTAAATAGATTCAAACACAAATGAAATAATATATGACAGAAAATAAAGAGTAAGGGAAGAGAGAAATCAAACGCAAAGATTTATAGTGGTTCGGTCCGCAACTTCACGGCCTAGTTCACTCCCCAAGTGTCCTACTCGGGAATTGTTGCTCTATCTCCAATAGTAACACTTTCTAGCTTCACGGGTGCTAGAGAAACTTTTACAATGAGCAATCTATCCCCAATTGCTCCGACTAATTTTGACTCCGGTGCTAGTCAAATCTGCCCGAGTAATTTTTTCTCACATAAAAATCACTCAAAAAAGATAACCTCTCACAAGGGGTCACGCTCCCTTTTACAATGAAATCTCACAAATTAAACACTCTCAAAAGTGTGAATGAATTTCAATTTAAAGCTTCTAATTGAGTAACAATGGAGGCACACGTAAATTCTCTAGGAGCTCTCTGTCCGTGTATCTCCATATATTCTTTCATTGACCCTTTTTATAACCTTCTGCATGTGGACGTTGGATGCAAACCTTCAACCTTGGAAACAACCATCAGATATGGCTTTAATTGAACCACAATTAAGCAATTACATTTCTTCCTAGTCGTTGGACACATTACACATAGCCTTATTATTAAGGCAGTGAATGATTTTCTCAACATGAATTTCTCAATTAGCCGTTGAACATTGATTAGGTAGCATACCATCATTCTCCAATTGCCGTTTGAACTTGATTCCCGAATTTCCTTCAACATTTTGTTTCCATTTGGATTAAAAAAATGAGGAAAAGATTTGTCCTTAATCTTTTTCCTTTGAATTTAAATCTTGGCTATTGGAGTAGTGATTTGGTGTAAAATCTCTCTTTATGTGTACCTCAATCAAATCCTACAAAATACACAATTATTCAAGTGAGTATCAAAATATCATAACATTAATTATATTTCTCCTTTAATAAAATATATTTGTTATCATCAAAATCACTAAGGTTTTATAGAAACCTTTGGGATAACAGAATACATAATAGTTTGGAAGTTGACTAAAACCATATGTAACATGTACAAAAAGTATACGTAAAGGTGCGTTATACCGTACACCGTATGCCCATTACGATGGGGTGTAATGTAGCATTCTCCCCTCCCTTTTTCTCTCTCTTCTTCTTTCTTCTCTTTCCTTACCTTTTTCTTCCTTTTTTCCAGAATTTTGAAGATGGTGGGTGGAGTGGGGAGAAAGTAAAGGAAAGTAAGCTTATTTACCCAAAAAAAAAGAGTAAAGGAAAGTGGTGGAGGCGATGGGTGAAGTGTTGGAGGGGAGATGTGATGTAATATGTATTCATGTAGTGAATATTGTATGAGATTTTAGGATTAGGGTGACTATGTGAGGCTCACTCAAATAAATTAATAATTTGGACCCAAAACTAAAATAATTCTATTCAAAAATTACTGGCGAAAATTCGGGTCATTACAAAATCTCTAAAAAAAACAACGGGTCTATTCAAAGTTCTCTCATAAAGTACGAAAATTTGAAAAAGAAAAGGTGAATTATAAATTTGATCTCGAAAATAGAGATATAGAGATGGATCAGAGATGCCCTCTAGACCTTGCAAGTTACAATTTGGAAAATAGAGGGGGAAAAAAGGAGGAAGTTGATTTTGGCACTCCAACTTTGTCCATCGGTGCTCCACTTTTTGTCTCCATTAGCTTAATTTCCTAAAATTACCCTTCGTTTTTAGTTCTTTCTTCTGTTGTTTTCAAAATGCCCGAGCTAACCTTTTGGTTCAAATACTCCCAGTCCTAGCAAAGGGCGGAACATAGAAGGGGTTGTGGTGGGAAAAAAAAATGTCTATGTAAAATTTTAACCCAATAAATTTTAGACCACCTCATATTGTGTGTAGCCCAACCCATTTTACCCTTGAACCAAACACAGCCCAACCTAACAACTTCTTTCGAAATAGAAAAAAAAAAGAAAGATCGATGTCTTGTACTCTCCAACTGCAATGCTTACTTAAGAGCATCTTCAACTGCCTCGCTTCTCCTCAGATTTGGTGGTTCCATATGAAAACTGAAAAGAGCATTTCTTCCAGCTATGAAGCATGTGAAAATTGATCTTCATAACAAAATGGGAGATGATTTTTTTTTTTATATATGATTATCTTCATTGAAAAAGAATTTATTGAATATATCACCCTAGATTCAATAATAACTGAATTCTACTCTCTAAAACATTGCGGGGTACAACTTCAATAGTAAACATATTTTTTACTCATCTTTCGTGTACTTTTGAACATTTACATATTTATCTACAAGTTTGGATTAGCCAAAGTTAGATTAGATTTCATTGGTCCCAGCGTGTTTTCTTTGCTCATAGAAGAATTTTTGGCACCATTATTCTCTGTCTAAGTTTTTCAAATGACTAAAAGCAATTCAGATTTTAGTACCTGGTAAACTCATTTGCCCTGATTTTAGCAACTGTCAAACGAAAAACTCAGGTCAAAGAAGAGGGATTCACACATCATCAAAAGAAAATGAATTTTGTAGTTCAACAATGGAGGTTGAGAATTAAGATATTGGTAGCTTTCAAGCAACAAGGGGGTTACAAATTAAGATTTTTCAGAGCTAAATGACATTATAAATCTCACAACCTCAAGCAATATTAAGAAATATCAGAGTTCTACAAATGATTCAAGAAATTTTCCTTCCTGATATGCTTTAGACTAAAAATATGGGGTTTGTTTCGGGCAGTTAAATGTGAGATCAATGCCTAACTGTTTTTTTGCATGTTAGTATTTTTTTGAAGAAAGCTGCTATAGCATAAATGTTTGGATAGATGTCTCTTGAACTCATGCTGTGACTAGGAAGTTGAGAGAGGTACCGTACATACAGTGATGATGTTTATGACAATGGGAACTGTTATCCCCAGAAAATGGAAACAAATGATTCAATGCAAGGCTTGTCATTTTTCGTTTTTTCACGTTTATATATTTTAGTATATCAATTGTCCCCATTTTCCTTATCTGGGATGGAAGAACAGGTGTTTTCTATAATCTATAGCATGAGTTTGCTTATTTTGCCGAGGGAAGACTCATAGACCCACAAGTCGAAGGGCAACATATTGCTCGATAAGTTTGTTAACACTTTGGTCCCTACAATTCAGGGAATGAAACTTGAATGGATTGAGATGATTTTTTTACAGACAAATTGAACAGCTTTGATCATTTGTATGAAATTCCAAGATAAATCTCACAAGGCAACACAATGCGGTGTGCATAAACATATAATTCTAGAAAATCAAATAGAAACACACGAATGGCCAATTTGCATCAGAAAATATACTAATTCAACAAATATGTTTCGATCATGCAATCACTAACGCTTGATCAATATTGTTTACTGATTTTTGGGCCGGTGGTATTGATTAATATATTTATATCTCTTAAAAAAACAAAATTATACTGTACTAATTAGCACAAGGCTGATAGCATAAATAAATAATCGCATTCTCAGTATCTAATAAGCACCGCTGGATTACCTAAACTAACCCCAAGAATATAAGGTTATCCAACAAAAGAAAGGTATTTTTGTCCAAAATGAACCAAAAAGTGGCAAGCCGAAAGTTTTACATGTCAAATTCTATTAGTACCTCTCCTGCATTCAATTTTTGTTACATTTATGTAAAATTTGAATTACTTTCACGTTAAAGGTCCGATATTCTTATATTTGGTACCATTAACAATATATGGACGATGATTTAAAATGAAACTAATTTTAAATATGTTTCGAAAAATTAAAAGAGTCAATAAACTATGGGTTCACCATTTCAATAAACTATGGGTTCACCATTTCGTGTACCACAAAGACACACCGTGTAGTGTAAAACCCATCTCGGAGACTTGATTAATTCTTTGCTCAATTTTTTGACAAGAATTAATGGAGCAAAAATTTGATCAAGTTTACCTCAAAAATATCTTTTTGAATAAGTTGAGTGACTCCGATCGTTTGTGTAGAATCCTAAAAATTAAAATGAATCTCAATCGATCAATGTGGTGTGCACCAAATAATGTACCTATCGCAAGACTCATTTTTGGGTTAAATTTGATGTGAAAAGTGAAAAATAATCTTTGCAAGTTTTTTTTTTTGTAATCCTTTGCAACTTGAAACTTCGAAAATAGAGGAAAAAAGAAAAAGGAAACACAGTTTTCATAAAGAAGAATGAGGGGCCCGTGGATCCAATGAAAAGAACGTTTGGAACTGAATATGAATGTGATTTCTAAATATTATACATCTCGAGCCCTCATCTTTTCTGGAAATTTTAGATTCATAGCTCAATCTATAAAATAAAAAATATTTAATTCAAGTAAAATTACTTTTATGGATTTTTGGGTAAGATTACTGAATTGATTCAAAAAACAAATTCCTGCTAATGATTACGGACGTCCAAACACAGCTCAATGGAAAATAAATCTTCAGTGGTGAAGATCTTGTGGAGTTAATCTTTGTACATTCAGTTCGGCTCTTCTTTCCTTTCTTTACTTTGCATTGTATGTCTCCAAAATTTGATGGATCATATAACATTTAATTTTGCGGATGACCTTCAGTATAATCGGGTTTTTAGGTCAAGGCCAATTGTTACGGTGGTAGTCTTGATGCTGATTAGATAATTTTTATTATTGACGTTCCAATTATCTCCACAAACCACACAAGAATTAGTCATTGTGTAGAGTAATTTACCTTTAACTCTTGCAGATTTAGCTAGATTCGGAGTGGTTCAAGTAGAACATTAATTGTGGCGTCGAGTGGTGACGGTTTTCTTTCTCTTCTCTTTCTTTCTTTTCTCCCTTTGGAAAAATATACGGTATGCCCCCTTGAAAAGAGGCATACCATACACCCCATTATGTATGTTTTTGGTGTTTGTTACGAATGATTTTACCGATTATTACGTAATTTGGTAGATTTTTACTGTGAATAACAACGTGAATCAATGAATAGGAACATGAATAGTGAATTTTTTTTGGAACCCATAACGGGTTGTAGTAAGTACCAAAATCATAGTAACAAGAATACTGTGACTATTCACATGAATAATGAATCTATAAGAGTTCGTAACTTGACCAAAACTATACGTAACAAGTACAAAAAAGTATACATAAGAGCGTGTCATATCGTACTCGCCATTAAGATGGACGTACTGTGGCATTCTCCCCTCCCTTTTTTCTCTCTCTTCTTCTTTTTTCTTCTCCTTTCCTTCCTTTTTTTCCCTCTCTTTTTCCAGAAAATGGTGGGTATTTATAGGGAAAAGGCAAGGGAAAGTGGGTGGAGGTGATGGGTGAAGTGTTGGAGGGGAGAGGTGATGTAATATATATGACATGTTGGAGTGGAGAAGTGATGTAATATGCATGTAGTGAGTATTATATGAAATTTTAGGATTAAGGTGATTATGGTTAGGTTCACTCAAATAAATTAATAATTTGGACGCAAAACTGAAATAATTCTATTTGAAAATTTTTGGTGAAAATTCGGGTCATTACAAAATCTCTAAAAATGACGACAGATCCATCCAAAGTTCTTTCATAAAGTACAAAAATTTGAAAAAGAAAAGGTAAATTATAAAACCTCTCATCAATATGGAGATTTGATCTCGAAAATGGAGATATAGAGATAGATTGGAGATACTCTAAATCTTGCAAATTGCAACTCAGAAACTTGAGGGAAAAAAAGGAAGAAAAAAGAGAGAGAAGGAAGTTGATTTGGGCACTCCAATTTTGTCCATCAGTGCTCCACTTTTTGTCTCTATTACCCTTCGTTTTTAGTTCTTTCTTCTGTTGTTTTCAAAATGCCCAAGCTAACCTTTTGGTTCAAAAGGAGAGGGACTCACACATCATCAAAAGAAAATGAATTTTGTAGTTCAAACAATGGAGGTTAGTTTTCAAGCAACAAGGATTTTACAGATTAAGATTTTTTCAGAGCTAAATGACATTATAAATCTAAAATCTCACAGCCACAAGTAATATTATAAATCAATTGAGATAATTTTTTACAGACACTTTTATATAATGATCTAAAACAATTTAAACGGCTCTGATCATTTGTGGGACCGTAAGATTAATCTTACACAATCCGGTGTGAGTAAACATATAATTCTAAAAAATTAAATGGAAAGACATGAATAGCCAATTATTTGCTTCAAAAAATGTACTAATTAAACAAATATGTTTTGATAATGCAATCACTAATGTCCGATCGATTAAATATTTTTTGCAGCTCAATTGTTCAACATATAGTACAAGATGAACAGTAAATATTACATAACATATGCAGACCTGTAATTTAATCCATTATCTTTTATAGTATTGCAGAATGACTTTTTGTGAGAAGGGTTACGAACGCGACAAATGACTAAAATTGATAGGACCATAATTATGTTTTTTAATTAAAAGTGATAAAAGGGAAATAATCTTAATATTATATAGATATTACAAAATTTGAAATCTCTAATATTGTTATTTCCTTAATAGAATGAAAACCTTTGAAATCTTATATATATATATATAGGATAAACTTCCAATAAGGGTCTCTTATTGAAGTTAAAATGCGGACCTCACCTTTCCGAGCCAAATTTTGACAATTCGAACCGTTCAATGTTTTTAAAATGCATTTTTAAGGGCCCCCGCGAGGATTCGTCCAAAAAAAATACCCGTAAAGGCTTCATTTGATCAGTTTTGGTTAGTGTTTTTAACCAAAACTGATCGGATAAAGCCCTTACGGGTGTTTTTTTTGGACGAATCCTCGCAGGGGCCCTTAAAAATGCATTTTAAAAACATTGAACGGTTTGGATCGTTAAAATTTGGTCCGAAAACACAAAAAAGACTAAGTTCGCATGGTATTTTCAATAAGGGACCCTTATTGGAAGTTTATCCTATATATATACCATCCGCTTCTTATGCGGGCTCCCTGAATTTGGGTGAAATCCGATCCTCTTCCCACAGCCGTTGGATTTAATCCAACGACCCAGACGCACTCCATCATTTAAATGACCCTTTCAATTAAAATGGACCCTCTAAGGGTCAAGGTTCAACAACAAAACCCCAAAATTTCCTTCCACCCCTCATTTTGCACATTATTCTGGAGAGAAGAGAGAGAAGCGATCCTCTGAAGAAGAACGAAGAACGACGAACGATGGCGACGAGAGAGAGAGAGGCGATCTGGTTCGAAGAGAGAGAAAGAAGAAGAAGAAGAAGAAAGAAGAAAGAAGAAGAAGAAGAAGAAAGAAGAAAGAAGAAGAAGAAGAAGAAAGAAGAAAGACGAAGATCCATCGCGGCCCTGCACCGCGAAGAAGGAGAAATCGAATGACCACCACAACAAATCGAACCACTAACACCACAAATCGAACAACCACCACCACAAATCGAACCAACAGGAACACAAATCGAACGACCACCACCAAAAATCCAACCACTGGTAAATGGTATCTCTCGTTCTCTTCTCAGTTTGTTTGACATTTGTGAAGTTAGGGTTTTCCATTATTCCTAACATTTTGAACTATTAGGGTTTCTGGAATTTGTGAAATTGCGGTTAATCTTTCATTGTTTACTGCTGTTTGAACCTTGTTTGTTGAATTTATGATGTTTGCTCGATCAATCAATTCTCTCTTTATGCTTCCATTAGCAGTTACATAGAAGTTTACGAGAAGGCTTGAGCAATAAGTTTATGATATGGTTCATCTATTGTTGCTGGAAAACTGGGTTTATTGTGGGTTTTCTTATTTTGTTTCTGTGGTATAGTTACTTGGGGCTTTGAGCTTTTGGTGCTTTTATGCTTCCATTAGCAATTACATAGAAGTTTACACCTTTTAGACTTTCAAGGTTTTTGTAGTAGTGAGAGAGAATTAAAGTTTTCTCCTTTTGATGCTCATGAATTCAAAGTTGGGTTTTTGGCCGATACTTTGTGTCCCCAACAACCGGTTTTAAGATGATTTAGGATTCAATGGTCAACTGGTTCTTGAATGAACTCAATTGATTGCTTTGAATTAAGATTTCAAACTTTTGATGCAACAAAAATATTACCCATCCAACTCACTTGGAGATCGAAGAAAAGATGCAAAGGGTACGTGTTTCTTCGCACCAAGCATCAGTACACAAGCTAGGGGATACCCAGATGATAAACTGTAATTTCAAAATCGAAATTGAAATCAAAATCGAAATCAAATATTTTTTCAAAATCAAGTTCATTTTTCTGGTTACTCTTATGTGGTGTGCTCCAAGTTCTATCATCATCATCTACAATTAAATGTCCATGGTTAGTATGAAAGTGGTGAATAAATCGTGCTATCAAATTGCCTAAAATATTAAGTACATTAAGTGCTTGCATCTGAAGGAGTTTTCATTTGTCTGGCTTGTAGAATTTGATTCAAACTAATGAAGTGATTAATGCTGGTTGTTGGGGCTTATTGCGCAAGGAACGAGTATGGCACCACTGAAAAGATGAACATGAACCAAAAGAAAGTGACGAGTAGACTGCCATGCGTGATTCAAGTGCTTGCATCTGAGGGAAATGCAGATTTTGCCTGAACTTATGTTATGAACTTCTGTAATTTAGTTATGTGACTACTAGCTCTAGGAAGTTCTGTTGTAGCAAATATAGTAGCTTTTCATATCCCCATGTAATTTGATTCTTTGACTATATTTTTTGTAGTCTGAAATTTGTGACTCTTTTCCTAGAGGTATTTGGGCTTGGAAATGCCGTTTTTTTCATTACATTATGGACTAACCCAACACCTTGCGTCTCAAAGTAATAATAATAAACAAGCCTCAACAATCCAATTTCAATGTAATAGTCCCAACAATAAGGAGCATGTTTGTCTCGAGATCACCATTAGCAATACCATTGGCAACTTTTTGTTGTGATTGAGCTATGGATTAAACACTGTAACAAGCAAAAACAAAAGTGTTTCGAAGCTGAAGTTAAAGGAATAGAACACACAAATTTAGAATACTTCCTTGTCATCGTCGTCATTCTTGGCATCAATGCAATGGTTAATGCTGAAGAAAAATTGAAAAAAAGAAGAAGCTTTAGCAATATAAAGTGATAAATGACTCAGAACCCGTATAATACAGAAAAGGCTCAGACACATGAATCTATCTATACTAGTTGATAGCTTTATACTTATAGAAGGGAAGAGACTCATATGACATGGAAGGCTTGTGTAGGAAGATTAAAGCCAAAGTTCTACGCAACCAACTTTTCCGTCAAAGCAAAAGTTATATAGGCATCAATCTTTAGTAAATTTCAACCTCAAAGAACATGTACATGACAATGTACATGACACTAAACGGTAACAAGAAAATTCTCCACCAATACTCTAATTGAGAAACAAGGATACAGTACCCAAAAATGAATTCTGAAGCAGAATGCTTCTGCACCCATAGTGTAGTTGAGCAGGCATAGAAGGAGACATATACACGTTTTAGCCTTGTGCTCTAATCTACCATGTTTTAGGTACCACCTAAAATGGCAGAACCTAGAGTAGTGAATTGTTTTAGCCTTGTGCCCTAATATATCACGTTTTAGCCTTGTACCCAAATATATGTGTGAATTGTTTTTGTTTTTTGGCTGTAAAGGTGAACACATCAAGAACAGATTTTATAACTTTGATACCATAACTTCACAAATTTCACAAATTTGAAACCCCAACTTCACAAATTTGAAACCCTAACTTCAAACACTTTTCAAACAAAACTGTTCTTCCCTAAATTTAAACATATTGCGAGCCAGACCTAGAGAACTGAAGGAGATGGCGTTTGATACCTTGAGTGAGAGAATGGACAGAGATAGAGCAACGGTCGTGGGAGTGTAATGGATCGATTTCTTCTTTTTGTTCTTCTTCTTCTCCTTCGTTCGTTGGTCGTTCTTCTCTCAGATGATCGGAGTGTGGAAGAGTGGTGGAGGTGGTTGTCGCCGTCGTTCATTGTTCTTCGTTGTTCTTCAAAGGATCACTTCTCTCTCTTCTCTCCAAAATAGTGTGCAAAATGAGGGGTGGAAGGAAATTTTGGGGTTTTGTTGTTGAACCTTGACCCTTAGAGGGTCCATTTTAATTGAAAGGGTCAGTTAAATGATGGAGTGCGTATGGGCCGTTGGATTAAATCCAACGGCTGTGGGGAGAGGACCGGATTTCACCCAAATTCAGGGAGCCCGCATAAGAAGCGGATGGTATATATATATATATATATATATATATATATATATATATATAATAAGCAGGAATAAAATCTCTTCATCTCCAATCCTCTGATTAACAATGAATAGATCATTGTGTTCTTCTATATGTTTGAAGGGATTATAATTGTTTTTTTGCATTTTTGTTGTTCTATGCCCAAAACTTGAGCATGAAAAGTTGCTTTAAATTAATGATTTCATAAGTGATCTATGAAGTTCAGTAATAGCAATTCATTTTGCAGGAGTTTTAGCCTAACACTACAAGGGTGCAAATAGAAGTCTTGATGGTCCCAATCACGGAGGTAATCAAGGAAAGCTATACTTAAACCGGAACCGTGCAAATCAATAAGGTGTCATTGAAAACTTCTATTCCTCATTTTTTGCGTGTGTAATTGAAAGATAGAGATCATTGCAATACAATAGGATTTCAATAATATTGCTGTTTTACTGAATCTAATGCTTCAATTTCGTTACTTTGTATCATGTTAAAATTCTTAGCTAGTGGTATTTTTTTTAATTTATTTCATAATGCAATTTCCAAAATTTTCAACATTGGAACATTTATATTTATCCATGTGTATCAAAGGAGCACACAGATCTCATGTTTTACAAATTTATGTCCTGGTTGGTGCACGTAAAAACAAAAAGAATGCATGAGAGATCTGTATTAATAAATTAGTAGGATTTTATTCGATCATTTGGATCCAAATATCATTCAAAGTCTCAATATTGTGTGTAAACAGGTTGAGCTACAAATTCACGAGTGCATTCTATTAAGATAAAGTTGAGTTTTTAACGATCAAATAGGATAAGATGTCATACTTTTGTTTGAATTCAAATGGAAAAAGGCTCAAGTCATTAGCATTTCTTTTGTGAGAGATTACCGCTTAATTTACCAAAAGCAGAAGATCTCCATTTATACCAAGTCCAATTTTAATTTAGCAGCTATTTTTTTTCAACCCAATATTTTAACCCAATATTCTTCATATAATGTCCTTTCATTAGCGATGCCAGATTGTCCATTTGACCTCTATCAATTAAATTTGGACCTCTACAATACGACAATGCAAATGTTTTAGAAAACATTTTTTATTGCCATTTTGTAAATAATGACGATTTTTGCATTCTGGAGAAAGCAATTGATCAAATGAGCAAAGCACGGGTTCATTGCAAGGTTTTGTATATGAATTTCCTATTCAATGCAAGGAAGAATTTTGAGTTCTGTTTGTTACATGCTGCGAACGTTAAATTCTAAAAACTGATAAATGAAAATAAAAGAAGTTGCACCTAGGAAATATGATAAATGAGTGTCTACTCCTTGAATGTCGACCCAAGATCTTATTCTTGAAGCAGCCCATACAAAACCATAATTCATTGGAGGACTGTGTTCAGCCTATTCTCAACTTTGCTTTCATTCCTAAGTTGGCGAAAAATCATATCACATCTTTTTTGCAGATGCTTTTGATATAAGAGGGTTACAAACAATTATACTTTTATATGTTACAAAAAGAAAAAAAGAAAAACAATTGTACTTGAATCAATGTATTAATATTACGCGGTCAAATAGGTCGTGTGCTACACAAGTACACATGCATGCTAATCATTATAACCCAAACTACCCAACCCCAAGAGATTGGGAAAGTGGTCTTACTTTAGGATTTAGGAGTTTGTTCTCGCTTAAGGTTTCAGGTTTGAATTCTCCAACTAGCAAACTGTTGGGGCCACAAGGGTTATGCCCAATTGTTAACTCTATGGCTCCAGAATTAGTCGAGACGCATGAAAGCAAGCCCAGACATCTTATTAAAAAAAAATTTTAAATAACCCATGCTACCCACAGGATTATGAGATAGATAAACAGGTGACACACTTGATCCCGTGCATAGCACGGGTTACATGCTAGTTAGAATTATGTCAAATGTTCTTAATTATGATAATTGCTGCATCCCTTCCTCTTAATTTTCTACCCTATTCTCTCCTAGTTGCAATCAATCATTCTAGGTCACCCCAGATTCCTCTCACCTTTCACTATTCAAATAAAGTTTTTTTTTTTTTTAGACAACTTTTGTATACTTCGCCACCACGGAAATAAATAGCAACATTTTTTAAGAGGGACCATTTTAGGTATTTAGGCTCTATTATTAGCCAAGATGGAGAGATTGAAGATGATGTGACGCATAGGATCCAAGTGGGGGTGGCTTAAGTGGAGGTGTCATTCTTGGTGTCTCAATGACAAGAGTAAGTACCAACAAAATTGAAAGGAAAATTTTATAAAGCTATAAGACCCGGTGATCTTTTCACGGAATGAGAATGTTGGCCTATTAAGAAGCAACAAGTGAATAAGATAAGTGTAGCGGAAATGAGAATGTTGAGGTGGATGTGTGGTAAGACTAGACGTGATAGGATTAGAAATGAAACAATTCGCGAGATGGTGGGTGTAGCACCTATAGAGGAGAAGTTAAGGGAAAATAGGTTAAGGTGGTTTGGGCATGTTTATCGTAGGCCAGCGGATGCAGTAGTTAAGAGAGTGGATATGATAGCTTTGGGTAGAAACGCAAAAGGGAGGGGAAGACCCAAATTGACTTTGGATCTTGGTGAAAATGCGCAAAAGATCTAAGTATCTTGAGTTTAGCGATGAAGTAGCGTTTGTGAGGAGCAATGGAGAAAAAAAAAAGATTCGTATGGCCAAATGCGATTGATTGGGGACGTAAAGAACACTGTAGTTTGGTTTGGTTTGGTTTGGTTAGGAAGAAAAATTGAAGTAAGAGATGCAAAATTCTTCATACCCAAAGCTAACTAAAATAGTACACGCATCATCCTAAATTGCTCGTCTCTCTTTCTATTTTGAAATATTTTTAAAATTTTGGTTTTATTTCTAAAGACAACTATCAAACTTCCAGTTTTACCATTAAAAATACTGTTTCCTTTTGTTTTGATGGATATTTTTAAAAACGGGACAATTATTTTGGAACATCCTAAAATGAAAAGAAGAACTAGCGATTTGGAACAGAAGAGTATAAACAATTTTAAACCACTTAATAAATTTCATAATTTTGAAGGATAATTTTGAAACTTTAAGACAATAATTTTGTCGTCTTAATAAATTAAATTCCCTAAAGGAACGAACAATTGGAAGCGTAGTGATGAAGCCAAAATTAACTTTACTTTTTTCCAATTAATCAAGTAGGGAATTTTACATCTTTTTTAACCATAACCCCAAAGCGGAAAAGATAAGAAAAGGACAAAAAACAAAAGAAACGCGGTTTCATAAAGAAGAACGACTTGACCATAACCCATATGGCTAATTATTTGGTGGTGGGCACCACTACTACTACTCAATTTTCAGTGTCCTGATCCACTGCATCCCTATTGTAATCTTATGCTGGACTCCCCTACCTTTTTTTTTTACGTGTTCACAATTTTTACAGTCCATTTTTTTACCAAACCGTTAAGTACTGTAAGATTTTCTCATAGTTTATTTACATATAAAATCAAGTTAATTCCCATCCTGAAGCATACGGTTTTACCATAGATCGAATAGAAAGAAACGAAAGGGCCAATTTGGTTGAGAAAAAACAGACGATTGAACAAATGTATTCCGATCATGCAATTACAAATGTCCGATTCATATAATATTTCATGCACCTCAAATGTTCAAAACATATTATTCAATGAACGGTATAGATTATGAATAAACAATGTACGTAGAAACATAATTTAAGGATTAGAGTTTAATATGAAATGGTCTCATGATATTTGCTCCATTCTTCTTAGGCTTTACTCTCTTACCCACTCTCCTACTTGCAAATCGATCATTCTAGATCCCACTAGATTTCTCTCACCTTTCGGTATCACTATTCGTGCTCGATAAGTTTGGTAACGCTTTGCTTGAACGAATCGATCAAGTTATTACAGATATTCGACTAAGATGATTTTTTACAGATACCTTTACAAAATGATCTACTTAAAACAAACTGACCGACTCTGATAATTTGTGTGAGACTCCAAAATAGATTCTACACTATACAATGTGGATTTGGTGTACATAGTATTATAGTTATGCCAAATGATGTTAGAGCAAGCCCAACAGCTTGTGTATATATGCATTTGAGCCATTTTTGGCTAACCAATGAGCAAAATACCCACTGCAGCAGATTGGCTAAACTCTTAGCCATCCATACCTTAGCTACAGTACTTGGGCAAATTTACCCAAGTACTGTTCATCAGCAGCATTTTTTTATTGTTTTCCTTCTCTATCTCTCTCTCTCTCTCTCTCTCTTCTCTCTCTCGTTGTAGGCGGGACGAAGATCGTGGAGGCCGACGACGACGATGAAGATCGCGGACGACGGCGGCGGTGAGATGCAGGCGATTGACAGCAGCAAGGTAAGGATCGACGACGACTACGACGACGATTTGGGAGGACGACGATGTTTTGCTGGTGGAGGACGACGACGACGACCGAAGCTTATTCCAAATCTCCGATCGAAGCTTTGCTGGTGGAGGACGACGACGAATAGCGATTCTTCTCCGGCGATTTCCAAAGGAAAAAACAATTTTTTAATTGAGGTTGGGTAAAAATAGATTGTATTGTTGGAGTGTTAAGAGTGACAGGCTAGCTATATGCACTGTTCACCGGGTGTTTTTGCCAAAAGTTTACACAATCTGTTGGGGATGCTCTTATGATAATAGCTATACATCCCTTCCTCCTCTTATTAATTTACTTTCCCATTCTGTCCTATATTTGCAATCGATTATTCTAGAACACACCATATTCCTTCTTTCTTTCTTTCTGTTCTGAGAGAGATGCAATTGTTCAATCCTTGGCCACCACGGAAAAGCCCATTTTCGTCATTCACCCCCGCGCCCTTTTCACTCTACATATATGAGAATTCCACCCACTTCACTCATTCGCAACACTGCTAGCAGTGAGAGAGAGAGAGAGAGAGAGAGAGAGAGTTAAGTCGTCCTTAGTCTTCGGTGCTCAGATTTCGTGAGATGGAGAGAAACAGCAACAACCACCACCCCGACGGTGGAGCCGGGCATGCCTGTCGGGGCCGCGACGGTGGCGGTAATCGCGGCGGTGGTCAAGGTGTGGGTCCAACGAGGGTGGAGTCTATTGGAGTGCTTGGAAATGGTGGGTATGGCATGGAGTTGGGATTGCGGTCTGCTGCTTTACTGAATGAAGTGCACCCCGACCCCCGAAACAAAATGTTTTTCGTTTGAGGGGACGGGGTGTCTGTAATCTTCTTTTTTCTATTCTCCTCTCCTGAGAAGAAAAGAAAAAAAGGAGATTATATTACCGTTCTACTGTTGTGCGCATGAATCTAATTGGGGTTGGGGTTTCTAATCTATACCGTTCTACTGTTGTGCGTGAATCTAATTGAGGTTGGGGTTTCTAATCTATTCTCCTCAGGAGAATAGAAAAACGAGATTATATTACCGTTCTACTGTTGAGTTTGAATCTAATTGGGGTTTCTGATCTATTCTTCTCAATTCTCCAGAGGAGAATAGAAAAAGGAGATTATATTACCGTTCTACTACTGTTGTGCGGGAATCTAGTTGGGGTTTCGTGTCACTGCCGTTTATCATCGTACGTGTGTCTTGTTTTCTGTAATAAGTGGTCCTAGCTAGTATCGTGGAGTGGACATCATGGATCTGGTTTGTGTCGTAAGAATTCTTGTTTGAGAGTATTGTATTTGGTGTCTAATTAGGATCTCCTCTGGTTTGTGTTTTACGAGCTACGTCTTGTATTTTTAGTGTGTTTGGTGTCTTATTTTCTTGTGAAGTTTGATTTTTTTCTCAGGTGTGCGATATAAGTTCTTATTGTTGTTGTTCTTTTTTTTACCGACCGTGTAAATAAATATTTCCTCCAAATCGATTATATTGAACTACAATGCAGCGCAAAGAATCTTCTACCGTCCAAAAAATGGAAAATCCGTGGAATGTGGGCCTTACAAAGTTGTAGTGCAAAATTCTCTTTCGAAGCAAATTTTTTTTTATTACTACTACTAAAATTATACTGTAGCTTAGCACAAGGCTGAAGCCTGAAAGCATAGGGAAATAATCACATTCTCAGTATCTAATAAGCACAGCTGGATTACCTGTAACCCTAAGAATATAAGGCTATCCAACAATAGAAGAAAGGTATTTTTGTCCAAAATAAACCAAATAGTGGCAAGCCAAAGGTTTTTTTTGTCAAACAATAACCGATGTTATTATAATTCCACAACATCTAGAGATTACATCAAGACCGGGACTCATCTCTAGACAAGGGATGCAAAAGCCACAATGGTGGAGTGTCTGTCCAAAGACTAGAACCCGCACCAATAGAACCAGCCTTGTCAACTCATGAGCTAGTAGAGCTACCAAATTACAAGAACAACAGGCAAAAGAAAAAGAAATGACAGGCAAGCCAAAGGTTTTAGAAGTCGAATTCTATTAGTACCTTCTATGTCTCCTGCACTTTTTGTTGCATTTATGTAAAATTTGAATTAATTTCATGTTAAAGGTCGATATTATTAAATTTGGTAACATTAAAAAAAGGTAAAATTATTTTGCCATCCCTTACAAAAATCAGTGTTATTTTCCCACCCCATGTATTTCGAATTGTTATGATTTCATCTTGTAATTAGTAATTATATATATTTACAATATATTCAATATTAATTGATAGGACTATAAATTTGGGGATGATTGTCATCCCATAATAGTCTGTTGATTGCATTCTTGTCACGCCTTCGAAATTCAATGAATAATACAGCAAGAAATTCCACGTGGACGGTCAACAAGTCCACGGGCCACGTCAAATTCCAAGTTGTCTGATAGTCAAAGTCAACATCAACAAGTACAAAAGTCTATGGTTACCCATTTCCCACACCAAAATACACAAGTCTTAAAGTTATTACAAACCCAAGTCAAAAGATTTAATATGTATGAGTTACAAAATCATCTCGTCAAAATGATAAACTCAAGATGATGAGGTAACTCTTCTTAAGCTTTCAAAAGATGCATGCAATCATTTCATGCACACTCAAGTTATGCTCCGTGCTGGGTACCTGAAAAATGATAGGTTGAGCTCACTAGCCTAGTAGAGAAACGTCTATCAAAACTAAACAGAGTGAAACATGGATGCGAGATGAGACATGAGGATGAAAGATAAACAAGATGACCAAGATTTAACAAGAGTCCAATGAGGCACATACAAGTCCATAAATCCCTTGTTATCACCCAAGTGTACCCATAGTATACCCGATATGTGTTCTCTCTCATAAGTGTCTAATTCGTCCGTTATGTCGCGTCAACCATTTTATGTAAGTTAGATCTTAAGAAATTTCTCGCGACACATCCATAGGACGGCCCAAGTATCATTCCGGGCTGTCTTTCGACCCCATATAATCTTTCCCTTGGCCAAGGCATAATTCCTCACGACACGCTCATAGAACGGCCCGAGTATCATTCCGGGCTACCTTTCGGCCCCGTATCAAAAGTTTCAAGTTCTCATTTCAATTCACGTTCATTGGTTTCGCACAAGTGTCATCATATCACTCATATCTCGAATCGTCACCAAAGTTCACGCATTTCGTCAAAAATTTTCAATTCACGTATAACAAGTGTATGATCACGTAGATGTCGTGCAAAAATCAAACCGAGTCACCAATTATACTAGGATAGGCTAGGGACGAGTTATTCAATGAGTTTTGAGGTATAAGAGATGATTACGCCAAGTAATAACACGAACAAGCGACCGAAATCGACGAAAACAAGTTTTGGTGAAGTGAAGGGGGGGAGTGGATCGATCCACTTTGGTCCAAAGCAAAACAGAAGGTTGTGGATCGATCCGGGTGATGAGTGGATCGATCCAGAACGAGAGTGGATCGATCCACTATGATCCGCAACTCCATCAAAAGGTTCTGGATCGATCCAATTCCAAAGTGGATCGATCCAAAAACCTCACAAACAAATTTTTGACAGCAACAGGGGGATTTCAATGGGTTCCAAACTAAACCAAACCAAACATGTTTATGATCAAAAATCAACACCACAAGCTACAAGAGGGTATTACAAAAACTAGTTTACATCAAACAATAACAACAAGCATTAATCAACATCCAATGAAATCCATGGAGCTAGAAAATGGATTTTTCAAGAAAATAAGAGGGATTGAACAAAGATGAGTATAATCTACACATCACACATCTCAAAACACTTAGTAATGGTAGAAATCTCCCTACCTCAAGGTTTAGAAGCTTGTGAATGAAGGATGGACAAAACCCTTGCTTTCTCTCCAATACTCCAATCGAATCTCTTCCTTCCGGAGTGAAATGAACCAAACCCGGGCTTCCAAACTCGCGTAGGAGTCTAGTATTAGTGGAGGTTTTGAAGGAATTAGAGGTTTTTGGGTGAAATTTGGTGGAGAAGATGAAGAAAATGGAATAAAGAGTAGAGAGGGAGAAAGAACGTTGTGGAGGAAGAGAGATGTATGTGTGTGTTATGAACAAAAATCAGTCATTTACTATGTATATACACCCCCTTGGATGCATTACACCCCCTAAGTTTCAAATGCATTTTAAAAACGCCCCCAAGCATAAACTACCATCAAATTGGCCCACTTTACTCTAATTTCAATTCCTCACAATTCCTCAACTCTTTTTATTTATTTATTTATTATTATTATTATTATTATTTAAATAATAACAAAATTAATTAAAATCTACGGGTCTCTACAATTCTCTTAAAACATAATAGGATGTCAAAAATCATGGAAATCAAAATCAAATTGGTATCTGTTTCCTTCATTTCCTTTATTAGAACAAGCTTTTCCAAGTTAACAATCTAGCCAATTGATTTCCCTCTTTTATGCTCCATTTGAATTTCAAATATTTTAATCCTACTCAATACTAGTTTGGCTACTTATAGATCAAGACCAATTTGATCATTCTTGTTCGAATAATTCAATTCGTCACACCAACCGTGGAATCCGTAAAGTTGGAATTTAACAATTCCTCAAGTAATTTTGTTGGTATCGAAAAAGGTTTTATATGTAATCACTGTTCAGCCTTTTTTTTTCGTGATGCAATTTTGATTCATGAAGCCCATTTTGATGGATAAAAAATGAAGAAATCATCATCATACACGTTAATACACTAGTGCCATTTTTTTCTCAAAAAATATGATATTATATTTCACCACATTTGTAACTCATAAATTATGACAAAACCTGTTTGGTTGTATGGTGTATACATATGAATGAAGTATATAGTTTTTATTGGTTGAAGATTTTCCAAGGTTAAATCTAGCTGATTGTTTACCTTATTTTAAACACTATTTGAATTTCAAATATCATAATCCTTCTCAGCACTAGTTCGGCTACTTATAGTTCAACACCTATTTTATCATTCTTGTTTGGATAATTCGATTCGTCACAGGACCCGTGCAAATAAAAACGTTATGATTTCAATTGCGCGCCATGTACATCCCCGTTGTTTTTTATTCTTGTCATAATGTAGAAAAGTCCATCAATTGTCACATAAAAGCATATTCATCATGACATAGTACCAAATATACATTCTTAATCATTCCATATCGCAAACTCGCCCTCAAAAACTATACCCTTCATTTAAATGTATACACCATATTAATCAGTGGTGATGATGCAATATTGCACCATATTCAACCCTTTGTGAGACACTAAAATGCAAAATTAGTTTGACAAGTTGTCACAAGTTTAAGGCCTTGGTACAAAACTACACTATTCAAACAGTGCTCTAAAAAACCATAACTCTACTAACCCATGGAAACTGTAACCATTATAATAAACCATTAAAAAAATGTAAAAACAGCTTTCCATCAGAAACATATCACCAAATCTAACACAATAAATCTTTGTACATTCCAACCCCTTAATACACTCGCGCAAAAGTTGTTAGACAGGTCAATGATTTTTACGTCCCAAACCACAATTCTTCAAAGTAAAATCACTCTATTAAACATTGGATTATAATAACCCATCAAATCACACTACATTAAACATGCGATTATATTAAACTATAATCTCAATTTTATGGTGGCATAGTACATCACATTTGAGATCACTAAATAACAACCTAAAGTGCACATTAATCACGTTCGTATATTACGGTGCCATTTCTGTTCAAGTATTTCTGAAACCAACATGTCGTGAAAAAAAAACATAATCACTATCCCCCTTGACATGGGATTTTAATAAGCCATTAACAAACACTCCTGTGATCTAATAACAATATTTAGTGCAAAATTATTAGCCATTTTTTATACAATTTTCCATGGAAAATCACTCCATTATGCATGCGATTACAGTAAACCATCATTCCACTACCCAAAAACATAAAAAAATACAAAAACGGTGCTACATCACTATCATACGACCACCACTACATCAATCTTAAACCATGATTTTTTGGAAAAAGGCTTTAAATTCGAGTGCAGACTTACGAGCCATTAGTCAGAACGAAAAAGATGTAAGTTGTTAGGGCTTTACACTAGTGAGCACTCCGGTACCCACCCCATTCGGACTCCTCTGCTCCGCTGGCCGATGTGTGCGTAATGAGATGGTGATGTCTCTGGCAAAACCGGATCGTGTGGCGGTGGGATGGGATGATGTGGGTAGTGGGTATCTTTACACCAATTGGCTAGGGTTTGGGGATTTCAGGATGGATGGTTTCACTGCAAATTAAGGGATGTGGATTGTGGGATTTTGAATCACCGGAATAACATGGATTCAGGTTGTGGGATTGTCAATCACCAGAAGAGTAGGGATTGGGGTTGTGGAGTTAGGGATTTGGGACGGTTTGAGACGAACTGGATTATGGGATGTTTGGGATGGATTCTACCCATATAGTAAAGGTGGTGTTTGGGACGGTGTTTGATGAGGAAAACAATCTATCTTCATTACCAAACATTCCATAACCATTAGTCTGTGTTTTTCCGATACCCATGGGATTGTAGGACCACTGACCTTTCCATAACTGTTTAATTAAGTTTTTCGAAAATTATGGGATGGTGGGACCATTTATTTTTCCAAATCTGTTACAAAAAATTAGGGAATTCAAAAGGTCAAATTATTAGACAAGGGCTTTTTGGGCATTTTTTATATTTCAAGATAAGATCATAACAATTAGAATTCAATAGGATGAAATCATAATGTTTTTATTTGTACAGGTCCTTTAATTAACTACCCCTTAAAAATATATGGGCGATACTTTAAAATGAGACTAATTTTGAAAATATTTTGAAAAATTAAAAGAGCTAATAAACTATGGGTACTCCATTTTGTGTACACCAAATATACACCGCATTATGTATGTAGACACTACAACAAAAACTACCTATGGCGAGGAAATTCAAATTTCCTCACCAAATGGGTATTTATGGCGAGGAAATTGGATTCGTCGGCAAATGTGACTTTTTGGCAAGGAAATCGGATTTCGTCGCCAAAAGGTACTCTATGCTGACGAAATTTGATTTCCTCTCTAAAGGGTACACATTTGGTGACGAAATCCGATTTCCTCGCCAAAAAGGTCAGAATTGGCGAGGAAAAAAATATTTCGTCACAAAAAAGCAACTTTCTGCGAGGAAAATCATATTTCCTCACCAAAAGGTTGGCAACAAAATTTGTATTTCTTTTCAATTTTTATTAACTAATTTTTAATTTTTAAAAATTGGAGCTATTTTAAATAAATTAGACAACTATATCTATTATCATATTACACATAGTGTATATATATGATTAAGTGAGTACTAGTTTAGCCGAATTTCTTGAATATTTTCGTCTTTCTCTTTACAATAATCTTATCTTCTTTTTTTTCATGTTAGATATGCCTTTTTTTTACTCCCTCCGTCCAGATTTGTTAGTCCACAAACATACTTTTCAAGTCCTAAAATGTTTGTCCATTTTCAAAAGTCAAAGCATAAAGTATAACAAATTTAATTTTTTGCACATTTTCTAAAACTTAAAATTACAACACAAAAACTTTTTTTTTAAAATAAAGTGTTTACATTTTTGAATTTTTTTCACCATATTAAAGTTTTAAACGAAATTTATCAAACAAGATCCATATTGATAAAAAAATAATTTTTGCAACTACATTATTTTTTAGTTTAAAAATTGCTCGTAATTTCATAGTGGACTTCAAATTGGAATAGATGGAGTATTAAATGGAGGGATTGAGGATAAAATAGGAAATTAACAAACTCAAAATGTAATGGAAAAAAATTGGAATCCCCAAAATGGACCAACAAATCCGGACGGAGGGAGTATTAATTAGTGGTCTTGATGGACTAAATTTAAAAATGAAAAAAATTATGAAAAGAAGCAAAAGAAAATCACTAAAAATGGAAAAACTTCTGAAATTATGTATTACGTTAATTTTTTAAACTTCGATGCAGAATTTATACACATTTTTTTTAAAATTTCTCTCTTCGATACAAATAATCAAACGAAAATAGATAAAAATATTTAACAGAAAAATTAATATTATTCACTCCATGACAACTACATACTCTGTCTAAGAAAAACTAGAACAATAAAAAAATATATTAGTTCAAAAAAATTTATTGTCAAAAATCCATAGGGCATTAAAAAAGTTTAGCTAAAAAAATATGAAAAACATGTTGCAATTCAAAAGCTTGGACACTAATAATGTTTAAGAATCTAACATGTGCAATGAAAAATAATGAAAACTATATATATATTAAATAGTTGAATAATGGAACAAAATGGAATGTTGGTGAGGTGGATAGGTGTTGGCGTGTGCTATAGAGGTGGTCGTAGGTTTGAACTTCGGCGGAAGCAAAAAAGAAAACTGGTTAAAGAGCATCATATTTTTGTTTTCGCACTACAATTAGTGACAAAAAAATCGTCGCCTAAAAGGTAATTGGTGAGGAAATAATTCCTCGCGGATAGCTATAGAAATGACGAGGAAATAATTCATCGCTAATTGCCTACAATAGGCGAGGAAAAATCAATTTTTCCTCGCAAATACCTTTTGCGACGCAGTATAGGCGAGTAAAGTTGGTGAGAAAATATTTCCTCGTTAATACCTTAGGCGAGGAAAAATAATGCTCTAGCAACGAATTTTTTTCCTCGCAGTAGCATGATTTTGTTGTAGTGAGAGTCCATCTCGAGATTCTACACAAATAATCGAAACTACTCAATTTTATTTAAATGTTTGTTTAAGGATCCTTGTAAAAAAATAAGCTCGATTGGATATCGGTAGAGACTTGATCAGTTCTTTGCTAAATTTTCTGACAAGAAATTGAGCAAAAATTGATCAAGCTCTTATAATATCCAGCTGGACTAATTTTTAACTGGAGTCCTCAAAAATATTTTTGTATAGAATTTCGAAATGAATCTCACTCAACGCGGGCGGTGTGCACCAAGTGATGTACATATTGCAAGATTCATTTTTCGGTTAGATTTGATCTGAAAAGTGAATTATCTTGGCAACCTGCAAGTTTTTTTGTTTGCAACTTGTTGATGCTTGGGAAAGAGAGGAAAAAAGAAAAAGGAAACTGCGTTTCCTAAAGAAGAAGGAAGAAGGAGGAGGGGCCCAGTGGATCCAATAAAAAACTTTCCGTACGTAACGACCTTGACCTCATTCTTATAGCATATCTTACTAATCTTCAAATCTTTAAAATAAAGAATAAAGTGACATATTAAAGAAAAAATTTATAATTTTTTTAAAAAAAATTATATTTTTTAGAGGGACTCATCCTTTTTTGTCACATCTATTCTTTAAATTTAATTTTGATTTTTCAAATTTGAAGAAGCAAAATAAATTTGAAGAACAAATTCTCTAAAAAGGTGGATGGATCCCTCTCCAAAAGGTACAACATTTTGAAAAAAACGAATATAAATTATAAAATCTCTCCTTTATATGTTACTTTTATTCTTCATTTTAAAGGAAAAACAATGCGCTAGAAATGTTTTTATTCCTTCAAGATAAGTACGAAGAACCAGTGGGTACCACAATTTACGACTCCGGGTCATTGAGCAGCCCATTTACCGTTTTGTTGTGCTGGCAAGATTTTTCTAACTAGAGTTGTACTACTTTTTTTTTTTTACACCGAATTAGAGAAGTAATTTAGGGGTGTTCCACTAACTTGGTTTTTTCGGTTTTTTAGTTTTTTTGGATGTTTTAGTTTTGCAAAAAAAAAAAAAACTAACTTGTTCCGCTAACTAGTTTTTTGGTTTTTAGTTTTGCAAAAAAAATAGAACCATTCTACCTACACAAACGGGGGTGCAGCGACCCCATACCAACAGCGTCCTGGACGCCGTTATGGGTCCCAAACGATAGATCTGAGCCGTTTATCCTTCTCAAAATCAAATTATGAGTGGGTCCAAGTGAGAATCGAGACAATCGGACGGCTATTTGAGCTCGATCCAAAATCACCATATTTCATTCACAATTTTTTTGAATGAAATGGGGTGATTTTGGATCGAGCTCATACAGTCGTCTTATTGCCTCGATTTCAGCGTGGGCCCACTCGGAATTCTATTTTGAGAAGGATGAACAGCTCAGATCGATCGTTTGTGACCTATAATGGCGTCCACAACACTGTCGGTACAAGGTCGGTGCACCCCCGTCGGTGCAGATGGAATTACCGAAAAAACTAACTTGTTCCATTAAACTACTTTTTTGTATGTTTAGTTTTGCAAAAAAAAATTAACTTGTTCCATTTACTAGTTTTTTTGGCTTTTTTGGTTTTTAGTTTTGCAAAAAAACTAAGTGATTTTTTGTTAGTGGAATAAGATAGTTTTTTAGTTAAAAGAAAACTATTTTTTTTTAGCGGAGAAGGGCCTTAAAATGAAGTTACTTGCCCTCCATAACCATATGACTCAACGATATTTACATCTCCGTAGTGACAGTAATTTTTAACCTTCTATGATTTGTATTTGGAATCGAAATTGTGTAATTTGTTAAAAATGTTGACTAAATTATTCATGTAAAAATTAAATTAATTAGATACCAGTGATACAAGAGCAAGGAAAAAGAATAACTTGTTAACTCTTTTATTTCCAGGTACCATTTATATGGATGATCCATATTATTTAGAGAATAAATTGTATGACAAATTTGTCTCAATTACAGGTCTACTAATTTCCGGTGATCATATAGTGAGAATTATACTCTTACCGGTCCAAATATACTCTTACTGGTCAAAATATAGAAAACATATTTGAATGGTCAATTGTCCAAATCCATGCTCAACATTTCTGAAAAAATAAACGGTTCAAATTCCAATGGAAAATTTTAGTGGTTCCACAATTAAGGTCTACCACCAAAATGAATGCGGGGAGGTGTTGTACGGTTCTAATGTTGTGCGTAATCTTGTGCGGCAAAACTACGTCGTTTTGCTCATTTTTTTAGTATATCCAAGGGCCCTGTTTGGAGGGTTAAGAGTGAGGTTTAATTTTGGAGTTCAATTTTATGGGATTTAGACTATCTGGTGTAGGGTATAGTGAGTTTAGACACTTGGATCTAGGCACTTTGAGTTTTTACACTTCAGGTTTCGAATTTAAACACTTTGTAATAATTTTTTCTTCCTCCAAACAAGGCCCTTGGGAAGTTTTGAAAGTGTGTACAAAAATTTAAAAAAATGACATAATTTTGCCGCACAACACACATCGCATTACACTCACCCCGAATGTGATTTGGCTAGAACCGAAGTACAACTTTTAAGGGTTTTTTTCCAACAATAGTGATACATAACTCCCTGTAAGCCACTTTCAGCCATACCCTCTCTCACATGGGATATGATCCCCACACTCCATATAAGAGAGGGTATGGCTAAGAGTAGTTCTTTAGGAGTGTATGTATCATTTTTCTTTTTCCAATCAAGAAGGCGATTTTTACGAGAATAAAAAAGATGGGATAAGGAACAAAAACAAAAGAAACGCGCTTTCATAAAGAGTAAAAATTCATGGGTCCCATTGAGTCCAATAAAAAGGTTTCCGTACATAACCGCCTTGACCTCCAAGGCTCCAATCCATTTGGTGGTGCCCACCACCACGACTCATTTTTCAGTGCCCTGATCCACTGCATCCCTGTTTTGTACTTATGCTGGACTCACATAGTGTCAACCGTCCCTTTTTTTTTTTTAATACTAACCAGATATCTAAATTACTTTTGCGCACTTTTTTTTTGAACAGACTAAATTTCATTTAAAGGAGTCAAGGCACATGAAATTTACAAGAAATTCGGAAAGAGCTAAGAACTACTAAAAACTAGGAAATGAGCAACCCACTGAGGGCAATTCATGCTCTGAGACATGTTATGTAGAAAGCAGACCGTAATCGACGTAGAGTCCATCTGATACTCAGTAGAAGAGCATACTTGAGCTCAAACCATTGGCAACGGTCCTGTAAGTTGCTAATGTTGGCATTTACGCTGCGGGGACACCCTGCAGTCGTAAAGGGATGCTCCAATGTGAGTTTTTGTTGACACTTTCAAACTCCGGGCAAAAAGAACAACCTGCAACGAGCCAGACCTCTGAGCAAGCACTAGTAACCGGGAGCCGGGATTTGGAAACCAGACCGGATAGAACCAAAACAAAGGGTCTGGTAAAAGGAGCATAGTAATTTAGCAACTTGTTTTAATGAAAAAAGTATGTGAGAGAAAATTGACTTTTAACATCTTACATTTTTTTGGTAACAAGAAACAAAAGTAATTTTAGCAACCAAATTAAACTCAGCTTTTATGAAATTTTTTACTTTGCTGTATTGATAAGATTTTTGCACTATATTATTGACCTATAAAATCAAATTAATTCCCATTCAAAAGCATATGATTCAAAATAAATTGGATAGAAAGACCAGAATATAAAATTTGCTTAAGAAAAAATAGGCAAGTAAACAATTGTGATTTTAATAATGTGCGATCCATTTAATCTCTCGCGCATCTCAAATGTTCACTAAATACTTTATAAGATGAAGGATATAGAATTATATACGGGGCCGGTTCTCTCATACTTAAAAAAACACATAAAAAAATACTCAATTTTGTTTCGGATCCCACTGTGATGTTTCAAACCGTTTGTTTTTTTAAAAATTGTTTGAATCAAGCGCTTACTGATATTGGATTTAGTTGAAATTTTACAGAACCTTTTAATTTACTTATTTAAAAAAGATTAATAATTCGGAAAATCACAGTGGAGCGCAGAAGAGTTGAGTGTTTTTTTATATATATTTTTTAAATGTGAGAGGAACCGACCTTATTATATATATATATATATATATATATATATATATATATATATCTTGAATAATCAATATATGTAGACACATAATTGCTACATTCCTTCCTTCCTCCTCTTAATTTTCTCTCCTACTTGCAATCGATCATTCTAGATCACCCCAGATTCCTCTCACCTTTCACTATTCAAATACGGGTTCCTGTTCAATAGCCACCACGCAGAAGCCCATTACCGTCATTCCGCCCCCACGCGCGCGCACCCGCAAAAAAAAAAAAAAAAATTTCGCTCCCCTATAAATTCGCTTTCCACTCACTTCGCCCATTCACATCGCAAACTACAGTACAAGCAGTGAGAGAGAGAGAAAAGTAAGTCGTCTTTAGTCTTCGCTGATCAGATTTCAAAAAATGGGGAGAAGCAGAAACAACCACCACCGTGAGACCGGAAATGTCGGCAGTGGCGGTGGAAGAGGAGCGGGTAGGGGTCGGGGGGGTCCGACCCAGTTCGGTGGCCAACAGTGGGTTAGTACTAGGTCAGGTGTTGAGATGGGTCAGGCTGGCGGGTCCAGCGGGCCATCGCAGCAGCAGCAGACTTCTGGTGGTCAAGGTGTGGGTCCCACAAGAGTGCAGGAGCCTGTTCAAGTTAATGGAAGTGGTGGGATTAATGACAGTGGAAGGGGAGGAGGGGTGTGGAGTGGGAGGCCTGGTCTCCATACTCAACCTAGTCCTCCATCTCCGTCTCCGTCTCAGGCTCTTCTTCCTGGTGGGTCCTACTCCTACAGGTCACAACAACGGCAGGCTGGTGGTCTAGGTGCGGGTCCCAAGAGGGTTGAGTCAATTGAAGTTCATGGAAGTGGTGGGTATGGCAGTGGAAGCGGAAGAGGAGGAGCGGTGGTGTGGAGTGGGAGACCTGGTCTTCATACTCAACCGAGTCCTCCATCTCAGTCTCAAGCTATTCCTGGTATACATCTTTTTGCTTTAGATCGTTTGATTTCGCTTCTCATATATATATATATGGAAAGCTTTGGGATCCGGGACTCCGGATCATTTTTTTTTTTATAGTTCGGGTCGTTCAATGTTTTCAAGGGTCCACACAGTTTTGCGAAAATATCGGGAAGTTTTCACAAAACTGTTTTCAAGCAATTTTGTTGAATCAACCCTTCAAGCAATTTTTTTGAAGAGTGTGGACCGTTGAAAACTTCCCAGGTCCGAGCCGTCTAATGTTTTCAAGCAATTTTGTTGAATCAACCTTTCTCCCGATATTTTATTTTGAAGATTTTTCGCGAAAACACCTTCTAAAAACATAAAACATTAGATGGTGTGGACTTTCCAAAAATAATTTGCAAAACAAAAAATATATATTTTTCCTTATTTCCGGGAGTCCCGGATTTGAAAATTTCCATATATATATATATATAGAACCCGTGTTTGTGCAATTGCACTTATTGTTTGGTGGTTTTGAAATCTTAAATAAATGGAATTAAGGGAGAAGCATTCCACTTGGGAATTAGGCCTTAGTGTCCCTTTGGATTGAGGGATTTGACTAAAAAAGAAACTGAAGATTGATGTTTTTAGCCAACTCAATCATTTGGATTGAGTAATTTGGTGAGAAAATGAGGGAAAAGTACAAAAGTACTCTTTTTTTTTTTTTTCAACTGGCTCCTTCCCCTTTCTCACCAAAATGGTAGATTTGGTGAGAATTTCGTATGAGCGCCCTTCTTATCACACCCTTTCTTACAATTCAACGGGGCTGTTAGGAAAATGCTTTTTACACTGGATTGCCTCCCAGAAAATATCCAAAATTGATGTGTTTATAGCGTAACTTTTTAGTTGGGCTATGCGGGCCGAACTGAGTGTCGATCTTGTCTACAGATTTCACTTCTCTGGTTAAATTGTGGGTAGGTTATTATTGGTATAATGTAGGTAGAAGATTGTTATACAATTGGTTGTGCTGGTCTAAGTTTGTCTTTGGATCATGAATTTCTAGAGAGTTATATCCAGGAAGCTAGATGTGTGGAAAAAAGAAAAGACAAAAATTTGACTATTTGTTTTTTCCACCGCATCTTATTTACCATTTGACTGTTTGTTTTCTTCTAAAATAAGCACTAGAAACACAAGCAACCAGGCACAATCACGAACACAACTCCTTACACACGTGAGTCCCATGTATTAAATGTGTGTGGGACTTACATGAGAGGTTGTGGTCGGTGTTGTCCGAATGGTTGTGTTCCTAGCATTTTCATGTCTTTTTTTGGTAAATTCCTCTGCTAATTGCACATCATAAATATTAAACTTCCAATGGGTTGGTTAATTTTCGCTGGAGTAAGTTTCCTTGATGGGTTTGTGGAATTGGGTGCGATTTCAGATGATTATGCTTGCAGAAATGAGGTTATCTATGAATGCGTGCATTTTACAATCTTTGGAGCTTTTTAGGTGTTGTGCCTAACTTTAGATTGTGACGTGGTGTATTATTATCTTTACCGCTATGTTGGTTTCAGTAGTTTAAGTTTCATTGATCTTGACCTATTAGTGATTTAGATTTCTTAGTTTGGATCATAGCAGAGTATCTGTTATGGTCACATGGAATTTAGTACTTCAAACAAATTGCAAGCAAGAGATAGTGAAGGTGTTGTCACAGGTTTAGGTGTATAGTCTATATGGGAGGTATTTCTGTGCTTCAAGTGTTTATTTTTGGGATCAATGAGAAGTAGTGCTTCTAAATGTTGTAGCAGATTGAATCAACAATGGTTACAAATTGTTTAGTGCGAGTGCTATTGTGAGAAATGATAAGCAACAGATAGATTTGTCTTGTTCACTTACAAATTATAGTTGAGAAACCGGGACAGGACAATTCCCTAATTAAGTCAATTCTGTTTCTCCCAAAAAAAAATTATTGAGATCTAGAGAGAACGGTGAAACAGAAACAGAAAGGTGTACGCATATTTTTAAGATTGCCTTGGTTGGCCTTTAATTACAAGCACATAAACATGAGAACCCAAGATACATTGCTTCGGGGAAGGGAAAGAACAATCCACTATTACTGTCTTGGCTCTAGACCTGGGAAGAGTTAGTTGGATTCTTGGAAACTCACTTTACTAGTTTCTATTTTTTCCCCCATCAATATATGTAGAAGCCTATAGTGCACAGTCTGCAAATCCAACGTTGACGTAAAGGCCTTGAGCCCTCACCCATCCCTTTCTTTCCTCTCCTTAAAAAAATTCCCAAACAGATTGGATTTTATATGAATTTATGTTAGTTAAAAGATATTTTTGTTAAAACAAATTTCCCTCTTTTTTTGCCCCCAGTTGAGTTTTTTTTTTGGTGATATGTGATGGATTGGTGCTCCAATTACATCCCCTCTCTCTTGATGAAGCGTTTTTTCTGTCAATATGTTTCAAATTTTTGACACTCCATTACTGTACAATATTAGTTTGACTTCAACATGTGAATTTACTTAAAGAAACACAGTCAACATAGTTCATACTTATTTGTTTTGGGTTGGAAACTTCGGCAACATGCATCACTTGAATTAAATTGGATATTGATGGTTAAGCTATGGAATATATGGTTATTTAATCAAATATGACATTATGGTGTACTTGCTTATTTTTTATGGTAAGCTATGTAATATATGTTCAACTTTAATTGGTGTATGCAGTATTTTTTCATTCGTGTTGAAGGAAATCTGACACCCAAACTAAACGAAATCAATTCAAGTCGTATGTGCCCGTCGATTGAAGTCAACTACATGAATTCTTCTTCCACATAAAGGCCAATAGATTAATACATGAAGTATGCCACTTTTTTTGTACATATTGTTTGTCTTTGTGCTACAAAGAACCAGGTATTCAAAGATATCAATTAAAAGTCTTATGTCCCAGTAATTGAAATCAGCTAAATCAAATTCTTTTTTCTCATTCCACTTTATGAAGGCCAAAATATTCTTACATGCTGTGTATTGTGTTCTGCATTTTTTTTTATCTTGTTTCTTTCCATGCTACATAGAATTGGGTGCATTCAAATATTTTGTGATCTTTTGTTGCTGCTCGAAGTTTCTGAGCGTCAACTTAATTGACTCTTGTAGTAGAAATTTTCGCTTATTATCCAAAGGAAACAAGTGAGTTAAGGAAGGGCATAAATTCATGCATGGATGTCTTTTGAACTGATGTCGTGTCTATGAAGTTGAGCTCTATTCCTGGAGAGGTACGTGCGTTTATGATGGGTCCTTGGGAGTTTGTGGCTGTTTATGACAAATGGGAACTGTTATCCTCAAAAAATGGATAGAGATGATCCAATGTCATTTTCGTTTTTCTTGTTTATACTATATTAATTGACTTCACTGTCCTGATCTGGGATGGAAGAACAGGTGTTTCTTTAGCATTACTGTGCTTGTTTTGCCGTGTGATGACTGCGTTGTTTTTTATTGTAATTTTACCCTTAATCTGGTTTCTCTATGTTCTTTACAAAGATTAAGTTTGTAAAAAAAAAAAAGCGCAAATGTTTGACGGGTTCTTGCTGTGCTTTGTTATTCCAGATATTGAGTCTTTGAGAATTTCCGAAAAGAAGCCCCCGCTCTCTGTTTCTGAAACAACAGAGAGTAAAATTGTGCCCATCAAACGGCCTGACAGAGGGGGAACAGTTGCTGCCCGGAAGGTCGGGCTCTTTGCTAACCATTTTCTAGTGAGGTTCAATCCAGAAGGCACCATGTTGCACTATGTTGTCGATATCGAACCGCCAATTTCTCATGGCCCGCAGTCTGCAACGAATTTTACACCAAAATTGGATCTTCGTCGGATTTTGAGCAAGCTTTTCTCT
Organism: Vaccinium macrocarpon; assembly: GCA_022606695.1. NCBI lineage: Eukaryota > Viridiplantae > Streptophyta > Magnoliopsida > Ericales > Ericaceae > Vaccinium > Vaccinium macrocarpon. The sequence continues at coordinate 3,445,649 of CM040171.1, read as the reverse complement.
GATGACCCCATCGGGTCCCCAGACCAAAAGACTGCTTATGATGGAAAGAAAAACATCTTCAGTACAGTGCCGCTTCGCACTGGGCAGTTTGGTGGGGAAGACATGGAGAATCACCGCACTCCTGTTTTCACTGTTACGTTTAAGAATGAGCTGAAATATTCCATGCTACAGGATTACATAAGTGGAAATCACGCTGATAATCCCCGCTATATTTTGCAAGGAATGGATTTGGTTATGAAGCAGAATCCATCTACCCAAATGATCACTGTGGGTCGATGCTTCTATTCTAGAAAATTCAGACAAGAAGATGACCTTGGATGCGGTGTTGCAGCTTTTAGAGGCTTCGAACAGAGCCTGAAGCCCACTTCTCAGGGCCTAGTCCTATGTTTGGATCACTCAGCTGTGGCATTTTGTAAGCAAATGCCAGTCATGGACTTCCTTCTGGAACATGAAAATGTTCGGGGTTTTCAAGAAGTAAGCGATGTGTGGAAGTTGAAAAGAGATGTGACAAAAGCATTAAAAGGGTTGCAAGTCTATGTAACTCATCGCATCACAAAGCGGAAGTTCCCTATAGCTGGGCTGTCAAATAAAAGTACACGAGATATTTCATTCCCTCATGAAGATCGGGAGAAAAAACTTTTAGATTATTTCTGGGAGAAGTACGAGAAGGAGATATTGTTCGATGATATTCCCAGTCTGGATCTGGGGAGAAACAATTATGTTCCTATGGAGTTCTGTACTTTGGTGGAGGGTCAGATGTATCCAAAGGAGAAGTTGCACGGAGACAATGCTAGGTTGTTGAAAGAGATATCAATGCCTACACCAATGGAGAGAAAGAGCAGTATCTATGAGATGGTGCAGGCTCAGGATGGACCTTGCGGGTATGTTCTTTAACTAAATCGTCATTCTGTCTTCATTAATTAGTGTCAAATACAATTAAATTTTCTTCCGCGTTCTTCTCTAATGGTACCATAGTAAAACGTGTCTTGTCTTTTCTTTGATTCTTCTATGAAGGTGTTCATTCTTCTCATTTCTTTTTCCTTCTTCCATTGTGATAAAGAGATCCCAAGTGGGAGACTTTTTGACCCACAACGATGACGCAAAATCTAGGATTCAGTAGACCAGCACTAGTCCCTTTAAGCATTTGCTATTGGTCAATGGCATGATATCAAATTTTGGATAACATTGTGTTAAATTTGTCAATATATCTTGCTTACGAATAGCTAATTTCTCAAATCTTAGGCCAGTGAATGAGTTGTTCTCTTTATTTTGAGATGAAACACTTTTCCAACTCATTGACAGCCTGGTTAGAAACACTTTTCTGGTGCAGAATCATTGGCTCACAAGTCACAAGGTCCCAATCTACTGGAGTGGTAGGTTAACAGGAATCTTTTGAATGAATAGGAACTTGAGTTTGGTATGCACCACTATCGTGGGAATAGGAAATATGCTTGTTTGTTTTTCTTTGTGAATTTTCTTGTATTTCTCCAACTTGCGTGATCGCAAATACTATCTTCACACTTTGTGGTGGTTTTATGTGTTTTGCTTCGTTCTGTATTTGTTTATGAAGGACATATTAATCCCCCTTTTTGTTTCTGCAGAAATGTTGTTCAGAATTTTGAAATTGCAGTGGATGAGAACATGACAAGAGTACTAGGTCGAGTCCTAGCGCCACCTGCATTGAAGCTACGTGCTCCCTCTGGCCGTACCCAAGAAATTAGAGTTGACAGAGAGAATTGCCAATGGAACCTAACTGGAAATTCAGTTGTGGAAGCCAAGCCGCTTGTGCGGTGGGCATTTATAGATTTCAGCTGTTTTGACCGTTCTGGGATGAAATCTGGTCTTTTCGTTCAGAAGTTGAGAGTTAAATGCAAAGAACTAGGAATCCCTGTGGAGGATCCTGTAGTGTGTCGTTTCACTGGCATGTATGACTTGTCTACTGTTTCTGCTACTCAAGAATTACTCAATAGTGTTGTGAAGGAGGCCAATGGGAAATGCAATGGCCGTTTACAACTTTTTATCTGCGTAATGTCTGAAAAGCACAATGGCAAAAAGCACGATGGCAAAAAGTACCTCAAATGGCTCTCGGAGACGAGGATTGGAATACAAACTCAGTGTTGTGTGGTCAGTCGTGCGTATGACCCCAACAAAAGGAAGAACGACCAGTATCTTGCAAATCTCTCTCTGAAAATCAATGCCAAGCTTGGCGGTAGCAATTTTGAACTAGTTGAACAGCTGCCTGGTTTTCCCGGGGAAGAACATGTCATGTTTATAGGTGCTGATGTTAATCACCCTGGAGCAGGAAACAAAACCTGTCCATCTTTTGCCGCGGTTGTTGCCACCACCAACTGGCCTGCCGTCAGCCGCTGTGTTACCCGTGTATGCCCCCAGGAACACCGTAAGGAGAAGATTGTTGATTTTGGGGCCATTTGTTTGGATCTGGTCAACACTTATGCTCGCCTCAACAAAGTCAAGCCACAGAAAATAGTGGTTTTCCGCGATGGGGTAAGTGAAGGCCAGTTTGAGATGGTTCTCAACGAAGAGTTGCAAGATATGAAGAGTGCCATATACGAAGATGGTTATCGCCCGACCATCACTCTCATTGTTGCCCAGAAGCGTCACTTGACTCGAATGTTTGTTGAGAACGCGAGGGACGCTGGTAGATTTGGAAATGTGCCTCCAGGAACCGTGGTGGACACGAAGATTGTTCATCCATTCCACTTTGATTTCTATCTCTACAGCCATTATGGATTAATTGGGACGAGCAAGGCGGCGCACTACACTGTCCTCTGGGATGAGCATAACTTCACCTCCGATCAGATACAGAAGCTGGTATACCACCTGTGTTTCACTTCAGCTCGTTGCACCAAGCCGATCTCGCTTGTTCCTCCGGTTTTCTATGCTGATCTTGTTGCGTATAGGGGACGGATGTATCATGAGGCGGCCATGGAGTTGCAACCTCAGTCTGCTGCCTTGTCATCATCAACATCTGCTGCATTCTTCAATGAGGGGTTGTACAAAGTCCACCCAAACCTCAAAGACGAAATGTTTTTCGTTTAAGAGGGCCGTCTCTTTCGTTCTACCATTGGAAATATGCCCAAATGCAGGTTCAAATCTTCTTTTCTAGGCTTAGAAAAGAAAGTTTGTGCGTGAATCTAATTGGGTTTCGTGTCAGTGGTTAATACATGACTCCATGCAGGTGTTCATGTAGGGAACTGTCTTTTGTGTCTGTGGTTAATACATGACTCCATGCAGGTGTTCATGTAGGGAACTGTCTGTTTGTGGGACCTATGGTCCTAGTATTGTGTGTCGTGAATCTTATTTCTGTCTTGTGAGGTCTTGTTTTAGTGTGTTTCGTGTCTTATTTTCCTGTTCCTTGTAGCTGCCATGTGGGCTACAACTCCAGAATAATTCGCGTCTTGTATTTGTTATGGCGTGTTTGAATGTGTGTCGATAAAAACGATACTATGATATTATTTTGTTATGTTGTTGTATGATATGTCTACTAGTAAGGGTTGTGTTGATCATTTGCGTAATTTCTTGTTAAATTTAGGATTCTCTGTGAAGTTCGTCTTCTTTTACAGGTGTGCAACAGAGCTCGTCACCGGGTAGATGGTATATCGTGTCGTGCCCGTACAGCGTACTTGTAAATCATTGTTGTTGTTTTTCTTCTTCCTCTCTATTCCCCCCTCCAGAATATCTATGGAATGTGGTGGAAGTAAGAGGTGGTGAGAAAAGGGGAAGGAAGAGGTGATCTTCTGGTTTTGGAATTTGGTTCTCCTATATGGAACTTGGTCTTAATACTCACTCGATACTTGTTACAAACTCCGATTAACTCTATGCATTGCCACTTAGAGCATCACTAGCAGTATACTCAAATATGGATACTCAAATATTGTAATATCACATTTTGAGTATTCATTTAATGGGGATATAAGTTTGAGTATCCACCATTCTACAATGGTTCATTTGTGTCCATAATAAAAAAAATATTATTCACTCTATTTTAATTCATAAAATAGGAGCAACTTTAAATTTGTACATATATATATATATATATATATATAATATTAGTACCATTTAAAAGATATTTACGATACGTTTAAAATAAGATCAATCTTAAACATATTTTGGTAAAGATTAAAAATTGATAATTTCAAATTTTGAGAGAGTGCAAAAAAATTGAGTTTTGAATTAAGTATTTGAAAAATGGAGAGATAATGTTGTTACTTTGATATGGTGTGGCTCCCAAAATTTGGTTATTGAGAAAGATTGATGGTTTTGAGTATCCAAATGTCAAAAGTTGAGTATTTGTAACAAATATTGTTAACTTTGAGTATTTATCCAAATACCATTATGAGTCTCTTTTGTGTATAAAAAATACTCATCTTTGAGTATTGTTATGTTTGAGTATACCATTAGTGATGCTCTTAGTATCATATTTGAGATTATTATTTTCAAGGCCAACCCTAAGATTATAGAGGTCTAAAGCAAATTTTAATAAATAGGCCTCTTGGTTTTTTGTTTTTTTTCCAGAACATTCAATATAGGTGACTAATATACTTAAAGTGAACGTGGTATTTTTAAGTTCATAACTTAACTAAAACAAAATTTTAATTTTTTTTATTCTATTATGACAAAAGGTAACAAATATAACAAGTCTCACTCATTTTCCAAGAACACTCGAAAAACTATTTTAAAGTTAATGAACCATTTAAACTGTTCGTGTGAAATCCAAAAGTGAGCCCTACCGGTCATTAGTACATTTTTTGTACCCTTAGAATTTTCGTCCTTAACTGGGATCCATATCTCTCCATTCTACAGCCAAAATTCTTCACAAAATTTCCCTTCTTTACTCTTTTTTTTCTTTTCCTTTCATTTCTATAGGTTCCTGTTTACATATAAAATTAACCAATCCAATAATTAATTGACACGTAATCAAAAGTGTCAAACGTTGGCAATTACTTGTCAATGAAGATACACTGGATTAATAAGACAAAGTTGAGTAAATACAGTATCGTATTATTTCTCAAATTGAAAAAGTAGTTATTGGCAGTTACAAGCCATTGCTAAAATTAAAATTGGCTTTGAAGTCATGATGTTAACTTATTAACATATAAACTCCACGTGGAAACTTGTGAAACAAGACAAATTAGCAGTTAGAACACGTGGAATACTTATAAAAGGCAGTTATTTTCTTAACATGTTATCATATGAGTTTGTTTAAACAAACGTGCAAATTTAAAGCTTCTGGAGGAAGAAAGAATTCAAATTTAGACGTGGAGGAAGAATAACTACCAACTCGAAGAGTGGGAATTAGAGTTCGACGCAAGCCAAAATTTAAATTCATTGGGCGGGAAGTCCAACTGCAAGCAACATCTATAAATAGAAGAAAATGAAAAGTAGAAGCCCCCGAACAAATTTTCAACAAACAGCTATAAAAAACTAATGCTTGGTTTGTTCATTGGCAAAGTAGTTTAGGATTTCGAACTCAGTTCGAAGTAGATTAGGATTTATCTCGATTGTTCTTGTAACAATCACCTTTATCTCGGTTGTTCTTGTAACAATCATCCGTTCGAAGTTCTGTTACTCTGTATTTGAAGTTGGAGACGATTTCGAAGTAAGTTTATCTTTGATTCATCAATCGAACTATTTTGTTTCTTTATTGTTCATTGATTTTCTAAGTTTATTGGTTTGCATTTCTTCGCTTATTAAGAAAAATCTTCTTAATTAAGGTAATTGAACCAATAAAACACAATCACTTGATTAGATTTGGTTTTTCCAAAGTTAATCTGAGGGAGGAGATTGAAACTCTCTCTGGCACGCTCGTACACAATAATTTTCCATTGCAAAGAAGTAAAAGAACCAAACAGTTCCCCAATTCCTCCAAACAAAGCCTAAACTTTTGGCGGTGGTGGAGCTACATGTTAACTTTTCTGTTCTATTAATAATGGGAAATGACATTGGCTATGTTCGGTTGCAAGTTTTGGTTTAATTTTAGTGATGTAAACATGTGTAATAAGTTGAGAAAGATAGAAAGAGAAATGAGAGAAATGATGATGTCATCAAAACTAAAACTAAACCAAAACTTGCAGTTGTGACCATTAGCATTTTAGCTTTTGTTTTTATTAGGTAAAATTATTCTTATACTCTGTGAATAAAGATAAAAATTAAAATGTCAATAGAGAAAAGAAGAGTGTCAATATTAATTTTCTCAACAGTAAGTAGTAGTAGGACTTGGGGTTGCTGCTGTGCAGCCGCGTCGAATTTTTTTCGATGATTGGAGATGTTCACCGCATAGAGCTCGTCGAGTACTACAACTGTACCAAAAATTAACTCGATTAGATAAGTTTAAGTGCCTCATTTGAACACAAACAACTTGAAAAAACAAAGGTTCAACGGTTTTGTTTCAGTGTTTGTGTTCATTTGTGTTTTATTTTTTTCAAGGAATTTGTATTCCAATAAGACACTTAATAATATCTGATCGAGTTGATGTAAGCATGATATCACTTTGATATAAGCATGACATCACTTTGTGGTGAAACAAGTTTCAACTAATAACAGAGATGATTTTGTTTACCCCTTTTTTAAGAGGAGGGTAAACAAAATTGCTCTCCCATGCTCACTGTTCAATACTTAGCCACCACGGAAAGCCCATTTTCGTCATTCCCCCGAACTTTTCGCGCAGTATAAATTCACCCATTTCGCCCATTCACAAGTAGTGAGAGAGAGAGAGAGAGAGAGAGAGAGAGAGAGAGAATAGAAAGAAGTAAGTCGTTTTTATAGTCTTTACTGATCAGATTTCCGAAAAATGGAGCGAAACAGTAACAACCAACCCCACCGTGGAACCGGTCGAGGCCGCGGCCGCGACGGCGGCGGTAATCGAGGCGGCGGTGGAAGAGGGGGGGGTAGGGGTCGTTGGGTGGGTCCGGCACAGTCCGGTGGCCAACAGTGGGTTGATAGGGCTGGTGGCCCGAACGGTCAGGGTGGTGGGTCCTACAGGCCACCACAGCAGCAGACTGGTGGTGGTCAAGGTGTGGATCCCCCGAGGGTGGAGTCTTTTGGAGTTCATGGAAGTGGTGGGTACGGCGGTGGAAGAGGAGGAGGAGGAGGGGCTGTGTGGAGTGGGAGACCTGGTCTTCATACTCAAGCTTTTCAGTCTCAGACACAACAGCAAACTGGTGGTCAAGGTGTGGGTCCTACAAGGGGACAGTCAAGTGAAGTGCGTGGAAATGGCGGGTATGGCGGCAGCAGCGGAGGAGGGGTGTGGAGTGGGGGATCTGGTCTTCATACTCAATCTTGTCCTCAATCTCAGTCTCAGTCTCAGTCTCGAGCTCTTCCTGGTATATCTCTTTACCTTAGATCGTTTTAAGGTCGCGTTTCCTGTCTTCGGTGTTCCTTGAATTATTTACTTTTTCGTAATTTATTTTCGAACTAGAAGGCAGCCCAACCAGAGAAAGTAGAAAAATATAGAAAAGTGAATTGGATGTCGAAAAAGTCCAGTTCGTTTCAAGCTTTTTTTCGTCTTCAGTGGAAATTGTTTGCTTTCGATTGTGAATTTGCACTGTATCGATAAAGGAATAATTAATCCAAGACGTACAATAATTCCAAAACAATACGTATTTACCATGAATTTTGCTTCTCATATATACGTATAACCTGTGTTTGTACATACTGTATGGTGAGTTTGCTTCAAATGGAACTAAAGGGAGAAGAGCTTGGTAAATGGATTTTGGGAAAAATGCTTTTTACAATAGATATACACCCGAAAAAATAGCCGAAAATTGATGATTATGTGGTGTAAATTTTAGATTGGTGTTATCTGGGCTTTGCAAGGCAAGTGACAGTGAAGATGTTGTCGCAGGTTTGTGGGTATAGTACAGATAAAAGAAAATTACTCCGCAAAAGGGAAATGGGAAGGAGTTATTTACTCGGATATATGTAGTTTGGAAACTCAAGCCCTGATTATGTCAATTTCATTTCTCTCTGAAATTGATGAGATCTAGTGAGTACCATGAAAGTTTTAAGATGGCCTAGGTTGGCCATTAACTTATAATAGAAATACAAGACATACTGTTACTGTTTCAGGGAAGGGAAGAACAATCCACTATTAGAGCCCGTTTGTAAGCCGGACTAGTTTTGAGGGATCTAGTAAGAAAGTTGGATAAGGGATGATATGGTGGAAGGGCAGATTTTAGGAAGAGGAGATTATTTACACTTAGTTTGGTTGGAAGTATGAAGGTGATATATTACCTTTCGAAGTTTCTTTTAATTTCCAAGTTGGGGGTGGAGAAGGATAGTAGTTGGATAATTAGAGAAGGGGACTAATTACGAACAAGGTTAGAGATGGACAATGAGTATTAAGTAGTCCACCTGCAGAGTGATATTTAGTCCCGGGATTAAGTAGTTCGGGTATTTATGCCTACCAAACATTCAATTAGCTAATTCTGGATTAGTTTATTTGAACAAATAGTCTATCCAGCTTTTGTTGTTTTGGGAACCCAAGTCAGTACTTTCCTTTTTTTTTTTTTGGCCCAAATAATATGCAAAGAAGCCAATTGTAGATTGTCTGTGAGGCCACTGTCTACTCGGGGCGCTAGCCTAAGGCTTTGGCCCTCAAACCTCCGTAGGAGACTGTTTTTTTTTTTTTTTTTTTAAATTTTGAAATCACCATTAATGACAAGACATCTTAGTATCTTACAACCCTACCCTTTCCTTTCTTCTAATAACATTTACATGCACTCTCTCTTGATCAAGCAGCTTTTTCGTAAATAAGTCTCTTTAATTTTGGACACTCTTTTTAGCTTTGGATTTATGTCGCCTTGGGAAATCAATGACAATATTTGTTTGACTTCAACTTGTCAATTTATTTCAAGAAACACACTCAATGAATGCTCTATTTGCTTGAACCATAGGACATTGAGCTTTAGTATTGGAGAGGTACATAAGGTTAATATGGTTCCTTGGGAGTTTGTGGCTGTTCATGACAGTGGGTTTTAATCTGCAGAAAAGTGGACACTAATGATAAAATGCTTGTCAGTTTTGGTTTTATGTATATGTATATATTATGGTAATTGACTACAATGTCCTCATCCCAGATGGAAGAACACAAGTTTTTTCCTTAGCATTAGTTTGCTTAATTTGCCTGGGACTGACTGTGTGTTTGTTATTTTCATATTCCCTTCAATTTTTATGCTCTGTTTGCTTTGCGAAGACTAATTTTGTAATATAAAAAAATGCAACTGTTTGACGAATTCTTTTGTGCTTTGTTACTCCAGATATTGAGTCGTTGCAAATTTCAGAAAAGAAGCCTCCACACTCTCTTTCTGAGACAACAGAGAAAAGGATTGTTCCCATAAACCGCCCTGACAAAGGGGGAAGGGTTGCTGCCCGGACAGTTCGGCTCTTTGCGAACCATTTTGTAGTGAGTTACAATCCAGAAGGCACCATATTGCACTATCATGTTGATATCAAACCCCAAATGTCTTGTGGCCCGCAGCCTACAAAGTATTTTATACCAAAATTGGATCATCGTCGGATCTTGGAGAAGCTTTTCTCTGATGACCCCACCCGATTCCCAGACCAAAAGACTGCTTATGATGGGATGAAAAGCATCTTCAGTAAAGTGCCGCTGCCCACTGGGCTGTTTGGCGGGGAAGACATGGAGAATCACCGCTCTCCTATATTCACTATTACATTGGTGAATGAGCTGAATTACTCCAAGCTAGATGATTACATGAGTGGAATTCACCATGATAATCCCCGCGATATTTTGCAAGGAATGGATCTGGTTATGAAGGAGAACCCTTCAAGCCGAATGATCTCTGTTGGTCGAAGCTTCTATTCTAAAAGTTTCAGACAATCAGATGACCTCAAGTGCGGTGTTGCAGCTTTAAGAGGCTTCCAGCAAAGCCTGAAGCCCACTTCTCAGGGTCTAGCCTTATGTTTGGACCATACAGTGATGCCATTTCGCAAGAATATATCAGTCATAGACTTCCTTATGGAGCATGTTCGGGGTTTTCAAGAAGTAAATGATGTGTGGAAGTTGAAAAGAGATGTGGCAAAAGCAGTAAGAGGGTTGAAAGTCTGTGTAACTCATCGCAACACAACGAAGAAGTTTCTGGTAGCTGGGCTATCGAATCAAAGTACGCGAGACATTTCGTTCCATCTTGAAGATCGAGAGAAAAATAAGCCACCAAGGGAAATTAGACTTTTGGATTATTTTTGGAAGACGTACAAGAAGGAGATATTGTTTGATGATATTCCCTCTCTGGATTTGGGGAAAGCTGGTTATGTTCCTATGGAGTTCTGTAATTTGGTGGAGGGCCAGAGGTACCCAAAGGAGAAGTTGCCAAGAGATAAAGGTTTGTTGTTGAAAAAGATATCAATGCCTCCACCTAAGGAGAGAAAGAGCAGTATCGTTGAGATGATTGTGGCAAAGGATGGACCTTGCGGGTATGTTCTTAAACTAAATCCTCATAATGTCTTCATTAATTAAACACTCTGATTCTTTTCATGCTCTTTCTCGCGTAATGTTATCGTAGTATTACATGTTTTGTCTTTTCTTTGATTCTTCTATACAGGTGCTTTTCTTTCTCTTTTCTCTTCTCTCTTCTCTCTTTTCCCTTTTCCATTGTGATTATGAGGCCCTCAGCGGGGGACTCTTTTGACCCACCACAATGACAAAGAGGCAAAACCTGTTGTCCAACAGACCAGAAGCTTGTCCCTTTAAGCCCATGAATCCCTTTCTGCAATCTGCATTGGTAGTGGTCCATGGCATAGTGTCAAATATTAGATAACATCATAACATTGGATTGAATTTTTAGATCTTGATTATGTTAGCTAATGGATCTATCTCAAATGTTAGGCCCGTGAATGGGAAATACTTTAGATTTTGAGACGGAAATCTGTATAGTTTCCAGACTCATTGACAAACTGGTTAGAAGTTTTTTTTTTTTTAAAAAAGAAACTGGTGCAAAAGAAGTCACTAGTTCCCAATCTACTGGAGGTAGGTTAACAGGACTATACAAACTTCAGCATGCATCACTATTATTGGATAGAAAATGGCTGTTTGTTATGTGTGTGAATTCTCTTGTATTTTTTTTTTAATTGCAATTCTCTTGTATTTGTGCAACTTTTGTGGTCCCATATACTATCTTCACACTTCTATACCTGTACTATGTGCGTATCTTGGTTTTGTATTTGTTTATGAAGGATGCATTAATCCTCCTTTTCTGTTCCTGCAGAAAAGTTGTTCGGAATTTTGAAATTGCGGTGGATGAGAACATGACAAGAGTGATGGGTCGTGTCCTAGAGCCACCTGCTTTGAAGCTACGTACTCCCACTGGCAATCTACAAGTAATTAGAGTTGACGGGGAGAAATGCCAGTGGAACCTAATGGGGAATTCAGTTGTGCAAGGCAAGCCACTCAAGCGATGGGCATTGATAGATTTCAGTTTATTTGACCGATCTAGGCTGAATTCTGGTCTTTTCATAAAGAAGCTGAGAAATAAATGCGGTGATCTCGGAATCCCTGTGGAGGATCCTGTGGTGTGTCGTTTCACTGGCATGCATGACATGTCTACTGTTTCTGCAACTCAAGCATTACTTGAAAGTGTTGTCAAGGAGGCGAATGGGAAATGCAATGGCAGTTTACAACTTTTTGTCTGTGTAATGTCTGAAAAGCACGACAGCAAAAAGTATTTGAAATGGGTCTCTGAGACAAGGATTGGAATAATGACTCAATGTTGCTTGGTCAGTCACGCCAACAACCCCAACAAAAGAGAAAGCGACCAATATCTTGCAAACCTCGCTTTGAAAATTAACGCCAAGCTTGGTGGTACCAATGTGGAACTTGAGAAAGGGCTCCCTGGTTTCCAAGGCAAAGAACATGTCATGTTTATAGGTGCCGATGTCAATCACCCTGGTCCAGGAAATGCAACATGTCCATCTTTTGCCGGGATTGTTGCAACCACCGACTGGCCCGCCGTCAGCCGCTATGTTACCCGGATTTGTGCCCAGGAACACCGGAAGGAAATGATTGTTGATTTTGGGGCCACGTGTTTGGACCTAGTGAACGCTTATGCTCGCGTTAACAAAGTAAAGCCACAGAACATTGTCGTTTTTCGTGACGGGGTAAGTGATGGCCAATTTGATAAGGTTCTCAATGAAGAGTTACAAGATATGAAGAGTGCCATATACAATGATGATTATCGCCCAACCATCACTCTCATTGTCACCCAGAAGCGTCACATGACTCGAATGTTTGTCGAGAACGAGATGGATGGAGGTAGATCTGGAAATGTGCCTCCTGGAACTGTGGTAGATACAAAGATTGTTCATCCCTTCCACTTTGATTTTTATCTCTGCAGCCAGTATGGGATCATTGGGACGAGCAAGGCGGGCCACTACACTGTCCTTTGGGATCAGCATGACTTTACGTCAGACGAGATACAGAAGCTGGTATACCACTTGTGTTTCACCTCTGCCCGTTGCACCAAGCCGGTGTCCCTTGTTCCTCCAGTCTTCTATGCTGATCTTGTTGCATTTAGGGGACGGATGTATCATGAGGTGGCCATGGAGTTGCAACCTCAGGCTGCTGCTTCGTCATCATCAACATCTGCCTTGTTATCATCATCTGCTGCTTTACTCAATGAGGGGTTATACAAAGTGCACCCGGACCTCAAAAACGAAATGTTTTTCCTTTAAGGGGTCTGTCTCTGATCTCCCGTTTCTATTCTCTGAGGGAGGATAGATGAAGGAGATTATACTACTGTTCCACCGTTGGAAACTGCCCAAACCCAGGTTCAAATCTCCTTTCCTGAGCACTAGAAAAGGAAGTTTGTGCGTGAATCTAATTGGGTTGTCTCTACCGTTAATACATGACTGCATGCAGGTGTTCATGTAGTTCTACGGTTTTATTACTATCGTGTGTCTTTCTTTACGTGGTCCTAGTATCGTGTCTTGTGGACCTTGTTTGTGTTTTATGAGGTCTTGTTTTAGTGTGATTCGTGTCCTATTTTCCTGTCCTTTTAGCTTCCGTGTGGGCTAAAACATCAGGATAATTCGTGTCTTGCGTTTGTTATGGTGTGTTTGAATGTGTGTCGAGGAAACGATGGGATATTATTTCTTCTATAAAGTATGTTTGTTAAGTTTGTGTTGATCCTTAGCATAATTTCTTGATACAATTTGGGTTCTCTGTGAAGTTTAGTTCGTTTTAGAGGTGTGCAAGTGTGCAACAGAACTTCTACCCCATGTTGATGGTGTGTCGTGTCTGCCCTTATAAATCACTCTTCTTCTTCTTCTTCTCTCTCTCCTTTCATTTTGTACAGAAATGGTAGGCATATACTCCTACAGTCCTATATATGTGCTGCTCTCTTGTGGAAGAGGAGCTGGTGGAAGTTTTGGGTCTGCTGGTTTTGGAATCTGGGTTTCCAAAACGGAAAGTCAGTGCACTGTGGCCCCCACAAAATTGTTTTTTGAAGCTACTAATGAAAATAAGGATTACTACTAGGACGAGTATGAATTTAGAGTTAAGTTCATCGAGAAGTTGACAAACAAGTCTGGTGAATGATATTGTGGAGTTGAGTAATTGTCAATACCGTATCGCTCTTACTTCCCCTCGTTGATTTTCATTTTATGTCTTGGCCTTTGTCATCTCAATTGTTTAGGAGTATATATTTTTCGTGGATGTTGTCTTCTCAATTTGGATTTCTGTTTTTTGGGTTAGAATGTACCAGGGGAAAGCAACCGTAAGAAAAACCCATAAAGGGCAAAAGTAAATTTTTGGTATTTTTTGTTTGGTACTACTCTTGACTTTTTTTGAATTTTTGTTAGATTTATGTTTTGATTTTTGGATTTATCATCCGTATCGACGAGAGAAATTGAAGGAATAAAATATTATAACCAAAAGTTTTTTAAAAAATCATTATAGATGAAAAAAATACCAAATTGTTAGTACTCATTATGTCCCATGTTGATAGTTCCCTACGAAAAGATGGGTAGTTTTTAGATGAAAAATATAGTATTTCTATTTATATTTTTAGAATTATTTTGGCAGCAACTTCTTGAGCTCTCCAAATGAGACGATAAAGGTAGGAGTGCACACCGGCTCGGTAACCCGCCTAGCCCGCCCAACCCTGTCCAGTCTTTTTAGGGTCTGGGAAAAATATTTAGGCCTATAGGGCCGGACTAGGTTGAGATTTTAAACCCGTTTATTAATTGGGCCGGGTTGGGAAATTCTTCTAAGGCCCATTCCGGTCGGGCCCAATTTAAATAATATTTTTATTTTAATAGTATATGTATATGTTATAGCTGAAATCTAGTTGCTTAGGATTTGTTTATCTTGATGAAATTGACGTTGATGAAGATGAATGCTACGTACTACCTATGTAGAGAATACTTTTGAAGTGATAGCAATTTGTTAATAAGATTTGAAGTTTTTTTTCCCTTAAAATATTGTCTTATAATAATAACTCATAGTTTTTACTTCATTTTATTTTTATTGTGCTCTACAAGATCTGCTGTGAAGAAGTGTGAATTTAAAGGAGTGATGCTTGAGAGACTTTTTTACATGTTAGAGTTCCATCTTTTAGAGCACTTTAATTTATGGGGTTGTTTTTTATATTTTGGGGAGTCTTAGAACTTTAAGTATATTATTACGTTTGTGTATTCTTATTGTAATTTTTATCATTGATTAATTTATGTTTGTGATGCCATGTTTTAGAAAAATAATTGGGCTTGTTGGATGGGCTTGGGAAATTAAAATTCTAATTGGGTTGGGCTTAGGCATATTAAATGAAGCCCGGTCATGAATGGGTTGGGCTTGGAAATGGACAAATCTCGTTATTATCAACTATAAACCCGGCCCGAACCCAACCCAGCTCGGTGTTTGTGCACCCCTAGATAAAGGCAGTTGAAGGCAGATTCCTACTGGCAAGTGTGATTGGTGAAGCCACTAATTTGTTGGGAGTGTGATCGGTGGCAATCCTTCATCCATCCACCAGTGGCGGATCCATCGTAGGCACAGGGGGTCACGTGACCTCCTTGAAATTATAGAATTTTTTTTTTTTTGGTTGTAAAAAATCCGAGCCGTTCAATAACCTTAAAATAAATTTTCGATTGGTCTTGTAAAAAATTAGTTCAATCGGATAATTATAGTTACTTAATTGAATCTTTTAATTGTTCATTAAGAACTTAGGATGAGACCCTAATTACTAGTAAATGAATTTTGAAGAAAAGTATGATAGTTGCGAGTCTCGTGTCATAGTTAACACTCTTCTCAATAAGCCCTTTAGGGGCCTAATTCAAAATAGGAATTATTATATAGACACAATTATTACAGTTTTTTCAAAATTCATTCAGTACTTTAGGGTCCTAATTCAAAATAGGAATTTACTTTCTTTTTTTCAACCATTAGAATTAATGGCTACGAGAGAGAGATTGATGGAGAAGTCCATTTACTATTGAATATTGATCAATTACGATTTTTTGCAAAACGTCATTTGAATAGTGTAAAATTTTCAAAAGATAAAAACCCGTCGGGGTTCATTGTAAAAACTTTTTAGTAAGAAATTTATAATCTTGTGTGCTTATGTATTTCCACATTGGATTCAACTCCTCGCCAAAACTTGATCACACTGGAATAAAAACCACAAACCATGATATCTCCACCATATCAGAATCTCTCATCAGTCATCTTCACATGCACCTAACCACACCTAATCAAAGCCCCCCAATTACGCATTAATAACCGAGCCTAGGCGTGTTTTGCAAACACGTTTTTTAAAAAACGTGTTTGCAAATGCGATTTAACGTAGTTTCGGGATAAAGTTAAAAAACACACAATTTATTTAATAAAGTATTAAAATAACCGTAAATTGGTTAATCAGCCAAGGGAAATCCTTCCAAAATGTCGGTCGATCCCAAAAAAGATGACGGAAACCCTTCCAACACGTCGCTAATCAACCGATTGGAAGCTAGACTTGAAACCCTAAGGTACAAACATGCCGCGGCTTCCTCTTACGCTTATGCCTCTTGGAATCCATATATATACACACATGCCAACTATCCAATCCGGAATCCCGGATTAGAGGTTTTTTGATGTTTCCAAGGTTTTAAAATATGTTTTTGCATGATCTAAAACGTCCAATGTGTTTAAAAAATGTTTTCAAGGGTCCTCGCGAGAAATCGTCCAAAAAAATATGGGGAAGGGTTTAATCCGAGCAGTTTTTTCACAAAAACTGCACATATACTGTTTTATGAAAAACTACTTAGATCGAGTCCTTCCCGGTATTTTTTTTTTTGGATGATTTTTGTCATGATGACCCTTGAAAACACATTTTAAACACATTGGACGGTTCGGATCATGAAAATTTGATCCGGAACCATGAGTCATGGCCCTAGGGATCCATATATGTATCTGACTCGATTTGGACAATTACGTGTATATGTTACACGTGTGTGGATTTGATGGACCGAAATAGGATTAGTTGAATTTCAAAACTCCAATTTCATAGATTTTTATCTCGTTCTTATCTTCTTGCTTCCTAATTCAGCGAAGGATTTGTTGGATAAATAGAGAAGGTATTTGCCATAAGAAAATACAGGAATTGCCAAGAGAATGAGAGCTTGGAATGCTACTAAAGAAAGTCTCCATGACAAGTAGGCAGAGAATGAATATTTTTTTAGCCTAATCCATTCAAATCTTAGTTCAAAATTAGGCCAACCTACAATGCAGGGAAAAAGGAATAAAAAACAAAAAGTGATGGGGGACGGATCTAAAGTAAACCTAAAGTCTATCTCTGGACTCTCAACTCCCTATAAACACAAAACAAAAGAGAGGAGATCGAGGAGCAGGGAACTCATCGGCCATCGCTATCCTTTACTGCTCGCCATCGCCGTTCACCTACTCCTGGAAGAGGTAGTTGGGACTGGTTTAAAATGCTGGTTTTTACAATCTTTTGTGGTTAAATTATGTTTTCTTGTAGGGAGAAATACTGGAACATATAAGGAAGGAAAAACCCTATTGTTGTTCTTCAAACCAAGAGTGGATAAACGTTGACAATTCACTTACCAATGAGCAGCCTCCTAAAATTCAACGAGTTGAATTTTTTATGATACTTTCTTGTACGGAAGTTGAGGCTATGTTCTGTAATATGCTAACATCCCGTTAATCAACATGAAGCAAGTAGACGAGCTTAAGTATTCATGTACAAGTTTGTCGGACTCTTTTTTCGGTTCATATATGTATACGCATGCGTTGGATTAGTCCAGAGTTGATTCATGTCTTAGCTCCGCCCTTGATTGTAGTGATTTTTTTCGCAGGCAAAACTCATCTTCAGCATTGTGCGGCTGCACCAACACTATTCAGCGGCAATGACTATAGCTTTCCACATAGTACGATGCTTATAATGGGCAGGCAGAAGCAGCGAAGACCTTTTCTGGCCCCTCCAAGAGCTTCCATGGACATGCCTTGGAGTAATCGTTACCCAGCTGCTTCAAAAGGCGAGAAGAGAACTCTAGCATGCCTCCCGTATTTAATGACCCTCCACAATACAGAGAAGTATTTGGAAGCGGCGTACCGTCTGTACCCAGCCTTGAAGCAATTCGAGTTCTTGAAATCCGGATTTTACCGGGCTTTTGAGAGATTGCCAAAGCTGGTTTCTTATGGTTTATTTTCTCGCGGCATATTTTGGAGGAGTAATGCTACAATGTACATCCCCTCCTATATGAGATTTTGTGGCACCAAATATGAGAGAATATGAGATTTTGTGGCACCAAATATGAGATTTTGTGGCTCCAAATATGATATGGCACATGGTATGCACCCCATACGGAAGTATGAGATTTTGTTGTTCCAAATATGAGATTTTGTGGCACTAAATATGAGATTTTGTGACTCCAAAATATGAGATTTTGTGGCCCCAAATATGAGATTTTGTGGCTCCAAAATATGAGATTTTATGACACCAAATATGAGATTTTGTAGCTAAAAATATGAGTTTTTGTGGCACAAAATATGAGATTTTCTGAAAATATATGAGATCTTGTGGCTCCAAATATAAGATTGTGTATTTGTGGCATTCTTTAAGAATCGCGTGAGTCCAAATGAGAGATTGTGTGGCCCAAATATGAGATTTTTCAAAATATATGAGATTTTGTATTTATTCATATGAAATTGCATACCATATACCCCGTATCTCCAAATTTATAAAATCTCATATTTTGAGTCACAAAATCTCATATTGAGAAGAGCACATTGTAACATTACTCATTTTGGGGTGGTGAGGAGAAAGGAATTGCCCCACTTCTTGTGGTTCGGTACGATGATGTCCATGCTATTGGAGTATGCCATTCAGATCATAGAGAAGGTTCGCTCCTTTTGCCTTTTATGGAGGTTGGATCGGTTATGAGCATTTCTCGATTGTTCTTGGAGTTATCTACGAATTGATAGTTCTTGTATGCATGGGGTCGTCCATACTTCGGACTCTTTTTGGCTAATAATTGAATTATAGATTATTGAATTATTTATTTTGTCTTTTATTAATTTTTTTTTTGCATTGTTAATTTTGCGTCAAGATTTTGTGGTTTTTCGATTCTTTTCGGCAAGACGAATTTAACAAGTATAAAATTATAGTCAAACCAAATATTTTTTTGAATAAAGACGAAATACTTGAATTATTGGCCAATAATCTAAGTATATTGGTTTTATTAAAAAAATTGAGTTTTGACTATAATTTTGTACTTGTTAGATTTGTCTCGTCGAGAGGAGTTCAGAAACCACAAAATTTTGATGTAAAACTAACAAATGCAAAAAAAAATTGAATAAAGACAAAATGAATAATCTAAAATTCATAATCCGGATTATTAGCCAAAAGAGAGGCCGAAATTGTAGGGGACTCGCTACAAAGCCCCGATTCGAGGTGTAGGATACAAGGACATTTTTTGGTTAGTTCTGAAATTTTGAAGTTCATGAACAAAGTTCTAAATATCAAGTTAGGAGTGAATAGGTACGATTAGATTTACTGTTATGCTTATATGTCTCTGGTTCTAAGGTTGATTCTTCCTACTTACAATATTGCAGATTCTGGTGCTTTTCTGTGTTTTGTTATGGAAGTATCGGAACTGTCTTGACTTTAGCAGAACTAGTTTATATTATAAATTTTTTGGTAATTTTGTTTTGGTATTTCTGTTCACTTTTTTTGATTTTTTGTTTTATTTTTGTTTTGATTTTTGGATTAATCATCCTTTGACGAGAGGAATCTACAAAAATAAAAAATTATAACCATAAGGAAAAAAAAATCCATTAAGAACAAAAAAAAATACCAGGCATCTTATGTAAACTTTTGTCAACTCCTGTTTACATTCACTCTCTAATTATTCTTTTAAGTGTGTTGCTTTGTAAATTCAGCTTTTAACAGAAACATGATCGTTACATTTTTCACATTAACTTTTACCTCAACTTTGCATTTTTTGTATTAACTAACCTTTACTTTTACCAATTAAGGCTGGGTTTGCCAAATGAGTTTTGCAAATGGTGAACCCATTTGATTTTAGCAAATCGGTTGCCATTTGGCAAACCCACCCTACCTATTTACCCATTAATTTTTTAGAAGGACAAAATAATAGTTAAACAAATTTTTACCTATTAACTTTTGGGGCACTTAAATAATCATCCTTTTAGTCACTTGAAATTAGAAAATCATCCTGAGCATATTTTTGAGTTATGTTTCCATCCCGAGATTCAAATAAACCCTAAAATGCCATTTATATATATAATTATATAATTGTAACATATTAAGGGATTGAGGACTAAATTAAAAGTTGCATATATGGGGCGGTAGGTAGTGGACTATTTTCAAAATTATGAGATCCTCTGCTGCAATTTTAGGATTAGGATAAATCTCAATCCCACAAATTAGGCCAACAATATTCTTTTCCCTTTTATAAAACCTAGATTGATCAGTCTCCTCTCTCTCTCTCAATCTGATCTCTACTCTCACATCTCCATCCCATCCCATCCCATCACCCAATCGGATGTCCTCTGATGGTCCTCATCATTGACCTCCATCGCCACCACTTGCCATCCATCCTCCTAATTAATCAACGCCAAACCTCATCCTCCATTGATCACCGGCGCCGATTTCCCTCCACACACTATCGTCTGCAATTATTCATCGGGTCTTCGCATATTCGTCTATAAACTACGGTGCAGAATCGTTGAATTTCGGAAGTGTTTCGATTTATCCCATACATTAAGTAATCATCATTTTTAAGTGCCAAATATTGGTACTTGATTGTGGGTTTTAAAAAAGATTTGCTGAATTAGGGTTTGATTGCACGGTTCTCTTTTTTCCCAATTGCGGTTCTGTCATTAATTTTACATGGAGCAGTCAATTTATGGATTTTACCATGTAAAACCAATTTTGGGTTATTGATTTTGTATTCTCAGATAGTGACAATCTCCGCCATGACGTATATTTATTAGTTTGTAATATCGATTTTGCAACAGCATTGCTAGCAAGGGTCGGATTGTACGGTTCCCTTTTCTCCCAAATATGGTAAAAAAAAAAATGCATTTGTTGTTATGAAATTTCCATAAATTGTCTGGATACCATACATATCTAACCTTGGTAGAAATTTTACCATTTTTTTTGTTGGTCCCAAATTTTCATAATTTACGTGTCTTACTTAATTTATAAGATCTCTTAAATTAGCCAATGGAAAATCTATATTTTCCGTCAAGGAATATGTATGCACAGCTTTATGAGTAATACACATGTGCAACAAAAATCATAACTTCATTTCTAGTGACATGGTGAATATGATACAAGTGACATACCGCCCAAAATTATGATAAAATGGCAAACATGACCCATTACCAAATAATTATGGTATATATATATATATATATATATATATATATATATATATATATATATATATATTAAGGGCATACTAGTAATATGGTATATTTAAAGAAAACACATCCAAAAATGGTGAAAATCATGAGCCGATAATCATGGTAAAAATCAACTACGACAAACAAAAATCCCAATAGCAATTACGGTAGGATTTCTTATGATGATTTGAAAATTGGAATTTCAAAACCATGAGCCAGTAATAATTGGTAAAGGTTGAGGCGCATGTTTTCACCATAATTGGAGTTATTAAACCAAGCTACCTAGTTGTCACAATTTACCATAAATATTGATATATATCCAAGCTAATTAGTTTACTTTACCATGTTCCTTTCAATTTTACCATGTCCATTCTATTGGGTCTGATTTTTTACCATGATTTTTGTTCTCCTTTCAAATTTTACCATAATGACTTATTATGTGGACTTAATTTTACCACAACTATTTTTAGTTTACCATGACAACTGTTATTGTATTTTTTTACCATAATAAATTGTGATATATCTGTAGTTGAATATATTCACCATGTTTTAGGATGCCAATACTTATATATAATATTTAAGATCAGACGAAATATGGGATAGCAATTTTTTCAAAAATTCCTAAATTTTGGTGCTTGCAAGACTAATATTTGAAAACAATATCGTACCATTAATTTTGAATGTCCACCTTTCAAAAAATTCCTTAATTTTTGGCAAGAGAATCATCCACCGTTTCAAAATTCCCTTGATTTTAGGTAATACAATTATCCACCATTTTAAGAATTCCTTGATTTTAGGTAACACAGTCATCCACAATTTCAAAATTCCTTGATTTTAGGAAAGAAAATCAAGCAAAAAAACATTTCCCAATCCCTAACAAAGAGGTAGGTGTGTGTATATTAAGAAAGGGTAATAATGGCAAATCACATTAAAAAGGGATGAAAACATAACTCCGTAAAATAAGGAGGATGAAAATCTAAATAGTGTCCAAAAAACGGATGAATATTTAATTACCTCTTAACTTTTCAAAACACATGTTTATTAATGGACAACCTAAAATAGAAAAGTCGACAATAAAAAAAAGAACGGAGGAAGTATATACTTTTCTAATTCTTCTAATCGAGATAAATGACTAATAATAAAAACCACTTCCAATCGAGATAAATGATTAATAATAAAAAAACACGATAAAAATCTAATCAAAAAATGACAAAAATAATAAATTATCTAAACTCCACAAATTTTAATGAATTCCAAATTGATGGTGGTACAAAGGGCATGAGCTTGGGGACGTTACGGGGATGTTTTGTTGTGCTGAAACCCAAAGTAGAGAATATAACAAAACCAACAAAAAAAAGGAGAGAAAGGATTTACGTGGTTCCCTCTCAAGCACAGAGCTTTAGAGGTACGTCCACGGGGAAAGAGCAAGAGGATTCACTATCAATGGGGAGAAATACCCAAAGCCGGCTATACCCGTAACTCTCACTTGAAGCATCCACACAATATCTAGGGACAAATCTCTGAGGCGCGACCTACAAAGCATCAAACGTCTCACACACACAAAAGAGACACACACAAACCCTAGATATCTCAAATCCCAACTCAAGACCAAACCAATGGAACAACCAAAGAAACCCTAACACACTACGGGGAACCCCATGGGGGCTCCCTCAAAGGGATTTACTCAAGAAGTCCAAACCCTAATAGCCCTCAAGGCCTCTATTTATAAGAAAGTACAAAAAATTAGGTCAAAACCCTCATTAAAAATCGCGAGTAGCGACAAATTAGCGTAGCGGTGGTGGGGACGGGAATTTGGTGGATTCGGATTACCGACGGTGGTCCGGGGACGGGATTTCGGTGGTCAGGACTACCTAAATGCGGGGAATGTCCCAAAACGTCCCAAAAATCCACTAGTCCGGACGGGGCTTTCCTTGGTCCGGACCATAGGTCCAGAAAACGACTATTCACACCAAATTTTGCACTTTTCTTCGACCGTCTTGAATTCAAGGCATATCTCCCACATGTTTCACTAACGAAAAAATAGTTTTTTTTTTTTTTTGCAAAAATTGAGATAGGTGATCTATATTACAACGGAAAGTAATTTTTGTCTTAATCATATTTTTTTTGTCTCAGTCACCATATCACATTTTATCCCTCTCTCTATCCCAACTCATTCCCCTCCTCTCTATCATTTTCCTCCACTAGCCTACCAAACTCAAAATTTCAAATCTCTCTCTCTCTCTCTCTCTCTCTCTCTCTCTCTCTCTCTCTCTCTCTCTCTCTCTCTCTCTCCTCTTTTCAAAATTTAAACCACATTCTCTTTTAACTACGCCCCTCCTTCCTCTTTTCTAAAATTCGAAAGACCATAAAGAACGGACACGTGTACTTATAGGCATGTACGTTGATTGCTCAAGTCGTTCATTTAGGGCACAAGCATGCACTAATCTATATATATAACAAAATAGAGTGGTTTTCAAAAAAACACATTTTGTCTCCATAAATCAGGGCCCTTAAATCATGATCACACGGTTGATATTGCACAAGCCCCCTCCATCTCCCCCAATGGCAATCCCGTAAATACATTGCACTTTCAAGGCTTAGCTCTAACCCATCCAAATCATCGTGTGCTCTCTCTTTCCCTTCCCATCGTTTACCACATACCAGACCCTTTCTCTATCTTCTTTCCATCTTCCACCACCAGCGATACCCACGAATAGCGTGGTTTTCAAACTCTTG
The DNA here is from genome assembly GCA_022606695.1 of Vaccinium macrocarpon. Lineage (NCBI taxonomy): Eukaryota > Viridiplantae > Streptophyta > Magnoliopsida > Ericales > Ericaceae > Vaccinium > Vaccinium macrocarpon. The sequence goes on along the minus strand of CM040171.1, from coordinate 3,422,011 downwards.
ACCAACTCTCTCTCTCTTTCTCTCTCTCTCTCTCTCTCTCTCTCTCTCCCCATCGTGTAGGGCTTCAATAGCATCAGTCGGGTTCTAGGGCTGGATTCTCCCAATATTTTCCCCAAATCATTTGGGTTTACACGAAGAAGCACTCATTAGATTTGAATCCCGCGTGCGCAGGTAATGCTTTATCTCTGTCTCTCTCACCGAGCTTCCCTCTCTCTCTAAAGCACCCATAAACGCTTTATCTCTGTCTCTCTCACTAAGCTTCTCTCTCACTTTGTACCTTCCAATGTGGAAATACATCATATAAAAAATGTGAAAAACAATTTATCCCTTAGAAAAACACCCCGTATACGTTTCTGTACCTAATGTCGTGACTAGTGCTTTCCAACAGACACCTAGGTGTTTGGCTAAATAAGTTAAGCTGCTTTTTACTGTTTTTTTTTTTGTCCTTATTCAATTTTTTTTTTGTATTTTTAGTTTTGCGTCAAACTTTTGCGACCTATTGATCCGTTTCGACGAGAGGAATCGGAAAAGTAAAAAATTTTGACCAAAACTCTTAAATTTTTTAAAAAATACAGAATAAGTCAAAACTAGCTTAACTTATTTAGTCAAAACACCACCTAGTATTTCCACATTGGATGGTTCAACCCCTCGCCAAAACTTGACCACACTGGATAAAAACCACAAACCATTATCTCCACGACTCCCTTTCCCCCCTTCTCACGATTCCACCGCCCCTTTCCAGTCCCCTTCTCTCGTGACGCCTCGAAAGGGGACCGATAGAAACCTCCGGTGAAGGACCTCTCCTCGTTAAGACGAGGAAAACTGTTCCAATACGTCGCTAATCGACCGATTGGAAGCTAGACTTGAAACCCTAAGGTATGAAAATGCTTCCTACTCTTACGCCTCTTGGAATTCATATATATATATATATATATATATATATATATATATATATGTATGTATATATATGCATATGAATCGATTTAGGCAATTACATATACATGTTACATGTGCGTTTTTGCTTGCGTTATGATATGATGGACCGAAATAGGGTTTGTTGAATTCAAAACTCCGGTTTCATGGATGTTTATCTTATTTTTATCATCTTGCTTCCAAAGTTCTGGACGTTCTGAGTCGTAACAGCAGAATTATAGCAACCAAACTCTCAGTTGAGGACCATGAGGTGCAAAAACTCAAATGGTACATGGATTTTGAGCATAATTGTGCACTAAGATTGCAATGAAAGGGATGAATAAAAATTTCTAGGGCAACGGATCCTTTGCCTAAACTAGAATACAACTAGTAAGAATACCATACATCCCTGGAGAAGGATAAGCGAAATCCCAACAACTGTCCTATGGAGCACCACTGGATAAACCTGGGAAATCATCACTGGAACCAGCACTAGTCAGATGGATCCTCATTGGTCTTGGTCACCATTTCCATGACAGAGAAATTACTTTCTCAAATGTTCTCGACCTTGTAACTCAAATTTTAATGGTTGCAAGAAGACCCACAGCCCAAAGTATCAGAAATGCTACAATGCAGGGGCTAGCCCCTTGTTCTCATCCAAAGAATTTAAATCTAACTTATACTTTGGCTTCCCATTGAACACTAATATCTGTCTCTGTCTTCAGAACTGGGCCAATGGTTTCAGCATTCTCATCATTCAAGCCGAACAGATAAACCTCAATCTCCCACTTTCTAACCGAAGTGTCACTCATTTATAACATGCGAATCAAACCTTGATGAAACCTCTTCGCATTCTCATCCCCATCTGTAGGCCACCCGATGTCCCCCACCATAATCCTCATCTACAGATGTCCCGCCTTCTTCAAAGCCCAAACAAGCGTATCGGAATTGGCATCGGTATACCCATAATCTCCATCACGAATCAGCTTACAGTTTTCCCCTTTGTTGTAAAAAATGCAAAATCAAAAGGAAAATTATGGTGAAGGGGAGTGTTGGAGTGGAGGACCTGGATGATTTCGATGGTGGTGATCCTGGGTTGTAAGTTGTTGGCAGAGGGGAGGAGGTTGGCATCAGGGTAGTGTTGAAAGGGATGGTGTATTTTTGGAGGTCAGGCTGGCGTGGTTCGGGGCTTTTTCAATGTTTTTAAGGACAGGGAGGCTGAAGGGAGGTAAGTGTCATTGTATGTTTGGAGGAAGGGTACGTTATTGACAGTGATGCACCTGCAAATTGAGGTTGACATGTGAGAGAGAAATTGAGAGACCTGTTGATTTCCCGATGCTCTTAATAAAGAATCAATGAAGTCTCTAATTTTCTCTACGCATTCTTTCTCATGGTTTTTGTCACGCCCCGCCCCGCAAACGGCACCCGTGGAAGGCCCGAGTCGGCGCGGCCACGTGGCATTTCAGAACAAAACCACACAACACCTGCTCAAAAATCTCAGAATAAAAACACAGCGGAAGACTTTTAACATATAAACAAAAGTGTGTATGACACACCACAACACATAAGCCAAACAACCGACTACTTATTTACAATACATGCAGTTCAAGTACTCAAGTCCCCTTAGTTTCAACTCAATACAAACCACCACTAGTTCAACTAAAAACAAACTAAGTTGGCTAGCTACGTCGCTCGAGGCTAGCCCAAAAAGGAACTCCAAAATGACCACCGGTAGTGGACCGACCCAAAAACCACCTGCTATCTGGCAATCAAAAGAAAACCAGGAGTGTGTGAGATATAGAATAAATTCAATAAAACATAGCTGAAGCACCCAATCAATCAATCAATCAACAAGAAGTATATAATCACCATACATGATTGACATCAATTATATAATCACAACACATGCAGTGACACGTCTGCCACATCCTATGTATCCTAGGTCACTGTGGGAGCACACCCCGCTCGTTGTCACCGGTAGCTAGCCGACACAACGTACTCGCGGTGCAACCCAATCCATAGCCCCTTCGCAGATACCATCTTTCTCTCACAAAATGCATATCAAAAGCTAAATCTTCAATTAGCATGATACACAAACATCATCACAAACATCGCCATAAACATCATCACAAACATCACTACAACCATATCCCATTGAAAATAACCATATCAAACACACTCACCTGAGAATCGACCGAAGTATGCCAAACTATGATTTTGGCACCTCCCGAATGACCGGCTCTTTACCTAGCCACAAATCAACTAATATCAGTCTATGAGCTTTCGCATATGTCTCACATACAATCAAAGAGATAACAATGTAACATAAGCAACTTATAAGGTCATTACAACTTAAGACAAGCCAAAACACAACAACACTCCAAAATCGGTATGAAATCTAATAACCAGCCCATCGTATCTGGACTTTCATTTCTTACGGGTTCAGAATTAGGACATGAGACCACCTCCACTAGAAAGAAGACCTTCAGTACATCAATATCGATATAGAATTTTCCCTAATCGGAGCCCGGATGACCAAGTTATGCTTATTTGAAGTTACACAAAAAGAAACATGAATCTGCAGGTTCAACAAAAGTATCAACTTTGAATCAGAAACTGCTATAACCTGGCAGGAACTAAAGCACAATCCATACATATTATCGAAGGTATGCGAGTCTAGTTTCCAAATCAAAAAGCGGTTTGCAAAACGGATACCCGAGCTAAGAGTTATGCACATTTTCCCAAAAGTGTCGATCTTTGCCTGACAGACAGGACGGGCAACAAAGAGCTTCGGTAGAAGATTTTTCATATTTTCGTGTTTCTCATAAAATTCTCAAAATTTTAACACAAGCATTCACTTACATGCATGGGTAGCTACAAAGAAAAATTCCAGAAAATTACGAACATAGGAACCAAGTCTATAAATTCGCTCAAAATCGTGGCAGATTCAAGTTATTCAAAACACAGTTTCACATATCCATGGTAAACACGAATTCTTTCACATAAAACCCAATATCAACTTCTAAAACCCACTCTCATGGACAAAATCAGTTATAATATAGATGTAGGAGAGGAAATTGAACACTTAAATCATGAAATCAACACAACTTAAGATCAAGAATCAAGAACTCACCCTTAATTAGGTTTTTCCCTAATTTTTTCCCCTCTTCTTCTTCTTCTTCTTCTTCTTCTTCTCTCTCTCTCTCTCTCTCTCTCTCTCTGATTGTTTTGTCTTTGGAAAGAATCAAAAGATAACGTTGGAAAATTTTTATGGCCAAACTACACTTCACCCCTCAAACTTTTATTTCAATTAACTTTAAGCCCTAGACTCATAATCACTCCAAACTCTTCTAATTTATATTAAAACGTGAACTAAACATCAAATGTCCGTGACGGGTATTACAGTTTTTGTTTGATTGTTTTTTTGATATAAGCGTAAGAAAACACTACAGACAAATGAGGGTGTGGATTGTACGATAGAAAAACTCACTTGAACGCGATGATTACCGAAGTAGACTTCCCCGTCAAAATAGAAGGTGACGTGACGCAGGACATGAAAGAGGGAGAATTCTTATTAAATATTGAAAGTTATTCTCAAACAAATCTTATTCTCATTAATCAAAGTCTGATGACTACAATCACTACATCATTGAACGTCTTATTTATAGACTCATAACCCTAATAGTTATGAAAGGAAACATTTAAACTAACCTAATTAAATACTCCTATTAAAAGCCTCCTATTACTAATGTAACAAAGTTATACTAGCGATGATGAGGAGGATAATTACGAAATACATTTCCTGGACCAAAATCTTCCTCCGGCGACTACAACATTAACATCCTGCATCACGATGACTTAGTGTTAAATGCTTTGAAATATGTTGCTTTTCATCATTGTCTTTTGAGTGATTCAAAGAATTGGTGTTGAAGTAGTAAAACTATTGTGGTCGTGTCTGTTTCCATGATGTATTGTATTGCTTGGTGTGACTCAAATGCTTTTAAGGGGATAAGAGAATAAATATAATTTTAAAGAAGCTAACTCCTAAGATCATTTTTTTTTTGGCATTTGGTGAGAGAATGATGAGTTTATTAGTAAAGATAAAAGAATTTCATTTTCTGATTGATTACTGGAGGAAAAAAATAGCATGCAAGGCTAATTTAGTTAGTCTTTCTTATTCAATTCCTTAAAAAATAAAGCTCCAAACACATCGCGGATACTAATAAGTGATTTCAAAAGGGGTGGTAATTATTCTTGAAGAAATACTTCTCTATGTTGTGGATCTCACAAGTCTTGGATTCATATATCTGCTGGTATAGACGGCTGGAAATTTGCTTCTTTCATTAGTTTTTCTTCCTACTCTTGCTGACAAATACTTCATGGTATGGATACACAGATATACGTAAATTCTGTTTAAATTGCAAGAAGATGATGCTGAATGGGTGCTCCTTGGTCACTCCTAGTGTTTCCCCTATTTCATTCAACTCAAAGTCCCTGAAATATCGTGGCCTCCCTCCTCTGCCCTCCCAAGTTTCATTTCGAAGCATTAGGAGTTCATGGAGACCCTTTCAAGGGCTGGCATTGCAGTCTTCCATTGGTATGTAACCTTGGTTGTTAAGTTGATCCTCTCTCATTTGTTTGAAATTAGATTCAACATTTATATGATTGTAGCGATTTGGGAACTTTCAATGTCTGTTTTTTTTTTTTTTTTTAATGGTAAAAAGCTTCCTATTATGTGATGTTAACTGCATTTGTTCATGAGTTGAATTGCGTTGGGGCTTTGGAAAATCAATTGATTTTAAGTACCCTAGCATCGAATTAGAGTTATATTTCCTTGTTTTCCATCAGAAACTGAAAATTAGGTTTTGTCACATGTGGTACAAGTGCTGAATTTGTTGTAGCTGTAACTTAGATGTGGAAACTGGGTTTAGATGCTGGAAGTAGTATTTCTGGGTGCTGAAACCAGAACCTAATTGCTGGAACTGTGTGATTTTAGAGCAGAAAACTGCTTTTAGTTGCTGGAACGTGTCTTAAAGTGCTGAAAACTGGCTTGTTAAGACCTAAAAGTTGCTGAAATTGAAGCTTAGTTGCTAAAAGTGTTGTTTTTGTCTTGTAAATGTGGTTGCTGTAATTAGCTGTTAAATGCTGATACTTGCTGGAACTTACACCTCTTTGCTGGAAATACATGATATTGCAGGAAAAACTCTTCAGCATTGTGAGGCTGCACCATCACTATTCAGTTGGAATGATCATAGCTTTTCACATAATACGAGGCTTACATTGGGTAGGCGGATACAGCGTCCTTTTCTGGCTGCACCAAGAGCTTCCATTGAGATGCCTTGGAGCATCCGTTACCCTGCTTCAAAGGGCGATAAGGTGAAGTGGTGGTGGAGAACTCTAGCATGCCTCCCGTATCTAATATCCCTCCGAGATACGTGGAAATATTGGGAAGCGGCGTACCGTCTGTACCCAGCCTTGGAGCAATTTGAGTTTTTGACATCCGGATTCTACCGGGCATTTGACAGATTGCCGAGGTGGTTTGTCATGGTTTATTTTACTGCAGCTTATCTTGGCGTTGTGAGGAGGAAGGAATTGCCCCATTTTTTGAGGTTCAACACGGTGTTGTCCATGCTACTGGAGAACGCCATTCAGATTGCGGAGACAACTAGCAGTTTCTTTCCTTTTGCATTTTATGGGGGTAGGCTGGGGTATCAGCATTTTTGGATTGCTCTTGGAGTTATCTACGTCCTGACAGTTTTGGTATGCATGGGATCCTCCATTCTTGGGAAGTATGTCGAAGTTCCTGTGGTGAGCGAGGCGGCTTTCATTCATACAAAGATGTAGGATGTGAGGACACGGCTCTTCAGGTGAGACTTCGCTTTTTCTTTCTTGGGGAGGTTGCATTTTTTGGTTGGCTCTGAAATTTAAAGTTTGTGAAACATAGTTCAAAATATCATGTTGGAGTCAATAGGTAAGAATTTGGATACTGCTACGCTTGCATGTGTTGGTTCTAAGGTTGATTCTTCCCGCTGTTGCACATTCTGCTTTTCTGTGTTTTGTTATGGTAGTACAGAACTGTCTTGACTTTGGCTAAAGTAGTTTATATAGTAAGATTGAATTGCGTTTGAATCCAGCTTCTTTTTGGGTTCGGAAGATTGTATCGAGCTTCAGTTCAGCTCGTTTTAATATTAGGGTTACATTTTCCACAAATTCTTAATATGGCGCAATATGGCATGTTATTCGAGAACTGAGTAGTAAAGTTTCAATGGGCTCTTGTTCTCTTTTGCTGGTGATTGAAAAGACATAATATCCAACTTGATATTGCACATAAACAGCTTGTCATTTATGTTCAACTTCTTGTATGTACTGGTGAAATTTCATTATTCGACTCAGCAGGTCTGCGAACGTGGCAAGTGTTTGGATGTCTTGAATTATAACACCTATCCTAACAATCATAGAGTAGAAATTTATAAAGTAGGTTTCTCTCTTTATTTTTGGGATCTTTTTTCTTCATCCTAATCGTTTTCTCCACGTCTGTCTTCAACTCCTCTATCCCTGTCAATTCTCCAGATTTCTCCGCCATTTTCTCTCTATCCTACCCCGTCTACTATCTCTGTTGTATCATTCTTCAGAATTCTCAAGAACTTGTATAATCTATAAACACACACTCGCGTGCATAGTCGTACTTTTAGAAAAGCATGGATTGAGAGTAAGAATATACGATCTTCTCATTTTTCTTCATTTTCTGTAATTGCAATTCACAAGGAAGTTTGTTTCGGTGTGCGTCTTTGCAGTACGTGAAGAGAGTTGGATACTCACGCCCGTTGTTAAGACATTAGTTTTACTATAATTTGGGATCCGTGGTGGGTGCTATGCGGTAAGTGTTATGCGGCAAAATTACGTCATTTTACTTGATTTTTGTGCACACTTCCAAAGCTTCCAAGGGCCTTGTTTGGAGGAAGCAAAAATCATTACAAAGTGCCTAAACCCTAAACCTGAAGTGCCTAAATCCAAAGTGCCTAAAATTCAGGTGCCTAAACTCATTATACCCTATCCCAAAGAGCCGAAATCTCTTAAAATTGAATCCCAAAATTAAACCCCAAATAGGGCCCTAGGATATACTAAGAAAATGAGCAAAACGACGTAGTTTTACCGCACAACACCTACAACACAACGCTTTCTCGGATTTTGTTTATCTTTTGCTTGGTGGATTGTGTCATAGCTGCTGCTTGTCTTTGTTTTCGGATGGAGATATTTGTAAGTGCGAGTGACTTGTCACGAAAGCAATCACTTGCTTCTGTTAAAGAAAGAAAGAAAGAAAAATAAACCAACGCACTTGATGGTCATCAAAATGAAACCAAAAGTAAGAAAACTGCCTAGCAAAAAAGACATCGACACCCATTGATGCAGTCATTCCTGTTTGTCTTTTCTCCATTTTGGGCGTTTAGTGGTGCCGTAGTGCTTATGGTCTTCCCATCCATTGCAATAGAGGAATTTTAGTACTCCCTTCCCTTCGTCCCAAAACAAAACAGGACTACAAAGTAACACATTTTTTGAAGAAAAAAATTCAAACTTTTTTCATAATTAATAAAACTCATTGATATCTAGTCCATTTTTGAAAAAAAAATTGAAAAATTGCATTATTATGAGGTTCTTGTTTTGCAGATCGGACAAAAATTTTGAGTAAGAGGAAGGAGGAAGTAGTAGTATATTATTGGAGAGACGATTATCCTATTGTTGTGTATGAGTTCACCTAAGAGTGACTCTATCTACACCGATTGAGTGGTCAAGATGAGTTTTCAAGACAGAGAATTGCCCTTCTGGTCAAGGTCCGGAATTCGGGGTTTAACTCTGTCTTAAGATCTCAAGTTCGAAATCTCTCAAATGTTATAACTCTTGTGGATTAGTCCATATAGAATTTTGTTTTAGTTTTAAATTAGGCTTCCTAGTGGACGGATTTGTCGATGTGCATATAAACTGGTCTTATGATGACGTGGTTACTAAAAAAGAGATAAGTTTCCAAGTTTTTGTCAAGACGTGCAGGATTTTTCTAAGTTGGGAGGTTTTGACTTTAGCCAAAACAAACAGCAATCAAGCGACGCCAGTTGATTGCTTCCCCAGTTCTGTCTTCTCTTTTATGGGGCCGCGATACTTACACTAATATCTCATGCACAAGATCAAGGATCAAGACTCATTAACAATTATGATACTGATAACTAAATTTTTTTGCATGTCTAAAACAAAACGAGTTCAAATTAACAATTATGATACTGATAACTAAATTTAGGAAGAGGCTACAATACACATCCCTTTTTGGTTGTACATCATATGCACCCAAGCTATCTACCGTTGGATCGTTAAAAGTTACAAATCAATAACAAAAAGTTACGAATCGGTAACTTGTTAACCTGAGCAACAGGTGACCTAACAAATTAAAGTTGCGAAATCCACAAAAAGTTACAAAACACACGATTAGTTACGAAAAGTTACAAAAATGTTACGAATCATATTTGAGAAAAGTTATAAATTTTTTCTCAAAGTTATGAGACCCACGATTAGTTATGAAGCACACGAAAAGTTACAAAACAAAAGAAAATGTTACGAATCATGTTGTCTAAAAGTTATGAATACTTAGTACAAAAGTTACGAATCATACAAAAATATTATGAATCATGCAAAAATGTTACGAATCATATTTGAGAAAAGTTATAATTTTTTTATCTCAAAGTTACAAAATCCATAAAAATTTACGAAACACACGAAAAGTTACGAACCATATTATCTAAAAGTTACAAATTCTTAGTATAAAAGTTACGAAACAAACAAAAATATTACAAATGACCGGTTCCTCAGGTCATTTTTTATGAGGTGGCGCAATAGACCACACGATGGGTGCATATCGTACACACTTAAAAAGAGTGTGTATTGTAGATTTTTCCCTAAATTTATTTGAATGTCTAAACAAAACGAGTTCAAATTAATTATGGAATGGCCGAAAGTTGTATGTCTTTTTTCAGTGAGCCTAGTCAATGTACTGATATTTTGGAAATACATTTTGAGGATTGTCATGATATGTGCCGGTTAAAATAACTTATCATAAGGTATTTGAATGCGGTATTGGATATGGTCACTAAAGTATTGGTTATCCGATTAATTTTGAATGTGACACATACCAAAGCTAATTTGTGATCGATGAACTCTCGCATACAATAGAACGAAAAATTCCATAGTTCTTCAGTATATATAAATAGGGTGTTGATTTTGGGGCTCCCTTTTTTTATGCAGACACTCTAATATTTAATGAAGTTACAAAACTACCCTTTTTAAGATATAAAAATTACTGGAGGCACTCCACCCATAAATTATTTCCTCATTTACTAAGGCGCTCTAAACGAAAAAATGAACCAAAATCAAACATAAACATTAGGTTCTAAACATTAAAATTAACATTACGTCCCAAACATTAAACATCCATAACATAAAAATTAGGTTCCAAACATTAAACATGCATCTATGTTAGATTGGTTCATGTCACTTTGCACACAAAAAAAAAACTAAAAATTGCTAGAATTCTCCAAAATAAACAACACACGATTAAAAATGTTGATGTTGTTTTCGTACTCATTATCTACCAATCTTCCCTCAAAATCTTAATAACAGCCGCAAATCTACATTTTAAAACTCAATGAGACAAACAAAGCACATCACCAAAGTTGGATAACTCTTGAGAGGAAAAGTAACAGAACTCCCAAGAGACTTTGCATGGACAAAAGGATGGTTTTACAATCATAGGTCGAAGATCACTTGTCCAGGTTGTCCTAGTGCAAAACATGAAGATAATAATATAAAGACTTTACCAAAGAAACATTACATATGGAAGTATGCAATTCAGTGATTTGCAATAAAAGAAATTAAGCAACTATCTGCTTTTTTCTAGTTAAAAAAAAAACTATTTGCTTTTTTTGGAGTGTCTGAAGTAAATGAGAAGAATATAGATTTTTTGGAGTGCTTAAAGTAAACCACGAAACTTGCAAAAAGGTAATATTGAAAAATTACTGTAGCTTGGAGCTCATGCATCAAAATTGAGAGTGCAAATATCAATTTCCATATAAATATGAAGCACTAACAAACTAAAATAGTTGTTGAATTCCACACGCTGGGGATTCGTAGGACACCTCAAATACGTGTCCAATTATCATCATAAAATTAAAGTTGGGGCGTGTCTAAAATAAGCTGTAAAAATATGTCTCAGATTCTCAAATTATGGAAAAAATATCGTGATGTCACTTCATGATGAAAAATCTTATTTTAAAGGTTAAAAATAATTAAAACTTTCCCCCTTGCGATATATCTTTCTAATAAATCATCTCTCAATCATAAATAATAATATTAGTTTTCAAAGTTATACTACTAAGTTTTAAGTATTGTGATATGTGAATGCATATCGTATTAATTTGAATATATCCGTTGATTTATTTTATAGTTTTGCCGTGTCTCCTACCGACCCATTATTTAAGAATAATGGGTTTAATTACTTTTATTCGTGTCCATATCTGAATTCGCGTTCACACTTCTTAGATGTTAATCTATTTATGTGTGTGTGTATATATATAGCCTTGATGCTTTACGCAAGGACTTAGCCCATTATTGCCTACACAAACACACACAAGATATGGCCTCAAACAGAACCATCACCGTCAACACATCGCCGGAGAGCGGCACCAGAGGAGATGCAGCCAATCCGGCGAAAGGTCAGTGCGTTTGTTCACCCACCACGCACCAAGGCTCGTTCCGGTGCAGGTTTCATAGGGTCTCTGAGTCAAATACTACTTCTCCATGGTGCAACCCATCCAAATTCATGTCTAATTCTAACCACCCGGCCACTTCTCTCTCTCCCAAGTCCGTTGAGTCTCCATAAACAATACACTCTCTCTCTCTCTCTCTCTCTCTCTCTCTCTCTCTCTCTCTCTCTCTCTCTCTCTCTCTCTCTACATATATGTATGTATAGTTAAGATTATGTATGCTTGTTTCTTCAACTTTTCGAAGTGAAGGAGTGATTTGTCTTTGTATTGCTCTGTTTTTATGTGGGGCTTGCAATTTGCGATTTATGCTTAGCAGTAAGCACTAATGTTTATAGTAATAAAAAAGGATTGTGCTCTTTGATTAGCATAGGAATTAATGATAATTGTATTCAATTGAAGGATTGAACTTGTAGATCAAAAAAAGAGAATTTTTTTTTTTGGTTGAAGAATTCAACTTAATTAGGCTATGTTTGCGCTAGAGTTCGTGCACTGATACCCCCTTTTAATTTGGGGATTATATCTGTTGTTGTAAAAAGGATGTTTAATGGATAAAATTTTGTTCCCTAATTTGGGGCTGTTAATACTATACCAAAGCCCTACAATCACCATTTTTGTAAAAAGGTTGAAAATGGTGTCCTTGTGTCCAAGTAATTCTTTTAACGAACCTCCACACACAAGGGCGGGTTAGCCCAGACTATCAACTTACTCAAGTTTCAAATTTTATCTGCTAAATACATATAGGGATAATTTGTTAAAGCTTAGCTTGTTACACCTCCGGTTAATTTTGGTGAAAAATGGCTCAGAAACCACACAAATATTCTAAGCACTACAATTGCCATTTTCATAATTATAAAGATAGATAATTGAAGTATCCAAAACAAAAAATTTTATGATGACGGTATTTTTGTGTCCAAATGATTAACCGAGCCTTGCTTTCTATAGAGGATAGTGAGTTACACACACCTTTAATTAACTTGGATAAAAACTTTGACGATCCATATGAGTCCCAAAACCACACCAAATTTCGGATTCGATAGATTTACGTGAAAAAAAAAAACCCGCACATGACGCAAACCACATGTGTAAAAATGAAGTTTGCGCCCCATCTTTTTATTTGCCCTTATTTCTTTCAATTCAATTTATCCTTACAAGACAGGTGGTGATTAGATGAACCCAAATCAGTTTTGCATGTCTATCTACTGTGTTTGACATCTCTTCTTTTTCTTGTTTTTTAATGGGCCCTACTCTAGAAATTGCTGTGATGAGTTTTGAATGGCCTAGAATTGTTTGGATGGAATCATATTTTGCCCATGACATTTGGTGAGACAGAGAATTATGGGGCTCCATACATGAACATAGATTCCATGCTCTGATTGTGTATTGATTGAGCATGAATTGACCACTCTGCAAACTTATCTTTTTGAATGGAAAAATTCGGTGTTTTTTTGGATTTTGGTCTTTTCAAAAGTAAAAAAAAAAAAAGAGGAGTAAAAAAGATTTACAAGAAAGTAAAACGAAGTGAAAAACTATTAGAAAACTCTATTCCCACAGATTCTACTTGCACAGATCGTGTCCAGATAACTTATGGACTCACTTCAAGGTATGACCAAGGGCGACTCTGGTGCTATATTAGGACTTTATGGGATAAAAAAAACTCCTTAATTTTGGTACTGTCAATTAACAAAGTTAGTGAAAATGAATATTAAAGTTTTTTTTTTTATTCAATATACATCAGTAGAGTTATTAAACTATAAGGATTAACCTCTTTTCCATAAGAGTCGAAGCCAGAACCTCACCCTATAAAAGGAGTTACACGACTAACTGGGCTGACTGCCTTGGTCTGAAATTTAAAGATTAAGCATACGAAGTTCGTAAAACCCATAGATTATAAATAATAAAAAAATCGTGGAGAGTGTGAAATTTATTACGGTATCATTTAGTAGAATTAATTATTGTAAATGTCATATTGTTAGTAATTCACAATTAATCCCACCAATCGCAATTTTTTAGTCTTAAGACCGTGCAATAAATTGGAGTCTATTTCCACCCACAACTATTTCGCAATCTTTACTCACTGGAGTGCATATTTTTTGAAGTCTCATTCCACAATTCTCACACAAAGCCTTCTTTGGTATAAAAAAAAAAAAAGTTGATTGACTTTGCTTATGAGTTATGGGAAACAAATACTCCATCCCTACCATTTTTTGCTTTATACCCCATGTCATTTTAACTTTCAAGAAAATGTACTCGTAAATTTTTCTTACACCATTCAGAAGATATCTGAGTACTTTAAAACCGTGCAAAAAAGTTCATTAGTTCATTTTCAAACAATGAGATTATAGCTACAGCAACTTACGGATAATCACGAACATGCTCACATACATGGGCGGAGCCATGAAGGGACAAGAGGTCTCACTTTAATTTCTCAAGAGAATTTTTGATAGTTTGGAGCTAAATTTTACAATCTTGACCCCTCAAAAATTTCATAAATTATCCCAACTCGCTTAAAAAGCATAGAAATCTCAAGTTTTTTTTTTCTTCTTTTCGATAGTTGATAATATTGCAAATGAGACTATTGTTTATTATTTTCAAAATATAATAAGTCATTGGAACCAATTGTAAAACAAAAATGCATGTATCACTAATATGTCAAAGTTATAGTTAACCTCTTACTTTGGTTACTATTTCTTTGCATGAGCAAATAGAAAAAAAATAACTTACATATAGATCTAATTTTTAATTCCGCTAACCTAAAATCTTCGCTCCACCCTGCTCGAATATTTTGTGACTTTGTGAGAGGTCACAACCCATTAAGCAATGTCGAAACTGTCTATTAGGAGTGTTAAGATCTAGATGACACAATCTTCCTAGAAAGCAAATAAAATGGGATAGGTTATTTTTTGTTTTAAAAGCGATGAGAGTAGGGGCAGAGCTACATAGCAGCTGGGGGTGGCCCTAACACCTCCCAATTTTTTTTATTTTGGAGTATATTTCATTTTTTATATATAAACATTCTTACAAGAATATACAATTTCAAAAATAGTTAAAAAGTAAAAACAACTTTTATTTCGAAAACAGTAAATTATAGTAAATTATGGTGAATGATACATAATGATACTTCATCCGTCGAGTGATACGATAACTAAAATATTTAAGATCAATTTTTTTATTTTTCAAAATCAACCATTAAAATTTGAATAACTGAATTTAGTCTTCAAAAAATCATAATCATCCGACCATGATTTCTTGATTTCTTTTATAATTGAATTTTCCGATTTCAATTTCGATTTCTGGCTCCACTGCTTGCAAGATTTGAGTAATTTGTACTCCTGAAAAACTGAAAAACCGTGGACCAATCACATAGTTCCACGAAAACGCAGGACGCAACGACTGTGACTTCCTTGTCTCCTCTCTATAAACGGGACAAAAAACCGACATCACATCCAACGGCCAAACAAAACGGAACATGACGACGACGAAGCACGAGGACGAGGACGAGGACGACGACTACGCGTCCGCAGCCTTCTACGCGCCCGTACCCCCAACCCCAAACCACCAAAACTACGTCGTCTTACCCTTCTATCACCGCCGCACCCACATTAACAACCGCTCTCTCCGCCGCTGCCTCTCCCTCACCTCTCTCCTCTTCCTCCTCTCCGCCGCCGCCGTCATCCTTTTTCCCTCCGACCCAACCCTCAACGTCGTCCGCCTCCGCCTCGACAAGATCAAAGTCCTCACCTCCCCTCACCTCTCCCTCTCCCTCGACCTCTCTCTAACCCTACGGGTTCGAAATCGCGACTTCTTCTCTCTCGAATACGACTCGCTTGTTGTCTCTATTGGGTACCGAGGGCGGCAGCTGGGGGTAGTGACGTCGGATGGTGGGAAGATTAGGGCTAGGGGGTCGTCGTATGTGAATGCTACGCTTGTGCTTGACGGAGTCGCAGTGGTTCATGATGTGGTTTATTTGGTTGAGGACTTGGCTAGGGGTTTGATCCCGTTTGATACGGAGTCTGAGGTCAAAGGCACGGTCGGGATCTTGTTTGTTGATGTTCCGATCAAGGTATGCGAATTGATCTTTGATTCAATTTTGATTTAGTAGAGGACATATTGTTACGTGGAAATTAGGGTTTTGAAAATGGGAAAGATGCTAATGCTTGTATGAATGTGTTTGGTACTCGTGGTATTTCTCTTTTTTGAACGGGGCCGCAAACAAACCAAGTTGAACACGCAGGTCGAGGTTCAGCTTGTTTATAGAGTTAATTGTAACTCGGATTGTTTATAAAAGATTGCCTCATTTGCTATGGCTCGACTCGTTTATAGAGGCTCATTCATTCATCAAACGACCCAAGCTCTAACACCTCAATACTAAACGAGCTGAGCTCGATTATTTAAGCTTGACTCAAGCCCGAGTTAGACTAATTTTGACCAAGCCAAGCTTTTAATTTGGTTATGCTGATGTCTGAACTAGCAAGTGCAAGTGTGCAACCCATTACTGAAAGCAGTGTGAGCACAATTTGCTCGCTGTTGTTGTATTGATTGATCTCCTATTGATTGGTAGCATAGGGAGCAATCCAAGTTTTGCTTTCTGTTGAGCTTCACCATAACACCTGTTGCTAACTTTTACGAGTAAGAAATGTATGTTTTCTGATAGGGAAGGTAAACCCAAGTGGTTTATGCACATAAACCCTGAAATCTTATTAGGATGCATAGTCTCAGTACTCTGAAGCAATGCAGCACCAACAAGTAGCTGTTCACAATTGCATAGTTTCTGATACGTTTCGATACAGAGTTTTGAAGTTATAAACTGCCCTGAATTTTATAAGGATATTGATAAGCTAAACAAGATAGTGTGTGCAGTATGTGCTGGGCTCTGGTTGAGATATTGTGACTTTTCATTTTACGTAACTTAGTTTTATCAGTCTCGTTTCATTAATTTTACAGCTTTTATGCTAGATTGAGGGGCTTGTCCTTTTTCCTTTTCTTGTTATTGCGATTCCACGTATTTGTCCATGTATTGTGGTTTCTCTTCTACCGATATCAGAAGTTAGACATTCTACTTCGATACATTTATACCTTTTTCTTGAAATTTTCACCAGGCAAGGATATCTTGTGAAGTTTATGTAAGTACAAACGACCAGACAGTTACCCATCAAGATTGCTACCCAGAGGTGTGGTTTTTTGGTTTTTAATTTTTGTATATTTGCATCCCATTTTATTTGTACTTCTAAGTGTATGTAGTTGGTAGACTTGATCCATCATTCCATATCCAGAATTGATCCAATTCATTTGTTTAGCTTGGTATTTCATTATCTGCGTTTCACATTTACTGAGCCACTGGTAAACATTTTCCTAGTGCATTAACTCCATCTCACAACTAGGCATGCTCGGGCATGCCATGTTGTGACCTCTGGTGCAATGTGGATTAAAACTAATGACATACGACGGGAATTGGAGGCTGGTCTGAGCATTTAACATTTACATTCCTGAGCCAAACACAAGGACATAATAGACGTGCTTTGTTTCACTTAGGAAAGAGGTTGCCATACAGCAGTTGGTTGCCTCTATTAAACTAAAGACTGGTGTTTAATTTTTGCAGGGGCTGTTGTAGATATGAGAGGAGCCTGTAAAGCATTGCAGATGTCCAGATGAAGAAGCATGTGTTCTTGTTCGCAAACTTGACTGTGCAGTATGTGGGGCGAACTTGCTGATTGGTCAACAATGCCTATTGGCCACAAGTATGATCGCTTGATTTATCAAGATTGTTTGTCTACATCAAAAAGGAATGCGCCGATGTATCTGTATGGTCTGTTTTCATAAAACATTTTGTTGTGATAAATAACAGTTCATATTGGAAATCATTAGTACCAAGTGAAGTTGTGGGTGTTACACTTTCTTTTCCAATACTTGAGAAGCGAAATTCTGTTCTTAGGCAGAGACAGAGCAAGTCTTTAGCCCCTATTCTAATTGGCATGTAAGTGCATCTCCTCTTGAATTTCACCCAAAATCAGGAATTTAGTGGTTTCAATATTTGAATCCATAATAGGATCAGACTGAATGTTTCCAGGGGCAAGAGAGAGGGAGAGGAACTATAAACTGACTATACCATGCAGACTTTTTGACAGAAACAATATTAGAGGAGTTCAGACAGTGAAAAAACGTGTCACACTTCTCTTAAATTCTTAATCAAGCTTAAAAAGATCGGTACTTATTCCTACCAACTGCAGATTGTATCAGTTACTGCCACCGCGCCAGACGTATTCACCGCGATGGTGCCTGCACCGGAATGACCGTGGATGCCTTGTGGGTGAACACACGCACTGCTTCACCCTGCCACCACCCTGTGCCGCCCCTTCAACTGCCCCTCTTGGTGGTTGACCAGTTGCTATCTCCCTCTGAACCACCGCTGGCCTCTCCAGAACATTCCATCTGCGCCCACATGCCAATTCCCGAAGGCTTATTGGAGGAAAACCCGGGTAGCACATTTTTTTTCCCTTCTCTCCTTCTCCCTTCTATTCTTGGGTTGTTATGGGATTAGAGGAATGGCTCGAAGAGAAAAGAATATGTATGTTTTCGCATTATATGGGGAAGGAGAGGTGGCTAAGTAAAGTTGGGTATAAAGAGCTTTTTAGATCAGATTCCCAGAGAAGGTATCCTTTTTCTTAAAAGCTGTTATGAGGTGTTTCTATTGGTTTGTTCTTTTTTTTTGAACCGAGAAAACATATATTGGTTTGTTCTTTAAGCTGCTGAGGATTTTTGAGAAATCTGAGTCACTCACACATCACTTGTCTAACCATGGGTCTGATAAGTTAACATGGTGGTGATTGATTATGTGGTGGCCCACCATACCTTCTTTAGAACAAACAGTTTCGTGTGATGCTTAAGCTATGAGAGCACCTTCTCTCTTGTCCTTCAACTTCAACACTAATCTTTCACTAGGCCTCCATTTCTCTGGTTTAGCAGGTTCTTCTGGTTGCAGAATAATTTGACTTACGAGAGGTAATTTGTTTTCATGGGTTCACTTGTTTTCATAGAAGTCGTGGCCTGACGCCGCGACGGTAATTATCTTTCCGGAAGAATCTGGCATCAGGTGGGTGTTTGTGTTTATAAAAGATGTGACCCGGCGCAATGACAAACATTGTGTTCACTTCATATTTCCTAAAATTTTTCCAAAAAGATTCTTTCCACATCTCTCATCTCTCCAATCATTAATCACATTTATCTCTTTACTCATACCCCTTTCTCCAATTATTATTCTCATTTCTCTCTCTCTCTCTCTCTCTCTCTCTCTCTAATTATTACATCTCTCTCTAATTTTTACTTTTTTCAAAAACTCATTCAAACATTATCTCAAAAATATTTTTCAAAAAATTCTTCTCAAAACTCTCAACCAAACAAAAGTGTTTTTCTTTTCTCAACTAATTTGGCATTAGGTGGGTGTGAGGTTAAGCTTGATTAGATAGATGGTGGTGATTGTGTTTGGTAAGTGACAAAACGATGCTGAGGTTGTTCCTAGTCATACCGCTAGAAAAGTTGTTTTTGTTTTGGAATCTAGCACATATGGGCGGTGGATTAACTGTTCGTGGATTCTGTTGTCTGTCTGTGTGTGTCATGTGTGAGTGAGAGAAAGTTGGGGGGGTCCAATAACCGATCTGGGTTGGGTCAATTTGGCAACGCGGACAAATGTGACTTCTGTTGTGACTCTCACCTTTCCTTTGATTGTTATCCAGAAAAACCTTTCCTTTGATGATAGCCATGGAGGAGGTGACAAGAATATTGAGGTTGTGTTTGGATTTTAGATCGAGCTGTTCTCGGCACACAATTTTAAGACACAACTCTATACGTAACTATGTCAATACTGAAACTATTCGATGCACATTTGTCCACATACATCGAGAGGTGATTTCACCGGCTTTTCCTTCCCCGCATCCAGAACTCTGATGTGACGGTGGGAGTTTGCCTCCAGGTGATGTCCAATACTCGTGGCAGCAAAGATTCGTGGGTTCTTTCCAACGTTTCTTTTCGTGTCATAGCCCGGCGACTTTTGCGGTTATTAGAGTCTTGGAAATGAATATTTCATCTGCACTTCTTCTGGTTTGAGCTCGGTACGCTTATTGGATTCTCTACTACCAATAGGAATGGGAATGGAGGCGATCGGGGTCGGATGGTACTATTTCCGTTCCCGATCCCAGAACTCCTTCCCCCATTCCCACCCTGATCCCCAACGGGGTTTTGTTTTCATCTTCCATTCCCTCTCCAAATGGGGAATGGGGATTCCCGCAGGGATTCGAGGATTACAACATTAAGCACTAGACATATCATCAAAACCATAACTCCACAATTCAAGATAATAAAGATCACAACACGACTCCATAGTCCAAAGCAAAAGTAAAAAATATAATTTCATAGTTCGGCTGTTCCAATTAATAAATATTACAACATTAGGCACCAAACATATCATCACAAGCATCCTTCGGTGGCTGCGGTGAATGCGTAGATATGCAAATCCGGTGGTGATCCTGCGGCGGGCAGTGAAGGCGCACTAGTTTGGGCGTTAGATTTTGGGGACAGAGGCGATCCTTCTGCCACCCACCTCTACGAGAGGAGGTTGGGTCCAACATTGTTGCTGAGCGGCTTATCTTTTTTGGTTTTGTTTTTTTTTTTTTGTTTTTTGTATTACGGACCATTAGTGTTCTTTGTTTTGTACTCTTTATTTTCATATATAATATATTTCCGTTTCCTCAAAAAAAAAAAAAAAAAAAGCATCCTTCAGAATTCCAAAGTGGTTGGGTATTACAATGAGAGAATTTAATTAGACCATAGAGTTTCATAAGTCATGAATAGACCCCTAAATATCGGGGATTTGGGGACGGGGTGGGGATGGATTGGGGAAGGGATATGCTTGCCCTCGCCTCCTACCTAAATGGATCTGTAGAGACACATGGTTTGGTCACCGAACCAATTGTCGGAACTCAAAGTGGCAAGCGAACTTTCCTAGAATTGCATGCTCTGATTTCTCTTCATCGGCTGGGGAGTGGGAGTATGGATTTGGGACTATGAGAAAATAAGAAGCATGTTGTCAAACCTTGGCCTCCAGAATTATGAGAAGAATTTTAAGAGGGGCTTGTTGACGGATAATACTCTGCCTTTGCTTAATGATAGTGCTCTTAAAGATGTGAAAATCCCTTCAGGACCAAAGCTCCTCATTCTTGATCACATCCAGAAGGAACATGATCTTAAAGGGGCATGACGGGGTAGTGGATTGTTTTCTACATCAAACCAGTTTGTTGCAATGGAGTGAGGTGAACGATTGTTTCTGAATTTTTTTAGATTTCTAGGGCATTAATGGAGATATTGTAACTAATTTGCATAAATTTGGGGATTGGTTTTATCCCCAAATTCCTAAATTATAGTCTTGGACCTCATAATTTTGAAAATGGTCCACTACCTAATGCCCCATATATGCAACTTTTAATTTAGTCCTCAATTTCTTAATATGTTACAATTATATAATTTTATATATATAAAGGGCATTTTAGGGTTTATTTCAATCTCTGGATGGAAACATAACTCCTAAATAGGTTCAGGATGATTTTCTAATTTCAAGTGACTAAAAGGATGATTATTTAAGTGCCCCTAAAATTAAAATCTCCATATCTTATCCAATTCCAAACAAATCTCCAAATCCTGAACCGTTTGGGGTGGGGTCGGATCGATACAAATGGATCAGATGAAATGACCCTCCCTAAAAACTAGGTCATTGACTGGCACTTTGCCCGACCATGCCTCAGTCTGTTATGTGTTGTTTAAACTTGCTTTGCTTGTGCTCTCAGTCTAGTTGTTAGTAGTTTTGGCTCATTCCTATTTTCTTGTAATGAAATCTTGTAATGCCTTTAATTCCTATTTTCTTGTGATGGAATCTTGTAATGCCTTTGGGCTTTTGATATGAAATTCTCTCGTCTTGAGATATATATATATATATATATTTTTTTTTATTTTTATTTTTTTAAAAAAGGCAATTTACTAGTACTCCCCTCATTAGCCGGTTGGTTATTATTTTCACAACATGACTTCTTTTTTTTAGTGAAAAGATAGAAAATAATATTAAAACCAAAATCACTGCCAAAAACAGCTGCCACAAAACAACCCAAAAAAACAAAAATACAAAAATACAAAAAAGAATAGGGAAAAAAAAGAGACCCCGGTGCATGCGCCAGAGCTGTCACCCATCCATTGCCGCCGCCATCGTCGTCGTCAAAAGTCTGGATCTGGAAACCTCAGATCCGACTCCCTCGGGTCTAAAAATTGGGCGTGATCACCCATACCGGAGCAGAGAGGAACGCCCGCCACAGGGAGTCTCTGAACACCAAAGAAGCATAGCCGTAGAGAAGATCGGGGTGGCAGAAGAGAGTTGGGTAGGCGGGTGGAAGAGGCTAAGCCTGCCAGGGACCACCGTCCAACACTCTCGTTCTCACACTCTCTCTCTCCAAAACTTCCTCTCGCCTCTCCAATTCACAGCATGGCTTATTTTCATTCAAATCAATACTTGATGGAGATTAGTCAAAAGTATCCAATTTGGATGGAATATTTATATTCATATTGGGTTGAAGAAAAAGACCGGCTTTTGTTGGAATTTAGACTTGCAAGAAATGTAGGATCCCAAAGGTCACTTTCAAGTCGAAATGGTGCAATCCAAGTTGATGGCACTAAACTCATTATAGTCCAACCTATGAAATTTGTATTAGTGTTAAACTTTTTTCTCAACCTCACATTCCATCCTTGTGTTATGTCACCGAGACATAAATTGAGACAAGTCACAAAGGGAAGGAGAGAGGGTCATACTATCAATGGTACAATCGAATTCAACCACCTTTGTTTAAAGGTTTTGAGAACTGGTTTTGAAAAAGTCACGCTTGCTATTTTTAGAGCCCGTTCTAGAGCAATTGATTTAAGGATTTTGTAGTTTTGTCTTTATTCAAAATAAAATAAAATTGTGTGCGTTAGTTTTGCGTCAAACTTTTGATAATTATAGGTTCATTTCAATGAGAGAAATCAGAATTAGGTAAAATTACAACTTTTACCCAAATATTTTGGAAAATATCCAAGAAAAAATTAGTTGAACGAATCTTTTTTGAACAAACACAGAACTACAAAGGCCATGTTCGGTTACCCATTTTGCTCCGGTTTTGGGGAGTTTTTGATTTTGCTGACATCATCATTTTTCTCACTTTTTTCTCTACCTCTCTCCACTTATTACACCTGCTTACATCATCAAAACTAAACTAAACTAAACTAAACCAAAACCTCTAACCGAACATAGCCAAAATCTTTTTAAGTTAGTTGCTTTGAAACGGACTCTTAAAATTGAATTTTAAGAACCGGCTTTTAGAACCTAGTTTTTTAGGGTGGGGACGTGGGGTGAACACTAAACCAAAACAAACAAACACGCAAAGACTCTATGAGTCTAAGGCTTGGTTTTCTAAAAGATAAAATGGACATTTGCTAAAATCAAGGGGGTGATTTAAACAAATGTCCATTTTAGGTGATAAAATCTCCAAAGAATCTGGACATACAGATGTCCAGATTCTTTGGAGATTTTATCACCTTCCCATTTCATTTGCTAAAATCAAGGGTGTGATTTTAGCAAATGTCCATTTTATCTTTTGGAAAACCAAGCCTAAAACGATTACACATCATAAAGTTTGTCAAAACCAAATAACTTCATAATTTGACCTGTATTAATCCCTTTTATAGGTGGTCCTGGTGGATTAAGGCATACACGTTTTCATATTCATATGGTACCAAAAAAGAAAAAAAAGAGTTTTCTCCACAACTAGAGAGGTCAAAATGATGTGCACCACTGCCACCACATTAATAGCTTTGATACACAAAATATTTGATAGTACAATTATTAAAAGGTTGATTTGATGACAAGTTATGGTTTTGGATCTTAAAAGGTGATCCATGGTCAAGATGTGGATTTTAACTTTAAAAGGAAGATTAATGCTCAAGTATTCTGTTCTTTCCCTCTTCTCTTCAATCAAGGATTATTTGTTCGTTTAATTTTGGATTCAAATTTTAAAAAGAACTTAACGATTTATCTCCAATTTTTTAGAATAGTTACTTTAATTCAGAAAAGGGAGGACAAAAAAGAAATTTGATTCATCTCAAATTGACAAACATTATGAAACCGGTAATGATATGGGTACAGAGGAGAATGCATAGAAAATGCACAGAGGGTGCTTGGAGACCCATTTTTAAGTCTCACACGAGTGATCCGAATTGTTCATTATTCTTAAAAAAAAATTTGAGGGGCCTTGTAAAATTTTAGCTCAATTGGACGGTTGGAAGTGGTGTCCCACCACCAAAGTCCCACCTTTTCAAGCAAAAGAAAAAATGTTTTACGAATAATGAACGATTCGGATCACTCATGTGAGACTAAAAAATGGGTCTCCGAGCACCCTCTGTGCATTTTCTGTGCATACACGTCTGTACATGTAGCACCGTCCATTATGAAACATCTAAAAGCAGACAAATAGATTGGAACAGATGGAGTATATGTGGTAGAGAGATCGGGTCTAAAATTGAGATAAAGTCGGTATTAGACATCCAATGCATGGGACTCCCGTTATTATTACAATAAAAAAAAAAATGACAGCATGCTTAATTAAGCTCTAAGTAAATCCTCGTTGATCACTTGATTAGGTGATTCATTGGATTCTAGAGGGGAAAAAAAATGCTTAAACAGAGACGACAATTCCACAAAAACAAAAAAAAAAAAGATTAAGTAGAGACGACAATTTCACTCCGAACTCAAATTTTTAACACGCACGCATATGAGAGATACATGCCAATTTTCTCAACCTTCACATGGAGAAATTTTTTCAGTGGTGAGCAGGCACGCGTGTGGTGTTGAGCTCGTATCTCAGGACGATCAAGATTTCTTCAACTTTCTATCCTTTCTTTTCACTTCTTTCTTTAAAATCTTAGCTGTCCAAAATATTTTTAGACGTCCAACATACACATTCGGACACCATATAGACGGTGTCAGCTCGGCACTGAAAAAATTCTCCTTTCACACGACCCTCTCATCAGAATCTTCTTCTTCTTCTTCGTCAAATTTCGTGTCCCAAATTAGCCGCCCCTTCACACTTTGAACTCAAATAAAAAACACAAATTAAACTCTTCCTGGACCTCCTCTGTTAACAACGCGTAGCTTCCACCCCACTTCTTCTCACTGTTTCTTGGAAAATCATTTGCTTTCCCACTTGCATTCACTCCATGCGTATATTTAGCTCCTCCCTGACCTCGTCCTCCATTCCCATTTCTTGAAATTTTCCCCGATCTAGCCTATTTGGTTGAGTACTCTGTTCTCGAACATTCTCTTTTCATTTCCTTTCAGGGTTTTCTGGAATTTGGGATTTTTGATACAAAGAAGATGAAATCGATCATGAGATTGTACGCAATTCAGATCATTGGGTTCTTTTTCTTGGCAATTGTCCAAGTTGGACGTGGACAGGGATTTGCTCCTTCTCCTGCACCAAATACTAATATTCCATCCAACGACGGTGAGCGATAAATTAATATTTATATGTATTAAGCAGCATTAGAATTTATTAGCACATTTTCTCACAATTTGTGGGGTTTGTTTCTTCTTTTTTTTCCTTTTTTTTTTCTTTTCTGTTTGGGGTACTGAGGTTATTTTGATAGCTAGAATTTTAGAGGAAATTAAAATTTTATTAAGAGAAATTACCAACAGTGTTCCAATTACTAGAAAATAATAAATCGAATGCATAACATTTTAGCCTAGTGTAATCCCATTTAAGTGATTTTATTTTTTTAACCCGCATTTAAGTGACCGGATAGCTAAAAAAAAAATTTGAGGAATGAAGTTGATTCTAACATAAAGAATTATGTAACTAATCTGGAATTTGTTTTTGTTTTTGTTTAAATGCAGGAACCGCGATTGATCAAGGAATTGCTTATGTCCTCCTACTCGTGGCGCTCGCGATTACATATCTCGTCCATTAATTATTTGTTCCGATGTTATCTGTCATTTAAATTCCCAGCCATCTTTACGTACATATTATTCGAATTCTTTATTTTTCTCCTTGTATTTTATTTGAGAAAGTCCAGCGACTTTATGTATTCATGCGATTCTTGTAAAAGAGAACCCACGATTTTTATTTGTAATTAACATTTTGACTAGGAGTGATAATATATGCATGCGTTCGATTATTTATTTACTTTTTGTTACTGTATATGAATTGCAACTTCGCATGCACCATTTCTCTTTTACTGAATTTAAAGATAGGAATACAGAGGTGAAGAACTGTGGGTTCACAAATTGGTAATTTATATGTTAGGGAAATTCTTGTGGGCTTGCCTATGTTGATTTTGTCACTATGATTGGGGTGTGCCTCCTTTGAGCATTGTTTGTTTTACTACAACTTAGGGGAGAAATTCACGGATGAGCCATGAATAGGGTGTTTGCGCCGAATAAATTTAGACCATGGATTCTGAGATTCAACAACTCGGATAATGCGTGGATTTTATTTTATTTTTTAATCCAGCTTATTTTTAATGAGGAGAGAGATACTGCATTGATCCGAGCCATTGGATCTTAGAATCCATGGCCTGAATTTGTTTGGCATAAACACATTATTCACAGCTCATCCGTAAATAAGTATTTCTCAACTTAGGGTGACTCTGTCTAGTTACCTGCACATTGACTAATTGATCACGGGAAATGATTTTTGCACTCTGAATAACCACATTCTAATTTTTGTCTATAAGTACTTATGTGTATTTTGAACACTAAAAGATAAAATATTGGAGTGTGGTTATCCAAAAGTAGAGCCACAACATTTTGTCGCAATATTATTTTCAACGATCGTCCACTGAAAAGTTAAATGATTTGCTAGCGGGGAAAAATTTTAAATTGCTAATGAGATTTTTTTGTTGGGTGGCGCTTGAACGACCTAGGTCTAGGAGTTTTGTTGGTTCCGAGTTTGGCAAGTTTATAAACAAGTTGAGCCCTTAACGAGCAGATACCAATTAATTTACTTAACAAGCTTTTGTAAACGAGAGGCTATACAAACGAGCAATGCTGAGCTTTGAGCGATGCTGAGCTTGAGCTCAGCATCGTTTCGAGCCTAAAGCCCGACTCGATTATTGAACAAGCCTTAATGAGTCGAGCCTTGAGCTGCTAGTCGAGGGGTTTTATTTCATTTGCTGCAACAAATTGAAATGAAGTTTTATTTTCATTAATTTTTAATTCAAGAATTGAAAGGAAGTTAAGTGAAGAGAAAAACGGAGTATAAATTGGCATTGGAATACGTACTCTACAGGGTTGTAATTGGTGAATATTCTTAAATCTTTGCTTTGATTCTGAATGTTTACAAAAACGTATTTGAGCCAAATGTTATATAACAAAAAAAAAAAATTAAAAAAATCATGGAAAGATCATAGAATGAGGAATCTGAATGTAGTGAAGTTTGATACCGAAGTTAACTGAATACATATTCAAGTGGTGGCTAGCTCAGAGCTCTTAAATACCCATGCTACCTTCTCCTCTCTCTGTCTTGTGGTGGGAAAAGGGGATGATAGGAAGGGGAACAAAAACCAGGGATAAGGGGTAGAATGGGAGAGTAGAAATTTAGGGAAAATCAAAATGAGAACTAGAATGGGAAAATGAGGTCTGGAGCTATTTTTGGGTTTTGGCTTAGATTGTGAAAAATGGCAAATGAGTTTTGTGGGAAGCTGTTTTCAAGTTTGTCGCCCAAACACTCAAAATGAGAAAAAGAGAATGAGATAAGATGAAAATCAGTCGGCCAAACAGCCTCTTACTATTTGGATATTCTTATGTATTCCTCTAGATTCGTCTATTCTTTGTTTTGAAATTTCATGCGTGTTTACGAGCACTAAGAGAAAATAAGTAGGTAGGAGAAAATTTTGTGTGCCAGATGGGTACCGTCGCTAGTATCCATCAGCTCATCTGAGTTGTCCATACATGTTTTGGATGACCCAGATTTGAAGGGTGACATTTTTGTAAATTTTGAGAACAAACTTACTCCAACAAATCTATGTCGTCCAAAACATATTTAGACGACTACCACGTGGCTGTAACCGTGCGGCACACAAAATTTTCTCACAGTAGTTTAGTCTCAAATCTAGCAGCCCCTCAACTAGTCGGGCAACCATTTAGATCTCTTTAAGTAGGCAATATATAAATAGGCAGACGTGTATGGATACAAGCAGGGGCGGAGCCAGAATTTTAGGTTAGTGGTGTCAAAAATTTGATCTATATACAAGTTATTTTTCGTTTTACTCATGCAAATAAATAGCTAAAATTAAGAGGTTAACTATAACATAGATTTAGAGTGATAAATATACTTTTGCTTTATAAATGATCCCAATGACTAATCATATTAAAAAAATAATGTACGATAGCCTCATTCGTAATACTATCAACTCTCGAAAAGAATAAAAGAACTTGAGAATTCTATGCATTTTTAAGCAAGTTGGAGCAATTTATGAAATTTTTACAGTGTAAAAATTACAAAATTTAGTTCCAAACAGTCAAAAATCATTACGAGAAATTAAAGTGAGAGATGTCAAGTAACCCCTCTTGTACCAAGGTGCCTCCGCCCCTGGATACACGTTGAATCAATTGAACCCCTATTTATGATAATACATATGGATTATGGAGTATTGTTTCTTTAGCGTTTTGCCCATCTTTGTTTCTTAATTCTTCTACATAATTAGACCAAAACAACATAGCGATCATTTTTTTAAAAGAAAAAACCGTACAAATCTTTTGTCATTTTTTTGGGAAGAAAAACAAAGGATCCTTGGAAATAGGTACTACTATTTGATACGAACTACTTGATACATTTTACTTTCCTATGAGAACATTATACTACTTATTAAGCTATTTATTGCATTATAAATGCAATAAACATGCAATAAACAGCTTAATAAGTCCTCCCAACGCTAATCAGAATTGAGAGTAATAATAATACGAGTATTTATCTTCTGTTATATTATTTCCATAATAGTTGAAAATAAAACCTATTAGCCCATCAAATTGCAAACTGAGACTTTTTTCTTATTTTTTTACCTGACATATAACCATTGTTTTGCTCTCCAGAAATGAGTTGGACTCCTCTACCATAACTGTTATGGACAATCAAATGTTTTTTGAAAATGTTGAAGAAACCCACACTTGAAATTAAATCTGTCCCGCACATGTAAAAGAGATCCACTTCCTTCCACAAATAACAATGAATTAAATTGTTGGGATGCGCATAATCTGGTCCAGACACGTGAGTTATAAAACAAAAAATAGTGAACTAATTTGCCGGAAGGATTATTTTAAAGCCAACCAATACATTACCATTACCAGAAATGTAAGTATGTTTTTTTGAACTAAAATAAGATTCCATTCAAATGGCAAAAAGCTTGGGAAAAAGTATCAAATTACATTATTTTGTATTTTTTACCGATTTTTTTTTTCCCAAAAGTATTTTCAGAAACAGCACAAAGGCATTTGAGGCAACAAATATCCACAGACAACACATAGACCTAACTCCACATCTGTAATGCCCAAAGCAACTTCCAACCACAAGGCCGCACCCACCGCACGGCAACGCATACCACGCTATCGTGCGCACCGTCTTTTCCCTCACCGCATACTTCCCATCCAAAATCGACTAATCGTCTCATATCTATTCTAAAGACCCCTATCTCCTTCTCATATACACGTATATATTTATTTTTAAATTCCTTCCATTCTTTCAAACTTTCGTCTTCTCTATCAATCCCCTCAAGTTTAGTTATTGTTTCGGGGTTCAAAGGTATGATCTTGATGACTTAATCTTTGTTTTTGTCATTTTTATGTTGTTGGGTGTGGATTGATTTGATGAATCTGCAAGTGGGTATTGGTCTTTTTGCGATAATAATGCTTCTGTATGTGTTTGATTGATATGATTGCTTTGTTGATGATCATCGGAGTGGTATTTAGGCCGATTGATGCTGGGTCTGATTTGTATATGGTGAAGATATTGTCTAGAAGTGATTTTGAACTTAATCTGTTTCTTTATCGTTATTTTCACCTTAAGTAACATTGTTATTTCGTGAATTATATATTTTTGTTTCGGGTTTATTCGTGTTCAATACTAAAAGGTGGTGTTTTGAAGGTTAGATTACATGTTATTCGTGGATTTTCTGGGTACTTTCTTTGATGACATTGAAGGGGTGGGTGATAGGTTGTTTAGCATATAGAAGGTAGATGAAGATTTTAGCTTACTAATATCTAACTGGAATAGTGGACAGGTGCTTGGACTGAATGTAGTAGTTGTTAGAGTTTGATATTTTTCACCTCTATTTTATCTGCAAAGCAAGTTCTACTATTCTGAGTGAAATGGTCTTTATGCAGTCTATTATTACCTTATTCTAGTGCAGGGATGCATTTGTCAAGATGCCTGCATATCCTCTCTCTCTCTCTCTCTCTCTCTCTCTCTCTCTCTCTCTCTCTCTCTCTCTCTCTCTCTCTCTCTCTCTCTCCTGCTTATATGGAAGTGGATCAGGAGTGAAGCGTGTAAAAAAACATGTTTATAATCCATGTCTTGAATGAACCGTTAGAGAGAATAATGCAGTGATGCAGTGTTTTGTGTATGTGAAGGTATTCTTCAATGATAATATTCTTCATAGAATCATGTCTTGATGGTGCTAATTCTTATGTGCCCAATAGAAGATAGATTATTATTTATTGGATAGATTTTGGTAATCAAAGTCTCTTTGATTAGGACATCAATAAGATAGCTCTGAATTTAAAGGGTTTCCTCAACATAGTTTGTTTGTCCATTATGAATTTCTGATATTGGTTTGAAATTCCCAGGTTTACACAAATTGATGCTCTTTGTGATTGGAGGATAAAGTAAGACAAGTTATCTTATTGCATGGGGAAGGATGCCAGATTTGAGAAGTGGGATTCCTAAATCTAAGAAGGTCACCAATATTCAGGAAAATCCTGCTGTTTTGGTTCCAACACGTCGTCGTGGGAGTGGAAGAGGTAATGGTTCCAAAGCTGCAGCCGTAAAAATCACCTCCTCCAGAGTTTTTGGCGCTGGCATTGGTGCCCAGGTTCACATCGGTTTGGATCCAGAAATGAGAGATCTGGCTGTTATTCCTGCTGAGTTGGCTGTAGATAGAAGTGCTAAACAATTGGCTGCTGCTGAGGGGGAAGGAAGCACAAATCCACTTCCTGAAAGGGTACAGTTTATTCGCCCATTCATATCACTGGCATTCTTTGTGGCATTTTATTGCGTTTAAGAACTAGATCATGACATCGTGTTTCTTGTTTCTTTTTTTATTAAGACTCGCGCTGATTCTTTTTTATGGCAAATCTATACTTATAGGTGTTATATTAGTGCAACACCAGCTTGTTCTTGCATTTATTGCTTTTATTGTAGACTTGTAGTATACCAGTACATAGGATAATGGGATAATATCCATATGGTATAAAGCGGGGTAAGATAATACTGTTTGAATTTTTTTTGTCATGGTTGAGAATATACCACTTTATATCACGCACCTAGTCACCTGATATATGGTTGCTTAATTAGAAAGATTCAATAGGCCTTTTTATCCTTCAGAAGTAGTAAAGAAAATTCTGTTAGGTCTCGTGCAAGATGGTACATAATTTAAGGAGGAATAAGCTAAAAAGTGAATGTGTAAAATTTATTGACTTTCCTGAACTTTGTACCACAATGACAAATTTATCCATTTTAGGTTCACTTTAGTGCTTGTGTTTATTGTTTTCTTCAGGTGAAGCTTGGCAATTCCCCTGCTTACAGGTTAGACAGAAAGCTGGGGAAAGGGGGATTTGGGCAAGTTTATGTTGGAAGAAGGGTGACGGGTGGCTCAGGGCGCACTGGCCCTAATGCTGTTGAGGTATGTTTTTTCTCGTCATGGCTGCGCTGTCTCTCTCTTAACCTCCTTAGGATTTGTTTTGTGGTCATGATGGTCTCCCTTTTTCCTTCTTTTTTCTGGGTTGGGATGGTGTTGATTGGCA
This sequence comes from Vaccinium macrocarpon, assembly GCA_022606695.1. Classification (NCBI taxonomy): domain Eukaryota; kingdom Viridiplantae; phylum Streptophyta; class Magnoliopsida; order Ericales; family Ericaceae; genus Vaccinium; species Vaccinium macrocarpon. Next base: position 3,390,223 of record CM040171.1, on the reverse strand, counting down.
ATAGGTGGCTTTGAAATTTGAGCATCGAAATAGTAAAGGATGTAGTTATGGCCCTCCTTTTGAGTGGCAAGTTTACAGGTATGCAAGACCTCGTTTCTTCGGTTAGTTGTACTCATTTTCCTGCCTGTTGTTCATGAATGTCTGGTTCAAAAGTTTATCTTTGTTGTGGTCTCTTTGTGAAGCACGCTTAATGGTTGCTATGGAATTCCTTTGGTACACTACAAAGGTCGACAAGGAGACTATTATATCCTTGTAAGTATTTGTGGTTGCATTTTGAAATATGTGTATTTTCATTTTTCACACTTTTTTTGGGTGTTGTGGGAATCATTCTGATTTCATTGTGCTTATTTTGTTGGGGTTGTGAAAGCCAGGTCATGGATATGCTAGGCCCAAGTTTATGGGATGTCTGGAACTCTAATAACCAGATGTATGGCAAATACGTTATCTCTTCTGATTTTAGGGTTTTTTGTTTTTTCCCGTACCTCAATTGTTAGTCCTTTTCCCGCAGGTTGTCTGAAGAGATGGTTTCTTGCATAGCAGTGGAGGCAATATCAATCCTACAGCAGCTTCACTTTAAAGGGTACTCTCTCTCTCTCTCTCTCTCTCTCTCTCTCTCTCTCTCTCTCTCTCTCTCTCTCTCTCTCACGCGTGGGTGCGAGCGCAGACACGCGCACACAAGTGGAGGCATGCCCATACAATATTTGCGTATGGATGTACTGAGTGTTTCCAGTTTTTTCCTCAGATTTGTGCATGGAGATGTAAAGCCAGAAAACTTTTTGCTTGGTCAGCCTGGAAGTTCAGATGCGAAAAAATTGTACCTAGTTGATCTTGGATTGGGTATGTCTTCTTTCTTGGAATTAAGTTTCAAACACTCTCACCTCGCATAATCAAAACATTCTTTTGAAGTATTTTCTTTTACTTTTGGAGCTTAAGTTCTATATGGTGTTGAATTCCTTCCTCAGCTTCAAGATGGAGGGATTCATCTTCTGGTCATCATGTTGATTATGACCAAAAGCCTGATGTTTTCAGGTAACTCTTTCTCCTTCCCTTCATTTCCCTTTACTTGGTTCCATTATGTAACACCCTCTTTGTTAGTGGAGGTGGAAGCCTAACATTGCTTCGTAGTAGAAATTCTAGGAAATGCTAGAAATATTCCTCATTTCTTTTTATCTCATTGGTGGGGAGTTATTTTACAGTCTTAAACGGATTAAGTTGACTCATAAGTTTCTTGCTACATTTTACTTCATCTTTAAACAAGGAAATTGATAACATAGAATCTGCACCATCATAAATGACGCATCACACAATGGCATGATTTTATTTCCGTAATCTCAATATTGTACATTGACAGGGGGACTGTACGTTATGCAAGTGTTCATGCCCATTTGGGTAGGACAGGAAGCAGAAGGGATGACCTTGAGTCCCTAGCCTACACACTAATATTCCTCCTCAGAGGGAAGCTTCCATGGCAAGGCATTGTTGTAAGTTCATGTCTGATTTTTTCTTGCGCTGCTATTTGCATCCTTCTTCCGTAATTTCATTTTCTTCTTTGCTTACAATTTGTGGTGGATTCTTGGGCTGCAGGGTGAAAATAAAGGTTTCCTTGTTTGCAGAAAGAAGATGGGTACTTCCCCCGAGATGCTTTGTTGTTTATGCCCGCCACCTTTTCGACAATTTCTGGAAAGCGTGACCAACATGAAATTCGATGAAGAACCTGATTACTCGAAGCTTATTTCTCTTTTTGAAGACAGCATAGGTCCCAACCCATTATCACGACCAGTTAGAATAGATGGAGCCCTGAAGGTTGTTGATTGTACCTTTATCTACATTGAGCTATTGCATGAAGTTTGTGTTTTGCCCATCTCTATCTGTTGTTGAACCTGCCATGTAATATAGGTGGGCCAGAAAAGGGGGAGATTGGTTGTGGATTTGGAAGATGGTGCGCAGCCTCGCAAGAGAGTGAGATTAGGCACTCCAGCTTCGCAGTGGATTTCTGTTTATAGTTCCAGAGTGCCTATGAAACAGAGGTAAATCCTTTGAGTTTAGGTTTTACAGGCTGCCGATGTTTCTTAATTTCCCCCTCCCCCTTCAACCTCTACCACCAAAACATAAGTTATTGTTTTCAAACCATAAAGAAAAGTATTTTGATACTGTCTTTTGTTTTTCCCTATTGTGGACATGTGCATGCCATGGTATCATATTCAAGGAAATTTTGCTCTCTTAGTTGTTTTCTTTTTCTGATTGCAAGTGTGCGGTTTGTAGGTTATTTCCGAATAAAAGAAAAAGTTGTTTCGTTTTTCTCGTACAATCTGAAATTAGCTTTGAACTTCAACCCTCTAAACTCTCATTTCCGGGTCAGTGTGGGCAATGATCTTCTTTCTGTTTGGGAGACAGATTCGTCAGTATGGTTTCCTCTGGGCTTGGGAACTTTATGTTAGATTTTCTGATTATTTCGAGAAGCAAACTACCTTTATTTGCGAATATTAAGTAGTTTTGGTTTGATATTTATTAATTCTTGCTGAAATATGTGTTGAACGTCTTCATTTTTCCTTGAAGAGTAACTCCATTACTTGGTCATTAAGTATCAATTCAACACTTATTTTTGTTCCTCCCCTGTACTGCTCTTGTAGTAATCCTTTGACCAGGCAACATCAATGTGTCTGATCTGTTTTTCACTTACTGCATGGGGAACTCGTGCTTTCTTAGTTACAGTCATTGTTTACTCTGCAGATATCACTTCAACGTAATGGATTCGAGACTTTACCAGCATGCAGTGAAAGGAAAGGAAGATGGTTTGTCCATTAGCTGCGTATCTTCTTCAGGAAATTTGTGGGCAGTTGTTATGGACGCAGTGACAGGTTTTACGTCGCAAGTTTATGAGCTCTCTCCTGTTTTCTTGCGCAAGGTAAGTGTTGTCCTCACCATGAATTCTGATGAATTTATAGTCAAAGATCAATTTCCCCATCAAGTCCATCTTTCTTATTTCTTCAGGAGTGGATAATGGAGCAGTGGGACAAGAACTATTACATCACTTCATTTGCTGGTGCATGCAATGGCAGTGCCTTCGTGGTAATGTCTAAGGGTGAGTGAAAAGGTTTTTTATGGGTGTCCTGTCAAGTTTACAATGCTTCTGCCAGATTATGTAGTTCCATAGTAACATTGTTTGATTTTTTGAGTTAGGCCACTTTTCTAGCCAGAGTCATTGAGTCAAATTCAGAGACCCTGTAGCGCAGTTTCCTGTAGTGCACATCCTAACTGTTCAAAAAGTGTTTTGGACACTCTGGATTTAAAATGAAACTCCCATTGAGCCTATCTATTTTATTCCTGGTTAAGTAGTCATGGTATAGTTGCTGATTAGAGCCCTTTTATTCTGTGATGGGAGTGTATTGTATTAGGGTAGACAATCGATGCCATTTTGTATGTGTACCTTTTCTTTTTTGTTTGAGTTACTCCCTTTACAAATTAATTAAACTATTGACCTCCTCCATTCCTAAATGTTTAAGCTTAGGTCCTCAAACGGTTTTTGCATTAGCCCATCAAGTTTTTGTTTTGTATTTATCTGGTATGTAATTAATTTGTATGCAAAGAGATCGAGGGTATGATTGTCTAGGGTTCTTTGGTGATGGTACCACTGATATTTCCTTCCTTTTCCTTATGCTGAAGGTACTACTTATACCCAACAGTCTTACAAAGTTAGTGATGTATTTCCCTTCAAATGGATCAATAAGAAGTGGAAAGACGGCTTCTCTGTTACCTCCATGTCCACAGCTGGTAACAGGTGGGGCATTGTGATGTCCCGGAATGCTGGTTATTCTGACCAGGTACAACCTCTTACGCCGAAGCCCTGATTTTATACTAGGAAAGCACTTTGACATCTTTTGTACTTTTTTTGCAGGTTGTTGAACTTGATTTCCTTTATCCAAGTGAAGGAATTCATAGAAGGTGGGAGAATGGATACAGAATAACATCAACTGCTGCAACGGCAGATCAAACTGCAATTATTCTTAGTTCATCCAAGAAGAAATTACAAGATGCCACACAAGAAACTTTGCGAACGTCAGCGTTTCCTAGCACCCATGTTAAGGTATCTTCTGGTTTAGTTGATTGCCTTCCCCATGATGTTTCAACTGCAGAACTACTCGGTATCTGAATCAATAGATTCTTCTAGTAACTGTAGAATTAAAATTTCAATGAAAACAACCTGTTTAATTTTTTTTTTCTTTTTCGGAAAAAAGTTGAACTCTTCTTTTAGTTAAAAACTTTTAACCATGCTCTCACAATTTTAAGTTTTAACTAAGAAGTTTATCTAAACTGTACAAGCTAACTCCAAATCACTAATTTCCTGTTCGGAGTAATAGCGCCGTAGTTTTTTATTAATTTCTTATCACTTTCTTTCCCTTGATAAGTTCCTCTAGGAATTGTCGATCCAAGCACAAGTCTTATTAAAATATCATATTTGGGTATTGAATTTAGGGTGTTCTTGGAAAGGAGAAGGCAGTCATAAGAAGATAATTAAAAGGAGTTAAATTTCTTTCTTTAATTCGTCTTTATTTTTCTTTAGCTGTGTAAATCCCTGCACCTATCAATAACCCCAATAATGCTGAGGAAAACATTTTCACACTTATGTGTAGACATTTATTCCGGCTGTATCAAACGTCTATAGCTAGAACTGCTGACCAGTTTTTTCTTCTTGGCACATACTAATAAATTAATAACTCTTGATTTTGTTTTTTCAGGAAAAGTGGGCTAATAATTTGTACATCTCATCCATCTGTTATGGGAGAACAACATCTTGAAGTGTGAGAAATGAAAGGAGAAACTCAACTAACTGGTACGTTACGCGGCTAGCACATCGGTTATACATCCTCTGTCCCAATTTATTTGTCCAATTTGAGGAATATAATTTTTCAAGGGACCAGAATCATTGCACCTACGAATGTCCAACTTTTCAAAATTTACCCCCTGGACATTCAAATTTTGCCCTCTCAACTTGTCAAAGTGGATTAGTTTAATTTGAAAACTTAGGAACGACTTTTGCTCAATTGGTGTTTCAAAATATAGTACTCCCTCTGTCCCAATTTGTTTGCTCGCTTTGAGAAACGTGTATTTTTGTAGATGTTAAAAAATATAGTTTTTTATAATATTTTTAAATTTTTTTTACACCAAATTAAAGTACTCAGTGAACACTTTAATTTGGTATAAAACAAATTAAAAAATAATATAGAGAAATATATTTTGTAGGGGTTTGAAATTGCACGTATTCCTATTGTGAGCAAACAAATTGGGACGGAGGGAGTAACATTTTGGGACAAGCAAATTCAAAAAGTGTACAAACAAGTTGGGATGGAGGGAGTATTTATATTTGGTCAAGGGACCAGAATCATTGCACCTACGAATGTCCAACTTTTCAAAATTTTACCCTCTGGACATTCAAAATTTACCCTTGTCAAAGTGGATTAGTTTAATTTGAATACTTAGGAACGACTTTTGCTCAATTGGTGTTTCAAAATACTCCTAACATTTTGGGACAAGCAAATTCAAAAAGTGCACAAACAAGTTGGGACGGAGGGAATATTTATATTTGGGCAAAATTCGAAAAGTGGATAAACAAATTGGGACAATGGCTGATGGGAAGTTTCCCCCAAAAAAAAAAAAAAAAAATGTGATGAAAATTTGTTTCCTGTTTAAAGCTGTTTCGACTTCTTTTTCTTCTGTGGCTTTTTTACCCCTTACAGTTCAATGCTTGGGAAGTAAGATGTATAGCTACATTTTCAACCATCAAAACATTTGGTGTATTGCAAAATACAACCAAAATGCATGAAACTTAAAGAATGATGGAATATGTCCCATAATTGAACTCTCTTGTGCTGCGTTTGGATAATGGTTTCCCCATCATTTGGTTTTCCATTGATTAGTCCTTCAAAATATCATTGATCCAAACACAGCCTAAGTGATTGTTATCATGGTATGTGTTTTCCCCCAGATATTCATGACCTGCAGTATCCCTCCTAAACCTGATTTATTAATGCAGTTGACTTTATATGATTGAAACTGCGAAGCATCAATTTGTCAAGAATGGCTTTGACTACATTAATCGTGATTTTTCTTCGCCTACCATTTCGATGTGCACAGGTTGGCTCTTTTCTTGAGAAGAGAAGAAGTGCAGGAAACTGCAATACATACAGATGATTTGCTTACAGAAATACAGGGTCGATTAAACGGAGAGTGAACCCATTGAGGAACTCGAAATCTGGCGGATGTCACAGCGTTGTACATCCTGATCACATAAAGAAAGTTTTTTTTTTATTATTATTATTGAGTTTCCCATAGGTTTACACTTCTCATGTTGTAGATCAAAATATGGTGAATTTATGTGATCAATCTTGAGTTTTTTGTTATGCCAAAAAAAATAGAAAAATAATTGTGTTTTTTTCCATAATTAATCCCATTGTTGGGGTCATTGAATGAATCAAGCTGCTTGGGTTGATAACTTGATATTCATGTTGGACTCGTTAAAGTTTGTCAGCATTTGAAAGTTTGTGGAGTTTTTGAATTAAACTTGAACAACTCTCTACTCAACTTTGATAAACTTATGTTGTTTAAGCAAATACTCTCGCTGTCTCAAATTTTTTGTTCACTTTTTCTATTCCGGACATCTCCGAAAATGGTTTATATTTTCAAGTTTATATTGCTTTAAATATGTAACGAGGATATTATTTTGATAGATCTTTATAATATCCATTTAACAAAGTTTTAAAAATTATAGAAAATGTTGTAGTTGATTGAAAAATATAATTATTAAAAATGGAAGGATGCCAAAAAATGGACCAGAAATTCAAAACGGAAGAAGTAAGTCATTCAAGCTTGGCTTGATATTGATGCAATAAAACTTTTTCGTTTTGCTCCACTAGTAAACAAAATCGAGTTTTATATTTTTCGAAGCTTTGGTGATTCTTTTTATACACATTTTAATACATTTTCTCAATCTTAACACTAGTTTGATGGGTTGGTTTTAGCATTTTTCACTTTTAAATCATGTTTGAACAAGTAAGCACTGCTTTCACCCAAGTCATAAGATTTCTAGCAGTAATTTTCGCCTGACTTAGTCAATTTCATTCACCGTAACATACAAGGGGCCCTGTTGTAGTGAGGGGCTCACTACTACAAGGGTATAGTGAACTCATCTGGTCACTCATCTTAGCAATGAATGCTAGGATTTGAATCCAAACAATGGTTAGCTCGGATTCTTTTGGAACTTGGATTAAGGCTTGATTTGGCTAAATTTAAAACACTAGTTTTTTGGATTATTGGTTTTGTCCTTATTCAAAAAAAATTGCATTTGTTGGTTTTTTGGATTATTTTTCGTCTTTATTCACAAAACTTAAAATTTGGCTAATAATTTTATACTTTTTAGATTCCTCTCGTCGAGACAAGCCAAGAAACCTCAAAAAATCGACCGAAAACTAACGAATACAAAAAAAATTTGAATAAGGACAAAACCAAAAAAACCAATAATCTAGTTTTTTCAATTTAGCCAAACCAAGCCTAAATCAGCCGCTAGTGTCGAGATGAACGACCGAATGAGACTCACTATACCCCTGAATGTAATGAGTCTCATCACTACAGTCTCCCGATTCGCCTGCGGTTCTTTTAAATTAATCTGTCAACCATGTTTTAAGAAAGTCTCTGGCCCAAGGGAATAAAAAGTGGGCCCACTTGAAAATTTTTAGAGAGTTGAGGCCTATTTTTGAAAATGCTAAGTACCTGAAAATGATTTCAAAGGTAAAATTAAATTAAATTAGGGGGAAGTTAATTTGAGGACCCGTACAAAAAAAAAACGTTATGATTCCATCCTATCAAATTCGAATTGTTATGATCCCATCTTGAAACTTAAAAAATACCCAGAAAGACCCTGTGTAATATTTTGACCTTTTAAATTTCCTATATTTTAGCAGTAGTTTTGAAAAACTTAATGGTCCCACAATCCCATAATTATCGGAAAAACTTGATTAGCGGTTATGGAATGTTTTCGTTACTAAAAACCATCCAAAAATCATCCTAAACACCGTCTTTTCCTATGTAGATAGAAACCATCCCAAAACCAAAATCGTCCCAAACCTCAAGCCGTCCCAAATCCCTAACTCCACAACTCCAATCCCTACTCTTCCGATGATGCAAAATCCCACAACCCACATCCCTAACTTTCCGGTGAAATCATCCCATTCCGAAATCCCCAATCTCTAACTAATCGGTGGATTCCTACCCACTACCCACATCGTCCCATCCCACACCCCACGACCCAATATTGCTAGAGACACCACCATCCTGTTATTCAGGCGTTGTTCGACAATGGAGAGGAGTCGAAAACGGGTGAGTACGGGATGTATGGAGAAGATATGGTTGCCGATTTGCTCACCGGAATGAAGCCCTAACCAGCCTACGTCTTTACCTTTCCGACCAAGGAGAGGAGTCGAAATCGGATTGCTACGGGATGGATGGAAAGAAGATGTGGCTGCCGATTTGCTCACCGGAGTAAAGTCCTAACTAGTCTACGTGTTTTCCGTTCCAACCAATGGGTCATAAGTCTTTTTCCCTACTCAACAATCGTCCTATGTTTCTTAGATTCACTTGAATTACAATCCTATTTGAAATCAAAGGAATATTAAGATTGATGTAGTGTTTGGGGGTTTTGGGGGATTTGTAATGGTTTATTAATATACCTAAGTTAGACACAATTAATTTTGTACAGAGATTATGGTTTTCTTTGTTCATCTTCGTTTTGATGCATCGAAGATTTGCGTATTCATTATTCGGTTTTTCTTTTCTTTTTGGTTGGCTAAACACCGAAGATTAGTTGTTTGGGATGTAAAAAATAGCATGAAACCAATGACCTTTCAATCTCTTCCTACTTGAATTGATTATGGTTTATGAATGTACCAAGATTATCTATTATTTTTTAAGATGGTATGTTTTTGATGTTGTGGAAAAAATGGAACACTATTCTACCATTTTTTTGGTCATTGAAAGTGAAGTTATGGTGTATCATTGTACCATAGGAGATTTTTCCAACTTTAAGTGTTGCTATTACTCATATGGGCTACGACTGAAAAATGGTTTAATAAGAACCCATGTTTGTAAAATGTTTGTAAAACTGGAGTCCACTAGCCTTGACTACTAGAAACTTAATCCACCACTATTCAATTAGTTGGCTACCACCTGCCCCAAAATGGTACAATTCAAGTTGCTTGCTTGAAGTAGTATAAGAAATATGGTACTCTGGTTTACCATGTTTACATGATACAAGAAACATGGTACTTTAGTGTGGCCTTATTTTCTTGTCATTCTAAATTGAAGATTCGATTGAAAATATGGTACTGCTCCTCCTTTAGTATGGGATTCCACCTTTTTGTAGTGAAGTTGATTCATGATTACTCAAACTCGCGCCGTGTATTGCCGGAAAAAGCTAACATCCTAGCGAAATTGGGAATCCAAAGCAATCCCCCAAAGTTCTTTCAGAAAAATTCAAATGTAGCAGAAAATGGAAAGTATTGACAAGGGAAAAATGCTAAACAAATTGGTTCACTATAATGCTTGAGTTTTCTTTTTTTAAGTACAAGTAACCATGATACAGGAAATATGGTGTATAAATATACCACATTAAAACTGTTGTTGTACTTTAAAGTGTTGAATGTGGTCGTGGATCTTGACAGATGTAACATTATAAGTGAGTAACCCAAAATGAGTGTTTCGGGATCCAAATCAGGCAACCTCTTACATATCTTGTCCATAACCGCTCCAAAATTCATCCCGCCTTTAATCACAACATGACAGATCTTGTCACCATATTTGCATACCAAGACCAATTCTTCCTCCATCACCAACTAAAAAACTGCATCAAAATAATTGACAACATTAATGTTTGATGATGAAATAGGATATCATGATTTTTGTGTGACAAATGTGGTGAAATAGAATATCATAATTTCTGTGTGAAAAATCCCACTCAAGTATTAACGTGTGATGATGATTTCTTCTTTTTTAATCCATCGAAGTGGGCTTCATGAACCGTAATTGTATCACACAAAAAAAAAGCCAAACAATGGTGATATATAATACCTTTTTTGATACTGACGACGACAAATCGGTTGAGGAATTGTTGAATTCCAACTTTTTGGATCCCACGACTAGCGTAATAAAATGAATTATTTGCACATGAATGTTCAAACTGGTTTTGATGTATAAGTAGCCAAACTGTTATTGAGTAGGACTAGATCATTTGAAATTCAAATGGAGCTTAAACTAAGGAAAACAATTAGCTAGATTGAAAAAACAAATAAAGGAAAAGATATAACTTTTGATTTGAAAACCGAGATATTAGGACTCCTAATTGACATTTAAAAGAATCCAGTCAAGGGATGTTTATAGGATGATTTGGTGCACCGGATTTTCCGGTCCTATCAATTAATATTGAAAAGGATTATTAACATATATATATATATATATATATATATATATATATAAATTAAATAGCTAATAAGGGCACAATCGTCCAAAAATTAGTTTACAGGATGAAATCATAACAATTCAAACTACATGGGGTGGGATCGTAACAATCTTTTTTATATAGGATGCCAAATTAAATTTCTCTTAAAATAGTGGTTTAGGTAAATATCTAAGTAAATCTGAACTACTAATTTTACTTTTGCGCACTCCCTTTCCATTTCAACTCTTGCAAGTTGCACTGCACTTGAAACACGGCAGAGATTTTTTGATAAAATATATATATACACTATTGATGTACAAGAAGAGTAAAAGCAACGTCAAATCGTCAACGTATCCAAATGATATTCATTTTTCTCTTTAACAACTCGTGTGAATCTTGTACAAAATAATCCCAAGAAATGTATAAAATAATCGATCAAATAAACTATTCTATACAAAGCAAAAGGCATTTTCTTTCTTAAGAACAAAAGGCAAGTAAATAATTCTGAGTAATTCAATTAAACAATTTTCTTTTATTTCCTTTTTCTACTCTTTAAAGGAGTGGCATATGCAAATTTCATTTTAGCAAATATATCTAAGTTAGTTTTATATTTCCAATCGTATTTGACGGTCACTGTGTTAAATTTAACTAACTAAATACGCAAAGAGCAAGAAGGCAGGAGATTTTTCCAACGTTGGAGCAAGAATTTTACACGGAGATGTCTTTTGTACTACACGTATTTTCTTCTTTTTCAAGTCCAGCGTGTTAGTCGCGAGAGATGTTCAAGCATCAACTTTCCCTATATTATATTGGCCAAATCAGCTTACGTTTTAAAACCTAAAAATGTAGAGTGGATCTGGAAAGAGATCTCTAATAAATTGATCAGGTATTAAGGCTTGTGACTTGAGAATTTATTCGTTTTTAGATTTTATGTTCAAAACTTAAGAATTTACTCGTTTCTGGGTTTCATGTTCAAAACTTCTCAAATGTTACTAATTCTTGGAAGACTAATCCATAATAAGCTTTGCGCAGGATTTAATTGGACCGTTGACGCCTTACACGCTTCAAGGTAGTTCCTCAAAATCCGGGTAATAATTTGAGGAGCACAACGAGGAGTAGACAGTGGGGAAGGTCGATTTAATTTTAGGGCATGTTGTCACCATCTTGCGTTTACTTCGTTTAGAATAAGAATAAATGTCTCTATCATCTGACCTTGATGGGTTTATCTGATCACATGTTAAGACTTCAGAGCCATCTGAAATTTCTAAATTGAAGTACTGAAATTTAGCAGTAAAAAGAATGCCATCCGAGAATGGACCTCGCGACAAGCGTGTGCTGAGAGTCTCGGAAAACATGTTGTCAAAAACTAATAAATTAGTTTGGTAGCTTGTAGTGAGAGTCTCAGAGGACATGTTGTCTATGACTCTAAATTAGTCCGGCGTAATTTATCGCTTATAAAGATGAGACTAGAGAGGGTCCAGAGATCATTTATTCATTTAACCTAGGTCCTCGTATGAGGGATCATCACATAAAGTATCGGCTGGGGGTATTATTACCTAATCACATTCAACATAGCTATGTACGATGCGGTTAAAAAAAGATTATGAACAATTTTATCTATTATCTCGAGAATTCTATATGCCTCTATGAACATAATCCGACAATCAAACGTGAATAACGAGTTTTAGAATAATTTGAATTTGTTTACCGTTTTAATAGAGTTCAACGAACGTCATTGACGGCCTAGTTGAAGTCATTTCAAATTATGAGTAATGTTGAATTGACCAGACTTCAATCGAAAACCAAACCTTCGTTTTGATTTATTTTGCACAACTAGAATTATTTTTAACAAAACTGAACGCTAGTCGAGTTGGAATAGCATATTTGTTTGGTTGGTAATTTTGGAGATAATAGTTTTTGTATAAAGTTACGCAATTTTTCTGTCTTTCGTCATTTTTTAATATTTTAATTCTTTTGGTACTTTTTGAATAAAGGTATCCGATATAATCCAAAAAGTAAAAAATAAATAAAATAAATAATTTGAAAAAAATTTATTAAAGACGAAAAAACACGGATGACAAGATGAAAACTTTGTAAGATAAATCCAAACTAAGCCATCCGACATGTTCTCACTACTCATCGGTTCCATAAACGGGGTCGCATAAAATATGATAGCACTTTGCCCCCTTGGAGAGGGTAAGAATTTTATTTTATCAACTTCCAAAATCAAATTTTGACTTTGTTTGGTTTGGATTTTGAAGAAGGGTTTTGGAGGTAATGAGTAGAGAGAGATAAAATGAAAATTTTATTAGGGACCGTGCAGAGTGGGTTTCAAACCGAACAAGGTGAAATTTTTTTCAATTTTCAATAATACTTCTGACAAAATCTAATAACCCCAAACCCCCCCACCCCCCAACTGAATAAACTTACCTTTTCCCCTTTACAAAACTGGCCTTGTTTGTTTTGATTTTCAAGAATCGATTTTCTCAATTATTATACTTTTTTATTTTATTTTATTTTTCTCTCTATCTCCCTCTAATCATTAATATCTAATTTTTAATTATTATCCCTAATTCTCCTTCTAATCATTACAAAAATTAAAACTCATAACACAAACCAAACACAACCTTGGAGTTCCCAACCGCATGCAAAGAAATGGGACCTCTTGAGAAATACCACCCCCTGTACCCCACTTGGATTAAATATCCAACTCGCATGGTTGAATATTTTGTTAAGAGCCCAATTATGACATTAACTTGTATGTGATCCATTTCGGAGTTCCACAACAATGATCCGAGCGATTTAATTTTTTTCAGATATTATTTTAAGGGCTTTTGAAAAAAGCAGTTCATTTAAATATCGATAAGTACTTGATCCTATTTTCGCTGCACTCAAGGGAAAAAAAAAGTACTTGATCAATTCATTCAATATTTGCCCCCCAAATTTTGTCTTTGCAAATTCAAGGATGAAAATCGATCTAGCCTTTACTAATATATAAATGATTGGAACACATTTTAAACAAACTAAACGGCTCTAATCAATTGTGTGGATCTCACATAATTCGGTGTACATTTAGAGAGTGCCAAATGATGTATCCATAGGATTGTTTTGAATTTTTTTTTTTATAGATTCCAAATTCAACAGAACGAGTTCAAGATATTTAAATGTCACCATCAACATACCCATGACAAATCCAAAGCACCGCCCCGAGCTTTTTAAATGAAATTGAAGACGCATATCAACCATAGAAAGCATTAAAATAGTACGAGCAGGGGACGGGAGGAGGGGACGGTGGCATGTGCTATTCCCAGGTCAAAATGAAAATTTTAATTTTGTATTACAAGAACAACGTTATTTTTCAACGTGAATATTATTTTTAGTATCAAGTACATAAATGAGTGATTAATAGATGGAAGCGTGTAATTTTTGGGTACTATAAATAATTAATATTAAAATACTTGCATATATATTTTTTATACTACTTAGTCCAGCCGCATGTAAAGATAGTTCACTACAACGAAAAAAAAACCTCAAATTTTTGGATCAAACAATAAAAGCACTTCCGTGCATAAGTTCTTATATTTCTTGACACAAAATTAAAGAACTAATCGAAATTTTTATCTGAAATTGCAAGTCTTTTTAAAATATTAGTCCCTTCGTCCCTTTTTAAATGTGTTAGTACTTCTTAAATCCAACTAATTAAAGAAACATTATTATTATACCTTTCACATCAACTTTTTTCTTCACTTACAATTTTCACATCAACTTTCACCTCTACTTTTCAAAATTATCATCAATTTTTACCCATTAACTTTTTACCCACTAACTTTTCAAAAGGGCAAAATGACAATTGTACAAACTTTTACTCATTAACTTTTCAAACCACACACTTATTTAGGAACAATTCAAAATGGAAAGTTAAATACTTGAAAAGGGGCGAGGAGTATCTTTATGCAACGGAGAGAGGAAGAATATTGATTTTTGGTGTCACCCTTAATCGGAATCTTGGCTCCGCGCCTGAGTAGGAGTACTATTTTTTCAAGAATAGAGAAAATATTATTAATCACTGCGCAATGCCGTACAAGGAGGAATTAAATGATGCAACGGATCAGAACCCAGGGAGACCTACAACGCAATCACATCTATCAGTTGGGTGATGGGTGAGCCGATCTTCACCAGAACACCTGAACCAGAGGTCTAATCATGCAACCAATAGGCGGCGACTGTCAGAGGAGGGTTGAGCTGACTGAGTATTTGAGGGTAGAGACCGATTGACCTAGCGGCAAAGCAGAATAGGCGGATGGAGGCCGGTTGATGGTTATTTTGCAGAAAAAGAAGAAGAACACGCTTGGCGGGGTTGTGGGGGCCGCCGCCGTCAGATTTGGGGTTTTGTAGAGAGAAGGCAGAGCTTTTTGTTTTTAGAGAGAGATTATAGATTCATCAGTAGGAGGAGTACTATTTGGAAAGGTAAAAACTAGAAACCACACCAAAAATTAACCCTTTTCGGAATATAAAGCCGGAACACGTACCCTTAAGCTGTTTGCATTTTCATTTTTCAAGTTCATAAATTTGACTATTACCGATACCCAAAAACTACTCGAGCCAGTAAAAATTTATCCAGCCTTTAACTTTTAATTTTTTAAACCGTTCCGGTTGTTAAACTCGGAAAACGGAATTGCTTTTTTTTAAATTTTTTTTAGTAGAATGTCATATTCTTTGATGCCTAAAAAATCGGAACCAGTGGGCCTATAATGAGTAATCACATCTGTCAACAATCGACGATCCAACTTAAATGAAATTATAGTAAATGGAAAATACCCATCTTTTATATAAAATTAAATGAAATTATCGTAAAGGTAAAATACCCATCTTTTATACTCCCTCCGTCCCATAAAGTTTGATCACTATAAAACTACGTGCAATTTTCAAGCTAAAAAATAACGTGCTTGCGAAAATAATTTTTTTTGTCAATATGGATCTTATTTTGATAGATCTCATCGAGAATTTTTATACGATGCAAAAAAAAAAATCAAAAATTATTTTGATAAATACATTATTTTTTTAGTTTAAAAATTGCACGTAATTTCATAGTGATCAAACTTTATAAAACAGAGAGAGTAGAAAATAATTCAGACCATTAATTGTGTTATCCCGCGGATCTAAAGAAGTCAACGAGTTCATATAGGCGTGTCATAGAGTAGCTTTCCTATTTTAATTAGTCAACGGTCCATTATTTGGATAGGTGATGCTCAAAGTCAACACCGCATGGTCATACTATTTATCTATCCTCAATTGCCAGCATACCTGTAGAATTTCAAGTTAGAGTGGTGGGCCCGGCCTGTAAACTGCCATAAACTAATCACATACAATGTATTACAATGTCACGGTTGCACCTAATAACTTCTTTTGAGAGAGAGAGAGAGAGAGAGAGAGAGACCCAACGTGCCAACAACGTACTGGGCGGGTCAATTTTATTATTGTTAACTGTTTCGTTTTATTGAAGTAATAAGAAGTGTTCATTTTTTAGGGATCCGGAGGGTTTGTAGTGAGTTATGCGCTTAGTAAGCTCTCTCAGTCGTCCGATCAGCTATCAATGATTCGAAAAAATTAGAGTTAAAGTGTTTTTTAAAGTGTAAGACGATCCGAACCGTTGATCGCCAATTACATAGCCGAGTAAGCTCACTATATGCATGTAGTGAGCGAGCTTTGATAAATGCAAAGTATGTTTTTGTCGTGCTGATTAAATAACCACAAATGATAAGAAGTAATTGTCAGCCCATTAATGAAATCGCGAAAAATATAGGATTTAATTAGTGTTAGGACCATAGGCCACAATTCGTTTTTGTTGGCAAATTCCACTACAAAACACATATTTACTTGTATCCCTATTTATCGAGTTGTATTTTATTTATTTTAAATTTAGAGTGTTTGTTTAGGAAGTGGAAGGAAATCAATATTTTGTAACAGAAAGATTGAGTTTTTAGGTAGAAGCAAATCAAGGGAGATCAAGGCATCAAGGGTTTCAGAAATTAGCAATTTCAATAAGGGAAGAAGATCAAGAAAATTATGGGGCTGCGATATATAGCAATGGTAATTCAAGAAATCAAGATTTTGCTGTATGACAACTTTAATTCAGAAAAAGTGCTTGATAGGCTACAAGAGTTGCTCGAGCAACTTGTTTGTTTTTCAGCAGCTTATAAATAACAAGTGTGTTAGGGTTTATTCATCACCACAAATGAGAGAGCCGCTTCAGAACTTCTCTCAATCTCTAGAAAAAATATAGAAGGGGGGTTTTTGGCTAGAATCTTGGAGTAAAAAGACAATCGATGGATCATTGAGCAACAAGCATAACTCCAAGAAGTTTTTATAAAAACTTTGATTAAACTATTTGAGTGGGCCTTCGGTGGATTTCCGATGTTTAGTGAAAGGCTTGTGGATTCAAGACAGCGGCGGTCAAGCATTGGGCGTGGTGAACGTGGATTCGACAAGTAGTTCTTAGGATGATTTGTGAGGATTCAGAATCGTAGGGTAAGATTATTTGTAACCGCACAATGTTTTATAATGTTTGATTCATTCCCGTATTGGGGTTTTCCACGTATATCTGGTGTTCATCGTTTATTTTTTAATTCTCGTTATTGCTTGACTATTCGACTGCTTGCAAAATAAGATTTTTCAATTGGTACGGTGTACCGTGACTGTTGAAAAAGAAACAGTAATGGTGACGAAAAATGGCGCGGGGTGACACCATAGCTTCCTATAAAATTTTAAAGTAAACGAGTAGAGAAGATGAATTTAATTTCAATCTTATCTTTTGCAGGCCCCAAGATTTTTAACACGAATAGTATAAGATCATAACAAATAAAAAAATTACCAAAAAATAGCATATTTTTTCGGCTAAAAAAGTTCTCAACGTAGTCATCGTCTGGTGTTATAAATATTCACTGTCTAAATATTTAAGCTAGCGCAGTTGGTTAAATGCCTGATTAAGTTCACCGATCTCCCGCAATTCTTTATCATATGTTTTACGCTTAGTTAGAGGGGAAATCTTCTAGTCCAAATTCTCCCGAGAATAAGAAAAAATAATTTTTTTGTTTTGTAAATTATTTTTGGAAAATTCAAACCGTCAAATGTGTTTAGAAGGTGTTTTCAAAGGTCCACCCGGGAAATCTTTAAAAAAAATACCGGAAAGGGCTTGATCGAAGTAGTTTTTTGCAAAAACTGTAAAATACCTTCTGAACACATTCAACGGATCGGATCGTCAAAAAAATATCGGATCACAGAGGTCCGAAAGTCCAGAATCCGAACTGGAAGTGGAACCTAGTTAGAGTCCCCAAATCTTTCCATTTTAAATTGCACCACTTGACGACTGGCAAGGCGGCTATGATTTTTGAGTTTGAAGGGTTACCATTTTAAATTTCACTACTCAACGACCGACCAAGGGAAAAAAATTGTTCACGAGTTTTCACCCTATACTCCTATCTTTTAATTGAAATTTGTCACTTTCAGAAAGATCGATAAGTTTTTTAAAAAGAAAGCGTTAATTACAAAAATATTGGTCAACTCTTTAGAAACGTAAACCCAATTATACCACGAAAGAAAAACAAGAAAACTGTAGGGGTAGATATACCGAGCGGTTTCAATGAGCTTGAAGATGTCCAAGGTTTCAACATAGGGTTCTGAAGGGATACCGTTTGGGGACCCCTCGGTCATAATGAACCTCCCAGTTTCGCGCTGTAAACCAAAGCCCAGGCAATTCCAATAAAGTGAGTGGCCGAAGGGATACCATTTGGGAACCCCTCGGTCGAGTCATCATCTTGGATTTGAATTATAGGAAAGGAAATTTGTCCTCCGGCCGTATGCGAAGGCCTCCTTAAAGTTCCCCGTAGGGTGTTCCTGGAAATGGCATAACTGAGAGGTATAGCAGTCAGCTCTATCACGAGAACCATCCCAGGGGCTGACTCAGCAAAGCAATCAATGCTGCAAATGCGCGTAACAAACTATGATTATGACAAGTGATGTCACTCGAACAATTATGACACGCGACGTGATCTTACTAGAAGCATGTGCTCACAGGATATTCCTTCGGGCTCAGCATCGTGATGTCAGCAGAGCAGTTAAGTCACGTGACGAGCACAGCTGTGCTTGAAGATCAAGTCAAGGCTCACCTATAAAAGATAAACTTCATCATCTAGAAAGGTACGCACAACTCTCCTCTCAGAACCCTAGATCTACACTTCATCTCTTTCCTCTACTAACTTGACCGTCGAAGTAGTATCGTTCTGGACTCTACAGTCCAATCCGGTGCTAACAGTGTGCCGAGTGTGCAGGCATAGGCCAAGCTTGAGAGTAAGGGAATCGTCTTCATCGTCGATCATCACCAGGGAGAACTATCAGAGAAAGAGAGCTCCACAAAAACTGTGCCGATTGATTTTCAGATGTCATCAATTGTCGGTTATGGGCCACATCCATTCATTGAACAGCTTACGAAACAAAGAATACTTAAAAAAGTTTGGTTGATAGGTTTACCATATAATTAAGGAAAATGCTACAATACACACCCCTTATTTGGGTGTGTATGATATGCACCCTTGTAAAAGTTGCGATTTTTTGCAAAAAGGTACGAATTTTTTGGAAAAGTTACGAATTTTTTTTTGTAAATGTTACAAATTTTTTTTGTAAAAGTTACAAGACACACAAAAATGTTACGAATCATATTGCCGAAAAGTTACGAAAAACTAAAAAAATTTACGATTATCGATGAGGTGGCATAATCTGGACCATAAAATACGTGCATATGGTACACCCAAATAAGAGGTGTGTATTGTAGTCATTTCCATTAATCATGGTTCAATTATTGGACTAGGCTGAAAGAAAGTGCAGTAGTAATTTTTTGTGATTTTCCAAGTTCCTGCGGGAATGACATGTTTTTTACTAGATTGGGGAGAGATTACTTAGTTGACATCGTGTAAACTGGTCCGGACATCTCTTGAAGTCAAACAAGAAGAACTCTGCTAGAGGCACAAATGGCCTTTGGGCCCCACTTAGAGACCCCGCACAAATGATCGGAACAATTAACAACTTTTTTTTAAAAAAATCTATGGCCTCTCAAGAAATTATCTCAAACGAATACCTTGCAACTAGTTAATCCGATATACACATTTTTCATCCAAATTATATACAGGCCTATATTTTGAATGAAAAATGGTTACATCGGAACAACTAGTTGCAAGTATCCGTTTGAGATGATTTTTTGCAGGGCCAAACAAATAATTATTTAAAAAAAATTTATCAGCTCCGATCATTTTTGCGGGACTCCTATTGGTGTCCAAAGGCCATCTGTAACCCATGGTTCAAATGCCATCGGTTCCCTTACGATTTCTCGAAAAAAAAAAAAAAAAAGATACTAGAACAACGCATATATAGATGCCAAGAGTCGATCGGTCCAGCTCCTATATATAGGCGTACAAAAAGGACACTTTTGGTATGTAGTTCTGTTAGTTCTCATCATCTTTAGCTGAAGGCAAGAAAACTTATAGAAAGCCATAGTCTAGAGAGAGAGGGTGGAGAGAGAGAAATGGGAGCTGAAACCAATGGAAACTTAGAGTTTTTATCTAAGATTCCAGAGATAAAGTTCACGAAGCTGTTCATCAATGGAGAATTTGTTGATTCCGTTTCAGGTTTGCTTTTCACTTCTCTGTGATTTTCACTTCCTTTCATTACGACGAGATTCTCTGATACTCCAATTCATATTAAAAACTCATCGTAGTAGCAATTATTCATCTCAAAAGCAGCCACTGAATGAAAGAGAACTCGTCGGAGGAGTTTTCCAAATCGGCTAAAATTGGATAAACACGGATTGTGAGACAAGTCATTATTCTCACATACATAAACTATTTTTAACATTTTTGGGAAACTCCCCCACGATATTTTGTTTGGAACTCAGTATTCGGTTTGATGGACTGAGTTATTTGGATGATCAATTTTACCGTTCATATATGGAAGAGACAATTAAAGTTGGAAAAACTATGAAATAGCCGGACGCATAAACTGTAATTAGTACATTAATTCGTTCATATCTTTGACACTGTGAATCTCACTTGTAGGGTGAGAAAGAAAATGAAATCAAAATCATCTCCGATAGAGAACTCTCGTATGGTGTAGAATATAAAGATTCATTTGATCTACCGAATCATTTATGTTTCCAGGCCTCAACATATTCATCGTCCATTAAAAACTCAAGTTATTCTAACAACATAAAATTTTGGTCAAATTATTTATCATTGAAAGGAAAATAATCTATTTCACGTGTGCTAAGTATATTTCGCTATGTCTGATCAATTTTATATAAGAAATGATAAACGCATTAAGATTTATAAATTTGAAGAGCCTAATCAGTAAATAAAACTGTGATGAATCCCATTTTGCATACAAACTAGAAAGCAGATATCACCCGGAAGATTGTCATAAGAAAATATCCTAGTGCTAAAAAGTCTATATTCAAGTAATAGGAGGGTGGCCCTGTTAAAAAAAAAAAAAAAAAAGTAATAGGAGGGTGGCAACACAAGGCTAAGAGCCGTCAAAGTCAACTAGCACAATTCTAGTGGTCCTCACATATGACAAGATTGAAATCTTCTAATACCGGTTATCGGCAAGGGGCTAAACCATTGCAGGTATGGTACACCGTCATTCTTTGTATATATAATAGTGGACCGAGTGCAAATGGTAATTCCGTGATTGTCCTAAAACTGAAATCCAAGTATCCAACCCTTGACGGAGAATAACGTTAGGTAAGGGGAAAATGGCATTTCTGCCTAGTGAACGGCTTAGTTTTTTAAGGAAGGGTGAGTAAACAATCTCGACCAACGAGGGAGAGGGAAATGCTCCGCGAATACTCACTCGGTGCTGCGGAGTTATTTACTTTTGCGCAACACAAACCCACTTTTGGATTTCAATCCTAGACCACCATGGCACCAACCCATAATGCTAAAATTGTTCATGCAACTAACGAAACCACAACAATTTAGAAATTGACTACAGGTAAGCTAATTAAATATTTTTTCTTCAATGTTCGTGAACGATAAATTTGTTAATTTGGAGAGTGATAAATTCTGTATATTTGTGAAGGAAAAACATTCGAGACAATAGACCCAAGAACAGGGGAGGTAATAGCAAGAGTTGCTGAAGGGGACAAGGAAGATGTTGATTTGGCTGTGAAGGCTGCCCGCCATGCATTTGACCATGGCCCTTGGCCTCGCTTGCCTGGCAATGTAAGTACTTGACTTGACTTTAACCATGTGGTGCTTAGGGCGGAGCCACCTTCGGGCTAAGGTGGGCTCCATCCCAGGTGGAACAAAAAAATAAAGTAAAAAATAAAATAAAATTATGTAAACTTTTAGGCCAGTACAATTTAGCCCATCCCATAAAATTTTTTTAACCCAACCAATTCAAAGCTTGATCCAAACTTAGCCCAAACTAATTTCACATTCTATTTTTGTATTATCAATCCGTAGCACAAGCTAATTTTTTCGATTTTTTTAGGCAAGGAGGAAGATACTATTGAAATTTGCAGACTTGATTGACGAACATGTAGAGGAACTAGCAGCCTTGGAGTCCATTGATGCTGGGAAGCTCTTTGGTTGGGGAAAGGCCGTCGAAATCCCCGGCACCGCGGAAAATGTCCGGTACTATGCTGGCGCGGCGGACAAAATTCACGGAGAGACGTTGAAATTATCGAGCGCGCATCAAGGCTACACATTACGCGAGCCCATCGGTGTCGTGGGCCATATCATCCCTTGGAACTTCCCAAGTACGATGTTTCTGTTGAAGGTTTCGCCGGCATTAGCCGCCGGTTGCACCATGGTCGTCAAGCCTGCTGAGCAGACTCCTCTCAATGCCCTCTACTTCGCTCATTTGGCTAAGCTGGTAGGCCTATGGTTAATTGGTTATGCACCCATGAAAAAGACACATAAAAAAATATGCAAGACAATCTTCTAGTAGCTAGCAGTGCTACAAACTCAGAAAATTATCCAGAATTTGAAATCAGTGAGTGAATCCGAGCCACTGATTTCAGTTTCCAAATAACTTTCTGGGTAGAATTTCTGGGTATTTAGCATTTTCCATCTTCTAGACACATTTAACGAAAATCTGGATTATTTAAAGCACCTTATACGCAATTTTGTGTGTCACAGTTCTGTTTTATCTTGTTTCATGTTATGTGTTTCAGGCTGGTATTCCAGATGGAGTGTTAAATGTGATTACAGGATACGGAACGACGGCCGGGGCTGCCATTAGTTCTCATATGGACATAGATAAAGTGAGTTATACTAAGAGAATTCACTGCTTAATTGTTAATGATCCAGTCTAGAGGTGGCAAATTGGTGGGTTGGGTTGGGTTGGGTTGGGTTTGAGTGGGTTGACATGGGTTATGAGTTGGATATGGATGGATTAAATATGGGTCGAGAATAGGCGGGTTGAAAATGGGTGGGTCAAAAATGGATCTAGCCAAACCTAACCCGACCCAACCCAACCCTTTTTTTTTCCCTTCCCCAAATGTCCAAATCGAGTCCAATCCCATAACCTCCATTATTATTTAGAAAGTAAATTCCCAAACTTCACAAAAAAGAGGAGTGAGAATTCAATTCTTAAAAATGAATGGAAATTCACTCTGCATGCATCTCTATTTCTCTCTCTCCTCCCTCTCTTCACGTCAATCATGCTCTTTGAAAGAAAAAACACAAGTAGGAAAAGAGAAAAAACTTACACTGGTTTTGAAGAACAAAAGGAGAAAGAAAACACTGATGGTGAATTCAATTTACTAGCGCTCTCTCTCTCTCTAATTAACAGAATTGAATTTATGGAAAGGCCCCTGACTTCGTTTATCATTCCTCTAAACAATCAGAAAATTAAAAGAAAAAAGAAAAAAAGAAAGAAAAACGCTCCTTCTAATCTTGGGATGCTCAAACAATGGATCCGATACAACTCCCAAATTAGGGAATTTTTACTCCCAAATTAGGAAATTTTTCAGTGCATAGCGATTTGACTAACATGGTACCCAATTTTTCAGTCCAAAAACACACTTTTTCTTTTTCTAAAATTCATCTGACACTTTCAATCACAGTAATGGATTAGATTCGATTTTTGATGGTCCGGATGTGAAAAGAGCGAATCTTAATGCCACATGGTACCTGCTCATCATTGAATTCCCCCCAACTAGCAATTTCTAAGTCAGAAATGGCACCACGTGATAGGCATTGAAATTTTTTTCCCAAATTAGATTCCCAATTAACAGATTTTTCACAATCCAATACAGATCCCATATCCGTCCATTTCTTAAAAGTCTTTTATTGTTGTTGCCTTGTGGTGTTTAAGTTGTCTATAGGAATTAACAAAGAGATCGAAGCACCCGACTTTTTAAATTTTTAGGTCTAACCCATTTTGGACCCAATCCAATCCATATAAATATGGGTGGAGACAGGTTCACCCATTTATAACCCATATTTTAATATGGGTGGGTTGAATTGGGTTTTGAGTGGATGGATTTGGATGGGTTCATGGGTTGGTTTATAAATTGCCACTTTTAATCCAGTAGATTGATATGTTTGTTAGGTTAATTTCTTGTCTCTTTTATTTTTTTTCCAGATTAGTTTCACAGGGTCAACAGAAGTGGGACGACTTATACTGCAGGCTGCAGCCACAAGCAATTTGAAATCTGTGACACTTGAACTAGGAGGCAAGAGCCCTCTCATAATTTTCGACGATGCCGATGTTGATCAAGCTGCAGAACTTGCTCTCCTTGGAAATTTGTTTAACAAGGTAATGTATTTTTCAAAATTTTCCAAGATTAGCATGATGGAATTTGAACAGAAAAGTCACAAGTGGTTGTGTTACGATGTGTCACGCATAGGACGATAGGAAAACAAGATTCTATCGTGTGAAAATCCGTTGCATGCATGGTCCCTCATGTATCCTCAAACGAAACCCAAAATGATCTTATTTGATTATCCAAGCCTTTCATTTTGTAAGAATGAAAGTTTTTATCGTCCGTTCAAAATCTATAAGTTGATCAGGCATCATTCAAAGCTTGGTCGAACCAAATTTGACAGAATATAAATCAACAGTCGGAGTCTAACTGTCTATTCTCTTGAGACAAATATGTTTTTGTATCACATGAGAGACCGTCACATGAGAACATCCTTACTCGACAATAGAAGGCTACTGCATGGTTTTGCATAAAAGACAATGTATTTCGTTCTTTATATTGATGTATGAAGAAACTATTGTTTTAACACTAAAACTCAATACCAGACTTTGTTACCCTTGTGCTCTCTTGTAATTACAGGGAGAAATTTGTGTGGCGGCATCGCGCGTTTTCGTTCAGGAAGGAATTTATGATCAGCTTGTGAAGAAGTTGGCGGCGAAGGCAAAAACATGGACGGTTGGAGATCCTTTCGATCCTAAAGTTCTCCAAGGACCACAAGTAAAAACTCCGAACTTTTTTCACTAACACCGCTATTTTCAAATCAAGTTTTGAAAAAAAATTTGTGTTTGCCAGTCTTCACTAACAATACGGATTCGTGTAATTTGAACTTGAAACATAACGCGCGCGTGCAAATTACTGTTGCTAAACTCTCACCTTTAACGGCAAACTTATAAACTGATGCGCGCAGGTTGACAAGGAGCAGTATGACAAGGTACTTTCATACATTGAGCATGGCAAGAGAGAAGGAGCCACTTTGGTCACTGGTGGTAAGTCCTGCGGCGCGAAGGGATACTTCATTGAGCCAACTGTTTTCACTGATGTTGAGGTAAGCCCTTCCTAATTCCACAATTTCCTTCTACTCGAGCGATTTGAACTAGGGATGGAGCCGGGGGTGCCAGACTAGTCGCCCCTGCAAGGGGAAGAAAAAAAACCTCTAGCATTAATGAATTATACAGAAAAAAGAACTTTTCAAAAAAAATTCTATGAATTACATAAGCTTTGCCCCCTGCGTAGTGAAATTCATGGCTCCGTCCCTTATGTGAACACTAGTCTTACATGTATTTATCTGTGTCGTTTTATCTTTTGTTCATTTTTGTGCGTTTGACGGGGTTTGCGCAGGACAACATGATGATTGCGAAGGATGAAATATTTGGGCCTGTAATGTCACTCATGAAATTCAAGTGAGTTTCCATTCGTAACGTTTCTTGTCTTTTTAGCCCTTGTATAGATCATGAAATTTGTGAAGCAATTATTC
Source organism: Vaccinium macrocarpon (assembly GCA_022606695.1). NCBI lineage: Eukaryota > Viridiplantae > Streptophyta > Magnoliopsida > Ericales > Ericaceae > Vaccinium > Vaccinium macrocarpon. The sequence continues at coordinate 3,364,507 of CM040171.1, read as the reverse complement.
AAATGTTTCTTGTCGAGAATTAAATTCCTCATTCGATATACTATGTTTTTGTAGGACCGTGGAGGAGGCAATACAGAGAGCTAACGCAACGAGATACGGGCTAGCAGCAGGGATAGTGACCAAGGACATTAACGTGGCGAACACCGTGTCGAGATCAATTCGAGCCGGAACAATATGGATCAACACTTATTTTGCTTTCGACAAGGACGCTCCGTTCGGAGGGTACAAGATGAGCGGGTTCGGAAGAGATTCGGGAGCGCAGGGACTCGAACAGTATCTTCAAGTCAAGTCCGTTGTTACTCCCATTTACAATTCTCCTTGGCTCTGAAATCCTTATAGTTTTGCCATTTGATGGAAGAAGATCACACCGTTATGTGCTGTATACTTGAAAGTTTGATCAAACTCTTGTACCACTTTTTACTTGATGAATAAAGATATTTTATACGCTTTGTACAAAAGATGTCCCCTAACCCGAAAAAGTACTCGATGCCGCCCTTGCCACATCACCACGTGGTCCAAAAATTAATTATATGATCTCCATAAAAATGTGTAATAGAAAAAGGGCCTAAAACATCTCTTGTCGAGCCGGGTAATAATTGAGGAGCACCAAATAACTTCATCACTTTCTCTCCTATCCCCCCTTGTCATTGAGGGCACATTTGGACATACAGTCATGCATTGTCAAAGGGGAGAGTGCACCGGGGATTCTGAGAAGGTATATAGTCCAAGACCACATTAAGAATTACGAGATCCAACTTTAGTTTACTAGGCTTGTCACCATCATGCATTTACTTTCACCCTAGACTGGTTCAGACTTGAGACGCATAAGCTATGATGCGAAACACATATTTGTTTTTTAATAATCAGATGTCCAGGTCAATTTGTACGCACTTAGACTAATTTTGGGATCTAGAAATAATGACCGGGCATAACCTCCAGTGGCCTCAAGAATTTGCTGGCAAGGGAAATTACACACATATATGTTAGGAGTTAGGGGTTTTTTTTTTTTTTTTTTTAAGAAGAAAATCATCCCAGATATATTGATTAAAAAAAGAAAGAAAGAAGATTACTACAACAAAACAAAATACAACTAAAACAATAAAATAAAATAAAAAGTAAAACCACATGAAATCTGCGCGGACCCATAAGTCCACTCTTGAAGGTGGGTGGAATAACCAAGATCTGCAAGTAGGACCATCGCTTGATCGCCGCAGACTCTGCCATCACCACCATTGGAAAACTCAAAATCTGTCGGCCATGCCGATCCGGGCCACCCTAAACCAAATTCCCAGCTCTCTCCATGCAAGCTTGAGCCGTGGGGACTGAAGGATTTCGTAAATGGGGGCCATAGGGTAAGTTTATTTTGATCTTGTTGAGATTATAGTTAAAATAATTTACTAGATCCTATAGGGGATAAAATAATAAAAGTCTTGTAGTCGTTCACCGGAAGGAAAAAAGTGATATACCATATTTTACATAGCCAAATTTATGCATAACTTACGAGAACTTATCAAAAGAAATGGAATTCTTCTATTCCAACTTAACTAGTGTTCAATTTGTTAAAAAAAGTACCGGATGCCCTGCACCACACAATGTCGTGCAAGAACTCCACCCCCACATGGTGCACGGCAGGAACTCCACCCCAGATGGTGCACGGCAGGAACAACACCGTGTATGCTAGAATCACCTCCCCATTGGAACTGGGGGCTGCTCTGCTTTCAATAGGCTTCGTTCATTGTCTAGAAGTCCTGTGAAAAACCAAGTTGGTCTGATCTCAATAGCTACTTGGCCAAATCAAATTATCTTCGATGTGATTCACTCTTGTGTTACTATTGTTCGATCAATTGAACTCTTTACGAGCATGATTTGTGTTGGAGTTTTTCATGTATTTTAATATTAAAACTTTTTTTTTTTTGTGATTTGAATTTTTGATGGAAAATAGATTTTGGTTGTTGTCCGGAAGGTGAGTTTACATTTACTTCCTTGAGAAGTTGGCAGTAACTTTGGTGAGTCTTTGTTTATTTGGGGAGACCATAAGGCTCTTAGTCTCCCTTCCACTTTCCGTGTATCTTGAGGAAGGAATGTGAGTGCGGTTGGCAAAGGGAGACTTGACTGACTTCCGAATATTTCTATGGTGCCCCACTTAATCTAAACTATTAGATGGAGTAAAAAATAGATGAATCTGAGCTGTTAGATGAAAATCATCACAAAAAGAATGGTGAATTTGTTCTTCCCACGCAATTGTACTTATTATGAACACAGATTTTACTTACCACAAATATAGACTTTATTTACCACAAGTATGGGCCATAAATTGTGGTAAGTCAATCCTAGCAAGCCTGAGGCTTCGAGAGTCTAAGGCAGTATGACCAAGAGTCTGTATATTGCTCCATACTTGTATTTTGTGTATTGTTTTTGCCAGAGATATTACTCAACAAAATGTAAGGGTATTTGTGGTGGAGTTTTGGGTTCTAAGGGCATCTCTAGTGAACTACCTAAAAGAGTACATCAAAGTATCCTACCTAGCTAACTAAGAAAAAATCAAACAAAATTCTCTCTAATGCACGAAAATTGATTCTCTAAAATCTTAGGTGGCACCCCTCACTCCATAAAGTATCCCAAGTCACTATCTAAATTTGGAAAAATACTTGGGGGGAGAGAGAGAGAGAAAGGAAAGACTAAAAGATAATGAACATACACAGGTAGCTCATTAAAGTGCATTCTTCATTAACTAGCTACTAAGTTCTTAACATATAAAATAGGGCCTCACATGTGCTTAGGTGTACACTTTAACAAATAATTTTTAGGCAGTGCACTAAAGATCGATGGCCTAACTTACTTGTGTATGGTAGTTCGAGCCAGCATGACTTATTAGGCGGACAGTTGTATCCTGATGGAGGCAGGCCATATAAGAGTTTTGCTACATCGGCTAGTGGTTCAAGATTCAACTAGCGGTAGAGGGCTTGAATCTTCTTTTAAAAAGCAAGATATCCGTGCCCCCAGTCCAATATTTGTGTAAATCCATTTTTTATGAATAATTGTGTTATATCCACTATGATTTACTCCATCCGTCCTATAAAGTTTGGTCCCTATGAAACTACGTGCAATTTTCTAACTAAAAAATAATGTATTTGATAAAATATTTTTTGAATTTGTTTTTGCACCGTATAAAAGTTCTCAATGAGATTTATGAAACAAGATCCATCTTGGCTAAAAAATTGTTTTTGTAAGTACATTAATTTTTAGCTTGAAAATTGCACGTAATTCATAGGAACCAAACTTTATGGGACGAGAGTATTTGATATGTGAGTGGATATATGTAATAATTGAGATTAATTAATGATAATGGATGAAGCTGCCATGGAGTAGGAAATTTTGCTTAAAACCAAATTTATCTGAACCACGTAAAAATCTTGTGTGTTCTATTGGTTTGATTATAATTTAATTTATTGGCTCGATATTAATTTTGTGGCAAGTACCCGAAAATTTATCTGTCAAGTACAAAATAAACCGAGGTTATTCGAAATCAAAGCAGCAGGCCCCCATGTCGGTAGTATTAAACTTGGATTAAAATACGCCACACCACATGTCTGTTCTATCTTCCGTACTTTGGTTATGATTTTTCGTAGAATCCAAATTCCAGAGCATCAATAAATGTCAGAGGAGTGACCATTTGTGTTGGTCATTCCATTAATATTTCCTGTCATTTTCTTTTCTTGAAACCCAAATAAAAACAATTAGTAACATTATTGCCCTGTCATAAAGTGGCTTCCTAATTTATAAGTTTTGTTTCCTAATTTATTCGTTAGCTGTCATTATTTTTTAAAAAAGTCCAAAGACAAGTGGGCGGTGAGGTTCGCTTCCAAAATTAATCGAGATGTGTGTAAACTGAGATGAACGGAATGTGAAAATAATCCACATGAAAGCGTAGATGAGGACTAACTATTCACTGCCCCTGCGATACCAGGTACGTACCACCTAAAATTCCAAAAAGTGCTAGACTTTTGGGGAATTTTTGTTGCGTTATATGAGCTTTTTTGAATTTTGGTCCATATTGAAATACTTCTCCAATTCCTCACGTCTAGACGAAAAATATGATGTAAAAATTCGAAATGGATCTTACAATGACTAAGAAAAAGAAAACAGCCAAAAAGACCGTGAAAATAAACTTTTGTAAATAAACTTGTTCCAAACACCAATTAACTTCTCGAAAGAGAGATTGAGATAAGATGTGCCAAACTAACAACTGATTAACCTATAAACGATTGTTAAACGAGGCCTCACTATTAGTTTTCAAATGCTCTATATATACTTGGGGGTGTCAATATTTAATTTAATTTATTTTATATATGTGTGTGTGTGAAATGGAAAACCCATTAGCTCAAAAGAAACAGAAGAAAAAGAAAAAAGAAAAAAGAAAAAATGCATTTGAAGAGTCGCGGTTGATTATGATAATATCATCCACAGTAAATTGGAGTACTAGTCAAATAAAATAATATTCTGTAATGCATGTTTTGGACCCATCAATTAGTTGAAAACTAAAATACTTGTCAAAGCAGTAAATCACGTCAATTTTGTTGACCATTACTCCCTCGGCCCCAAAATGATAGTTTGTTTTGCAAAACGATAAATTAAAAATAACAAATTTTTTTTAAAAAAAATTTTAATGTTTTTTTTTTATTGCAATTTACTACTATTAGATATCAATGAGCTCTTTTAACACATGAAACATGTTTGAACTTTCTCTTCAGAAAAATGTATTGTTTTTAACTTATCATTTTGTTAAGCGAACTGTCATTTTGAGACAGCGGGAGTATATTACTGGCGGAGAAAAACACATACTAGAATAGCCTCTTGCATCGCTCCAACTCCTATATATATGCCCCGAAAATGGCACAGTTTTGATGTATGTTAATTATTCATCATCTTTAGCTGAAGGCAAGAGAACTAGGAATCCATACTCTAGAGAGAGAGAGAGAGAGAGAGAGAGAGAGAGATGGCAGCTCAAAGCAATGGAAATTACTCAGGGTATTTAACTAAGATTCCGGAGATAAAGTTCACACAGCTTTTCATCAATGGTGAATTTGTTGATTCCACTTCAGGTTTTTCTCATACTTTCATCCTTTTCTTTATGGGTTTTTTTTCTTTTTCTTTTTGGAGAAATATTGAAATATATACGTTTGGATTTGCTCTTCCTATGCTACAATATTTGAATGAACATAAACTAGTGTAGAAATGAGATGTTTTAAGTTCTAACTTTTTTATCTTGTTTTAAACAACAAAGTGGGCAACACATCTTTCACAGTCAAAAAGTGTTTTTGAATAGTCTGAATTTGAAATACTCTTTGATTGAAAAGAATTCTTATCGGTCAAAAAGTATTTCAAATTTGCACCATTGATTGTTGAAACAAATTGTTGAGATTTGTGCTATCCACTTTTATTATACCCTTAGTGTCCTTGATATTACAAGACATAGAAAATAGATACTACGTCGTATAGAATCCTTCCGACATAATTCACGTTAAAAGTCGTGGTTACAACGTTGTTCATCTCGATGTAAAATTTAAATTAAATAAGAAAAATGTTACTCCCTTCGTTCCAAATTGGATGTCCATTTTTGAAACTTGTGTCATTTTTAATCGATTATATCTTTCAATATGAATTTTAAAAACTATTTAATATAGATCTTGTTTGATAATTCTCGACAAGTTCTATTATACAAAGTGTTCATAATTATGGAAAACATTATAAATTGAAAGATATAACAATCGAAAAATGTCACGAGTTTCAAAAATAGACATCCAATTTAGGACCAAGGGAACGATGTTACCGATAGAAAAGTGCATCTTAATTCCCATTAAAATTACCTCTAAAGCAGTTGTGGATGAAAAATCGAACAGTGTTTGGCGATGGAAAGGCCTCCTTTGCAAAAAAGTAGTAAAACACTTTTGGGCGGCGTCACGTAAGACGGTGCCTGGTAGGCACTGAAAAACTTCTCATTCAAACAGTTTACCCTGTCACACATAGTTTTTCGCAACGGGTTAGTTCACCGTTGCAATAGTGATCATTTGCACCGGAAATACTCCGGTCGCGAAAACTTCGATGCCAAAGGTATAAATTTCTTCTTGTTGTTTGTGAAGGAAAAACGTTTGAGAGTATAGACCCAAGAACAGGGGAAGCCATAGCAAGGGTTGCAGAAGGTGACAAAGAAGATGTTGATTTAGCTGTGAAGGCTGCCCGTGAAGCATTTGACCATGGCCCCTGGCCTCGCTTGCCTGGCTCTGTAAGCTCACTACTTGTCCCAGAATCTGACCATAAATTAAGCAGATCCGATCGATACAGAATTTGATATATAGCTAAATTTTGCTTATTTTTTCCAGGCAAGGAGAAGGATACTGTTGAAATTTGCAGATTTAATCGATGAAAACGTCGATGAACTAGCGGCCTTGGAGGCCGTTGATGCTGGGAAGCTCTTCTACTGGTTAAAAGCCCAGGAAATACCCCAAGCAGCGGAAATTCTCCGGTACTATGCCGGTGCAGCCGATAAAATTCACGGAGAGACGTTGAAAATGTCAAGTGAGCATCAGGCGTACACATTGCTCGAGCCCATCGGTGTCGTGGGCCTTATCATCCCCTGGAACTTCCCCAGCATGATGTTCCTGATGAAGGTTGCCCCGGCATTAGCCGCCGGGTGCACCATGGTCGTCAAGCCGGCTGAGCAAACGCCCCTCTCAGCTCTTTACTATGCTCATTTGTCTAAGCTGGTAGGCCTACTCAAATTTTTTCGTTATGTTTTTTTTATTTTTTATAATCAGGTGTCCGGGTCAACTTTCGCGCAATTTTTTTCCTCTTCAATCATTCTCCTAGCTTATTTCTTTACCGTGATTTGTGTGCTTCAATTTTTTATCAGGCCGGGATCCCGGATGGAGTGCTAAATGTAGTAACGGGATATGGATCGAAAGCGGGGGCTGCCGTTAGTTCTCATATGGACATAGACAAAGTAATTGATAAAATCCCTAGCTACCATCGCTTTGAAACCTTCTCGAACTCGGCTTCATACTTCCGAAATGTGGTTTTTTACAGGTTAGTTTTACTGGGTCCACAGAGGTGGGACGACTGATAATGCAAGCAGCAGCCACAAGTAATTTGAAAGCCGTATCGCTTGAATTAGGAGGCAAGTCTCCTCTTATTGTTTTCAACGATGCAGACGTCGATCAAGCTGCAGATCTTGCTCTGCTTGGAGTTTTGTTCAACAAGGTACGTACTCAAAAATCAAAAAAGATGTTCAACATCTTACTTTTCTGGTTTGCATACAGGAACTGTTCGTTTCTAGTTGTTTTCATTTTCTTTGTAATTCTGTATGGTAAATTCTTGTTTTGTTATAGGGGGAAATATGTGTGGCGGGATCGCGTGTTTTTGTTCAGGAAGGAATTTATGATCAGTTTGTGGAAAAATTGAGAGAGAAGGCAAAAACATGGGTGGTTGGCGATCCTTTTGATCCTAAAGTTCGCCAAGGACCACAGGTAAAAGCTCTAAACTTATAGTACTTATCTGTCGTCGTTAAAGCATCAAATTCAAAATGAATTGGCAATGAGCAGAAGGGTCGTCAAACTCGTATACTAAAGAATCTATAATTTGGGGATCTCCCCAAAACAACCTGCACCTTATGGCACAATTAATGGAGCAATCAATCAATAGAGCCTTGTTCAAAAGACTCCGTATGTTTAGCTTTGGTACCGCATAAATGCATCCAACTTAAAATCAACATGGCAATGAGCGGAGGAGAAGCCGTACTAGCTTTTGGGGATTATGATACTGATTCTCGTGACTTAAATCTTCACGACCGACTCGGTGACGGAGGCTGTAACTAAACTAATGCCTTCCAACATTGATCAATAGTACAACTCATGCAGGTTGATAAAAAGCAGTTTGATAAGATACTTTCCTACATTGAGCATGGCAAGAGAGAAGGAGCCACTTTGTTAATTGGTGGTAAACCTTGCGGCGAAACTGGATACTACATTGAGCCAACAGTTTTCACTGATGTTACAGTAAGCCCTTTGGCAATTGCCTTTTAGTTGAATGGTGTGAGCAGAGCAGAGCAGAGTGTATTCTGTGTGTGGTTTCTTCTTTCATTGATCTTTGTGGATTTGTGCAGGACAACATGATGATTGCGAAAGACGAAATATTTGGGCCTGTAATGTCTCTCATGAAATTCAAGTGAGTTTCCATTTCTCGTGTACTGAATATCATCTTTCTGGAAAATTGAATATCCGAACACATAGTAGTATAAAGGTTTCGCATTGAGAAACTCCTTATGGGTAACTATATATGTTTGTAGGAGCGTGGAAGAGGCAATACAGAGAGGTAACGCGACGAGATATGGGCTGGCAGCAGGGATTGTGACCAAGGACTTGAATGTGGCCAACACCGTCTCAAGATCGATTCGAGCTGGTGTAATATGGATCAACGCTTATTTTGCTTTCGACAACGACGCCCCGTTCGGAGGGTACAAGATGAGCGGGTTCGGAAGAGATTCGGGAGCGCAGGGACTCGAACAGTATCTTCAAGTCAAGTCCGTTGTCACCCCCATATACAATTCTCCTTGGTTGTAAAGGATGTATATTTTACCCTTGTGAATATCAGAATATGAAAACTAGGGGTCTGATTTGGATGATAGGCTTGTTAAATTTGTTGTTTTATTTTAATCTCATGCTTGATTTGAGTTGCTTTCTAGATTAAGCAAAAAAAAAGAGGAAGATGTGCAAGTATTTGAATGTATTGGTTTTGGCTTTCATATTTTATTTTTTGAAACTAGATTGAGGAATATTGTATTATGTGTTTTTTTTAATCGGATCGTGCTAATCATAAAATACTATAACCAAGGTTTCATTTTAATTTTGATTTTGATTTTGCCTTTTTCTAACTTGCATGTGATTTTTTTTTTTTTACTTAATAGTAGTAATTAGTAAGAGACAACCAAGCATGGAGTTGGGCTTGGGCAATCCAAACATCAAAGCCTTCTCAATAGGCTCAAAAGCCTAACCGGTCTCAATTAGGGACGGAGACAGAATAGACACAAAAATTGGAAAATTCCAAGCCGCCCCCACTTTTTGTGGGGGCTTCCATCCAAATCTTATTTTGTCTTTCACTTCCTAATAAGCCCTGGCGCGCATGAGGTCAACTATCCACTGACTTTATCTCTCTTCTCCCTCCTTTTCTGCGTGCGCCACCCCATAATTGCTTTTTAGTACACACTCTCTCACTCCTATGCAACTGATTAAGACAAAACGGCAAAAGCAAAATAAAAATCTGTTGTTTTTTGCACAAATTGTTTAGGTCTCTCTCTCTCTCTCTCTCTCTCTCTCTCTCTCTCTCTCTCTCTCTCTCTCTCTCTCTATATATATATATATATATATATATATATATATATATATATATATATATATATATTCTTAAAACTTTAAAACCTAATATTTTTCATTTTATATATCAGTTTTTTTTAATTTATATTTTTGGAATCTACTCGACGAGATCTATCAAACAAGATACATTGTGAATATGAAATTATGCATACAAAAAAAAAATAGAAGTGTGAATTGTTTGTATGGGGGTGGGAATTATTTCAGAGGTGTGAATTTGTGTGTTATTAATAGGGGTGTTAATTGTGTGTTATTAGTAGTGTGAATTGTTACAAGGAGTTTGAATTGTGTGTTATTTGGAGGTATGAATTGTGTGCATATGAGCGATATAAATTATTGAGAAGAGGTGTGAATTCTACATGTGAGGAGTGTGAATTATAATTAATGGGTATAAAATAGTTTTTTTTTTATAACATGTATACAATTTCATATTCAAATGGGATCTTATTTGAAAGATATCATCAAGTAGATTTCAAATATATAATTTAAAAAATATATATATTGTGTAGAACAAAAGTTATTTTATTTTAAAATATAAAATAAAAGAGAGAAGAGAGAGGAGCACTCTAGCATTAAAAGAAGGAAAATAACTAAGAAAGAGAAAACAGCTACTCGCATGCCTACTACACCAATTAATGCCCATGTGGATTAGCTGGTGATGTGACAGAAGTTGTCTTATTTATTATTGCTGAAAACCGATACAGTACTTCTTAATTTCCAATGGACACGTGTGAAAAGGGAATTAAGAAAAATATGTTTGACATGAGGTAAGCTTGAAAGGAAAGCTACTGACAAAATAAAGCCGGCCTATAAGAACCCCCACAAACATAGCTAACCGACATATATGAGCTAGTTGCAAGGATAGTAGCCAAGGACTGGAATGTGGCAAACAGTGTCACAAGGAAGACAAATTCGAGCTGGAGTCGTACTGATGTAACTGATCAATTATACTTCCCCTGTCCCAATTTTATAGTCTCTTTTGGGGATTCTAACTTAATAAGGAGACATAATCATTGTAACTTTTGAAAACATGTTTTTCCTTGTTTTACCTCTCAATCATTACAACTTCTCACTTTTTTATTACTTTTAATTTCAAAATATAAGGGTAAAAGAGGAATTTTTTTAACAATTACCCATTTAGTTTTGAAGTGGGACAATATTTTTTGGACGCCAAAAAGTATCAACTGGGACTATAAAATTGGGACGGAGGGAGTAAGTAACAACATTTGACAGCGATGGTCCTTATGGAGGGTTCAAGATGAGTGGGTTTGGTAGAGATTTAGGAATCCAGGGACTTTACTATCCAGATACAATTCTCAAAGGGAAATCAGTAATGTTTTTGTGAGAAAATCTGTCTCGTAAAGCGTAATAACTCAATCCGTCAAATGCTAACAGGTTCAAAAGCCACCCTCAAGTCCTCAATGGGTTCCAATCCTACCGAGCATTGGCAACTTGAATGGAGGAACTAAGGAAGAGGCACCACAGCTAGACTATCTTCCGAGATAGTAGAGTATCATACATCACATTACCATAACAATTGTAGTATAACATTATCGATCCTCCTTATGTGCGATGAGAACTCGTCATAGTTACAAACTATTGGATATCATTTTTTACGAAAAATATACAACAGCCTGATAATTGTTGTGTTTATTTCAGCCGTCACAGATTCGTATTTCAAAAACTTATGAATTTGTGTTTCGAAAACCGAATTAACCGATATGCATGTATTTTATTATCTCGCCAGTAGATTATGGATTAATGTGCATCAAAAAATCAATATGATACGAAGCCAATCTTTATAGCCTTGCAAGAAATTTTACTTATTTTTTCCTTATTTCTTTGCTCTCAAACCAAACAATAGAAGTTACGATTTTTTCAATCTATTTCCCCACTTCCCTTCCATCAAACCATAAACAAATCTGAAAAATTTTAAAATTGAATTGATAAAGTGCTCAATTCTTTCATCCCACAAAGGTTTTTTTTTATATTTGAAAATATCAAGAAATTCCATAACAAAGCCTACCGGCACTGATTACATCAACGACAGAAATGAAAACCAAACTCACTAACAAATGAAACAAACACAACATTAGGCTATAAGAATGGTCACCGACTCTAAGACATACCTACCGAGATAGACCCAACACCTTTGGGGACGGGACAATGAATCCAATCAAAAGATAGCAGAAAAGAACCCAAAGGAGAACCCGGCTCAAACCGTGAAACAATATATCACATATGTAATCCAGAAAAATTGAAATTGAAACAAAAACTAAAAAACCAACAAATTTGAACTCGAGCTTGTTTTTTTTTTTTTTTGATGGACTCGAGCCTGGTTTAATCAATCCAACTCACTAAGTAGCCCACTGAGTTGGTTCAAATGCATCGAGTTAACAGAGTAGCTGTTTCTTCGAGACTAGAGCCAAGTTCTTGGTTCGACCAACTTCGGATCTGAGAACATTATTGCACCAGAGAAGGCCAAATTGGAGAGAGCCAACGCATCCATGAATCGACCCAAAGACAGATATGGAACCAGGCAGTGGTGAAGGTGACTAGCACAGTGAGGAGGCTGCAGAGCAGACGATAGATGTTGGTGGAGGAGAGGCAAAAATGGCAAAGCGTCGAGAAACGAGAGCCAGGGAAAGTCGGCAGGAAAGTACAGATAGAAAAGGTGAGAGAAAGGGAAGAAAAGGGACAGAAGCTGTGGTTCTAGGTTAGAGAAGCCGGTAGAGAGAGTAAAACTGGCAAAAAGAGGTATTAAACCCTAGATGATCTAATTTAGAGAGAGAGACTCCCAAGGCAATAGTAGGCACCTTTTCATCCCACAAAGTAGTTTTTTTTTATCCCTCTTTCATCCCACAAAGTTGAATCTATGGAATTGGGAACACAACTCGTGCAGGAATATGTGGACGTTTGTTTAACTGCTTAGGATCAGTCATCCTCCCTCATTTACCGTCTAATTTACAAACTTACTAATTCACCAAAACAACAAACACTTACGTGCGTTCAAAACACTTTCAAACAGCTGACATACACTTTCAAACAGCTGACATATACGATCAAGAAACGGAAAATTCTACAATACACACCTTAAAAAGGTGTGTATGCAATATCTGCACCCATTACATGATCCATATCATACATAAATCACAAGATAAATGAACATTTTTTAGTGTTTGTAATTTTTTTCGTATGATGATTCAGAACATTTTCTATGATTTATAAATTTATTAGCGTCTAAGAACTTTTGTACAAAAAATTAAGAACTTTTATTAAAACTCACGTAAACTTTTTTTGTTAATCGATTCGTAACTTTTATAATGGTGCATATGATACACACTCAAATAGGAGTGTGTATTGTAGCCATTTCCTCAAGAAACACTTTATTTCTTTACAAACCACTAGCACAAAATACATACATGTATACAAGATCTTAATCATCGGTCACTATTTGTGCGCCTTCCCTCTGAGCTTAACACCAAGCACCCTCTCCATCTTCGCTAACACAGCCTGATTTGGAACCGCCTTCCCGTTCTCATACTCCTGAACCACCCGAGGCAACTCGTTGATCTGCTTCGCCAGCTCCGCCTGACTCATCTTCTTCTCGATCCTCGCCTTCTGTATCGCCTGCCGCACCTCCAGCCCCACCCTGTCCAGCGCCGCCGGCTCCGCCGCCTCGTCCAGCTTCCGCACGTTTACCGCCGTCGCCTGCGGCTTCTTGTTCGCTCCGGCGTCGAACTTCTTCACGGTATGGACCTGGGCGCCTGATCGGAGGGCCTGGTTCACCGCCTTCGGGTCGCGTAGATCGTGGGCCTTGGGCTTCGACTTGTGGAGCACGACGGGATCCCAGTCCTGAGTGACGGCTCCTGTAAATCGGCTCGGCATCGTCGCAAAATGCAGAGAAGTTGATGCAAAATAGATATCGCAAGAGAAAGTGTATGGATTTGTTACAGGACTGATTTGGAGGTGATGGTGATTATAAAGGATTTAAGGGGATCTGGAAAGTTCTTGGCGTTTCGTTCGTGCTCTGGAAAGTTCTTGAGTGTTGTTATAAGTATTCTAGAATAGTTGGATGACGTGGCTATTTCTTATTGGAGGGTATGCAAAAGTGGGACAACCCCGTTGAAATTGATAGGCTTGGCCACCAAGCATTCTCATCTCTTTCTTGCTTCTTTTTGGCGGCTGTTACTTATGGCCTGAAAAACTTGAGAAAAGGTCAGGAACAGGAAAAAGAAGCCACAGGAAAGACAGTCAATGGTTCATAGGCCTATTTTGGTTAAAAAAGTTATTGTATTTTGTCTTCTTTTTTTTTTGTATTTTTAGTTTTGCATCAATTTTTTGTGTATTATTAATTTGTCTCTGCGAGAGGAATAAAAAAAGTATACAATTATGACCGAAGTTTAAATTTTTTTGAATAAAGACAAAAATAAGTCAAAAAATCTGTTTTTTACACTTTTTTCGATTTTATTCAAAAAATTGAAAGTCTTAATCATAATTTTTTACCTTTTTGAATTTGTCTCGCCGAGACGAACTAATAATACTTAAAAAATCGATACAAAACTAACAAATGCAAAAAAAAAAATCAAATAAAGACAACACAAAAAGTTAAGTTGGCTTTTTTAGCCAAACTTAACCTGATTAACCTCATGTGTATTGTTCACGCGGATAGTACACAGGTTAATCACAGTCGTTGGCTGTTTTTCCTTTGCATTTTCTGGATTTCTTTTTCCTATACTGTATCAACTCTCTTTTAACTTTCATAGGCAGTACTGTGATTTACGCATAGTCTTTTAAAAGATTTTAGTAACTTAGTTGCTAAAATCAACCATGATTTTAACAAATAAGTTCAGCAAGTGCTAAAATTAATTTTTTGAAATAAAAAAATCAAATGATTCCGTGGATCGTTTTTCAATTTTTTTCACACTAAATTAAAGTAATCATCATGTACTTTAATTCTGTGCAAAAAAAATTCAAAAATAATACACGAAAACACGTAATTTTTTTATTTGAAATATCATTATTTTAGCAACTGAGTTGCTAAAATCTTTTGAAAAACTATGCCTTAAACATGTTCAGTTTGGGTTCTCAAAACCAGTTTTCACTTTTTTCACATGCCCTCAAATGTCAAGTCTTTCATTTTCTCTCTCATCTACATCTCTAGAAATATTACTCTACTACATATTTTATGTAAGATGGGTTTGTGGGGCCTAATTCAAAAATTCAAACAAATGATTCAAGCCGTTCATTATTTTTTTGAATAATTTTTTAAGTCACTCCTAAAAAATTAGGTGATTTGAACAACTATAAGTGGTTGTTCCATCTTTCAATTATTTTTTTATAATTTAGGATCCTGAATTTTAACAGAAGTTTGAATAAAAGTTGGACAACTAGATCAAGTACTTAAAATTATACGATTGACCTAATTTTTTTTAGGATGATTCAAAGAATAATTTTAGAACTAATAGACGGGTTGAATAATTTGTGTAGGTCTTCCAAATATTATACATTGACGTACATATTTAGGGTGTAGATAAAGTTCACATTACGGAGGAGGCTCTGATATGGTCAAATCCCATCTCTTGAATATATAAGCATGTGCGGTGGTGGTAGTTGTGTTTTTAGTATTCATCAGAATCCGTTGAGGCTTTCTTTCGTCGTCGCTGCTTTTTTTTTGGTGCATCGGAAATTAAACCATTAAACAAGGAACAAAGTTTGGAACAATCTAAGAAAAAGCAAACAACTACTCCTAAAACAGGTAAGGAGACAGTCTAGTCCCTAAGGTGCCTTGTTCCCAAGGCATCCTCACGCACGAAGTATCGAATAGATTGAGGAGACTCCTCAGACACCACCAGCTCTTCCAGTTGTTCAGCTCCCAGTCTAGCCAAATGATTTGCACAGCTATTTGCTTCACGAAAGATATGAGAGAGTGTTGAATAAGTTCCTCTTAAAAGAACATTGGCATCTTGAATCAGGGCTTGTTGAGGATGTCCAATTGCATTCCCTTCATTCACCAGCTTGACAGCCTCCATAGAATCTGACTCCACTTGTACATTTTGATAGCCTTTTTCATGCATTATGGTGAGACCTCTATATATCCCCACCAATTCTGTTTCCAGGCTTTTCGTCGTCGTTGCTACTATGCTATTTGTGTTCACCAAGAATAATCCAATGCTTTGTTGGTTGTGTTTGGTTAATGGGGTGTTTCATTAAAGTGGTTTTTTGAAAAAAATTGATTTTTACGATTTTTTATGTGATGTATTGTAAGAGAATGACCTGTCTCGGTTTTTGAAAAAAACAATTTTTTGTTAGTGGAACACCCTAAATAATTTAGTTTAATTTTGATGATGTCATCAGGTGTAATAAGTGGAGCGAGTTAGAGAGAAATTAGGAAAATGATGATGTGGCAAAACTAAAACCTAAATTGGAAAACGAACAAGGCCGTTATCATTGTAGCTATGAGGTTGATTACTGTGGCGATGGTTTTGGTAATTAATAGAATAAATCGAGGACGTGTCTTCCTCGTGATTATTTCGTCGTTGAAAGTATAGTGTGTAACAGAGGTAGAAATTTTCTCAATCCCAAATAGATAAAACCATGATATTTAGCTCTGCTTTACTCTTCAGCATAGATGGAGAGGAGGATCCATCTCGATGAGGACAACGTCCATAAAGAGGAGGAGGGGGAATCAGGGGTATAAACTTCGGCCGAATCCTTACGGTGCATTTTTTGGACTTAGGGCAACTTCAATCCACCTCCATTCCTCCAAAATGGAGGATGGGTGTGACACATTGAGAGGAAATTTTGTAATTAATGTCCACTTTTCTTTAATTTTTGTACTTTTTAAGAGGGGCCCATCCTCAAAAAATAGGGAAAGGAGAACAAAATGAGATTTGGTCTTCCATATTTGGAGGATCAAATCTCTAAAAAGGACAATGAGTCCCTCCAAGATTCTCCCAAAAAGTACAAAAAATAAAGAAAAGTGAATATAAATTACAAAATCTTCTCTCAATGTGTCACATCCACCCTCCATTTTGGAGGAATGGAGGTGGATTGAAGTTGCCCTTAGTACCCCAATTGGATGGTGCTAAAATGTCAGGTGGAGGGGTATAAGATAAAATGGGGTATTATTTTTATAGAATTGGGCCACATTGATGTGATTTTTATAGAGGATGAATAAAAAAATAATTGCTTTGGATGGGTATTAAAAAAGGGGGATAAAATAGTACTTTGTTTTGATGGAGGATAAAATGGGGATAAGGTTTTTTGTAGTTGAAATAAGGGAGATGTGTTATTTTTTTCCTTATACCAGGGAAAACTTTTGGGCAAGGGGAGGGGTGCCCAAAAATTATACTCCTCTATCCCCCTGCCGGGGATAGCTTTTGGAGGGGTGAAAATTTTATCCCCATGCATTTTTGCTCAACCAAACCATGTTAAATGTGTCATATTAGGTTGAATACACCCTCAAAAAGTTATCCACCTTCCTTTAACCCCATCCAATCGGGTCCTAGAGGGAAACAGACATGAAAAACTATACCGTCTCATAAAAATCCCAAATAATAATGGCTATTTTTGTCAAACATGGAGTCTTCGTAATGACCTCAATTTGTGGGCCCTCTAAAATATTTATTTTGGATCGAAATTGTTCATTTTTTCAATAATGTTGAACACACTATTGGTTTTAAAAATTATTATCATCAAAGATTGGTAAACACACAATTGAGACAAATGTGTCTTACAATTTATTCTCTAGATAATATTGGCCTTACATTTTCGTAAAATAAATGACATCCAACCTTATAGCTACTAATATCCAATTAATTTGATTTTTTACATGAATGATATACTTAACATTTTTTTATATCTAAAATACAAATTATAGAAGACCCATAATTGATATCTCTACGGGATATAATAACTTTGGTTACTACGGAGACCCTAAATCCATTTTTGTCTTCATGTTTGATTTATATGGTCACTAGGGAATGCCCATGCCTAAAGGCACAACACTTTGACGTAATTTATACTCAATTTGATGAACTACGTTTTCCTAGTTATCATTAAAAATAACTTTTTTGAAAAGAGGTAATTTCTATTCTACTCCATCAAACCAAAATTCTTCTATTCTACTCCATTATAGTGCATGCCCCCACGGTATTCAATTTTGTTTCAACCATGCAAAAAATTATAGATTCCAACTATATGCAACATTCTGGTTACACGGTGTTCAACTCACATTGGACAATCCAACCAATATTGACCAATCCAACAAATTCAACCTGATTTCTCCCTCGGAAATCGTTTTCACATTGGTTCATCCAGTTGACAGAAAATTGAGAAGAAAAAATGGAAGGGAAAAAAAAACTATTGATACTTGGAAATCACCAAGTGACTCACCTATGTTTTTCTGAAACATTAAGGTCCATGACCAATTGACAGAAATTCAGAGAAGCTTCATAAGCTTCTATTCAAAAGAATCAAAACCAAATTCTCTAGCATATGAGTAAGCATCATTTTAATGAAACATGACAACACAAGAGAGGGAAAGGATTGTAAAACAGTTTATGATAGCATAAAGGTACACCAAAACTTGGGGCTGTGGGGGTAGTAGGGGGAGAAGCAACTGGTGCATCCTCATTGACCAAGGTCAGTGGTTTAGTGGTCATGCCCGAAATAGGGGTGGCTATCAATTACTTCATAGATGGAGAAGCGTATGAGAAGTCGAATTGGTGCATCCACATCCTATATCGATAGATTTATCAAGAGGATTTTTTGATTTTTTGACGGGCTGGTGCGGAAGATTGTGTGTGTGTGTGTGTGAGAGAGAAAGAGAGGGCTGAAAAATCGCCGCTGATGCATCGATAGTGGGTGAAAGGGAGAGGAAGATGTCAGTAGAGGTAGAGACCAGAGAGATTCAAGTCGGAGAGAGAGAATGGGGAAGAGAGATATTCAAATTTTGAAATAACTTTCATAATTGTGTCATGTTCGATTTCAAATCAAACAAAAGAGTAGAGGGAATCATGCTCCTTCTATAATAGCCTTTGAAAGTGCAAGTATTTATTGAATTGCCATATTAAAGTTAGATTGTGTGGAATGAAAGACTGAGAATTGTTAAGAAAGAATATTATTTTGGTATATTTGGAGATACCCTCTCCATTCTAAGTTAATCTCAGCCGTCGAACGAATGAAGGGTCCTGATTTATGCAGAGAAAATATGTATATTTGAAAATCATTGTGATTTGTTATATAGATGTGCCATTTGCCATTCGAAACCATAAATAGACGGGTGACGGACGGTGTCAATTGGCAAAACTCAAACACAATTAGGGGATTGGAGTATCCGAGTTCAAACATTAAGGCAACTTAGGCTCTGTTTAGAATTTGAGGATGAAAAGAAAATGGAAGCGAAAATAATGAGAAGGAAAGTTTGAGGGAAAATTAGGAAGAAATTAGAGAGAAAATTATACTTATTTTTTAAACTTTCCCTTCTATTTCCTTAGGAACCAAATAAAGGAAAGAAAATTTTCCATCCTCTTTCCTTTCCAATCGCTAAGTTTCAAACTGAGCCTTAGGCTCCGTTCAGTTGTCAGGAATGTTATGCAAGAAAGTCAGTCCCAGGAAAAGTGAATTGAAGTGAATTGAAGGAAAAGAAAATCTATTTTCCTGTGAGTGTTCAGTTGACAAAGGAGTTATGTAGGAAAACTAAAATTTAGTTTGTTCATCTGCCATGAAAAATAAACTTACAGGAAACTTATGTTATCTTTATGTATTCAATAGTTATTTCGAATAAAAGTAATTGTAGGAGCTATTCATCCAATCAAAAAATTAATACATATGAATTGTGACCTTTGAATCATCAATTAACTCTAAAATCAGTCATAAGGAAAGAACAAAATTTACTTTAGTTTGGTTTGGCTTGATAAGCCAGTTGACCTTTCTGTGTGTCTCTATTCAATTTTTTCATACCTAAATATTTCACATCAAATTTTTTTGGATTATTAGTTCGTCTCCGACGGAAGAATCGGAAAAATAATAAATAATAATTTAAACTCAAATTTTTTAATAGTGACAAAAATATGCCAAAAAGTTTTTTTTTTTCCTTATTTTTGTCTTTATTCAAAGAATTTTGAGTTTTGAACATAATTTTTACTTTTTCAAAATTTTCTCGTTTAGATGAACAAATAATCGATAAAAAAATTGACGCAAACTAACAAATACAACAAAAAATGGAATAAAAAAAGGAGCCAAATAACCGGCTTATTTGGATGCTTAAAAGATAAATAGATAAAATAGAATAAAACCAATGTTAACCAACGGTGATTAATTGGTTGGTACAAACAAAACAAAAGACTAATAACAATATTATAAACACACATCTATAAAACCATCATATTGACTGTGTTGCCCACATTTATAAAAGAAAACAAAGAAAAAATGGAGAATTATACGAAATAAGAGAAATAAAGGAGTGCGATAGAACAATAGCCAAAAAAACTTGAAAATGGAGAGAGGGTAGAACTTTCCTGCGACATTAAATTTCATATATTTTGCAAGACCTGTTTTACAGGAAAGTAAATCCTAATGATAAAATTATTTTTTCGGATCCTATAATTTTTCTAGTAACTGAACACCCTAAAACATGTGGGAAAGTTAACTTTTCCATCTTTTTTCATCA
The DNA here is from genome assembly GCA_022606695.1 of Vaccinium macrocarpon. Lineage (NCBI taxonomy): Eukaryota > Viridiplantae > Streptophyta > Magnoliopsida > Ericales > Ericaceae > Vaccinium > Vaccinium macrocarpon. Next base: position 3,344,410 of record CM040171.1, on the reverse strand, counting down.
TTTTTTGACAACTGAACGGGCCTCTTAGTGTCATTTGCCTCCTTTTGGGGGGAATTCGAGACGTTTTGCGGTACCCAAAAATCGACCCTGTTCGGCCCTCTTTTCCTCTCTGCGTAAACCACAGAAGACCCCAAAAATATGGCGCCAAACTTCTAATCCCCTCTCTCTCTCTCTCTCTCTCTCTCTCTCTCTACAAAAGTGGAGCTCTCTGTCATCGCCTCCTCTTCTCCGAAATCGATCGAACCATGCATCGCCAGAGATCGATACTCTCCTTCCTCCAAAGGCCTTCACCTGAAAGCCAGAAACCCAGCGGAAACACGATGGACGGTCAGCGCCTCCCTTCTCAGTTCCCGCCGAAGCAACAGAACCAAAACGCCGTCGTAGCCAATCAACCTCCCGTTGCGTCAACTTTCGGTTCCTCTATCGAAATAGACACCCCGCCAGAGAAGGTGCCTCGTCGGGTTTTCCCGGCGGGATTTGCAGGAAATGGCGACAGCGGGACGAGTTCAATGGTCTCCAGCATTATGCATAAGTTCGTGAAGGTGGATGGTACAGAGAAATGTGTTGATAGGTACGGATTTTGAATTGTTGGGCATTTATCAGTCTCTGCATAGGGTTTGGTTACTGTTTAGGAATCGCTGAGTTACTGATGGAACGCCGACTCATTATTCGGAAAATCAATCGTTCTTGCCATTGGTATATAAGACAGAAAACTGCATTACATGTACACTGGCATGAATCCAACTAAAAAACATTATCAACTGTCAGGCCCGGCCCTGTGTTTCGCGAGCCCCAGGCCTATTCTCAATTTGAGGCCTTCATATATATATATATATATATATAGAATTATATATACATATATAATTTTTTATATATATATAAATTTTTTCTTTCTACGAGAAGGGGCCCCAAAAATCGGGGGGCCAGGCCCGGGCCTCCCCGGCCTGCTCACAGGGCCGGGCCTGTCAACTGTTGCCTTTGTGAAGCATGATACGGTCTAATTTGCACTTGGCTGACTATTTGAGATTCAGGGGCGCCCCCAACAGAGGGGATCAGTTGCAGCTTCCGCGATACCAAGATAGGGGTATTATGGTGATTGATGGTGTAAACCTAGGTCATAAATTGCTATACGCAGCCGATGTAACTTGTACTCCATTCTTCATTCTTCATCTGATACACTGTGAAATTTCATCGGTGTGAGCTGTTTATTCCTGAACCACACAGGTGGTTAAGTTGGGGAACCAAGTAAAAAGCTATGTGGTCTGCGTTTTTGTTTCTATTCTTGGTTGTTATTTGCTCTTTGTGCGTTTGTTGGTTTGACCGATTTCCCACATCAAAAACTTGTTTTGAAACCATCATGTGCAAGGTAATTATGGTGGTTAGATTCTATTGTTGGAATAAATTTCTGATGAATATAACGTGATGCTTAGATTGGGTTTTAGTAATTTTAAGGTAGGCATATTTGTTTACTTATGCTGAATAGAGTCTCATTTGTACGGTTATTATTACTTCTTCTGGTTAGTTAGGAAATATTCAGTTTGTTGTGTACTTTGACTTGTTTGGCATGTAGCTTTTGCAACTATGTGCTATTTTTCTAGTCCAAAACCCCCTTAGACAATGTAATTATAGCTAATTCTCCTTATACACCTCTTTAGTGACTCTGCTAACTTCAAAGCTATACCTTGCGTCTATCTGTCTATCTATCAAATTGCAAAGGCAAATAAAAACACTCAATTCTTGCCTGTTCCCATGGGTCACTTTTTCTTGACCACATTTCTTGTGTTGTTACCTTTGATACCTCTATGTCAGCATATTATAGCATTTGTATGCTACTTTTAGGAACCAAGCATGTGGCAGTTCCTCCAATGTTTTCTCAATTTCTAGTAAATCAAGTGGCCTGGAAGCATTGTCTAATGAGCATGCAGCTTTTGAACATCCTTTGAAGGGAAATGTAATCAACTCCAATGGAAAAGATCGCCCAGGGGATAAGGGGTGCCCCTTGCTTATAAAAACCAATGATGATGATATTTTTGGGCCAGAAACACCGGGTACTCGGCCTCTTGTTCCGCGGTTGAAGCGAATTCAAGAGGACTGCTCCAACTTTGGGGATAGAAGTGAATGCTCCTTGTTGGACTCTAGCAAACGGATTAAGTTACTTCAAGATTCGAAGGCTGGAAAAAAAAACCGCGAAGAGCTATCTGAAGTTACTAGTAAGTTTGAATGGCTCGATCCGTCTCAGATCAGGGATGCTAACGGAAGGAGACCCGACAATCCACTGTATGACAAGAGGACGCTGTATATACCTCCAGTTGCGTTGAATAAAATGTCAGCATCTCAAAAGCAATATTGGAACGCTAAATCCCGTTATATGGACATTGTGCTTTTCTTCAAAGTGGTCAGTTATGAAGCTCCCATTCTTTTTCAGATTGTGTTGTCATATTTTGTGTCCAGGAAATACCATACTCTAATATGTAGCTCAACAAAGTCAAATTGTTATGGTTATATGACCAGGGCAAGTACTATTACGGGCACTAGTTTCCTAAATTGAACAAAAAAGAAACACGATTCATAAGCATCTTCGTTCATTCGAAAGCCCACAAGATCATCGTACACTTATCACCTTATCATTTTCTTCTTTTCTGTTGGGAATCCCACCTCCTCTCTTTTATTTTTCCTTGTAAAACTAATGTTTCTATGAATGTAACTATGCCATTATGAATGGACAAGATTGTATCTTACCTTTTGCTTTTTCCCCATACGACACTTGGCTAACACTACAGCTATGGATGCTATGTAGGGAAAATTTTACGAGCTGTATGAACTTGATGCTGAAATTGGTCACAAGGAGCTTGACTGGAAAATGACATTCAGTGGTGTGGGAAAATGTCGACAGGTATTTTCTTATGGCACTAGGTTTCTATTCTCCTCCTATTCATCTCGTGGAGAGGTTTTTGTAAATGTCGAAATAATTTCTATTCATTGAAATGTTTCTTTGGCTAGGTTGGCATCTCTGAGAGTGGGATTGATGATGCTGTTCAGAAGTTGATTGCTCGTGGGTGAGGAAATGTTCCCTGTTTTACTATTTTTTGCAAAATATTCCAATTGGCATGAGTGGTGAATGTATCTTAGGACTAGATCTTACCCTCTGAATGGCTGCAAATGCTCTATTTTTAAAGCAAAAGGAGTTGTGGGAAGGTAAGGACACCTTGCACCTTTTGTAGCGCAGATTGGCCCCGGATAGAGCATGCCAGTCATTAGTCAATATCAATTGGCATTGGCCCACTCATGTACCCATTATTTTAATTGGCTTTATACTATCCAGTCGTTGCAGCCTATTATGCCATATTTTGTTTCTGAAGGTATAAAGTTGGACGGATGGAGCAGTTGGAAACATCTGAACAAGCAAAAGCCAGAGGCGCCGGTTCTGTAAGTTTTCCACTAACCTTTGACATTGCCAAGTTCTTTCACGTGCTGATTGTTTTATCATTTTCTGGGTCATAATTGAGAAATAAAATTCTTTTCATTCTTATTTCCACCTACAGTAGTTCTCATAAGGTGTAGCAACCTGCCGTTTAGCCCAGGAACTTGTGAAGGTTGAATATGTTTGGGCAGAACCTATTCAGAAGCCTAAGTTTCAATAATGTATGATATTGTCACCCCAATCTTCCAGGCTATAGCCAGTCTATGACTCATGCACCTTAAGTCAACAAGGTTGGAAAACACAAATAAGCCCAACTTGCATTCAAAACCTTTCATCCTTGGGGGATCTAAAGGCTTTTATCTGGCCATTTAGAATTCTAAATCGAGGAGAGGGATGAAGACTTCGAAATTTCTTTTATTAGCTTTTATTATTTATTCATCTTACTTTCGTTATCAATCATGATTCTGTCTGTTGCTCTCAAAAAATATTACTGGATTCATGATGTTTTGTAGTTGGCCGAACACTCTAATCCTTCTCATTAGTTACATCTGGTTTCTTGTAGAAGCTATGGTGTAGACAAAGCTTATTAATATTTTGCAACCCACTGTAATTGCAAATAGACATTATTTGTATGTACCTCCGTCAAATGGACCTCAGTTAACAATCTTGGGGTCTTGTGGAATGTAATTGCTTCCTTGTTTTGCATTTCTAAGTTAGCAGCTCCCGGTTCTCTCTTACTGCGCTAAAAGTAGTTAGTATAGCAAAATTAATACAGCCACTCAAGTATTTTGTCACTTTTTATATTTTGGAAACTTCTGGTCATGTCTCATTTTCAGATATACAACTAGTGTCTCACTGACAGATGGTTCCAACATGTTGCCAGTTGAAGATTTGATATCACGTGAATCAATGAAAATGCTATGATCTGTAATATTGGTTTCCAGGTGATTCAAAGAAAACTAGTTCAAGTGGTCACGCCGTCAACCACAGTGGATGATAACTTAGGGCCTGATTCCGTTCATCTTCTCGCCATAAAAGAGGTTCACATTGTTATTTCTTGATTAACCGTACAAATGTTGGATTTCTGCTTATTTTATTTTTATCTCCTTGTTCAATCTATGTTTCATCAATTGTGATTTTTCTTTTTTGTGGTGGTTTGTTGTTTTGACATTTGTATCCAGGGTAGCTGTGAACTGGGTAATGGCTCAACTGCATATGGATTTGCTTTTGTAGACTCAGCTGCTTTAAAATTTTGGGTCGGTTCCATTAGTGATGATGCCTCATGCGCCACCTTGGGGGCCTTGTTGACGCAAGTATGTTTTGTTTTCTTAATGATTTGAATAATTTTTGTATTGCGATCTTTGAAAAAGGCATCATACTATTATCTTCTCATTTGTTTTTGATACTAGGTTTCACCTAAGGAAGTTATATATGAAACTCGAGGTAACTTATTTACTTGATCTTTGAATTATGGATTCCAATAGTCATCCAGAACTTTTCTCCTCACGACTTATTCTCAAATATGTTCCAGGGATGTCCAGAGAGGCTCAAAAAGCTCTAAAAAAATACACATCAACAGGTGAGTATACGGTTAGCACCTTTAGTTTGCATTTTTCAGAAAATTCTCTTATTCTTTTATCAGCTTATATTGTTGCTCTCTTACATTGAAGCAGACTGACAGGAAAATGGCAGATAGAAATCCTCACAACTCAGAAATTTTATATGTTTTTTTTTTGTGTGTGTGATTAGTTTTATGACTTGAGAGTAATGAAATGTGATTCAACCACAATTGGCTTTGAGCCATAGTTTGCTGTTACCATGAAGAGTCGGTCTCTTGTTGTTATTCAGTTTCTGTCCATTCTTGGGGGCTAGTTGTTCTAGGAAATGACATCTCTCTCTCACGTCACCCATCGTTCATTTGGAAGAATTTCATTTATGGACTTGTGTTGGTATGGCAGACAAGGTCCAATTTTGAAAGACAAGGGACTATTGTTGAAGTAATGTCTATCTCGCAGGATCATCTCAACTGACTCCAGTACAACCAGCCATTGACATGGGCAATGGTTCTGAAGTCAGAGATCTGATTCAGCTGAATGGATACTTCAAAGGCTCTTGTAACAGGTGGGATCATACTCTTGCAGGTGTTACACACCAAGATCTTGCGTTACATGCTCTTGGTGGCCTTATTAGTCATCTATCAAGGTTGATGGTAAGCTTTCTCGTACTTGGTAGTATGAAATATCTGTCGTAGTTTGGTGACGAGCATCTTCCAATTTTTTGGCAGTTAGATGATGTTTTGCGCAATGGAGATATTCTACCATACCAAGTCTATAAAGGTTGCCTCAGAATGGACGGGCAGACACTGGTTAATCTTGAGATTTTTAGTAATAATGCTGATGGTGGTCCATCAGGCAAGTTTTTGCAACTAATTTTCAAGTGTTGCTGCTTGTTTCAAAGACCAATTGCCCTCTCAATTGCAACATTTTGATTTCCTTAGTTATGTTACTTCAAGTTTCTCTTATTTGAGTTTCAGGTACACTGTACAGTTATCTCAATAACACTATAACTGCATCTGGGAAGCGTCTTCTAAAGAACTGGATCTGCCATCCTCTGAAAGATATAGAGGAAATTAATTGTAGGCTTAACGTGGTTGAAGAACTAATGACGCATCCAGAGGTTGTGTTGCTCATCGCTCAATATTTTCGCAAGCTCCCAGACTTGGAAAGGTTGCTTGGACGAGTTAAGGCTAGCTTTCAGTCATCTGCTACACTCATTCTGCCTTTATTTGGCATTAAAGTTATGAAGCAGCGAGTAAGTCTTTTCTACCTCTAACATGTGCTAATGTGGCTTTTGTTCACTCTTGAATAGGTTTTGAAATTGCAGATCTTTTTGAGTAGTTTGCAAATGAAGAGAGCATTTTGTAGCAAGTCTTTTTGTTTGATGTAAAACATATTAAGTAGTCAGGACTGTAAGCACAAGCTCACATGGTCCCATGGTGGAAGTTAGTTTTGAAATTAAGCATCAGTTTTGAATTAAGCATCTCTTGTGTTGGTTTGCATTGCAATTTTTTTTTTCCCGATGTAAACATATAACCGTTTGAGAGTGGCCACACAGGTAAAAACATTTGGGTCTCTTGTTAAAGGCTTGCGTGTTGGAGTAGATTTGTTAACACTTCTGCAAAACGAGGGGCAGACGATCTTATCAATGTCAAAAGTTCTCAACCTCCCAGTGCTAAATGGTAGCAACGGGCTTGATAAATTCCTCACTCAATTTGAAGCAGCTGTAGAAAGTGACTTCCCCAAGTATCAGGTGCTTCTTTACGACTCTATCAATCACAGTTGTTATCAAACTTGCCTTCTTTATAGTTGAGGATTACCTGGCGGTGAATGCTGACTGATCCACTAGCATGGCTAGAAGTATTGTGATCATAATTAGAGGACACTGCATTTTGATGTCATATGATGCAAATGAACCTGCAGAGTCTCAAGTTTTATCATCCAGTTTCTGTAACCAGCCCTATGCATCCAACGAACTTAAAGTTTGGCTTCCTCATTTGAATGATATCTATGCAATTTGTTTGTGACAATATATTGATCATAACTTACGTAATCCATGGTACCAGGACCATGTGGTGAAGGACTCAGATGCTGATATACTCTCGACTCTGATTGAGTTATTTGTTGAAAAAGCTGTTGAATGGTCTCAAGTCATTCATGCCATAGCTCGTATTGATGTCCTAAGATCTTTTGCAGTCACGGCAAATTCTTCATGTGGGGCTATGTCTAGACCTGTCATTTTGCCTCTTTCTGAGTCCACCAGTTTCTCCCAAGTGATCAGAGGACCAATTCTTAAAATCAAAGGACTGTGGCATCCAAATGCCATTGGTGAGAATGGAGAAGTTCCTGTTCCAAATGATATTGTCCTTGGAGAGGAAACAGAGGGTTATCATCCCCGAACTTTGCTATTGACTGGACCTAATATGGGTGGAAAATCCACCCTTCTTCGTGCTACTTGTCTAGCTGTTATACTAGCCCAGGTATGTTTCCTCATATTAAATCTGGAATCTTCACGTAGTGGAAATAACTGGCTGCTTCCGTAGTTTTGGAATCGTGAAAATTCCAATAGTTAATTGTTCCTTATTCTGTGATTAAACTTTTACCTTGGCTTGCAGCTGGGCTCTTATGTACCTTGTGAGATGTGTGTTCTTTCCCTTGTGGATACCATTTTCACTAGGCTCGGTGCCACTGATAGAATAATGACCGGCGAGAGTAAGTTCTATCTAGCCAGCTTACATAGTGGTTTTAATGGATCCTTGAATCAATAATGTTTTTGTTTATTTTATTGTCATTATGATACCATCGTCCAACTCTAATAACATAAGAGGGAGTGCACCCTATGTTGGAAAGCATAGGTTTAATACCATCGTCCAACTCTAATAGCATAAGAGGGAGTGCACCCTATGTTGGAAAACATATGTTTATGGTGGCAGATACCTCAAGAATTATGGACTCAGACAATGAAATTTGGTTTTGATCATGCTGCTCAGTGATATCATTAGTTACACGCAGCCTTTGCGTACAAGTTTACCATCATACCCCAATTGGCATGCATTTCCTTGATTCTCATTGAAAGGTCTTTTTTACGCAAGTCATTAGGGTTTAGGGTTTACATACGAACACCTCAAGATTGACTTCTCAAACTCCATATATTCAGTCTTGTGCCTCTGATTTTGCAGGTACGTTCTTTATTGAGTGCACAGAAACTGCATCAGTTCTTCAAAATGCGACACAAGATTCACTGGTTATTCTTGATGAATTAGGACGAGGAACGAGCACCTTTGATGGATACGCTATCGCATATGCTGTGAGTTTTCAACATTTCACCAATGGATATCAGTTTTATCAGCACTTATATTACCTATATTGTCGAAGGACTAACAGAACATATTGTTAAATCAGTTGAAAGTTGGGCACTACAATAGAAAAGCTTAGTTCAGATTCTTGTGAAAAAGGGATGTAGGTCTAACTCATAGGACACGAAAGAGACAGTATTAAGGGCGGACCCTGTGCACAAAACTCTAGCAGATGCAGAGTCTGGGAAGGGAACGGTTAATAAAGTGACAATCTCTGGAGAAAAAAGATAGAAGGGCACTTCTAGTAAAAAAATGTTGAGCTGGCCGGAAATAGTTATTGCTACATTATTAACCGTCATCTACAATATTTCCACAGGTTTTTCGCCATCTTGTTGAGAGGGTCAACTGCCGGTTACTTTTTGCAACACACTATCACCCACTGACGAGGGAATTTGCTTCTCACCCTCATGTCATATTGCAACACATGGCCTGTGCTTTCAAGTCAAAATCCAATAAACCTTATGAGGGAGGCAAGGATTTAGTTTTCCTTTACAGGCTAGCTTCTGGGGCATGCCCAGAGAGCTACGGAATGCAAGTGGCTCTCATGGCGGGGATCCCAAAACAGGTTGTGGAAACTGCAGTAAGCGCTGGACAAGTGATGAAGGAATCGATTGGAGAAAGTTTCAAGTCGAGCGAACGGAGGTCTGAGTTTTCGAGTCTCCATGAGGAGTGGCTGAAAACGATGTTAACTCTCTCGAGTAATGAAGAAGGTAATGTCGATGATGATAACGATGCCTTCGATACCTTGTTTTGCTTGTGGCATGAGCTGAGAAACTCATATAAAGTGGGTAAATAGGAGGATGAAGCCTACAGTTTTGATTTAGAAACTTGAAGCAATGTGTTAGTATGGTTTGTTGTGATTATAACTTGCTTTATCTATTGTGGACAGTAAGACAATGCAATAGAAGATCCATATATTATTTCCGAAGTACCCAAAAAAAAAGATCCATATTTTGTTCATAATCCTTCACCCAAATTCAATTGAAAAACTGGAAGTAGTGTTTTTACTGGATAAATCCCCCCATCATTTGCATATAATTTCAATCTGCTTTGGAATTATAAAACCTAGCCTAGCTTTTAAATTGCTTATAGTTGAGGAGTGGGGCCCCCTATAGTGAGCAGAACTCACTACACCCTGATGTGAACTCCTCACAACAGGCCCCGTGCTTCCTTACGGTTGTAGCAATGGGGATTGCAATGATCTCAGTTTTTGCTAACGCACTTGTATAGCCTAAAAACTATCTGGCACATTCGGGGGTCTTTTTTTATGCGTATGTCTCATGTACCCATCAATAGTGTCAAAACCTGCGGCAGTTGTCCTCCTCTGCATCGGGTCCCGAAAACTCGAGCTGCCCCTGCCCCCACATACGGTAACTTCCGGACTACAGCTCAAATCAGTCCTGCTTTGGGTACGCACATTTGCGTGTGCCACATGCATGAACATATCTTAACCGTTCATTCCAACAAATCAATAGTTTGGCTTTTAAACACTATTTGACCAATAAGAGTTAACTTTTAACCGTCAAAGAGTATTTAACATCTGGACCGTTGAAAATGCTTTTGGATGGTTAAGATGTATTGTCCATGTATTTGACGTACGCAGGTGTGCATACTCACAGGATTTTTGGGCTCAAATTCTCTTGATCATAAAAATCTTTCTGATAACAAACTCAATTTTTCCAAAAGGAAAATTCCGTGTTGTTCCAAAATTAATCCATCAAGACTAGCAAATTATGATGAAATCCCTAAAATTGAATCTCCTATTTAACTTACTCACTTCAAGATTTTATACGTTACATTTTATATTGACTCGATCATTCCTTTTTTTGTTCAATTTTTTTTCTTGACTTTCCAAAATCAATTGACAAAATTAGCATAGTCGAGACCATTTTTTTCTCTCCATATAACTTGTAATGAATATCTTCCCCAAAATCCTCACCCCTGTACAGTCGCAAGAACATATAACCTCCTGATATTCCAATTCTACCCTCCTACCATATGTATTATCCTTCACTTCCAAGGGTAATTTGGTCATTCAACAACCCAAAAACCAAAAGCAACCCAACTACTTAACATTTTTGCCCATTTCCTAACTGTTTTTGGAAACAGTTTCCCACAAAACTCTCAGATGCAGAGCAATGGTGAACAAGTAATAACAGACCCAATTCCAAAAAAAAAAAAAAACTCAAACATGGCCAAGCTAAAGGGCAAGGAGCTGGGCCTCTCATGCATGTTAAACACCGAGGTGGGAGCCGTTCTGGCCGTGCTACGGCGGCGTATGCCGGAATCCAATTCCCATTTCCTCTCTCCACCAGACGATGGTTACGATACCGCCATTCTACAATCGTTGAAATCCCTTCGTGCCCTCATATTCAATCCCCAACAAGAATGGCGAAAAATCGATCCGGCTATTTATCTGTCACCTTTTGTGGATGTGATTCAGAGCGAGGAAGTGCCGGCGGCCGCCACCGGTGTCGCGCTCTCGTCGATCTTGAAGATATTGAAGCTTGAGATATTTGATGAGAAGACTCCCGGGGCAAAAGAGATGTTGAACTCAGTTGTTACGGCCATTACTGGATGCAGGTCTCTTTTTTTTTCGAATACTCATTTTGGCAAATATATGTTTTAAGTATATTAGAATCAGGGTCAGTCTCGATGTTTGGGTTGTCCAAGCCCGACCCCAAACAGGTTAGAAAAAATGAATACATTACCAAAAGAAGTTTCTGAAAGCAGAAAATTGATCAGGGTAAGATGTTTGGGTTATCCAAGCCCGCCCCCAAATAGGTTAGAAAAAATGAATACATTACCAAAAGAAGTTTTTGAAAGCAGAAAATTGATTCCTGAAAATGGTTTTGAGTTTGATTCTAGAATTAAGATTTCCCCAACAGGTTAGAGAGGACAGCTCCAGTTGCAGAGGATGCAGTGATGATGAGGATTTTACAAGTGCTGACAGCGATTATGTACCACCGCGCATCGTTTCTGCTCACCGACCACTCCGTTTGCACCGTCGTCAATACCTGCTTTCAGGTGGTTCAGCAGTCGGCCAACCGTGGGGATTTGCTCCAGCGAAGTGCAAGGTTTCTGTCAACTGTTTACGAAAATCTGCAGACTATTTTGAAACTTTCTTTTGCTTGATTAAAGTGTGGAGGGTGTGCTTGGCTATAGCGTAATAGCAACCACTCTAGACATGACCATAAGGACTCCAGACCCTAGGCGGGTCCCGTGAGAGATCAATCACTCATATTCAACTGTTTACAATAATCTACATACTATTTTGAAATTTTTTTTGCTTGATTAAAGTGTGGAGGATGCGACTAGCTATAGCATAATAGCAACCTCCTAGACGTGACCATTAGAACTCCAGATCCAAGGTGGGTCCCGTGAGAGATCAATCACTAATACTCTATGTTTCTAGAAACAGAAAGTCTAAGTGCCCAGAAAAGGCACCGAGAATTTGAAAATCAACAATTGATTTTCATATTCTGGGTGTATTTTCTAGGTACATAGTGATACTGTAGACAAGCTGATACAGAAAGCATTTCCAAAATTTTGAAAATATCATTCTATTGTTGCTTCAACAGGTATACCATGCACGAGCTGATACAGACAATTTTCACGCGGTTGCCTGACATAGAAGTGAGAGACTGGGAAAACTCAGAATCCGACACAGAAGACGGCAGTTTGGACTCCGGGCACGGGATTCGGGCCACAGTTGACATATTCCATTTCTTGTGCTCTTTACTGAATGTGGTTGATGTTATGGAGAGTAATGAGGCAGGATTGGGTTCTCAAACTGCTGATGAAGATGTTCAGCTTTTCGCTTTGGTTTTGATCAATTCTGCTCTGGAACTGAGTGGTGAAAGCATTGGGATACACCCTAAGCTTTTGAGGATGGTTCAAGATGATCTGTGCCACCATTTGATTCATTATGGAACCTGTTCTAGCCCCCTGGTTCTTTCCATGATTTGCAGCACTTTTTTGAACATTTATCACTTCCTTCGCAGGTTAGGATACGTTTTTCAGAATTCGTTTTTTCGTTTCAGTTGTTCATGTTTAGGTGAATAAAAAGGATGAAAGTTCAACCATTTGTTGTAGTCATCTTATTTTAATTTGTCTGGGGCATGAGCCACCCTGCCCTACTAGAAGGCTCCGTCCCTGCCTGATAAGTCTTTTTTTACTTACTCCTATGTTTTTGGAAACAGAAACGATGGACACTTTCGAAAACCCTCCTCATTTCTATGATTTTATTTCAATTTCGTGCAAATGAGGTTGTAAAAGTTTTGACATGTGTTGTGTTGTGCTTTGTAAAATAGTATGTTTTATTGATGAGGCTTGGTACAATACAGGAAGAAAAAATAGGAAACGGCACAGAAAATGGTAGCCGACACCGAGTGGATCTCAGCCGGTGCATTGAGTGGATCTCAGCTGTCGGCTGTTTCCTATACCATTTGATGTTTTTATTTCCCGTTCAAACCACTTTTTGTTTATCAAGGTCTGTTTTCTGAAAAATGAGGTCCAAAAACGGAAAATGAAAACTAAACTTTGATGGAAATTTCCGTACAATGAAACTAAAATGTGAAGTTTTTGGTTGTGCAGGTCAATTCGGCTTCAACTAGAAGCATTCTTCTCATTTGTGTTGTTCAAAGTGATGAGTTTAGGAAACATTATACAGATACAAGAAGTAACAATTGAAGGAATCATAACCTTCTGCAGACAACCCACATTCCCTATCGAAGCCTATGTGAATTTCGACTGTGATCCACTTTGTCGAAACGTGTTTGAAGAGATTGGAAAGCTTCTCTGCAAGCATGCATTTCCAGCCGGCGGTGCCCTTACAAGTTTACAAGTCCAAGCCTTTGAAGGACTTGTACTCATAATTCACAACATTGCTGAAAACATAGACAAGGAGGAAAACAGTACTTCAGTCATTTCTGGACCTTACCCGGTTGAGGTTTCCGAGTATAGACCCTTTTGGGAAGAGAAATCGCGAGATGAGAACGATTTGGAAACTTGGGTTGAATTCGTGAGGATGAGAAAGGCGCAGAAAAGGAAGTTATTGATTGCAGGAAACCACTTCAATCGCGACGATAAGAAAGGGTTGGACTACTTGAAGATTTCTAATTTGGTTTCGGATGATCCGAAAGCCTACGCCATGTTTTTTCGGTATACTCCTAGACTTGATAAAACCATGATTGGAGATTACTTAGGGGACCCTGATGAGTTTCACATTCGAGTTTTGAAGGAATTTACCGATACTTTTCAGTTTTCTGGTATGATTCTTGACACTGCTCTCCGGACTTTTCTGGAGAGTTTTCGGTTACCAGGAGAGTCCCAGAAAATCCATAGGATTGTAGAAGCTTTTTCGGAGAAATTCTATGACCAACAATCATCGGAAGTCTTTGCAAATAAAGATGCAGTTTTTGTTCTATGTTACTCTTTGATCATGCTCAATACTGATCAACACAATCCACAAGTGAAGAAGAAAATGACAGAAGAGGAATTCATAAGGAACAACCGCGGGATAAACGACGGTAAAGATCTTCTCAGGGAGTACTTATCAGAGCTCTTCCATTCCATTTCCACCAACGCAATCACCATTTTCGGACAATCGGGTCTGCCAGTCGAAATGAATCCAACCAGATGGATTGAGCTAGTAAATCGAGCCAAAATCGTGCAGCCTTTTGTAGTATGTGATTTTGACCGCCGGATAGGGAGAGATATGTTCGCAACCATTGCCGGACCCTCAGTGGCAACCCTTTCTGCGATTTTTGAACAGACCGACGAAGAAGGAATCCTCCATGAATGCATTGAAGGGTTCTTCTCAGTTGCTAGAATTGCTCAGTTTGGACTAGAAGACATACTTGATGAACTCCTGGCCTCTTTTTGTAAATTCACTACCCTGTTGAATCCTTACGCATCCTCCGAAGAAACATTATATGCTTTCAGCCACGACATGAAGCCGAGAATGGCGACTTTAGCAGTCTTCACAATCGCAAACAGTTTCGGAGAATCGATCAAAGGAGGGTGGAGGAACATTGTGGACTGTTTGTTGAAACTCAAAAGGTTGAAACTGCTACCCCAATCTATCGTGGAACCGAATCACGCTCCCGACTCAGACACGGACAAGAACAACTCAAGATCCGAGTCAGGGGTTTTGTTCCCTGGTGGTCAAGGCCTGAAACTTGGGCACGGGCCACAGAGTTCTGGTATAGTAGGCCGTTTCTCCCATTTTCTGTCCATGGAAAGCGTGGAAGAAAGTTTGACGCTCGGGGTTAGCGAATTGGAGCAGAATCTGAAGGTCATACGGCAATGCCAAGTCGAAACCATATTCAGTAATAGTTCGAAACTACCCGATGAACCACTGCTGAATCTAGGACGATCGCTGATATTTGCGGCAGCCGGAAAAGGTCAGAAGTTTAGTACACCTGTTGAGGAAGAAGAAACAGTTGGGTTTTGCTGGGATTTGCTCCTGATTATTGCTTCATACAATACTGAGAGATTCACAAAATTTTGGCCTCAATACCATGATTTTTTTCTAGCAGTTGCTCAGTTTCCTCTATTTTCGCCGGTCCCGTTTGCAGAAAAAGCAATCCTTGTCCTTTGGAAGATTGCTCTCAAGCTCCCTTTCTTCGTACCGAGCGATAAACTACCGGAGGAGCTCATCTTCAAATCAATAAACTTGATGTGGAAACTAGACAAGGAAATCATCGATACTTGCTGCGAGTTCATCACAGCATCTATCGCGAAAATCATAACTGAATACGCGGGAAATTTGCAGACTCAACTCGGTTGGAAATCGGTCCTTCACTTGTTATCACTCACCGGTCGCCACCCTGAATTTACGTACGATACGGGAGTTGACACTCTTATCACGTTGCTGTCCGAGGGAACCCATGTTTCGCGAACAAACTACGCGTATTGCATTGATTGTGCATTCAGTTTCGTGGCTTTGAAAAACACTCCGACGGAGAAAAACATGAAGATTATGGACTTGATGGCGGATTCGGTGAATCTCTTGATCCAATGGTACAGGAGCGGATATTCAGATCCGGGGAGCAATGTTAGTATGGTAAGCAACACGAGTAGTTCTTCGGTGGAAGATAACATGAAAGCTCTCGGTTCTTCGAATTTCGCGGTGAATTTGTTCATAAAACTTGGGGAAGCACTGAGAAAGACTAGCTTGGCAAGGAGAGAGGAGATACGAAACCACTCAATTTCGGCTCTCCAGAAAAGCTTCGTGCTAGCCGAGGACTTATACTTCACCCCTTCGAATTGTATGAATTGTTTCAACCTCGTGATATTCGCGATGGTCGATGATCTACACGAGAAAATGCTGGAGTATTCGAGGAGAGAGAACGCGGAGAGGGAGGTGAGGAGTACGGAAGGGACATTGAAGATTGCAATGGAGCTATTGACAGAAGTTTACTTGCAGTTTTTGAAACTTTTATCAGAGAGTCCGGGTTTTCGGAGCTTTTGGATGGGAATTCTGAGGAGGATGGATACTTGTATGAAAGCTGATTTGGGTGATTATGGAAAATCAAAAGTGCAGGAAATAGTACCGGATTTGTTGAAGAGGATGATCACGACAATGAAGGAGAAAGAAATCTTGGTTCAGAGGGAAGGAGATGCTTTGTGGGAAACTACTGATATTCAGATTCAATGGATAGCTCCTTCGCTTAAGGACGAGCTATTTCCCGAAGAGTACTCGTAGAGGGCCTTTTTGAATTTTTTGTACATCGTCTCTTTTAGATTATTCGGGTCTTTGTTTACGTCATGTGTCCTTATGAAGAGTTGTAGAGACCTTTTTTTTTTTTGTGTACATCGGGTCTTTTAGACGGTCTCTTTTAAATTATCCGTGTCTTTGTTAATGTCACGGGTTGGAACTAGTATCTCTAAAAAACGATTTTGAGTTGATAATAGGATTTTCCTCGGAAGGAATTTGTTTGTGGGTTTTTTCCCCCTTCTGGGTAGAGGTAAACTAGAGTATTGTGGTACCAGGTCCCCAAAATCTTTGTTCCCCTGTGCCTAATCTGTTTTTGAGCAGTTGAATTATGTTTTAAGGTTTCAATGTTTTAAAAATTAACTTGTATCTAATGGTTAAAAATGTACAAAAATAGAGGAACAGAGAAAATCGGCACAGAGGATTTGATTCCGAGTACTGTTAACTACTATGATGTTAAGAGAGGAAATCAAAATTCTCTTGTGGAGCTTTTCTCTGTTCCATTAGTTTCATTAGATTCTAATTTTTCCTTATGTATTCTGGCCTCCAGTGGTGCTGGTTTTTATTTATTTTATTTTTTTAGAGCTTCTTCTTGATTTCCAAGTGGACATCAATTTTGTTTTTAGCGTTCAAGGTGTCCAGACTAGTTTGTTTGCTCCTTACCCGATCCGTAAAGACACTTATTCCACAAGGGAAATAGGCATTTTCTAAAATTAGAGGAACAAACTGTCTTTCTGTTGTCATTACATGTAATAGACTAATAAAATCCAAAAAGTTAGTGGAATAACTTGTCTTTTTGTTACTGACTTAACAAGTGAAAAACCAATTTAGCTTTAAGTCTCTCTCTCATCATTCCAACTCCCTCAAATTTCTCTCAAGTGGGAGGCTAATTAGGGAGGGAAAATCATGATCCCTCGTTCAAGGAAATCATGATATCTTAGCTTCTAACTAAACCGGCCCCAGAATTCTCCAAAATCATGTCTTTATTGCCGCCCCGCCCCCCCTAATTGTCAACTTTTTCGTAAAAGTAATTAAAACCATGCAGAACTTTTCCCTTCACATGAAATAGCTTTTTAGTAATCAAACATGCTATCAAAGTCTTGGATTTTTTTTTTTTTTTTGAACTGATCAAAGTCTTGGATTATTTATTCTGTAGCAAGATTACACTTTGGTCCCAGTAGTTTCAATCTCATCAATTTGAACCTTACCCTTTGACAGTCCACTGTTCAGTGTTGTCTCTTCACCGTCCTGCACTACTATTTCAAAGGCACGAAAGACAATTGAAGCTAGAGAGCAGAGTGGAGAACAGGTGAAAATGTAAGGACCACTAGTGTAATTCGTTACTCCCTCCGTTCCTTAATTTTGGTCCACTCTTGGAAACGTGTATTTTTGCGAATGTAAAAAATTGAATTTTCATAAATTTTTTTTTTGAAAGAGCACAATGAGCACTTTAATTTGGTGCAAAAGATTTTACAAACTTAATTATGAAAATACATTTTATTTGAGTTTGAAAATGCACGTTGTCCCGTAGTGGACCAAAATTCAGGGACGGAGTATTATTCATAAGCTGGATTTGTTGTGAATAGTCTAGTACCCCCATAGTAATTTGTCAAGTTGGTTGAGTTGTTTGCTCGTTTGAAATACTAACCGAAAACGACAGAGGGATTAGACCGAAACGGAAATGGATGTATAAGGAGGTTCAAAGTTCGAATTAATGAAACTGAAATTATTGGGACAAAAGTGAAATTTCGCTATATGGATCTATGGTGTAATTTGCCCCTTGACAAACATCTCTTTCCTACAAATTTCTGTGCCCTCATGATTGATAGCTTTAAAATATAACCAAAAGAGCCAAATAACCATCTCAATGAACCCTTTAAGTATGATATGACCATCCTTAAACAAAACTCCGCAATCATGATTTATTAACAAGCAAGCAACCAAAACCTAGAGCTAACTATGAGAACCCTTTATATCACCGAGAAATCTAAAGCCAAATAGGCGAAATTTTATCTCATTTCCTCCGGTTTCGCTATCATTTTTGTCCTCTTCAATGCCAAGAGCAAGAACACAAGTTCTTGATTCAAGTGATCTAATGAACACAACTCAAATTTTCAGAGAATCAATAAGGATTTTACTACTCCACTCAACCTTTTTCCATACAATCTCCATCTTCCTCCTCTCACCTCTTCCAATCTCTCTCTTCATCTCCCACTTCCTCATCAACAAATTTCCTCAAACACCTTCCTCCTCCATCCTCAAAATCACGGATCGTTTACTTGGGCAAAATCGTAATCTCCTCCTGCCCAATATACTTTCCAAAGCCATTGACATCATCATTTGCCTCCCTTCAACCGTCACTTTCTGTCTCCTAGGTAGAGCCGCCATTGTTCAAGCAGTTTCAGACATCTACAGCGGAATCAACCTCAATGGAAGAAGGTTATTCATAAGAAGTGGATTGGTTTGGGTCAAGCTTCTTCACACAAGTTTTTGGGAGTTCATAATTCTACTTTCCCTCTTTGGAGCCTTTTCTGCTACTTTGGCTACACTGCCAAAGGTAATATTTGTATTTGGCATATGTTCAAGGGCATTATGTTTTTGGGGTGTCCTAGGGTTTTTGGGTATACCCTTTTGTGTGGCCTTTGCACATGTAATGGTTGTGGGCAACTTAGCTAAGGTTTTATCAGTATTGGATGGTGAGTGTTTTGGGTTTGATTCTTTAGTCAAGGCTAGAATTCTGATGAGAGGGAGGGGACAAACTGCCCTAGCTTTGGCTTTGGTGAGTAATGTCGGTTTTAGGCTCGTTGGGTGTTTGTTTGAATTTAGGATGGGAAAAGGGTTGAGCTTGTGGGAAGGTCCCATTTTGGTTTCCATGTACTCTTTGGTCCTTGTTTTGGACACCATCACGAATGTCGTTTTCTATTATACATGTAAACCATGTACCGAGTCTGTCTTTTGAATTAATCAAATTACTGCTTCTTTTTTTTCCCTGTTGTTTTCTTTTCTGTCACATAGTGCAGCATGATTCTGCGCCATTATCACACATTATGACAGTTTTTTGCTACTCCTCCCTGGTAACAGTTCCGAACAGTCCAAATTTTCACGGTAAGAGTTGCTAGTACCTTCAGTAATTGTTGGGGACAATTATTGGAGAGGATCCATTCCGGTTTTATTTGAAGGATGGTCACTTTAGAATCAGTACTACAAGGAATTTCTCGAATTGTAAGCATATGCAAGGCTCGAAAATACGGGCTTGGGGCCTATTGTGCCTTCCAAGGAGGTTCAGTTTGATCCCAAAAAAACTTATTCGTGCAATTCACCTTGTAGGGCTGCTGGGATAGAATATTTTCGCAAAAAATTAACTTGATCGAATATCATAACTATATGATCAAATGAAATTTGTTTTGACTTGAAATTCCAAAATGCCTTTTTTTTTTTTTTTGGGGGGGGGGAGAAAAACTCACACACACACACACACTTACTTATCAGCAATCATAAATGTAGTGTTAGGTTAGATAATTTAGTTTAGTTTTGATGATGTCATAAGGTGTAATGAGCGGAGAAAGAGATAGAGAGAGAAATAAGAGAAATGATGATATCATCAAAACTAAAACTAAAACTAAAACTAAACTGGAAAACGAACAGGGTCAGAGTTACTTGACTTGAATTTTGTGGGAATGTGTACTCGTCGAGCTCTAAATATGAACAATTTGAACCAAATTTTTAGGATCGGAATAAAACCAGACTCAGCATAAACCTGGCTCCAAAAAGTGCAGATTGTCGAAGCTACCATCGGGTTGTCACACTGCCGCCGCCGCCGCTGATGATGGAAGACCGGATCTGGAAATTCTGATTTCGAAATTGAAATCGAGCTCGGCTTCTGTGCAACCCATTTCGAGTTCAATTTCCCCGAAATTAAACTTATCAAATTTCCCTTACCTCATGAGTCAATTTCTTCATATGAAAGACAATTTGGTACTTTCAATATGGATTAAAAAAAAAAATGTTTTATGTTTAAAATGTGCAATACCCCATATAACTGGAGCCTTAAATTTTGGGGCCGCGCACATGTCTATAAATATCATAAGGGTTGGTTTGGGTGAATTGAAAAAACTATTTTTTTGGTTTTTTGGTTTTGTCCTTAATCAAATTTTTTTTACATTTTTTGGTTTTTGATCGATTTTTGTTTTTTGGATTATTTTTCGTCTTTATTCACAAAACTTTAAGTTTGACTAATAATTTTATACTTTTCAGATTCCTCTCGTCGAGACAAGTCAAGAAACCACAAAAAATCGACTGAAAACTAACAAATGCAATTTTTTTTTGAATAAGGACAACTAAAAAAACCAAAAAACCAATTTTCCCAATTCACCCAAACCAACCCTAGATATCCCATACATCATCATTATCCTAAGCCATTAGATGTCCTCTCTCTCTCTCTCTCTCTCTCTCTCTCTCTCTCTCTATATATATATATATATATATATATATAATGAACTTCCTATCCAAACTACAAAATCCAGATCTACCGTTTGGACCTCACTTTTCAGACCAAATTTCGACAATCTGAACTGTTAGATGTGTTTAAAAAGTGTTTTTAAAGTCCAACGCGAGGATTTGATTGGAGCATTTTTTCATAAAAAAATACCAAAAAAGGCTTGATTGGAGCATTTTTTCATAAAAATCGTCAAAATTTGATTTGAAAAGTGGAGGTCCGGGCATTAACAAGTTGCGAGAGTTTGGACCAAAAGTTTATTGTGTGTGTATATATATATAACACAAAACCCACTCTATTTTGCCATGGATTTATTGGAATTCTTTTCCGTTCGTCTTCTCTGGATCTCTAGCTTACCTCCTTTGTGCTCTGGTTGCCCTATTGACTGGTCGTGATCTCTTGGAGGTCGGGAAGGGTCGTTGGAGCTAGTTTGGTTGGGTTATTGTTATCAGTTTTTATGGATCTGTCTTAGGCATGCGCTTTCTCTTCTTGAAGATGAAGATCGGAGGTGTGGTGACCCCTCGGCTGGGTTTTGATATTGACCTTCCAGCTTGGAGGAGCTTGATGCAGGGAGAAGCCTCGTTTTACAAAACTATTTTCAAGAATAAATTTGAACAAGTCTGAAGATACTCCCTCTATGAACAAACGATAATTTAGTAAATACTCAGCTAGTTTTTTCATTCAATAATTAACAGCTAAATTTTAATGTCACCGTACAACTTATTTTATACTAGCAAACTAGGATCGAAAAGGAAACAACAAAACATGAAGCTGAGTAAATCCCCAGAAATACTAAAAAGGAAATAAATTCATTGAAAGCTAAATCTCTTGGTGGACAAGAAAATAATAAAAAGAAAATAAAATCAACCCAAATAAGAAAACTTAATATTCTAGGATTCTAGACAATTTTACTAAAATATAAAGATTCCTTCTTCTTCTTTTTTGTCTAAACAACCGGTATCTGAAAGCCCACTGGACCTTGACTAAATCTAGTTAGAGCCGGGTCGGCCCACGAAGGGGTAAAGCTCTCCTAGGGCAAGTTTCCTCCATTCACAAGACTCAAACTTGAGAGCTTGCTTAAGGAAAACTAGTGTCGAACCACTTGAACCAACCTGCATTGGTAAATATAAAGATTTCTAATAAAATGCTAAAACTAGAATAGTAAAATAAAATCCTAATATCTAATTTGCATCATTCTCCCCGGCTTCAAGAAATTTGTCCTCGAGTTTATACAATTGAATTCTTCAAATCTTGTGTACATCAACCTTGTACTTAAATTAATCTTTTCAAACCCAAACTCCAAAGAAGCATCTTCGAATATTAGCAGAGAGAGCTCGAAAGTTAGGCATGAAGCCCACACCTTGTTTCTTGCAAAATCATCAATATACGCCCAAAACCATCATAATGCGTGATAAATTTATCTCATTTGGTTTTTGTGGGAATGTGTACTCGTCAAGCTCTAAATGTGAACAGTTCGAACCAAATTTTTAGGATCGGAATAAAACCTAATTCAGCAAAAACCTGGCTCCAAAAAGTGACTAAGGGACGTTGTAGTGCGCAAAAACTTACTACACAATGTAGTGCACTTTATCCGGCCGCCCATTTATGTTAGAAGTCTAATCCACCTGAGGTTCTTTCCATGTGTGCGTAGACCTAATCCATTGGGGAGTATACACAGAGTCCACTACATCACACGGACCTAATATACATTGAATGACACATATCCACTTAAAAGGCTAAACATTGTAAGGGGTGAGTCATCCAATTGTATAGTATTAAGGTCCAACTATTTTTCTATTTATCCGACGTGGGACTCATCCTTCACACATTTTCCCAACAATTTCGATAATGAATAACTCATGCTTAATCCAAACAATGCACGGTCGGATTAAATTCATTACTCGAATTAAATCTGAACCGTGAATTATCGAAATTGGCAGTCGGATGACGCACTACACCATCCCCCAATCCCCGAAAAGTACACTTCTCCGGTTCTCCCTCATCGTAGCAAGACAGAACCCACCCGAATAACTGCAACTACTCAAACTCTATAAAAGTGAGAACAAAATGCAGCAGTGGAATGCTGCCCGTGTTCCAGCGCTTGCCTCAACTGTACCCCAAACAACAGTTGCGGATAGGAATTCTTGCAGCCATCAATTATTACTAGTATTATTATTTTTTGATGATCGAGTGTTCGGGCCAGTTTACACACACCTCGACTAATTCTCGGGAGAGATTAGCACAGCAACACACTGCCATGACCCTCCACTTAAATTATGGTTTGCCTCCAAGAGGAATCGAACCCTTGCTATGTTGCAAGCAGTCATACACCCTTGCCACTTAGCACTAGGACAATCCAGGGGTGTTGGGTTCAGACATCAATTGCTCATTATTCCTCATTCCTGCATGTTCAACTACCACCTCCCCAATCTTTATTTCCGTCATATCAAAGGCGGATCTTATATGGTATGAGAATGTACTATACTACTACTAATTACAGAAATCACATGAATCAAAGGAATGGCCACTGGCATGGCTGTTTCGGCGAGAGGGAGGTAATGAATGCAAACCTGTAGCACTCACGAAAATGTATGGGGTACCAAAGCTGGATGAGACCTGCCAACCATATACCATCTTCTTCTCTATAGAGGAAAAGAGAATTGCATGGAAAAAGGGGAAATCAGTTGAAAAAGTGGGCTTGCCTTCATACCCGTATTGAATGGCATGGTGCCAATTCCTCAGTTCCTCTTCTATATATTTCCCTGAAGCAGTCTAAATGATCCAAGGGAACAATGACTGGGAAGTGCCTTCTAGTGGTGATGTGGTGCTTCTTAGCTGTGGGTTGTATTGGGGGTAGGATACTGGAGGAGAAAAATGGTGAGGATGTGAAGAAACCAGACTGGTTCCTTGACAGAAATCCGGATTGGATGGGCGGTGACGGTGGTGGGGGTCTTGGTGGTGGTGTTGGTGGGGGGATGGTTTGAGTTTTGGACACTCATTTAGTTTTGATAAAGGAATGGGGTATAGTTTTAGTTATGGGAATCCTGGTAGTGAAGGTATAGGAGGACTTGATCGTAACGAAAAAACTGGTGTTGGAGGTGGTGGCGGGGGCGGCGGAAGTGATTGTGGGACTGGTGCTGGTGGCGGAAGTGAGGGAGGCAACGGAGGTGGTGATGGTGGCATTGGTAGTGGAGGTGGGGGAGGCATTGGTGCTGGTGGAGGCAATGACGGTGGGATTGGTGGCCCGGAAGTGGGGGCGGGATTGGTGGTGGAAGTGGGGATGGTGGGATTGGTGGAGAACGTCACAAGAAAAAAGAAAAAAAACGTCATCCTGGAGGGGGTGGAATTAGTCATGGAGGAAGTGGCAAGGGAATTGGAAAAGGTAGTGGTGGTATTAGCAAAGGACATGGGGGTGGAGGAGGTTCTGGTGGTGGAATTGGGGGCAGTAGTGGTGCTGCCGGTGGGAACGGAGGAGGAAATGGAAACGGAATTGGAGGTGGAGGTGGTAGTGGTAGTGGCGTTGGAGGAGGAGTTGGCGGCGCTACGGGTGGCGGTAGTGGTGCCGAAGGTGGAAATGGAAATGGAATTGGAGGTGGTAGTAGCGCGGGTGGCGGTTTGGGTGGTGGAAGTGGCGCTGGTGGAGGCATTGGTGGTGGTGGGGGCACTGCAGGAGGAATAGGCAGTGGAAGTAGCGGAGGCGGGGGATTGGGAGGGGGAAACGGCAATGGGGTCGGCAGAGGAGTTGGCAGTGGAGCAGGTGGCGGTTATGGGGGAGGTGCAGGGAAAGGGAGTGGCAATGGAGGCAGAGGAGGGGGTGGTGGTGGAGGTGGAGGTGGTGGAGGAGGATTTGGAGGTGGTTCTGGGAAAGGATTTGGGGGAGGTTATGGGTCAGGTGGTGGCGAAGGCAGTGGCATTGGTGGAGGTGGTGGAGGAGGATTTGGTGGTGGTGGTGGTGGTGGTGGAGGAGGAGCTGGCATTGGTGAGAGGGTTGAAGTGAAGAAACCATGAAGTTGATACTATAACTGGTGGTAGTAGGTGTATGCCTCGTACCCTTTGCACCTACATGCATTGCACTATAACTTGAGTTTCACTCAACATTTATATGAACTTTGTACTGTGCTCAATAACTTCCTGTACTCCATGCCCTAATTATTATAACGTGTCTATTCCAGCAACAATAGCTGTATTTCAATCCATTTTGAGTCAGTTTCAATTACAATCCTTGAAATCCATTCTTTCTTTGAATCACTCAAGAAATCGATACCAACACATCAAACATAATACGGATATCAACACTATGCCAGCAGTATAATCAGTACAACATATGCTTTACAAACACTAATTCTATGCAGTCAGTGACAACACAGAAGTAAACAAAACCCTAAAAAAATGATACAAATTATGGGGGCAGTAAGCATGATACACGGAAAATCCGATGAAAGAATAAACCAATAATCGACATGACTACACAAAATTTACCTTGGTCCACATGAGGCGCTAGTGCCCATAAAATACACATTGCTGCTCTCTCTTTATACTCTCTCTGAAGTTTCTTTGCTTCTAGTGAAGAACCTCCATAGTTGGCTCGATCACTTGGCTTAATACACAGCAAAAAGGAACCAAAAATTCCACCCAATGGCATGAAGGGGGGCAACAAGATGATGCTTGCTGTAGAATGGGGTCGAAAAGGAATTATTTTTACCATATCGGCTCAAGCGAATGGATTCCCAACAGCCGAGAAAGTATTTGCTGCAGCAGGTACTGAATACATTCCTCCCGGATGCTGATTCGGAAATGACGATCCAAAAGTAGGCCCATCATTGCTAAACCCAACTACTCCCTGCTGTCTGCAAAGGTTTCCACAAGGCTTCAGTTAGCTATGACATTAGTTCTTGAACATCTTGCAAAAATAAGTCATCTTGAGGTAGTGATTCAATTCAGTTTTAGGAAAAAAAAATTGTGATTGAATAAACATAAGTGGAAAATGCAAACGAGCAATTGTGAGGAAATTTAACCCAAAGGGTTAGCTCAAGTGGTAAGGAGAGCATAGGTAATTGCCTTACAATTACAAAACTCTGGTTCAACTTCCACTAAGAGCTGATTCCCTCCCAAAAAACAAAAAAAAAAAAATCCCACTTAAGACCAAAATCCTGTGTCACCTTCCCCTTCCCCCGCAAGCAAAAGCTTGTGCAAAATAGTTGTGGAAGGGGCTCCAGTTTATGGTGCGGCCACACGAACTTGCCTGATGGAGATTATGCTTAGAAGCAGACAACAGAACAGGAGTTTACCTGGGTAGCAAGCTACTAGGTGCCTGTTGCCCCATGTATGTACCTGAAACATTATTACAATATATCACCACACATAAAGGGAAAATATAATCTTGGTCTGGTAAGGAACTACACACGCACACACACATATGCCAAATGCCATATTACTAGGTGGAGGCACTCCTGACGCTAAAGTTGCTGTGTGGGCAGGCATTGCTGACAGATAAGATGACTGGGATGGCATCCAAGACGGTGAGGAGGTACCAAGGATGGAAGTGTGAAATAAGCCTGCTGGAGCTGCTGCATTTGGTAGAGCCCCTTGCAAGGATGCCACGGAAGGAAACTACATTACAGGATACATGGAACACATTTGAGTAAAGTTCAAACCCTCTTTGAAATATACTCTTTTGTGAGATGAACTCTAGAATGCATTAGAAAGAAATCAACCAATACAAGATTAAGATATTTAACCAGACAAAAGGAAAAATTTGAAACTGAATCTAAATAGAATCTAAGACCTTAAGCAGCCCTATTATTTTTTCCCTCTCTTTTTTGAGTAATGTGTATCTAAGCAGCTCTATTCATCCAATCCCACTCAAAACACTAAGCAGCTCTATTCATCCAACCACACTCAAAACACGAAGCTCTGTGTCAGGAATCCACTCACTGTCAACCTTTTCCCCCCAATTTTGTAGAGTAAGAATCATTTTGACGAGCATACAAGTGGAATTGGGTGCATTAAAGAAAACATGTGCAATCAAATGGCCAGCAGTACCATTGGAGCTTGAACCGTAGATATTTCGGTGCTGACATCAAATGGATTAACTGATTTCGATAACTGTGGATAAGTTGGCAAGGGCTGTAAAAATAAAAAAACAATTGCAGATTAATAACTCTTCAGCAGTTCGGCAAGTTAGGAATAGAAGGCAAGCACCGAGAAATCGACAAAAGCATGTTGAAGTGCTATAGGTACCGTTGCAGTATTATATTGCATATTGAACCCAAACCCGTGTGGACGAGTTTGCCAGCCCGGTGCCACTGCATAAGATGGATAAGTTGCAGTAAAAAGATCCTGCAGATAAAATACTGCTCTCTGTAAGATGTGGAAAACATGGTAGAAATCAACACATTTTAAACAGATGAAAAGAGTGAAGCAAACATTATAAATAAAAAAATCACCTCAGGCAATGCACTTCTTCCACTTGGCTTAGCTTTCATAGTTTCAGAAGTTACATCTGAGGCAGGTTTTAATAAATCCTGCGATGTTTGTGCAGTACTAGGAGGCACTTGTACATTTGAGGCAGGAGACAAATTCCATGGCTGCAAAAATTCTGAGTGTCAACTCACTATGAAATAAACATGGCATAGCTATATAACAGGTTGAAGGAAACTCTCCAATGAGGCACACCTGATTGCTGGAAGATCCACTAACTGGGGGATTGAATGGTTGAGCAGTGGGCTGACTACCAGTAGGAGGAAATAAGGAAGGTTGAACCGCAACTTGAACAAATGAATTGACAGCATTTGATGGCAACACTGATGTCGATCCAGGGGCACCAATCCCAAAGGGAGACATGGGTATTTGCCCTGCAGGTGATGCCACTGGTGCACCGACGGGGGGCAAATTCGTCAAGTTGTTTACAGGCACAGCTGCACGTGGTGAATTACTAGCAAATGGTAATGCTGTCAAGCTGGCAAAAGGTTGAGTTGCCGGAAAACCACCGGAACTAGAAATCCCAGTAGTTTGAGCTGGTGCAGATGCTGAAACCGATAATTGTGAAAGTACAGATTCCAGAGAATTTGTATTTGCAGGAGCTTGAGGTATTTTCACCTCAGGGGGGGAATCAAAAGCTGCCCAGTTGTCAGCACTGGGTGAAGTTGTTGGTTGTGGAACAGAATGGGCCACAGCTGCTTGTGTTTGTCGAATTGCTGTAGTAGGAGGTTCAGGAACAGCATCAAAGTCGATCAAAGTTCCTGAATACTCCCTCCTAAGTTCTGCTGGGTTGCCATTAGACGATGCCAAGCTACTGGAAGATGCATTTCTCTGAAATTATACACAGAGTAGTAAAAGTTGTTTATTCTTCTGGGAAAGCTAAAACATCAACGAAACTTCAGAATGATTGGATATTATGCAATAATATTAAATAAATAATTTTAAAAAAGCACAC
Organism: Vaccinium macrocarpon; assembly: GCA_022606695.1. NCBI lineage: Eukaryota > Viridiplantae > Streptophyta > Magnoliopsida > Ericales > Ericaceae > Vaccinium > Vaccinium macrocarpon. The sequence goes on along the minus strand of CM040171.1, from coordinate 3,316,427 downwards.
TGTGCCAACGAATTTTAAGATACAAAAAATATCAAGTGAAGCAAGCTAAGTTCAGAGTGAGTAGGAAATGCAGAGAAAAGAAGTGGAACAAAGATTGAAAACACATACAACAAATTCCAAAATTGAACATTTCGGTAGCGTTGGTTCAGTGGAAACAAGAATGGTATTTTTATTCTCTTGGAATGCTCATTCCTAAGTTTGTTCACTGAGAAAATGAAAAAATGTACATGAAAGATGTTACCATCATTCACCATCTTTAATGAATGAGCAATTCATTGGGAAGCCAAGGAATGATTATCTCATTCCTTCTCAAAATCATTCCATGAAACCAAGCACTGTCTTAATTCATCACTGTGTGCAGATAAACCAGTGAGGACACATGATACTTACGAGGCCAAAAATTCAGAAACATAAAACAAGCATGGAACCTAACAAGGCACTCCTCACCTGTGTACTAAACGTTCCGTCAGTAGCCCTTCCACCATTAGCTTTGGGAGGTTCAATAATCTGAAGGGGAGGAACATTCTCTCCCAGAATCTCTCTAACGGGGAGAACAGGGGGGCTGGACATTTGAATATCCTCTTGGCGGTCAGGTGACCTACCTTCGAGTTTAGAACTTCCATCAGAAATTCTCCCATCGTCGGATCTTTTTCCATTTCTAAATCTATCTTCCCGTCGCCAGTCATTGACTACCTCAGTATGGGCAGGGCTCCTCCTAGAATCACCATATTGCCGACTTTCTTTATCATATCCTGGGCTTCTTCTTTCTTCGTTACTATTTCTGTAATTTTTATCATCACTTCTTCTGCCAAGACTAGGTCTGTCAGTGTAACGATGTTCATAGGTGTCCTCATATGGAGGGCTTCGAGGCCCACTTTGATATGTATCTGTCCTCCTGCTTTCGTAGGAGTCCTCTGTTTCACCCTGCATGACATACACGTACATCTTTCAGAAACCTAAGAACATAAAAACCAGCCGAGTGGAAGATGTATGTGCTTTGAAACAAACTTATCACAACATCAATTAAGCTATTAGAGACTAATAATCCTCGTTACCAATATTCAATAGCTTCAAACCTTATGCATGCCCTCATGGAGAGGAAGGGGGAAAAAAGGTTTCCATGGAGGCCTCATCTGTTTCTTCTTTCCGTTCGGGTTACTTTTATTTTTTCATTTTTTGGCTAGGGCCTGAGTGTGGTGAAAGAGGGGGTTGGATATGAGTATCTTACCATCTTCACCCTTGGAGGTTTGTCAAAGCTCTTCTCTCCAGTATATCTTCTATCAACATAGACATGCTTAATGTAGTCCCGAAGTCTCTCAACATTACTGGCAGCAAAAGTATGAATCAGAACAGCAGTATGTTTTGAAAAATATGGCTAAATAATATATAAACAGGAAATAACCTGGCATCGGAGACATAATGACGCTGCGGATCGCATTCTTTGAAATAAATTTCCTTTGCACGCTTTTATTATGAAACAGAAGTGATGAATCAGGATGGTTAGTTGAATACTTGAATGTATAGACAATGACATTTAACAGTTTATGAAAAATAATTCATACCGCATTTCCCCCTTCTTGAAGAGCAGCAACTTCTTGTGAACTAAACTTAGCCATTGACACTGATTTTACTCTGTGTGTGAACTCCCGACTGCACATAACTCCAAATAAACATTTCTTATTCTAGCAAGGGTGTAACAGATACCAAAGTTGACAAATGACCTATCCCCGGTCCTTGTCACTCTTCACAAAAACACAAGGCAAAAGCACACAATAGTACTTACTGTATCCCACTGCAGTTTGTGCAAACAAATGTCCAGAAACTTGTGCATACATATTGTGGGCCCTGTTTAGCAAAGCCAATTTAGCTTAAGGTATTAATCCATGTCTTCCCAATTCAAAAAGACTGGAGAAAATCAGCACTTCACACTAATATCCATAACACCAATATATTCAGATTTTGATGTAGAAAATCCAATGTTCGCAAATGCTAAGTTGAGGCTCGCCTCGAGAAAACACCTCAAGGCTTTCGAACAAAGGCTTCCGAAGTCATCCATGCACAGTGCCAAGAAAGAGCACTGACATATAGTATGAGTATGCTATTTTTGCATAGAAATTATATAGTAATCGATAGAGGAGGAGTGTAGCTGTAGCTTGTCAAAGTGAGGGAATGCTAATTAGATACATGTATTACCATATCTAAATCGCTAGGTTTGAACTTTAAAGTAGTTTTCAGGAATTAAGTTCATGCTAAAATTGATAACTTAATTGGAAACAATCAAACATACTAGCAACTTATACCCAAAAGGGAAATCATAAATAAATGCACAGCAGGAACACACCCTTCCTCTTTCATTTCAAAGAAGAACAACCGCCAATTATCAACATGGTACAAATCAGAAGAAAAAAGAATCTTCTTGGTTCTCTAATAGTCTAATTCACCAGAAACAATCTCATCACCCCCCAGAAAGAAAAGAAAACAAGTCCTACACGTGATCTTCACAACCAACATTGCCGAAGGATTCAATACAACGGAATATGCTGGAATTGAAACAATGAAATCTCATATGGATTCAACCGTCATGTATACAAAAAAGTAGCTACTAATGTGAACTTCTCAACCTGTTTTACAGAGGAATTCAACACAATCCAATATAGAGGAATTGAAACTATCAAATCATATTTGGATTCAAACATCAAGTACACAATCAAAGCCAACAATCTACAACAAAAAACCTTGAAGAAGGCAATAAGAAACATACCAAGCTGTTACAGTTAATACAGCGTCGATTATCAGCAAGTTTGAGAAGATTCCGTATAATTCTCTCGTTTCTTTCGTCCTCCTTCACTCGACTCGCCATCACCTCAATCGAAACCCTACCTACACAACAAACAACACAATTAAGCCGCAAAAAAATCAGCAACAATACCAAAAACTGAAAAAACTCGACAACAAAATACACGAAGTAGAAGCAGTATTGATCAGAATTCGAACTCGCAAAGACTCAGATCTGGAGAATTACAGTACCGGAACTCAATAACGCAAGTTGTAGAAAGAAAGAGAAACAAGTACATGCACAAGTGGAATGTATATACTAATATGTTTACTGCACATTGGAACCCTAAAACTGACCTGATCGAAGATCTGGAAATTTGTTGACGGCGAGGAATGTGTGGATTTCGAGAGAGAGAGATAGAGAGAGAATCGGGTGTCCGAAGACAGAGGAGAAGGTGGCTGCGTCTGCTGGGAATGAACTGTTGTTGGATGTCTGGTCAGATCTTTGGACTAGAAAAATAACAATCGTTAGACAGTCTCAAGTGGCAACTGGATTTCGCTGTAAGCCTGTAACCCACCCGTTTTATAACAAAAAAATTACTAACACACAATTATTTGGACACGCCTCACATACACGTATATCTTGTACTTATATATATTATTACACGTGTCCTTGTGTATGTGAGAGGTTGTGTTCAATATTGTGTCTAGAGAATATTTGTAGAATCGCTCATTTTAGAACCTAGAATTTTATAAAGTCCTCGCTAACCTCCACCTAATAAGTAACATATCCTTTGGATGGAGGGGTTTCAAGAGATAAAAATGGGTTCCGTTAGTAAACAGAATTTTATCCCTGTTTGGATGGCACCAGCGGCGAGAGAGGAGAGGAGCTGGTTAGAGTCTGGACCCTTCAAACCATTTTGTTTCTCGCCGTGAGAAAGGGGAGACGTCATCGACTTCTGGCAATAGTGCGGTCCACCCCTCGTCAAATCGTTGTCGTACTTGCACCGTTATCTTTGTCTCGTCTTGGCAAATCTAGTAATATGTAGTACATGAGAATAAACTAGTTCGAATATTATTGTATATGTCAATAGAGTTTCACAGATATTCACACAATTTTGTCGAATATTTATACATTTTCCATATATTATCCTTCACTATCTGAGCTAGGGTTAGTATTTTATTTCCTCCTTTTTTTGAATGGTGCAATCATTTCCTTGCCTTTTGAGTCATTATAAAAATGAATATGTAACTCAATAATTATTTATTTAGACTAAAAGTAAAGTCCACGAATTCCTTATTAATTTATTATTTATGTAGATGTATTATTTTTTCAGTATATGTTGTTCGTGGATTGATTAATTAAAAGTATACAAACGTTACTGTCCATGTGTTCAAATTTCAAAATAGAGGGCTGATGTTGCAAGGCGTTCATATAAAATACTTTTCAATGAGTTTAGTGGCGCGCGCCATGAATATTAATAATAACTTTCTACTACAACAAAACCGTGAAATATGTAAAAGTAAAACAACAAAAAAAGTTATGCTCTCTCGCGTGCTCTCTCTCTCAAATCATTATTTATAGTATATTTGAAAAAATAGAGAAAGTAAAAGGAAAAAAGAAAAACTAATTACGAAAAAAACTGAGAGATAAATTCCATTGTGCCCCATACTAAATTCTTTTGCCATTTTCTCTTAATTACTTCCGAAACCCAATGATGAGAGGATTCATTATTGATTTGTTCGTGTCTTTATTAATATTTGATGAAGTTAATTTTTTCCACGGATATTCTACTCTATATAACGCATAAGATTAAACAATTTAGATCATTCTTTGGACCTGAGGTGGGGCGCACATGCGAGAGTCTTGAGGATTTGTTGGATTGAAGGTCTTAAGAGGAGTTAAACCCACCTTCGTGCCCATTGACTAGCTCGCAAAAATTTGGTTGGCTCTTTGCCCTTCTTTCTTTAGCAATTTCGCCTTTTAATTGTGTAACATGGCTGCTTTGGAGGCTTTTGTGGTTGTTTGTTTTAAAAAAAATTTTATAACACTTTATATGTTGGTCGAAATGACAAATCTTGTAAAAATTTTGGTCCAAATCAGAAAATCCTTGTAGATCGCTCAAATAGAATAGAACCGGTTGGTTTACTAAATATTTTGATCGATTCAGTTTGCAAAATATACAAACCAAAAATGTCTAGTTTGGTTTGAGAAAATGTACAAACCTGACAAAGCTGGACCATTTACAATTCTATTAAAAAGTAGCAGCAACCCTATCGTCTAAATTGTCTAAATTGAATTTTTGATAATTTTTTACTTCTTGTACGCTGAGAATACATCATCTTGTCCAATTGTCGTATTTTTAGACAAAAATAAAATAAAATTACCAAACCTTGGTATTTTTACCAAAAATAACTAGTATTTTGACATTATTCTACTACAAGAAATTTCACAATTCCCGACTAACTGTTTAGTCGGCTAAGGTGGTCATTTTAGTCGGCAAAAGCTTTTCCCCGACAAGATTTTTAGTCAGCATTTTTTGTCGGAAATGATTGTCAGCAAAGGTAATTGCCGACTAAAAAATGTTTAGTTGGCTTAGGTTTGTCCCTTTGCCGACTATGGTTCCCAACCAAAAACTTAGTCGGTAATTTTTTTTAGTCGGAGAATGCATTCACATTTACCAACTAAATTCTAGTTGAGGAATGCATTAACATTTACCTACCAAATTCTAGTCGGGGAATGTATTCACATATCACCAACTAAATGTGTGATTTGGGAATATATTCACTATATTCACTATCACCAACTAAATTTTTGGTCAGGGAATGTATTGACTCACCAACTAAATTTTTTATTTGTAATTGTCTATTTCATTTGTTGACTACCAATTTTAAATGTTGAATTCCCATAATTGGCTACAAATTTTTTTTTTCCCCCATTTTGAATTCCTGCCAATTTTCAATGAATACTAAATAAATAAATACAAACTTTCATAAATAAAGATCTACCAAATACTTATAAAACAACTTGTATCCAAATTTATAAAGCGCAAAATAACAGCATTTCTAGTCATAACAGGGGAAAATAAAAAAAAAAATCCAAACCCCTACACCACAAAATACGAAAATAATTCAACTTCAACAAACAAATAACCAAAAATCATCCAAGCACTTCTAACCCCCATAATCCAGCTTTGATCTTCATAGTCAATAACTCAAAAGTAGAATGACGGGATACTCTATTAAAGCTTTGATCTGAAAAAATAAAAGATAAAAAATAAAAAAAATCCACCATTAGTATTTAAGTACTAGTGTATCACAGAATCATACTCCCAACTAGAAACAACTGCGACTAACCAGAAACTGTTGCATATTTGCAACCTTCTCCATTACAAAATTCAGAGAAAGAAAACCATTGAGAAAATAATGGTAATTCCAGATTAATGCTTTATGACGTAATGGATATTCTTCTCGTATTTACGAGAGCGTGTCAGCTGATCCAAGAAGCTAGAACTAGTTAAGCCAAATAACAAAACCTAAGATCAAAAGGGAAAGGATTAGAAGCTAACATTACCCATCCTTATTATTTCATAATAGGTAGATCCAAGTGAATTAGCGGAGTTAAGCACTATGATTCCATACATCACCAATTAGCCAATACTATATACTTTTTATCTTCACCTGAAAACACTGTTTGGGGCTTCAAGGCCACAACTGCAAGTGATAAGATCAAGCCTTTTTTGATAATCCAGCAAGTGAAGTGAAACATAAAAACTAAGCATAACAACAATCTACCAAATTATTCAAGAAGGTAAAACAGAGAGGTGGATTGAGATGGCCCAGAATCATCAAGCTAATACCACATGCACTTTGTTTTCATGACTTCATAGCACGTCCAACACTTTACATTTTTGTAGGAGGTCCAAAGCTTTATAAGATAATGCGTACTTAATAACTCGAACAAATAAAAATTATACGTTACCCTCATAGCATCAACACTGTATCCAGACAATACAAACACCCAAAAAGTAAAAATACCGAGGCATCAAGTTGCTTATACCTACTAGAGGGAGAGGAACCTCATTTGGTGCTTAAGCAGAACTTTGTTAAAGAATCAAGCATACTTATTAGTTCTTCTACGTGCAAATCATAAAATACTCATGCACAAAGAATCATGGATATCAAATGGTTTGTTAAAGAATCAAAGCCACAGTACCACTCAATCACAAGAGAATTTAAAAACAGTACAAAAAGGTAAAATTAACCAAGATGGTGGAATTGAACGTATGATATACAAGGCTTAGAGATAAAGAAATTGAATATAGACATTATCATGACTCATGAGACATGCAAAGTGTAACATGGAAGTTGGGTGGAGAGGGAAAAGAAAAGAAAAGATAAATTTAAGGGCTGGTACTTTAAAAGTTTCTTGATTCTAGTGTGCGTCTAGGTTCTTCATAGAATCAAAAAATGAAATGTGACAACGGGTTACTTTGGGCTTAGGACAGTGGTAGGTGCCTTTTGTGTCCAAAATTGAGTGCGAGTCTATCTCGAGCTAGCTTTGAGATTGAAATGTTTCCAATTAAGATTGAAGAAATTCCAATAGAGTAAAAGCACATAATACAAGACGTTCTATTTATACCATTCAACCAGCACATTGTCACTGATGCACCTAGGTTTTCCTAGAACATCGGCATAAAAGCTTATTTAATGAATTTGAGTACTAATTTAAACTTCAATGAAGTTAAATAAAAAAAATAACCAAGTTACACGGAGTGAATCATCATTAAGTTTGTGAAAGTTATGCAAAGTAGCACCAAAAACCCAACATTTGGTACATTAATTGAACAAAGCATTGGCAATAACTATAAAATATATCCTTAAAGTGTCAAATACTCCATAGGACAGCAATTGATTGATTGATTCGTAATGGAGGGGACTAAGGGACTATGATCAAACAATGTGAACTCTTATTTTGTTAGGCAAGTAGTATAACTGAGACAACTTCCAAAGCTCCGCTTATCACTGATTGGGGGTTAAGAAATAGATTGGACCAAACAAGTTAAATAGCAACACCAAGTGAAACTTAAAATTAGGGAAAACACCGAATTACATTCACATAGATGCGGGCTTATGCGTGTGATTGGTTCTTTTTACTTCTTTGCAATAGAAAATGATTGTGTGCGAGCGTGCCAGAGAGAGTTTCAATCTCCTCCCTCGGATTAACTTTGGAAAAACCAAATATAATCAGGCGATTGTGTTTTATTGGTTCAATTACCTCAATTAAGAGGATTTTTCTTAATAAGTGAAGAAATGCAAACCAAAAAATTTAGGAAATCAAAGAACAATAAAGAAAAACAAGATACTTCAATTTATGAATCAAAGATAAACTTACTTCGAAATCGTCTCCAACTTCAAATACAGGGTAACAGAACTTTGAACGAGTGATTGTTACAAGAACAATCGAGATTAATCATAACCTACTTCCTAATCTACTTCCTAACCTACTTCGAACTGGGTTTGAAAACCTAAACTACTTTGCCAATGAACAAACCAAGCATCAGTTTTTTGATAGCTGTTTGTTGAAGATTTGTCCAGGGCTTTTCACTCTTCAATTTCTTCTATTTATAGACGTTGCTTGTAGTTTGAACTTCCCACTCCATGAGTTTGAATCTGGCTTGCTTCGAACTCTAACTTCTACTCTTAGAGTTGGCAGTTTCTTCATCTCTCCACGTCTGAATTTGAATTCTTTCTTCCTCTAGAAGCTTTAAATCTGCACGTTTGCTTGCTTAACAAACTCAAATGATGACATATTAAGGAAATAACTGCTTTCCGAAAATATTCCACGTGTCATAACTGCCAGTTGCCTTGTTTTACAGGTTTACACGTGGAGTTTGTGTGTTTGACAGTTAATATTATGGCTTCGAAACCAATCTTTATTTTAGCAATGGCTCATAACTGCCAATAACTGCTTTTCCAAATTGAGAAGTAATACGACATCGTATTTGTTGAACTTTATCTTATTAATCCAGTGTATCTTCATTGACAAGTAATTGTCAACGTTTTACACTTTTAATTACGTGTCAATTAATTATTGGATTGGTTAATTTTATATGTAAACAGCGTGTAAATGTACGATGCAATTTATATGCATATACATTTGTGTCTATTTTTACAAGGAAAGTAGAGCAATGAAAATCATGAAAATAAGGATTACTAATTCACACGTGAGCATCCGATGAGGATTCCCCTTGGCTAAAATGTAATGAGGACCCCTTTTGTTAACAAGCAAGGATTAGGGCACTATTTCACCCCCAATTTGTCTAATTGGAATAAAATAATTCTCTCCCCTGAAATATAATAGCAGATAAATTTTTTGTAGCCGATATGAATGTCTGAGATGAAGAAGGCGTGAAAATCGAGTAGGTGAAGGAGATTTTAGAAAGCTCTGTTCAGGTGGGGTACCTTCCCGGATCTCTACGCCATGGTTGTCGCTGTTTTCCCCAATGGCGGTTATGCTTCCTTTGTCGATTGGAATCGAATGCTGATAGAAGGATGTGTGTGGCGGAGGTTGTGGATTCTCTCGCTTCCACCGACTGAAACTAGGTTTCATATCAGAAACGAAGCTTGGTCTCAAATCTGGTTGGCGTTGTTGCTCAAGAGTTGGGGCTTTGTTCAAGAATCCCTAGAATCGACTGTTAACATGGTGAGAAAATTTGGAGGGGGAAAGGAAAAAAAGCGGTGAAGAAGCGATGGAAGAAGAGTGAGAGAATCAGAACGTCTGAAGGTATTTAGGGCTAGGTTTAGAGGGATGTCCAATACGACGCCGTTTTGATTGAGTTCATAATTTGCTGACCAAACATATAGTTGGCAATTACCAAAATCCCACCCATTATTTTCGCAGAAATTTAAAGTTCCCGGAAAATTTGCACTTAGCCGACCAATTCTTTTTTTTAGTTGGCAGCAACATACATTTCCTGATTGATATATTTAAGGTTGGGAAAACTTCGGTATTCTCATAACACACAATATCTATATAATAATTTTAAACATTTTTGTCGATAATAGTTTAGATTGATCAATCTAAACCATTAGGATTTTAGATTTTACAATTTCCATCATCCACCTGAAAATTGAATATCGTCAGATAATTACAATAATGCCAACACCAGATGTTAGGTTACCTTAAAGTAGATTAATTCTAATTATGTACCAACTGGGCCCACTTGAGATATTTTTGGCTATCAGAACAATCTATCTTCAATAGTACATATAATAGATCATTCGTATCAAGAATCAAGTTAATTGAGTATCGCTATATTTTTTATCTGACAAAAAACTCTAGTGAAAATGTGTCCCAATAATTAAATTTTTTAAATCTGATAGAGCCTAATTTGTATGAGAATAATGTGATCAGTGTGAAAGTAATATCAACGGTTTCAATTATCATGATTGCGTTGTGGTTGAGTGGCTACTGTATATCAAAAGTACATCATAAGACTTAGCTTGCTACCAACTACATTCAACATATACATTTATTGGTCATTACCGATTCAATTTTTACAATAATCAATCTAAACCGTTAATATTTCACATCTCATTGATTCCATCAGTGTCACCAAAATCGAAGATCATCCAATATGGGCAACCATATGATTGGATCACATTTAATGCATCCTGAGACAATAAAGTCATATATTGCACTACCCAAGCCCCAACTGAGTTTTTATTTGGCGATCTGAACCATCTATCTATTACATATTATTGAGTACATTGTTCCTACCAGGAACAAAATTGATCGCGTATCAATAGACATTGAATTGGACGATAATTATCATCCAATTAAATAACAAATTGCTTCTCGATCAAGGAGCTTTGTAAACCCTACCGAGCCAAAATTTTACAAGATTGATTTAATCAATAAGTATAACAAGATCAACAGATTTGATCATCACGATTGTGTCATGGTCATGTGGCTTCTTTACATTCAACTACAGTTCAAGACTTACTTTAGTATCAACTACATTCGATGTATAGATGTTAGCCATCATTACAAAGTCAACTTTTACCATATGGTTGATCTGAATCGTTAGGATTTCACGCCTCATTGATTCCATCATTGTCACCGAAATCGGAGATCATCGGATATCGACAATCACGTGATCGGATCCCGTTTAATGTATTCCAAGACATTAAAATCTTGTTATGGAACATTAGAGCCCCAACGGAATATTTATTTGGCTATCCAAACCGTCTATCTTTAACATGGAGTACATTATTTCCACCAAGAATAAAGTTGATCACGCATCGATAGATATGTAATTGGACATTAACTATCATCGAAATAACAAGTGGGTATTGAATCAAAATCTCAAAAAAAAAAAAATTATTCAGAAAGTTGACGAATGTCGACTAAATGCGTTGGTTGGCAATTGTACAAGATCAATTGCCGACTAATTTTTGGTTGGGAAATACCAAAATTTCCCGCCATCAATTTTGTGTTTTTTTAAATTCACGCAAAAAAATTGGTACAAAAAAATTTTAAAAATGCCGACTAGATGGTTAGTTGGGAAATATCGTCCAAGATTTTTAAAAAAAACACTATTTATTCACCGACCAAACTTTAGTTGGCAATAAATTTCCCACTAAAAATCCACTTTGCCGCCATATTTTTCCCGACTAGATCATATTTTAGTCGGCATTGAGCTGATATTTACCGACCAAACATATTTGGTTGGCAATGAAATTACACTTGGCCGACTAGATTTTATTTGGTCAGTAATTGTTCGCCATATGGCGACTAAAATATATTAGTCGGCATTTTTAGTAGGCAATTGTGTAATTTCTTGTAGTTATAATGAAGCAAAATTTAGAGTGAACTGGCCGTAAATGTCAAGCTTCTGCGTACTTGAAATTTTGGAATCTTACTTTTACCGTTTTACAACCTAGTAGTTTAATCAGGTTTCTTGTATCGAATGATGTGATCTTTTATGATTCTATGTACTTAAAAAATGTGAGAATTGGTGGAAAAAGGGTGTTGTAGTGCGCTGCCCTGTAGGGTGGCTTGTGACCATCCAAAAGTGTTTTGAATTATTCGGATTTAAAAAACTTTAGAATTTTTTTTTTAATCTGGACTATCGATCAAAGAAATGGACAATCTGAAAGTGCACTATAAGCCGTCCTACACGGAGCACTCTACGGACCCCAGGTCTAAGACTGACTACTGGGCTGGTGCGGAGGAATTTTTATGAATTTCTTGATTGTATAGTATTCCATATTACTATATGGTAGCTCACATGCATTGCCGAAGCCCTTTGTTTCTTTTTCTAGTCTCCCTGTTCTCTTTTTAGGTTTTCTTTTTCAGTTCCAATTTGAAATGTTTCTTCCAATTTGAAATGTTTCTCTTTTACATAAAAAAAACATTTCAATGAATTCTGCTACTGAATATTCGATGGCACAAATGGTGTTTTATGTACAGGACAGCCTGGATTTCTATTTTTCTATGGTACACATGATGTTGCCACTTGACATATGGGGGTGTATTCTAATTTCTAAACATACAGATCAAATCTCAACCATGGTTGGCACGATCAGGTCCTTCCTCTTGGGCTTGCTCACGTTCGACCCTCAGTTTCGTTGCCACTTACTCATAATATTTCCAAAAAAAAGAAAAGAAAAAGAGGGTACATATTGTGCTATTAGCTTGAATTACATCAGAACAATCAAAATCAAAATTAAAATATGACCCCAGTTATAGTGTTTTATGATTAGTACGATCTACGATTCAAAGAAACTAATTTCTCTTTGCATTTTTTGAAGCAAATTCTTCTTGGTTTTTATTATATCCAAGAAGGGTACACTCTCATTTCTCTCATTAGCCGGTTCCCCCCAGGTATGTCTGGTGGAGGCCGGTTTCACATTCTTAGACCCAAAAATCAAGGCCAGGACCCGAGAGCACAAAGGAACCAAGAAAAGTACTCCGCCTGTCTCTCAAAAATTTGGGTAACTATAGAAAAATGACTTTTTGGAAAATATCGATTTACGGAATAAAAGGTCACCGTAAGTGATCCTTGAATTTTGTCAAGAGCAACTGCACGTTTGCATGTTTTCTATATGTGAAGAGCAAGGTTTGGTTTGAAACCATCACTTTATGAGAAAATGTGCAGTTTTGTGTTTTGTACTAAAACTGAAAATATATATTTTTATAGGATTGAATTTTTATTTTCTGACATTGTAATTGGATTCAAAAGGGGTACTTTCTTATTAGTATCATTTAAGTAAACAAAATCTTTACTTGAGTTTATTTATTGAAAATAAGGTTCGGGATAAGCAACTATAATTGACAATAGTTTTTTTTTTTTTTTTTTGTGTTTTATTGCCCAACCCAGGGGTTTAGGCCATCTCCAACAGCCTCTTCAAAGCTCCGGCAGCAACAAAATGGTCCATCGAGCTCACCAACAAAATCTGTGCTACAGTACCTAGCCACAGCAGGCGAGGTATGGCGAGATCGGGCGAGAATCGCCAACGGCCCGTCCCCTCTCTCTCTCTCCGTTGCTCGCCGGAAAAATGGATCATCGGAATAATTGTGATAAAATCGTTTTGAGACAACCACAGTATTGTTGACGTCGAGACGAGAAGATTGGTGCAAGGTACGTCGTCATCGGAGCTTTGGGACGGCCGCACACACCGGTCAAAGGTGGCACGTGCCAACGAGTAAGATCTACGCGCGTGCGTGTAGCGCATGCGCCCGACAGGGAAAAGGGCGACTCTGGCGTTTTGGCGAGGCTGTTGGGTGTTGGACATTTTGGGTGGCTTGCCAAAACAGTTTTTGGCACTTTTTGAAGCCAATTTAATTTGGTGAAAAAAATGAAGAGATTGTTGGAGATGCTCTTACTTGGCTTAACCCTGGCCGGCCCTAGGCACGATACAGCCAATGGTTGACACCATATAATTCCCAATTGATCGGATATATATGTAAGGTGAGGACTAGACTCATACATAACACTTTCCAGTATACATCCAAAATTGTTGCTCTAAAAAAAATTATTATTGAAATAGTGACCCCTCTATATTTCCTAGATCGAATTAACTGAAGAGACGTTATGCATGAAACTATGCCCCCAATCAGAATTGCAAGTCATCAAAGAGAGCAAACCTATGGACCAATATACCATGTTTTCTTTTATTATCAATAGTGCACAACAGTGAACCAAGAGAAGAAAAGGGGTGAGCGGAAAAGTTTGAGAGAGAGAGAGAGAGAGTGAGGGAAGGGCGGCGGAGAAGACTCTTCTTGGGGTTTTCTAGTGGCTGTTGCACTCTCCCTCCCCCTCCCCCATCACCCCTTCCACCTTCTTCATCCTCTCTTCTCTTCCACTCCTCTCCTCTATTACTTCCCTCATTTGGTTTCTGGCGATTCCCTATGGCAATGGCAGTTGAAATCAATTTTTAGGTAAAGGGAGAGACGGATATGAGGTTTCCAGATCCGGACTTCCATCATCGACAATGGCGTGACAACTTTGGCAAAGACTCCGGCAATTTTGTACTTTTTGTATTTTCTACTTTCTTTGATTTTTTTCATTTTTTTGGTAGATTTTTCGGTAGGTTGTTGCACTAGGATTTTGATTTAATGGATCGTCTATCTCTTTACCGGAAAAAATAGTGCACAATAAAATATTTTATGTGCACATTAATGTGCAAGTGGAGGTGGTCGTTTTATTGGTTGATCTGGGATTGTTCCTAGTATAATGTTTATTTCTCATTGTACAACTCAACAAGCACTGGCTTAGGATATGATGGGTTTGCCGGAAAAATCGATAAACCAAATAGAGAAATGCTATAGAAGATTTGTTCAAGAAAAGGCAGACGTTCAACAATATTAAATTCAACGCAGCAAAACTACATGCGAGGAAAAGAAATACATTTTCCTTTTCCTTTTCTTTACTTCACTTTCCATCATTGTCTTTTTTCCTTATCTTTTTTTTGTTATTCAAAGAGATCAACCCAGGTGGCATCCGGACACTGATGATGAAGGTGCCACTTAGTTATCTCGTGTAGTTTGTTTTCCCTGTGTTTAATTTTTCATTTTGTTGTTAGTTTTTATGTTTAGCTTGCAGGAACTCGATATGTAGCAGGTTGCGTTTATCAATGATATTTCTATTTCTTTATCGAAAAAAAGAGACCCAGGTGGCAGGTTTCTGAATGGCATGAAATAGCTAGCAACTAAAGGGCCCCAGAGTTCGAAAGGTTGACTTGGCCAAATGTTCCTAACCTTGAAGTTTTTTTCTGGTAGTTAACTTTAGAATTCTGCTATTAGTTGATATGTGTACGCAAGCTGTCTTGTTA
Organism: Vaccinium macrocarpon; assembly: GCA_022606695.1. Taxonomy (NCBI): domain Eukaryota; kingdom Viridiplantae; phylum Streptophyta; class Magnoliopsida; order Ericales; family Ericaceae; genus Vaccinium; species Vaccinium macrocarpon. The sequence goes on along the minus strand of CM040171.1, from coordinate 3,301,310 downwards.
ACTGGTTCTAAAAGTTAAATTCATTGCATGCATAGAAGCAGAGTGTGAATCCCATTCTTACAAGTAAAATATACAAGCCTATTAGGCAACTATGGACGGCCAAAGACTTTTCTTTGCAAAGAATCAAATTCTCCACCCTATGAATCATGGAATTGTAAATTCATGGCCGAATAACCTTATAAGAATGTCAAACGTTCGAGATCTATGATTCTAAATTCATGCCCGAATAACCTTATAAGAATGCATTTACCCAAAAAAAAAAAACCTTATAAGAATGTCAAACATTCGAGATGGGGATAGAAAGACAGAAAATAATATTTAGAGTTCGTAAACATTGTTAATTAGGAGTAAGGAGGAAATGTTCAAGGAAATGTACATGTAATGTCATTTTTAATCTTCCTTTCTTTCATTTTCAAAATTAACGAAAGCTCTGTACAGGTGTCAAGAATGTTGTGCAAGAAATGTATTTTGAAAAAATATAAAATAAAGTGAAACCGTAGAAAAATAAAAGTTACTTATTTTCGGTGTTTGGTTGATAAAGAATGCTATAAGAAAAATATTTTCCAAAATTGCGAGGTCCTCAACTGATAACTTAACACTAAGAAATTTATCGAAAAATTATTTTTCGAATCATTTTTCACCTTTCCCATATAATTGAACGGGGTCAAGGAGAACTATTTTTCTTGTATATTGATTTTGAAGTACCGTTCCAATTTGTTCAACCATTATCGATGTTTGTGTTATTTTTCAATTACTTATATCTTTCAATTTGTAAAATATTTCATAATTTGAAAAATTTGTATAATAAAACTAATCAAGAACTATCAAATAAAATATAAGTTGCATATGATAGATATGATTACTTTTTGCTATAAAACCAATAATACAAATGCGATAAATCAATACTCAAAACCTGAAAATCGATAAAATCAAAATTGTGACCAAGGCAAGTGTGACATGCACTATGTACTTAAGACAAATTTTGTCATCACTATGATGTTTATGGTTTGCATTGGACTCTTGCCTCATAGCACTATTTGATTGAACGCCCCACAGAACTAGCATTACAATCTATCGGTCTATTGAACCAAATTTATGTTCGTACTCTCTCAAATGAAAAGACTCCAACTCTATAAAAATATTGGCAAAAAAAAAAAAAAAAACCAAAATGAATGAAGGATGTTATATATATAGCCTAACTGATGACTTTATAAATAGAAGAGACATCTCTGTTCACCAAAGAAGTGTCACTTGAAAAGACATCACTTCAAATCATGTCAATTTACATTTACACACTAAATAAAATATTTTATCTCAAATATTTTCCTGCATTTTTTTGAATCCATATAAAAGATACTTTAAGTGAGAAAAAAAAAATTGACAACATAAAAAATTGACGAAGGAATTAGGACAAGGAATACTGTTTTTTTTTACTTACCTAAAAGAATTTCTCTTCTTCTCTTCCACGTTTTTTACACTAATGATTAGCGAATAATCAAATTGTTGTATTCCATCAACTGACAGGAAAAGTCTCAGAAATAAATTCATACGGCTAGTAGTAATTGACTAATAATCCATTTGAAAAGGTATAATCTCACATGCTAATGAAGAGAGTGTGTAGCACGCTTCAAATACTCCCTCCGTCCCATAAAATTGTATCACTACGAAACTACGTGCAATTTTCAAGCTAAAAAATAACGTGCTTACGAAAATAATTTTTTAGTCAATATGAATCTTGTTTGATAGATCTCATCGAGAACCTTTATATGATGCAAAAAAAAATTTTAAAATTATTTTGGTAAATACATTATTTTTTAGTTTGAAAATTGCACATAGTTTCGTAGTGATACAACTTTATGGGATGGAGTGAGTAGTAGAGTACTAGACTGCAACAAAGTGCTGCTTCTGCGGGACAAGGTCGGATCAATTTTCTCTGTCCAGTCTGGTTCAGGTTTTGTTCTCTTCATTTTTTTTTTCGTTTTCAAAAATTCTTTTAAATTTTTTTTTTTTTTCAAAATTTTTTTTCTCTACTCATTACTTCATTATTTTATTTCTCTTTCTATCTCTCTCTAATCATTATCTCATTATTCTCATTTTCAAAAAATCAACCAAACACTATCTCAAAAATTCATCTCAAAAATTTCTTTTCAAAATTTTGATATTCGTTGGTTCATTCTAAACATATAACAATGATTGAAATCGTTTATTTTGTAGAGGTCATTAAACATATCGTTCACACAAAAAATTAGTTGGATCAGACATGATTGATACATGAACGAAACATATTTGTTTAAGGAAAATTAGACAACAAAGTAATTTGGAACTTAAAATTGCCCATTTTCTCTTGTGGAGTACAAATTTGTTTTGCTCATTTACCTATTGATGTTCAATCATGCTAATTTTAATGAAGACAATAGACTCAACAAGGTTTACAAAAATAAACAATTTCGATCATTATTGTGGGCCCGAAATGAGCCCTGAACTGTCCAAAACTAGACCGGACACAGATGTTATTGACCCTGTTCGTCTCTCAGTTTAGTTTTAGTTTTAATGACATCATCGTTTCTTTCATTTTTCTCTCTATCTTTCTTCACTCATTACACCTAATGACATTATCAAAACTAAACTAAATTATCTAATTATTTTTGTTTTTTGATAGCCAATTATTCTGTCCTTTGGACAAAAGCTTTTTTGTCCACTCGCATCATACCGCGCGTGAGTCTTCATTCCCCTTCAACATCAAAATGCGTGTGTAATAAAAACACAAATTCCAACTAACAACCAAATTTGGTTCAGAGCGCGATAGAGGTGTAGAGAGAGAGAGAGAGAGAGAGAGAGCGATTCGTTGTCTCCGAATCCCAGAAACCTCCGTCGTTCCCTTCACCGTAACCCTTGCTTCCTCCCCTTTCTCTCTCCTCGCATTCTTCACAGGTACTAGTACTTTTCTCAGATTCTTCCTCTAACTTTTTTTTTTCTTTTTATACGTACGTGTAGTATATATATACATCTATTGTATTGGAAATGGATCCTCTCCCTTCTCCTTGTTACGGAGAGGAGGATACAGTCAGGTTGGACCGCTCATTTGCTGCAATCAATATTTTGGATGGGTCTATTAAATCTAAGGGGTAATAGTTTTTGAGCAAATCTAAATCATAAAATGTGCCGATGGACGGTTCAGATGTGAACTATCTCCTCCAGTCCAAAACATTGACTGGAGAGCATCCGGATTTTTATGGGTTTATATATGCATTTGTTACGAGCTCAGATCCGTAGCTGGTTATCCGTAATTTTATCTGAATTGTACCGTTGACTATTGGCGAGTCTGTGACAATTTTCTTGCTAATTTTTTTGTACTTATATGCGTTATCCCAGTTTGAATTTCTGTGATATTGTGAGGAGTCACTATTTAGGCTGTAAAAATCTGTGTAGGTATCTTTTTTTATATATTATTTTTTGTTAAATTCCGACGTTGAGTAGACAGCACTATTGGACTGAGTGTTAAATGCTAAATGTAGGGTATTGTGTTTGGCGGTTTGCTTCCTGTTAACTTCGATATTGGCTAACTGGGTTTTGAGTGGGTGAATCTGTGTGCATATCATTTGTTGTACAGCAATGTTGTCATCCATATGATTGGTCCAATGTGAAATTTCTTCTTCCTCTTGAAAATGGCCCATTATAACAATTCTTTGCCTTCAAATTCTGGGGAATAATTACTAACGTCCATGGTTTCCACAATACTGGTTCTCAGAATCATGGATTTGGAATCATGGATTTGGAAGTTAACTTCTTGCTAAAGGTTAGACCTTGCCACCTCGGGATTTTCTCTACGAGGTAATATTAGACATAGTTAGATTTGATTAATACTTACAGAGATTTGTTGAAGATATTCAAAGATATGCACACACAATACTTATCCACGTAATCCCCATTTTCAATGCACGCGTGATCCAAATGGGGATTGTGTGGATAAGTACTGCGTGTGCATATCTTTGAATATCTAAATCAAATCTAATTATGCCTAAAACATAATTTGCTACTTTGATTTTGACAGTGAGGAATCCAATGTCATAATCGGTGTTGATTTTGAGCAAAATACTCAGAATACGCAGAGAACATCTCTTCTAACATGTTATCGTCATCTTGAATTTTTATAGGCAGCTTTTATTTATTTTCTTTTTGATGAATGATCTAAAATCCTCATGAGAAATGTGAAGATTCCTTTTATGAGAATGAGTTTGGAATATACGGCACTAAAGTTCATATAAAATCGGGCAAGAAGTATTATTTTATTACCACATAGTGATATACCTGAGGGTATAAAGGTCATACAAGATAGAGAATAGAACTTTTAAGAGGATTCTTTCAAACCCTAGCCACACAACTTCAAACAAATGTGGGGCTGCTTCTTTTCACCAGTCAGTAGCTATTTTCTTGCATTGATTCCTTTTGTTCAGTCTTCTCCTTTCCTATTTTTCATTCCCAGAGTAAGTTGTGTTATCAGTCTGACATTCATATAAAATTTAGTATATTATTCTCATTCAGCCGTTTCTTCTTATTTCAGTTGTTTTTCTACAGAGGTTGTTTGATTAATATGGTCTCTATAATTTAACCTTCTGAAAGAAAATGTCATTTCTTTAGTTTTTTGTTTGAGAGGCTATCCTTTATGTGGAGTCCAATCAGTTTATGTCTTGCAGTAAGATCAAATTTCTTATAATATTTTATTGGGTTAGATGATATGATTCTTATTTATATAAATCAATTGTGACACAATAATGAGATGATGTATTTTGGTCAGGACCTCAATAGATTGTTCCTCCGGATCAGTCTATAACAGATCTGATTCCCATATCACCAGTAACCTGCTGAATTGTTGGGTTGTATAGTAAGTTTGAATGTGCAGATGAATTATCAGACGATAGCTTTTGCAGTTGGGTATTTTGTTGATTTGGTTAGTGGTGACGCAATCAGGAATATTGGAGCAAGTCAAACAATTTGACTTGGCAGCCAGCTATCTAGATCCTAGTTACCTGTTGGCTGAATGCTTTACAAGTTATGGAATTCAGCATCTTGGAAGAGGTTAAATAAAAAAAAAATTGTGGTAATTAATTAATGCATAGCGACAAAGATAAACGGAATATTAGTTGAGTGGTGAGGAAGGGATTTGTGGTGTTGGCTTGTTGCACCTATGTAGGACATGGAAAGTTACTATTATAGTTTGAGAAGCTTTACTTTTGTTTTCACAATGTCTATATTTGTTCTGTGATGCCAAATCTGATAATGTTATCCTAGTACTTCCATTCATTTTTTTTTTCTGACCTTGCTCTGGATTATCTTAGTTTTCAGTTGTAACGTGTTTTTGCTATCAGTTTCTGGGATCCAAAGTCTTTCTCTTGGCGTGCAAATCACCCCTGAGAAATATGGATGGTTGAATGGTGCTTCAAGAAGTCTGGAACTCTTCCAAGAGTTTCTGAAATCAGGCCCAAAAGAAGGACCTTTTAGGAACTTGTTTCGATAAGTAAAAGAAATACACAGCTTCATCTCAACGCAAAATGTCTGAACGACCTAGTAAGACAGTTATGAAGAGTCAGGAGCGAAGAAAAGCATCTATAAGTCCTAAGGATCATCTTTCTTCTCGGAAACATCAGAGAAAGGGTGACAGCCCTGTTCAGATTTCACCTCCTGCAGAGCAATCTCCGGATTTTGGAATCTCAAATTCATGGGTCTGTAAAAATTCTGCATGTAAAGCCATTCTGTCCATTGATGACACTTTCTGCAAGAGGTGCTCTTGTTGCATCTGTCACTTGTTTGATGACAACAAGGATCCTAGTCTCTGGTTGGTATGCACATCTGAATCTGGTGATCAAGACTCCTGTGGTTTATCCTGTCATATTGAGTGTGCACTCCAACATAGGAAGGTTGGGGTTGTTGATCTTGGGCAATTGATGCAGCTTGATGGGAGTTATTGCTGTGCTTCTTGTGGTAAAGTTTCAGGGATACTTGGGTGAGTTGCTTGTTTTCTCTTTATGAATTAACAAAATTAATTGCAACCCACCTTTTGGCGAGGTAATGCATAGAATGACAGGAGAACCCTCAACTTTTCCCCTTCATAAGAACGAAAATTTGGAAGAAAAGGGAAAGCGAAAGCAAAATAGAAGCATGAAATACTGGGTTCGATTTCTTGCTTCATTAAAGTTGTGTCCTTGCAAGTAATACATGTTTCCGATTGTTCCATAGTAGCCGCTTGAATCCATGTATATTTGCTGGAAATGCTTATGCTCCCATCATTTTATATGTTTTCTTCCTTGTGGTTAATATTAATTCTGTTCCACCAGTTCTGCTCAGTGTGGAAAGAACTTGCCATCACATAAGTAATCAACTTATTGGCTGTTTGCTGTCTTTATTTGCTGGAACATGAGATTTATGAGGAAATACTGTCCTGATGAATGAAAAGGGTTGGTAAATAGTCACAGTTCTCTTGGACTATAACCCCGGGTTTCATCCCAGGCACAATAAGAGTAGAGAGAGTGCAAGTAATTTTAATTTCCCTTTAGTAGGTTTTCATACTGATTGTTTGAGTTACATATGCACTGGCAGATGTTGGAAGAAACAACTAAATGTAGCAAAGGATGCTCGACGGGTCGATGTCCTCTGTTATAGGATATTCCTGAGTTACAGGCTCCTTGATGGAACTTCCAGGTTTAAAGAACTACATGAACTCGTTAATGATGCCAAGGCCAAATTGGAAACAGAGGTGGGTCCATTGAATGGAGTTTCAGCCAAGATGGCACGGGGCATTGTTAGCAGACTTCCAATTGCAGCTGAAGTTCAAAAGCTCTGCTCTCTCGCAATTGACAAGGCAGACGAATGGCTGACCACTATTTGTAACACAAACCCAAATCACAGAGGTGATTACCTTTATGACAAGTTGTCCATTTTCCGTCTAACTTTGCTTGAAAGGGAATATGCTTATTTTAATGACGAAGTATTTTAATGCTTTTAAAATTGGCAGAGGGCTCTCTTCCTGCAGCTTGCAGATTCCACTTTGAAGAAGTGACGTCTTCTTCGGTTGTGATTGTTTTGTTAGATTTACCTTCTGTATCCAGTGATCATATTAAGGGATATAAGCTCTGGTACTGTAGGAGTAGAGACGAGACGCATTCAAAAGAGCCTATTTGTGCTTTCCCCAGAGTTCTTAGACGGATTTTGATATCAAATCTCCAACCCTGCACTGAGTACTCTTTTAGGATAATTTCATATACCGAGAATGCCAATTTGGGACATTCTGAGGCAAAGTGTTTCACCAAGAGTGTGGAGATAATTCACAAGAATCCCCAAACAGGAGGAAGTTCTAATGCCAGGATGGAGCCTAAGAGTCTGCCAGCCGTGAGATCAACTTCTGGGTTCAAGGTCCGAGACCTTGGAAAGATTCTACGGTTAGCTTGGGCTCAAGAAACAGGCTGCTTTGAGGGCTTAGAGGGTATAGACATAGAGGAATGCTGTGGAGCTTCTGAAACAGCTAATGATCAGCTGCCACGGTTACACGGTGAGCTCGACTTGAATGTTGCTTCAGTGCCAGATCTAAATGAAGACCTAACCCCTCCTTTTGAATCCTCTAGGGATGATAATCAAGCAAGATCTCATGGTAGCGGCGACTCCCAGAATTGGACACATGGCGCGACTGGTGAAGTGCCAGCCGTTGATTCTTCGGGGAAACTATGCATTCTGGGAAAGGGCTCACCTTGCAGAATGACCCATGAGTTGGGAGGCTTGGACGATAACTTGGAATACTGTGTGAAGACAATTCGATGGCTGGAATGTGAAGGTCGCATTAAACGGGAATTCAGGCTTAAATTGTTAACATGGTTTAGCTTGAGATCGACAGAGCAAGAACGAAGGGTAGTCAACACCTTCATTCGGACTATGATCGATGATCCCATTAGTTTAGCAGCACAATTAGTCGACACCTTTTCAGATACTATATCCAACAAGAAGCCCCGGAATGGTTTCTGTAATTAACTGTGGGATTGCATATTAACTTAAGGCTGTGTTTGGATCATGGGCACTGAAAGGAAAACAAAGAGTAGATTAGCTTCTTTGAATCTCATTTCCTTGGTTCGTATGCCGGGATCAGTACTGCTGATTGTTTTCTTATTCTTTGTAGAGAGGTTTGATCACGGCATTGAAAGTGATTAATTTATATATCATGGACGATTCTGTCCCATTGGAAGATATCAGTTGGTGATTGAAAAGAGGAGATTTGGGATTTGTAGAAGGCATCAATCACGTCTTAACCCTTACTACTATTGAATTTGAAGCTGTAATATTGATTTGGCCATGTAGAAATAGGGTCTGTTTGGTTCCAACTAGATCTAATGTGCTGATTTATTAATAAGGGATATCGAAACTAAATGTATTTTGATAACAAAATGCAACATAAATATCCTGGCCCTTAAGAGGTTATTCAACACTGTTGGAGCAATGCTTCGCACAAATTACAATACATTTGTTCCCTATTTTACCACCACAAAAGTATCGGATCCTGCAATTTTTACTGATCACCACCCATGTGAAGCTCACGACATGCAAATTTCTATGGGCCCTTGGAATTTTGTAGAAGCGCCCCTGTGAAGGGGCTAAAATAAAAGAAACAGAGAGGATAGGAATAGGTATGGTCATTTCGTTTGACTCGTTCATATCCGATCCGATCCCCGCCCCTAACGAAAGAATCAGCGATTTGGAGATATGTTTAGCGATTGGATAGGGTTTCGGGATTTTTTATGAAAATTTTCAAGGATCAAGTAGGAGGCAGGGATGTCTATCCCCGCCCTGAATCCGTTCCCCAATCAATCTCAGCCCCACCCCGTCCTCGTCCTCGTCCCCGAATCCTTGATACTTAGGGGTCTATTATTGACTTATGAAACTTTGGAATTTGGAAGGATGCTTTTCATGATATGTTTTGTGCCTAATGTTATGATATATGCACTAGTTTTGATTATGTTTAATTTATGAACGTAGCTAAATCTGTTGTAATAGCTGTCCATAATCTTGCGAAGGCAGCTGTGGACAATATTTTCATATTTGTTTGTCAAAAAAATGTTGTGATCTTTACTATTTGATACTATGGCACTATGGGATTATCTTTTTAACTATTGCTTTTGCTCTAGAATTATGGAATTATGTTGTGATCTTTATTATTTGAAAATATGTAACTATGCGTAGAGTTGCATAACTTATCTTGAAATGTGTTGCTGTTGAACAATATTTGGTATTTTGGTACCTTCTAGTATGGAGGATTCTCATGACATTGTTTATTTTGAAATTATGCTAGTGTTTTAATTTCATCATTATTTGCCTTGTGTAAGTTTTAGTTCGTGCTTAACAATTGGTATTTTGATGTTCATGTTGTACTGCTTTCAAATGCCTTGTTTGGAATTACAAACTGTAAAGATATATACTGACAACCATTTTTTAAAAATGTTTGGATTCCCAAATTTCTGCGGGGATTCCTGTTCCCCATTTTGAGCATTTGGAACTGGGAGGAGGATCAAAATATAGTCTAGCTGAGGATCGGGACGGAGACGGAGAAGAGATTGAGGGATTAGGAACAAAGAAAGTATTATCCGGCTCCGATCTGTTCCATGCTCACCTCTAGACAGGAAAGGAGGCGGCGGCCAGGCGGGTAGGGGAGTGCACCAGTTGACTCATTTATGACACACAAAAGGACCCGTTTGTCTAGGTGTGTTTCAGTTTTTGCCTTTTGGGATATGTTCGGTTCCAATTAATTACCCCCAAAAAATAATAATTCTGTTGCGTAATAGTATTGATGAACAATAACAGTTGCTTTTTTCTGTTTTTCCTTTGAAACTGTAGGAGATTTCAAGGAAAATATGCTTATATTTTATAACGCTTTATCACCCACTAAAATTAGGTCACATAATCTTTCAGTAAAATTCTCGCTCATGCTCTAAATCTTCGTTCTCTCTAATTTTCGGTGTCACGAATTTCGCTAATCTGAGATATTTTGAAAGGTGTCTTTACTCTCTCACTCACAAACCGTATTATGTAAGGTTGCAACTTAGGACCAAACTAACCAACTCCATGAAGTATATATGATTCATCTGTAACTGTGGTGTTAATAAGCCTCCCACAAAGTGAGGAGTCTGTTAGACTGTAAAAGGGAAAAAAAAGGAACAAGATATGATTACGGTACTGTCTAAAGGATCCGGGTGCCCAGTAGCGCCCCAAAGTCTTACATGATTGTAGTCCTTAATTACAATCGTTTAAAAGTGTTTTCAATGGTCTGGATTTATGAACATTTTTTTACTGGTGATAATTCTTTTTTACCAGTAAAAAAGTATCTATGAATCCAAACCATTAATTACCAAGTTGAACGTTATGCGCAAGCACTACAGGATCCCAGATTCCAGTCTGAATCGCAGGCACTACAGGATCCTCTGAAACCTCTTTATCCCTTTCCCTTGAAAGTTGTGTCTGAACTGATTGGTCAATGTCCCTCTCTCTGGGAAGTTATTCAATGCTCCTAGTTCTGGAGGACTGATTGAATCAAAGCATGTTCTTTTGTTTTAAGGAAAATGCTAACGTGTACTTAATAGGTACACGTTAATATTGAAAAAGTGTATTGAAATATGTGAAAAGTGCATAAGGACATGTGAAAGTGTATTGAAAAGTGTAAAATGTGTATTGGAATATGTGTTTTTTATTTATTTATATGTTTATTGTGTGCCTATTAGACACATGTTAGCAAAATCCTAGTTTTAATTGTGGAGATAAATAGACAAGTCATGACATATTATTTTTGAACGGTAGAGAACAAGGTTCATCAAATTGAGATTAAATAGACACTTCGTGACATATTTGGTTTGGTTTGGTTCGGTTTAGAAAATAAGGTTTCAACATCACCAAATAATGGACAATCGCTGTGTTTCGTTGAGAGTTTTGAAAAGAATATTTGAAAAAATATTTTTGAGATAATGTTTGAATGAGTTTTTTAAAAAATAATAATTATAGAGATGTGTAATAATTTGAGAGAGATAAAAAGAAAAATACAAATAATGATTGGATAAAAAGGTATGCGTAGAGAGAAAAATATGATTAATGATTAAAGAGATGAGAGATGAGGAAAGAATATTTTGGAAATTTTTTTTGGAAATGAGATGTGAACAAAGTGAATATATCTTTAATATGATTATGGTGTTCCGAAGTGATTTTCGTTGTTTTTTTCTCTCACTTTTTCTTGTTTTGTATTTTACGTGCTTGATCGATCTCCTCCAAAATGAAAGGAAAAGGAAATGACAAAAGGAAAAGGAGTTAGGTTTCTTCGGTCGGTAGGCTGTAGGGTGGGACCAGGAGTGTTAACTGAATTTAGGACCCGTCTTTTAAATGAGCACAACTGCTTTTGGTAAGACCGGCATTAATATACCATGTGTGTATATGAGGCGCTGAAAACATGTCTGGTTTTGTTTGGTTTGGATTTTGCGTTTTCGTTTTTATAATGATTAGGGGGAGAAATAGAGATAATAATTAAAAAAATAGATATTAATGATTGGAGAGAAATATAGAGAGAAATTAAAATTAAAAATAAGGGTAATAATTGAATAATAATTAAGAAAATCGGTTCTTAAAAACTAAAACGAACAAGGCCTCAATGCCCTCCGGCTGTCCTAAGGGGTGCATGTGGGTGGTTTGGCTTCTGATTCAGGGATCTAGTAGTGCACGCCACACTACAAGGGTTGTAGAGTGCCCCAAGCTTAAATTTATTTACTTTTTGATCAATTGGATCTTTGTTTATAACTTTATTTAACTTTTAGTCCGTACAAATTCTAAGACCCAAAATTCAATGAATGAATTAGGCCTTTACTGATATCCGATTGAAGTGATCATTTCGAGGGTCTCTTTGGATCATTTGTGATGGACCTCCGGTTCAATGCACTTTTGGTGTAACTGCAATTTTATAGAGTTGAGTATTTTTATTTTTTATTTTCCAAATTATTTGTTTTTTTTTTTTTTTATTTTGCCTTAATTTGGGAGATAAAAAACAAAATAATTATGAAAAAAATGTGAAAAAAAAAAACACACACACGACCACACTAGCAATCCAAATGATCTAAAACTTAATTTCGAGTCAAGTGGTGTACCCTTTGCGAGCCCAAAACTAGTTTTGGGTGCAACGTGCAATACAAGATCCTCCAATCCCTCCGGCCCTACACATTGCACACTGCACACCTCCCAATTACCCTATTATGTCTATAATATATTAGGTTTTCTTTATAAAAGTTATGCAGTTCTTCAAAATTGTGTTTTTAGTATATAAGGATGATATTTTGGTGTGAACTTATGAATATATGTGATTTGATCCCCTACATTAAGAATTTTGCGTCCACCGCTGCTCTCGATTAGTATTATGTTTCTTCCTTTTAACGACCAAAAGTGCTGACCGTAGCCCATTAATCTATTCTAGCTTTCTAATATATAAAAAGAGAAGTGTTTTTTGGTCTAATCAACTTTTGAAGCCCCGTAACAAAAGTAATTTCCATAATTACTTTTAACACACCATTAAATAACTATTACGAACAAAATAGTTAGCAATTGAAACCACCTTATCATAACCACTAATTCACTATTCTTAGCCATTCGGGAAAATGTGCACGCACACTGTTCGTCATCCCTCTGGACTCTAGTGTCACATTATTGTAAGGAAAAAATGTGAAAGTGTATGCTTTAACAAATGCAAAAACTGTACCGACAAAACTAACTATTTTATCTTCACGTCAACTTGCACATCCTCGATTTTTTTCTTTTCTTTTTGTCACATGGCCGTATACATCAGTGGGGGTTAACGGAGAAATTAGTGAGTTAGTCCATAGAAGGTCCAAAAACTTTCCATAGTCCTAGACCTCAAACACCTTTGCTAAGACTCGAACCCTAATCGCCCGTGAGGGAGAGCAAAGAAATAACGCTGGGCCAACTGCCCTTTGGGCATATCAAGGATTCACCAGAGGTTAGTAAAATAATTAAACCCCTAGGTTAGGATTTTATATTCAGAGAATCCTCTATTTCAATGGACTCACTAAAACAAAATATTGAGTTTCTCAATATAAGTCACTTGGCTTTTTTTGGGTTCTTGATGGAAAAAAATTTGCGTTCGTTTTTTAGTTTTGCGTCAATCTTTTGTGGATTTTTTATTCGTCTTGACAAGAGAAATCAAGAAAAAGTAAAAAAAAAATAGACTTTTACCTTCTTTTTTTATTATAGAAATATCTAATTTTTAGCACTTTTAACCCAGCTAGTAGGTTGGGAAATTTATCTTCTGAGAATCCTATATTTCAATATACTCAACACAAATCAAATATAATAAAAGTTATGATCTCATGCAATTGTTTATTTTCCTAATTTGTCTCATGGAGAGGAAACTAGAACGTCAATATTTTGATGAGAAATTTTTAAAAAATAAAAAATTCTTTCATGATGAAAATAAGCCATTGCCTAAAAAAATTAAATCCAAAATCTAGCTTAGGCCTTTTCAGTTCATTCTATATATTCTTCATCTTCTAGATCCAAACATTGGCTTAATGTACTCCAATCTATAATTCTTTGTCCTTTTGACAAGTCAAAAACAAGAAGTTTCTTCTAACTTCTAAGTTGAATGAAAAGCTCTGTCTCTCTCTCTCTCTCTCTTCCTTCTATTTGCATGAAACTTCTGATAAATTTTCAAGATTGCATTTTGGCAGCTATATGATGACCATAACTACTCGTTTACCTTTCCACCAACGTGACGTTGAAAAAAATTACCAGCGTGCATACAAGAGCCAAAAGATGATTAAGACATGCTTTCAATCTAATCAAATGCGAGTCAACATTCAAACCCAAAAAAATGAAACAAAAGAAAAGGCAAGATTTATCGTAAAAAAACAATAAAATCAGTTTTCTTTTTTTGTTGGTGTATCACACAAATTTCAAGTCTGCGAAAATGACGGAATATGCTGACCAAAATCGATTTTATTGATTTGAGAAATTAGGATTTACAATCTCTGCAATAATTTTTAATGAAAGAAAATAATCCTCTGATTCTTCTCTTCAAATTGGTCTTTAAGATCTTCTTGAAGGAGATGCAGATTTGCAGATGTTGATTTGAGGACTTTGGAGCTTGGTCTTAAATCTGAATTTGAGATTTTCTTCAATTTGGTAGAAGAAGATTGTTGACTTGTGAATTTGGCTTGAGTGATCTTCAGAGCTTTGAAGCTTTGATCTGAAGAAGCGTCTTGCGTGATGTGGATTTGAAGAATTCTAAAGGGTTTTAGAGGCTTGATCTTCAGAACTTTGGAGCTTGTGTGTTGGATAAAGGCTTGAATGTTCTTCAGAGTTTTGAAGCTTTGATTGAAGAATTGTCTTGTTTAATGTGGACTCGGAGAATTCTGAAGGGCTTTAGAGGTTTGATTTTCAGTGCTATGGAGCTTGTGTGTTTGTGATTGAAGCTTCAGTATCTTGATCACTTCAAGGAGTTCTAAAAGGCTTTGAGGCTTGATCGTTAGAGCTCTTGAGCTTGGATGCTTGAAGACTTGAAGAAATTCTGAAGGGCTTGGAAGCTTGATCTTCAGAGCTGTTGAAGCTTCAATGTCTAAATCTCCAAAATATGATAGAGAGCACCTCTATTTATAGGGATGTGGGATGGAGAGTTTATGGAAGATTGCAATTCTTTCCATAGTTTTCTCTTTAATTATTTCCTTATTCCACTTAAAGGAAAATAATTAGAATTTTATAAATATCTTTCTTCTTATTTATTTTAAGAAAGATAATTATATAAAATGAGATATATAATTTATTTTACCAAGTGGTGTAATTTGATTGGCCAGATTCGATAAATAAATTTGTCATTTTGACATGTGGCACCGTTTAATTGGTCCTTTCATATATCTCAGACTTTTGACTTGTAGACACGTGGCAATATTTGATTGGCAAAATTTGTTTCACACAAATTTCGGTACGCTCAGTGGGACAATCTCTGCCTCTCATCTCATCTCATCTCATCTCATCTCTTTCCAAATCAACTTTGAAGCTTACACATATAATCAAACATGTTTGGAGAAAATAAGACTGCATCTTCCACAACACCAAACAAATCGTGCATCATCAGATTCACAAGCATGTTGGGGGCAAAAGAAGTCAATCGCTCTATGGGTGAACAAGTGCTCATGCGTCCATCCATCTTTCAAAGGTCGACGAAAAGCAACAAATCTATACCTCTCACTCCTTGTGAAGATCTACACTTCAAGTCTCTTGGTTACTCTGATGACGAAGTCATGCCAGTCATGATGGTGGAATCGCATACTCTTGAAGAACCTCTTTGCTTTCTAGTTGGTTCTTGAGAGATTGAATTTCAGAATCTTTTTCTTCCACAGACTTCGCTAATCCTTCAACCAATTTAGTCAAGGCAGTAACTTGTTCCTCCAAAGTAGTAGTGTCTGTCGCCATAACATCCATGGCTGAATGCTTGCGATCTTGGATTGTATATCGAATGTTGATTCCCCAAGCGTAGGGTTTAGGTGTTGCGTAACATGATAACCGGAAGTTCGGGTCGAGTCCACAGAGACCGAATGCGTTGAGTGTGTTGATTGATTCGTGAGTGAGGGTTTTAGTCTTAAAGCGGCAGACTTAGCTTTGTAATTTGGGGGTGGAATTCACTTAACTTTGTGAATGACTCGGAAGATTAAAAAGACTAATTAAAACAAGGCTAAGTCAAGGGGTTCACAACGCCCATGCCTTAGGCTGATTCATTCTCCTTTAAGATAACTGGCTCGGGGCGTCGTTAAACGACCTCAAACGAAAGATTTGGTACTTAAAACTCATTTGACTAGAAATGGTGTTTCTCAAAGAATAGGATTCTTGTGCCATTTATACAAACATTTTGATTGAAATAGCCTGAGGCATTAGACGTGCCAAGTCGTTACGCTCTTGGCTACGCGTGATCAACGGGATTAACAAATCCAAATTTTGATACATAAAATTAATCCTAACTCTTTGATTAACAAGAAATGTTTGCAATACGGCGAGGAGAGTGAATCAACCTAAGTCACGGGGTGCTAATCACCCCATGATCGGGTCTATAACGACTACTCAATCATAACTTCAAGAAACATAACTAATTTTGCAAAGGAAATAAAGAACATGACTTATAACTTTATAAACTGATTTTTGGTGAAGATTTTATATCTACCTACAACATTAGTACTTGAGAAAATCACCAACTATAATAAAAAAAACTAGAGATTTTGAAGGAATTAGCTAGAGAAACAAGAAAACAAATTAACCGACAAAAACGAAAATAAACTAGATTTATATAAAGGTCTCAACAAGTACTACAACATTAAAGGAGATGATTTATCTTGAAACTAAGTGAAAGAGCATGGAAATCTAGAGAGAAGGTAGAGCATGGGGTAAGAACAACTAAGGGAGGTAGAGAGAGAGAGGGAAAAAAAAACTAACCTAAAAAGTCTGAGTTTTTGGCTTATAAAGCCCCAAAAAGTAGTGCCAAATAATTACAAAAGTGCCACTAGATATTTTGGATCGGGTTCAAAAAAGTGCAGAAAATTTGCAGGGATACCGGTATCTCAAAAATCAAGCTACTGGTATCTCCTCTATATTGACCTTCTGTCCTAGGGATATCGGTATCCCAAATATCAAGGTACCGGTATCTCCTTAAAAAATGTGATATTTCCTTCAGGGATACCGGTATCCCCATTTTCAAGCTACCGGTATCTCAAGCCAACATGTGAAATTCACAAGGATACCAGTATCCCCATTTTGCCGCTACCGGTATCCTTCTTAAAAAATGTGAAATTATTACTTTGTTCATCTCACAGCCGTTTGGTCTCCCCAAGCTTTGTACAGTGCTTCATCCTTGGCTCTCGGGGCTCGGTGGCGGAGTGCCGCGTGGCCTCGGCTGCTCAGGCATCCCTTGGTCCATGGTGTTAAAACAAGCCTTATTCTTTCGATTTTTCTATAACTAACAAAAACTAACCACGCGCAATATCAATCATATAAAAGCTAAAATATGCGTGCGTGTGTGCAAAAAATGAGATAGATAAGTCCCTTTATTTACAATATTGGGAACTTATTGCTGAAGGGTTGTGAGGCTTAGTTAAAGCATTGAGCCTTGAATGTGGAGTGTTTTGAGTATAGGTAGAATTAGAACAGCTTGAATAGTTCTCTTCTTGGTGGACTTCTAAAGCAAATCCCTGTGGCATGGAAGGATGCGACAAAAGCTTCTTAGCATTAGTAACACCATCCTTCTTTTCCTTACATGCAGGAGTGCCATCTTTTTCTTCCAATGTAGGTGGAAGAGTTGACAATGCTTTTAGTAGATTAGCACCAAAAGCTGGATTTGATTTAGAGAGAAGTGAGGCTTGAGTGGATGCTTATGCTCCAGCCTTTGACATGCTTCGAGTTGTTGGACCAACTCTATGAGATCCAGAGTTGTTTTTTTGTAGTGGTTGAGAGTTTGGAGCCTGCAACCTTTAGGGCCTTTGAACTATCATTCTTAGGAGCCATTAAGGAGTGTTGATTTGTTGAGGAGAAAAGATAAGGTTTGAAGGCTCAAAGACTATTGTGATCAAATACGATGTTGCTTCATCTTAGTCCTCCTCGTAGTTGTACTCCAATCTTGGTGAACCAACAGAAGAATCAGACTCTTCGGAGGAAGGCTCTCCTTTTGCTTTTAATTCACTTGAAGAAGAGTTCTTTTGACGCCACTCATCTTGCCACTCTAGATCACCGTCGTATTTCTTTTCAGAAATTGCGACAGTAAGCTCCATGTCAAGAGCTCGGGTGGCCAATTCTTCAAAAGTCTTTGGTTTTATGCCTTGCAAAATATATTGAAGGCTCCAACACATTCCTTTGGTGGACATCTCAATGGCTAAGGCTTTTGACATGTGATCTATGCAATTGAGGCTCAAGTTTATCCATCTATTGATGTAGTCAATGACTAACTCACCTTCTTGTTGATGAGTGTTGCTGAGTTTAGTTATGTTGACAATGCGTCGTGTGCTAAAAAACTATTAAGGAAATCTCACTGCAATTGGTCTCAACTGTCTGTGTAATTCGGCTCCAAGTCTATGAACCAATCAAAAGCATAACATTTTAATGACCATACAAATTGTTTGACGAGCAAATCTCCTTCTGTTATAGCATTGCTACATGTCTCCACGAAGTGTGCAACATGTTGCTTGGGATTGCCCATTCCATCGAATTACAGAAATTTTGGAGGCTAGTAATTTTTTCGGCATCTTTAATTGTTCTATCCTCCGCATGTACGGCTTAGTGTATGACCAAAATATTTGAGAACTTCTCGCATCTTTTTCAGCAATTGCCCCTATGATAAATTCCTTCAATTGATCAACAGGGATCAATCCATCATTGCAGACTTGAATTTTTTTTACTCGAAGTCTTCGATTCTGTCAAGAGAAAAAAAAAAAAAAGAAAGTACTACCTCCATCCACATTTGTTAGTTCATTTTGAGAGTTCGTGTCACTTTATAAATGATTATATATATATATATATATATATATATATATATATATATCTTATAATTTATAATATTTTACGTAATTTTAAAAATATTGTCTTATAAAATTAATCAAGATCTATTTAACAAGATCAATATTAAATATATAATTACTTAACAATTCAAAGATATCACTAATTTTATCCGGTTGCAATTGAACAAGGGACAAATAAATCCGGACAGAGAGAATACTAATTATGCACATGTCAAAGAATTCACTTGCATTCCCGGTGCTCTAAATTTTGAATAAAGAAGCAAGGTAATAGGCACAAAACTTAAATCGAGTCTCTAGGTCTGTCATATTTGACGCCTTACGGCTTTGTTTGGGGTATGATTCCACGGCCTATCACTTTTTGAGTTTCTCGGTCTTTTTAGATATACAAGTGAGCCGCTATTTTAGTACTATTTAGTATAATTTTATGAAGGCAACTATAATTGTATATGCACTTATTTGTCAAAATGTTAGATATGTCTTGGCTATTTCACAAAAATAGGAATCTGGGGAAGGCCAACTCTTGCCGATTTTAATTAATGGACTCAAAGAGTCGTAGTTTTCTGTCCACAAAATATCTGAGAATATATATCCACCCAAAAAAGGCTAACTTTGTTCTGTGTTTATGTTTATTTGTCTTTTTCGTTGTCCAAATCTATTGCGCTTAGATCACTCCAAATGTTGTCTGTATCCTAGTATCTTCGTCCGTTTGTCTCAGTTTCGTTGTTATCACATGAATTTGAACGTATTTCAAGATGCCTCTTCCCTTTTTCGTGTGGTTCGACCATCAAGCGTGTTTGAGCCTGCAACTTACATGCACCTCCAGTAATCTTTTTTTTTTTTTTTTCGGTTAGAACAAAGACAGGTTATCCGCACGTACCGGGACTAGGGAATTCTTTAAGAACTATTTTTACTTCAGATATACATATATTTTTAAAACTAAAGATTTCTATTATATATTACATTTCTAGTGATTGATAATGTGGCAAGAACCAAATAATTACAATGAACTAATTCACCAAATCAAACGATGAAAATTAAAGGCAAGGTTTTTCTAAAATGACTCATAATCTATGAATGACAAATAAATTAACGTACTTGAACTACCAAGCTCTCTCATTAAATAAACCAACTCAAATATATATCTTTTTGAAGTTCGTTAAACTTCCGTATCAAACTCTACTTGAGATCAGCTCATAGAGTTATAATGTGTAAAAAATTTAGTCTACTTAAGATCGACAAGTATTCAGCTCGATTAAAACTCCTTGAAATCGGCTTGCATCATAAACTAGATAAGTTCAACCATATTTTGAAACTCGGTTAAAATTTTCAAATTAAGGGGGTGTTCTACTAACTTGGTTTATTTATTTATTTTTGGATGTTTTAGTTTTACAAAAAAAAAAAAACTAACTTATTCCACTAACTAGTTTGTTTTGTTGGTTTTTAGTTTTGCAAAAAAACTAAGTTGTTCCACTAACTTCATTAAACTAATTTTTTGTATATTTAGTTTTGCAAAAAAAACTAACTTGTTCCACTAACTATTTTTTGGTTTTTTTGATTTTTTGTTTTGCCAAAAAACTAAGTGATTTTGTGTTAGTGGAATGAGATGGTTTTTGAGTTAAAGCAAATTTTTTTTTTTTAGCAGAACGAGGCCTAAATTCAACAATCACGCTCCATCCCTTTGGCTCGTTTATCATCCATATCCACGGCATGTCGAAATAAAATACATTGCCCTTTTTACTAAGGCATAAATCAAAAACAAATCTTTAGGGTCTGTTTGGAACATGTGGAAGAGAAGAGAAAATGAGAGAAAATAAAATAAGAGGAAAGTGAGAGGAAAATTTTACTATTCACAGTACTAAATTTTTTTATTTTCTCTCTTCTTTACCTCCAAACCAAACAAGATGAGAGAAAAATTTTAATTTTCCATTTATCTCACTTTCCTCAAGTTTCAAACACACAATTAGAATCGGTCGATTCAGTGCACCGGGGCAACATGACGAAAAATATGGTAATTCTTTCCACACCGACCCAAATGCACCGACGGTGCACCGATGGCATTGCCAACGCCGTTTTGGGTTCTAAATGGTTGATCCGAACTGTTCATCGTTCTCATAATCGAATTCCGAGTGGGCTTTCATGAAAATCGAGGCAATCGAACAGCTGTATGAGCTCGATCCAAAATCACCCTATTTCATTCAATTTTTTTGTATGAAATGGGGTGATTTTGGATCGAACTCATAAAGCAGTCCGATTACCTCAATTCCCGCTCTCATCCACTCGGAATTCGATTCTGAGACCGATGAACGGCTCGAATCGATCATTTAGAACCCACGGCGATGCCATCGGTATGCCGTCGGTCCCAACCCCCCTATGCACATAGCAGCATTCTGAAAAATATGGGGAACCACCACAATCAATGAGAGAAAAAGGTAGTCGTTGGAGGTATGTATACCAAAAGGAACATTTAACACAAGACAACAAACGATTACTTTTTTGAATTGAATGTGAACATTAACAACTCTCTACGGCTCTCCAACTACCCTTTCATTTAAGGCTGTCCTTTCTTGTGTTTTTGGGCCCACTGTTTCTGCCAAAAGCTTCGCCCTAATCACACTCTAACCACCTTTTGTTTCGTCACCTTACGCTCACTTCGACTTAATATATCTTTCACAGCGGGAGTAAGAAATTCAAAAACAATTATTGTAAACTTTAGATTAATGTATGATTAAAAAGCGTCAGTGCACATTAATGTTTGATCAATTACGTATGAACAAACTACTCAGAGGAGGGAGTGGTTTGGGTCACCCCCACTTCCTCCCGGGGCATTCTCATGAAGAAATTAAAATTTAAATAAATAAATAAATAAAGAGGAAATCCAATACGTTAACTACTAAGGGAGTAGTGATGTTCCTGGTACCGCCTCCAATTTTTATTTCTGGTTGTCAACTGTGTACGAATCATGTAAATTTTACATTAATGTATATTGCAGAGCATGAAATATGTGAGTTGTAAATTTTGAAACATTGAACCAGTCACTCCGTCATTTGCGTTAAAAGGATATACCAACATTATTCACGTGTCTAACATTGCTCGGAAGCATATACCTAATTCTAAGTTCAAAATAATGAAACATAGTATTAAATTTAACGAAAGCCACCAAGCATATAATGAGGAGAATGAAGAGGGAAAAAGAAATAATTTTTATTTATTTATTTATGCGCTTCATTTTGACTTTTCTCAAAATTAAGTTCTCTTTAGTAGTACTTGACTAGTAGTACTTCCTCCGTCCCTTTTTAAGTGAGTACTTTGGAAAACGTGTATTTTTGTGAACATTAAAAAATGTATTTTGGTATAATATTTTTAATTTTTTTACGCCAAATTAAAGTGCTCAATGAGCACTTTAATTTGGTATAAAGAAAATTAAAAAATTATATAGGGAAATATGTTTTTTAGGGATTTGAAATTGCACGTATTCCCAAGATATGCACTTAAAAAGGGACGGAGGGAGTAATATCTTTCACTGTGTTCACTTCACATTTCCAAAAAAAATCTCAAAAAGATTCTTTCTTCATTTTTCATCTTTCCAATCATTAATCTCAATTCTCTCTCTACTCATACCTCTCTTTCCAATTATTATTTTCATTTCTCTCTCTATCTCTCTCTAATTATTATTTTTTTCAAAAACTCATTCAAACACTATCTCAAAAATATTTTTCAAAATATTCTTCTCAAAATTCTCAATCAAATAAAGCCTCTTTTTTAGATTTTGGAGCCAATGATAATGGCTATGTTCGGTTAGGGATTTTGGTTTAGTTTAGTTTAGTTTTGATGATGTAAGCAAGTGTAATAAGTGGAGAGAGGTAGAGAGAAAAGTGAGAAAAATGATGATGTCAGCAAAATCAAAAACTCCCCAAAACCGGAGCAAAATGGGTAACCGAACATGGCCAATATGACTGGTCAGTTGTCAATTTTTTTTGTTGGGTAGTCCGATTTATAATCAAACAGTTTATCGTCTAGTGAACACGAAATTTACAACAAATGTGTGAGACTTAAACATCATAGTCTTAGACTAACCTGAATATATAAGGAAAGCGTTGAATTCAAAGATGAAAATAAAATATGAAATAGGACATGAAAATATATCCAATGGATGAGATTTGTACCATTCCTCGAATACACATGTGTCTGAAATCTATGCTCGGTCGTTTGTGTACCATAATTTTCTTGCATTATTAAACACCCCCAAAAAAATTTAGACCAGCCATAATCCATCACACTACTAACCCCGAAGTGCTTATCTTCTAAATCACCCTCCCCCCATTTTTGCCTATATAACAGCAGCCAAACAAACCACAAGAACTACTCCAAAAACACCATAAACGCCACACACACACTCTCTCTCTCAACCATGCTGGTCCTCGGAAATACACAGTCTCTCTCCACAGCCATGAACGCCAGACTCATCGGCACGGGAATCGACACGGTCGTCCTGGCACACGGATACGGCTGGGACCAGACGGTGTGGGACAAGATCCTGCCCGACTTGGCCCGTCGTCACCGGGTTCTGGTATTCGACTGGATCTTCTCGGGTGCCGTGAAGGACCAGGACCTTTTCGACCCGGTTAAGTACTCTTCCTTTGATGCTTTCGCGGATGACTTGATTACCCTTATGGAGGAAATGAAGCTGGGGTCTGTGGTGTTTGTAGGGCACTCCATGTCTGGTATGATTGGGTGTATTGCTTCCATTAAAAGACCTGACCTTTTTAAGAGGCTTGTTCTCATTGGTGCTTCTCCCAGGTATACTCTTACATACATAAGTGTAGGCTAATCATATAGGACTAGTGACGAAACCAGAAATTTCTCAAAAAAAAAAAAAACAGAGAGATATATATAAATTTGAGGTGTTGAGAGATTTTTTTTTTTTAAATCTAAATTTTAAAAGATTAAAATGAATTTATATATGAAGATATTGAAGGCACCAAAATTTTAGTCTTCAACATTTTTCTATGTCAAAAATATGTTAAATAAAAAAAATTCGCTGCTTGTTTTGAATCCAAAGATTTCAGTGCACACATGTTCTGAATGCTAGAGACGTCGGTGGACTCAAATCCGTCCCTTCCCCCAGTCTTTATTGGCTCCTTTCGTTGAAATATACTAGTAGTTAAAGTAGTTGGGTACTTGGGTCTACCACTGAAAGCAACCAAGAGTCACTCAGGCCTACACTACTCGGGTCTAATTTAGCCTAAAAGTAAAAACCGGATTATTGGTTTTTTTATTTTGTCTTTATTTAATTTTTTTTTCATTTGTTAGTTTCTCGTCAAGATTTTGTGTTTTATGAATTCTTCTCGAAATAATCCACCTATTTTGGCTTTATTAAAAAAAATTGAGTTTTGACCACAATTTTATACTCGATAGATTCGTCTCGTCGAGAGAAATCCATAAACCACAAAATCTTGACGAGAAACTAACAAATGAAAAAAAAAATTGAATAAAGACAAAACAAAAAAACCAATAATCCGGTTTTTACTTTTAGGCCAAATTAGGCCTCAATCCCTAAAGTCACTTGGGCCATTAGTACTACGTACAACACTACTAAATAAGCTCGTAATATATAGTTTTTGCGAAAAATTACTTGGATCAAGTCATTCCCAGTATTTATTTTTGAAGATCTTCTTCGTAGACCTCTACAATTAAAACACCTTCTGAAAATATTAGACGGCTCGGATTTTCCAAAAACAATTTGCAAAACAAAAAAAATACTTTTTTTCTTATTTCTGAGAGGACTGGACTAGAAGTTTATATGTAGGAAGATGTTCTATTGAGAACTCCCTTAAAGAACTCTTTCGTGAGGACTACCCTTTTTTTTAAAGATTTCTTGAAGATGTTATATATAGGGAGATGTTATATACAGTATATTTTTTGAAGATGTTATATATATGGTTAGCTTATAATCTGGACCTCCTGTTTTCGGATGTCCATGATTCAAATATTTTTTTGACGATCCGATCTATCCAATGTGTTCAAAAAGTGTTTTCAACGATTTCCTGGGTTTTTGCGAAAACTACTTGGATCAAACTCTTCCCGGTATTTTTTTTTTTTTGAAGATTTTCCAAAAATAATTTGTGACACAAAAAAATCATTTTTTTTTATTTTCGGAAGGTTTGACTAGAAGTTTTACCTATATGTGTGTGTGTGTGGAGATTTTCTAATCCAAACCCTCCAGAGAATAAGAAAAAAGTGATTTTTTTGTATTGCAAACTATTTTTGGAAAATTCGAGCCGTCCAATATGTTCAGAAGGTATTTTCAAGGGCTCTAGCAGGAAATCTTCAAAAAAAAATTACCGGGAAAGGCTTGATCCAAGCAATTTTCGCAAAAACTGTAAATATAAAATCTTTGCGAAAACTCCTTGGATCAAGCCCTTTCAAGCCCTTTCTGGTATTTTTTTTAAAGATTTTCTGCTGGGACTCTTGAAAACACCTTCTGAACACATTGGACGGATCAGATCGTCAAAAAAATGCTCGGATCAAGGAGGTCCGGAAGTCTGGAGACCGGAGGAGAAGGAGTCCCTAGGTGGATTTTCTAGTCCACATCTCCCGGAAATTAGAAAAACATGGTTTTTTTTTGCGTTGCAAATTATTTTTGGAAAATTCGATCCGTCCAATGTGTTCAGAAGGTGTTTTCAAGAGTTCATGCGAGAAATCTTCAAAAAAATATTGGAAAAAACTTGATCCAAGTAATTTTCGCAAAAAATTGTAAATATATATTTTTGGCAGCTGTACTACGATTGTTTGGAGGCGTTATTTATTGATAAAATTGGCAGCTGTACTACGATTGTTAATCTCGTCGGCCAGCATGCGACCCATTTAGTGAATGCATCTTCGTCTATGATAGAACCATATCTTATCGAGTACGGACAGTGTCGCCGACACTATCGTGGGTCCTATCTGGTCGATTTGAGCCGTTTTTAAATGAAATGGGATGATTTTGGATCAAGCTCATACAGTCGTCCGATTGCCTCGATTCCTGCGTTGACCCACTCGAAATTTAATTTTGAGAAGGATGAATGGCTTGGATCGACCGGATGGTACTCACGACGGTGTCGGCGACGCCGTCGGTACGCTGTCTGTACATGTGCATCTATGCACGTAGCAGCGTTCTTCTTATAATTTTGAGTAAATTTGGTATGATTTTTACATCATATTGTTTTGATTGACCAGAGAAATAGAACAATATAAACCAAACTTTAAAAAAATAAATTATATGACGACCAAAAGACCCAAAAACTAAAAGAAAGACCCACTTTTTTGGGTTTTGTGATCTTGGATGATCTATATTATTTTACTTTTTTTATTACTTTCTTTTTTTGGTACTTATTATTTATTTATTTATTTTCAATTTCTTTCATTGAGACAGAAAATATGACTGTAAAAAAAAAAATTGACCCAAATCTAGTCAAAATCAGGAGAAAACAAAAAAAAAAATGCCAAAAGTCTCAAAGAATTGGGCCAAACTCACTTTACACCATCTTGTTGTCAAGTGAACTTGAACACAGATGCGTCGTTTAAGTGTTCAATTACTTAGCTTCTCATTATTTTGTAAGGTCCACGTGCATCAAACAATTTTGAACACATTTTTATTTGAATCTATGCGCAATAATTACATACATATATTTTCAGTTCATTTTTAAATTAACTATTTTATTCCATGGAAAATTAGGTACATAAATTCTGAAGATTATGAAGGTGGATTTGATAAGTCAGAGGTTGAACAACTCTTATCAAATATAGAGTCCAACTTCCACACTTGGGCCTCCAGTTTCGTCACTCTTGTTGTGGACCCAAACGACCCTCCCTCTGTTACAAAGTTCGAAAACTGCTTGAAAAGAATGAGGCCTGAGACAGCTCTCTCTGTTGCCATTCTGATTTTCCACAGTGACGAAAGGGACATGCTAGAAAAGGTGATGGTACCATGCACCATTGTCCAGACCACCAACGACATCGTCGTCCCGAACTCCGTCCCTGAGTTCATGATGAAGAAGATCCAGGGTAAATCGACGGTGGAGATGATAGAGGCAGACGGACATTTCCCACAACTGACTGCTCAACTCCGACTGTTAGAAGTGTTGGGCGGTGTTCTGGAGTTCGACATTTGATTTTGAAGTAAAAGGAGAAATTATATGGCTCCGAACCAAATATCATATATGGTTCTGAACTATTGATGTTGGATTCAGAACCATTAAATAATTTCTCGAAGTAGACAAAATACTAGTTTTTACCTATTTTTTCTTGTTAAATTTGTTTTTCTTGGTCTTATTGTATCATAAGTAAAGCCCATGGGGGAATGGTTGTTATGTACTAAAATGGTAGGTTTTGTGTGTGTGTGTATGTAAAATTTCTAGTTTAGTCGATCTGTAACTTATGAGTAAGATGTACAAGAGCTATTGTGGATGTGTGGAACTCTGTCCAAGTTGCTTCTTTTTCGGTAGCTTTTAATTTTATTTGTGTCACTGTTTTGATCTAGATCTCTTTTTTTTTCCTTTTTCTTTTGTGTTGTAATAATTTGAAAAATTTTATTTGACGAATTTCTTGCTCTAAAGAATATTAGAGATTGGTTTGTTTGACTTTGTGTTAATAGTCCTTCTACTATTAGTCCACTGGGCTGATAATAAGGTAAGAAGAAATGAAAAAAACACACTTCAGTGCACTTTTAAAAAAAATCTATACTTTCACACATTCTTATACACATTTTAATACATTTTTAAAACCTTAACAATAATCCAATTGAGTTTTTTTTAGAATTTTCCTTATGTCAAATTTTCAATTTCATAAATTACACTGTAGCCCCTCCTGCGTAATTTCAGGTAAAGAAGCCCAGACATGCAACCGGCCCAATCACATAGTCTCAGGTAGATGTCAAGGCTAATCGATTTCATAAATTACACTGTAGCCCCACCCTGTGATATCAGGTAAAGAAGCCCAGACATGCAACCGGCCCAATCACGTAGTTTCAGGTAGATCCGTAGATGTCAAGGCTAATCGTTCGGGCTTAGCTTCTCTACAGTTGGTGGTTGAATTACAGAAGTCTAGTTGGGCTTTGGTGAGGCCCATTTCGAGTTCACTTTAAATGGGTTATGAAAACAAAATTGATTTTATGAAATTTTCTATAAAATCTTATGGGAAACCTTTGAAATTAAGGGGTCGTTTGGATGGTGTAATTAGAAGAGGGATGAGTGGGTTGGGGTATTTAGTTGTGGTTGTCCTCCATGTCCACCGTTTGGCACCATTTTTTCTGCCCCCGATGTCTCATCCGGCTTCTCCGATAGTCAGGAGGAAGCCTGACTAATTATAAGCACCTGAGGGGGTGCTTATGTTTAGTCGTGGCTGATATCAACCCCAATTTTACCACCCTATCCTCTCTAATTCCCAATTTCTGGACCCAATAGAAGAAGAAAAAGGCTCCGGTGCATTAGAAGAACAAAAATCGTACTGTATCTTGAACAAAACTCACACAATATCTTACCAGGAACCGTGAGCCCACGAGATCTGTGGAGTCAAAACCCGCCGGAATCAGAACCACCACGAGAGAGAGAGAGAGAGAGAGAGAGAGAGAGAGAGAGAGAGAGAGAGAGAGAGAGAGAAAGAGAGAGATCGAGGGGATGAATGGACGGAAAGTTGGAAAATGAAATGGGGAAGATGAACTGATTATTTTCCTTGTAAACAATGAAGTACTGTGTAAATGAGGGAATTTATTCGGTGTGCAAAGTGTATGTAGTCCAAGGTGTTGCAGGTGCGTGGCAAGTGCATTATGGTATGGATCAGTTAAAAGGAAAAATGTGTGTTGGTATGGAGTAGTCTATTAGAAAAAGGAAAAAAAAGAAACTTTCAATATTTAATATTCTTAATTTATATGAAAATATAGTAAAATGACGTATTGAAATTTAATTGTTGACAAATATAGCAAAACAATTAATTTTTTTATTTATCTAATGATTTAAATGCATAGTCTAAAATGGACATTCACAAAGGGTAAAATAGTCTTTTGAAAGGTTTTTACATCATTCACCATTCTTATCTCCCCTATTTAATCATCCATCCAAACCACGTACTACTTTATCCCCCTTCTTAACTGTCACATCAATGTGGGCCGACCCTTCTTATTTAATCACCCCGACTATTTTATCTTTTCTTACTATTTAATCTCCCCATAACTAATACGTCATCCAAACAAGCTCTAAGTGTAAGTATTTGTCCACCGGCATGAGAGGAGCAACGCGTTTCTTTTTCTTTTTGTTTTTTTTTTTTTGAACTGGTCCACCATGTGGTCATGATTCATGAGTGAAAACAATTACTCCTTTCGTCTTATAAAATTTTCCTGCCATGAAGTCCAAGGACCCAAAAAAATAAACTTTTGTCAATAAACAAATAGTTTTTTTTTTTTGCACAATTTACCAGATCAATGATTGTTCTATTACCTTTTGGAAACAAAATATCTTTTTCTGACAAAGAAGTAATTTTCTTTGAGTCTTTTATGAGACGAAGGGAGTACTAGTTATTAAATAATAGTAGTAAATGTTAACTATTTTATATTGTAATTTAATAATGGAATAGCAATTTTATTTCAGAATTGATAGTGACACTCCATGTTTTATCTCTATTGGGTGAAGTTATTAAACAATTCTTATAATTACAAAGCCAGAGATAAATGTAATTATAAAGTACAAGGGTGGTTTAATAATTTTCACTAATAGAGAAAAAAAAAAGAGCGTCAATATCAAAATGGAGAGTGTCAATATCAATTCCCTTTTATTTATTACTCCCTCCGTCCCAATTTTATAGTCTCTTTTAGGAGTTCGTGTCACTTTTCAAACTGTTATATCTTATAGTAATCTACAATATTTTAGGTAATTTTGAACACTTTATTTATTAGATTAAATCAAGATCTATCAAACAAGATCTATATTGCATATAATTGAATGAAAGACTATAAAATTGGAGCGGAGAGAGTTATATTTTACTTTTTCCACTTTTCACGATAAATTGAAAATGGTACCCGGTACACGTGCTCTCACCAACCCTCTCTATTTAATTAATAGTACCTACTGCCTATTAAAATATGTATTTTTTCATGTTTTTACTTCTTCTTTGTTTTTTTCACCTTTGACTCTTTCTGCAAGGGGAAGTCTAGTTACACTCTCGTGTCACGATCAAACTTACATTTGTTTTGGCACATTAGAATACTAGCGAAAAATTCGTGCATAGTGTTTGTGCATATGATTCAAAATGAATCCAATTAAGTACCAAGTTATCCGTGCTATACACAAAAAGAAAATTACTGTTGTAATTAAATCTTTTTATGCACCTGCTTGATCCAATACCCATGCAAATTTCAATTTGTGAACATTGGCTTAAATTTTAAGATGAACTGATGAGCTCCTAAGAAAACCTGGGATCTCTCTTATAATAAAAAAATGTACTACTACCTACATACATCATAACGCCGATCAAATTCCAATCATCAAGAGTTTAAGTACAAACATGACATTAATTTCATCTACAATCTGACATGTTATGTCATGTTCTTCCTTAGTAATTGTCATTTTGCAATAATATATAAGATGGATAGATAGATATAGATTAGCAGTAACCAGTGCTATACATGGCACAGGAATTGAAAATTATGGGATAGGTCATTATGTCTATTTGTAGCCATTCTAAATATGTTAAACTTCTATACAACATTTATTCTCTTTAAAATGTGTGTATTTTCAACTTAGAACAAATTAAATTTCCTATTTGAAACTTCTTCTTTTTTCCAACAGTGAAGCGTTAAATTAAAATCATGAAAGCACACAAGGAACAAACTAATTGAATCTAGTAAATTCAAGAACTGCAATGGTTGAAAGTTAAGAACTATATTTAAATACAAAAATCAGAAAGATAAAAAAGAAAAAGAAAAAGAAAGACACAAAACACAAATAAAACTCAACAACTATAATTGTTAACAGTTAAGAATTACATTAAAAAAATTAGAGAGATTGTTTAATTACCAATCATTTTGAAAACCTTGTTACCACCAAATTTTTAATCCCTTAATGCAATAGAGCAACAAAACAAATTCATAAAGAGTTTGACAAAATAATATTATATTATCAGCAATACACAAATGACAATCAACAACTGTGATAGTTATAGATTAAGAATTACATTCATAATTAGAGAGAATGATTACTTACCGATCACTTTGTCAACCATATTATCACCAAAATTCTAATCCTTTTTTGCCATAAAACAACAAAACAAATTCATAAGAAAATTCGAACACAGATTAGGAAGAACACAAACTGTAAAAGGAATAGACTTTCTCGTATATCTTTCACAGAGAAATTTCGAATATTTGAGACTTGATCAAAGTGATTGCTTTGATGAATCCAATGCTTTTATACTTCCCTGATATTAAGAGAGTGACAAAGGGAATACTCCTTCAAATTTGTTTCCTTAGGAAACCATGCGAAATCATGGAGTATTTAAACGGAACTAATTGATTACCTAATTAAATTCTTCAATGATTTTCTTTTGAAAACAACAGTCCCACAAATCATGGGATAAGGAAAATCATACATTCAGTTAATTAAAAGGATTAGCAAAAAAATCAAGAAAATCATAGGATAGGAAACTTATCATCTAAAATTACTGTAAAATAAGACTAATCAAGCAAGTCTTGAAGGTTTTCTTTTGAGCAACTCTTAAGGTTTTTTTTAACCGGTAGGAGATTAATTCAGAGTCCCCGACCAACTGAGTTAACCCTAGTTGGTTATCTAATAAATTTTCCGCTTGAGTGAGCTCTTGACTTCCTATGCAAGAGGCCTGAACAATTGAGTTAACCCTAGTTAGTTATCTTTGGGTTTGAAATTGTAATGTAGATGATTTTAATTATTTTTTATTCAACTAATTTAGAGTTTCCTCAAGTCATGGGATCACTTTTATATTTACATTGCCTACAAAATCTTGTAGAAGCCAACACTTTAATTTAAATAGCAGTAAATACTAAGAGCAAATCTAGATTTCCATTTACATTTTATGAAATCAAGTCTAAAATTAGTTTAGTCCTAATCTCCCCTATTACATATACGGTAAAATTTGAGCTAATCTGAATTTCCATTTACATTTTAGGTAAAATTTTGAATTACATAACCTATGTTTGGATTTATTTTAGGATTGGTAAAAAGATTATGTCACATGTGCCAACTTAAAACTCCAATGACAAACCAATAAATATTTGTGCCACTTGTCGCAACCATAGTCCTCCTAACAAAAATCCATTCTGCAATACTATAATAGAATAAACCCAATTATTTAGACAATCGAAAACATTTTATTTACATAGCACATTGAAAATAAAAAAAAAATTTAGATTTATAAGATGTCAATAACTTTATGATCATGAAAGAAAAAAAAACTTACTCACACAAAAGATAAATACGTTTCGAAACGTATTTATCGTCATCATAGAAATCTAAATTACAGTATTTATATTATTTTCGGCGTGTTATGTAAAATGAACATTTTCAATGATTAAAATGATAGAGTCTATACCCTAATGTGACAATTTGATTATATTTCTTCCGTCCCAATTTGATAGTCCAGTGCGAAATTACGTGCAATACGCTATTTTTAAATTTAAAATTTTCATGTAATTTCGTAGTTGACTAATTGAAACGTGAGAATAGTAACAAGTTATTATTTTTAAATTTAAAAATTTCATGTAATTTCATAGTCGATTATCAAATTGAAACTTGGGAATAGTAATAAGATAGTGTAAAAATGAATATGGGAGTAGACTTTCCCCTCTCGTGGAGAAATGAATTGCCAGCCGCTAAAAAGATTGAAAAATATCATATCAGTTCCCCAATTCTGTTTCTTTCCTTCTTTCTTTCTCGAAGCAATAAAACGACATGAGATTTCTGTTCAGTGCTTCTCATAAGCTATTCAGCCGATCCTCCACTCTCTTCCTCCCAAACACTCTCTCTAAGCAACTCCATTTCTGCAATTTCTTTCTCCGAAACTCCTCCCGATCTCTACGAACCTTCTCGATCATGGCCGCCACTGACGAGCTCGTTAAGGGCACTGTGCTCCCCAACGGCGTGGCTCTCATCACTCTCGACCGCCCTAAAGCCCTCAACGCCATGAATCTAGGTTTTTTACTCTCTCTTTCACTCTCTCTATTTGTCTATCTGTGTTTGGATGTTTAGGCACTTCAATAGAATAGGTAGAATTGGTTGTTTAATTGGTTGGAGTACAGCTTCGATGTCTGATTGTTTTTGATGTTTCGCGGTTGCGTTCTCATTGCTTTTAATGTTTTGATTATTGTTATCATATGTATGATAATCCAGTAATCAAAAAATAAATGAATGACATAAGCAAAAAGATTGCTAGAAGAAGTTGAATGAAGGATGTGGGGGAGCGCTTCTCCTGTTGGACCTCTTTGGCCGCCTGGTACTGTGCCACGGGGGAGGAGCTCGAGTGGGGCTTGTTGGAGCCCTTGGAAGCTCGTCGGAGAGTGGCAGGGATCCTTGGTGGACGCCAGAGGTGAACCTGCACAAGGGAACAACCACGTTAGTGCCTAGCCCGGACGGTGGTGGTCCGGGGAGGCACTCCGATGGCTAAGTCAGCAATGGGGGTAGAAGTTTCGAGTCAAGAAAAAAGGTAAGGAGTAGTGCTATGCTCTTTTTTAGAGTGAAGAGGAGTTAAAAGAGCCGATCCCCGTATGATGGGTCGAGTAGCTTAGTTATAGGCACGGGGGCGCGTATCCCGCACGCCCCTCGGGGCCTCACGCATCCCGTCCTTATCGTCACATTCAATGTACAGGCTGACACCCACCTACCAAGTGGATCATCGGCTGCCCCCCCAGAGTCATCCCCTGACAGATAGTCCCATCAATCAAGTCTCCCACCTTCCTCCCTGCAGGCGCAGTCTGCAGGGTTAGTAGCTCGCCATAAATGCGATGCAGGTGGGGTGGTTGAACTCATTTAATGCATTGCACAGATTGTCAGAGGTGCCTTGATCGAGCCCCTGACCAGTTGGCGCGTCCCCCGGGCATCGAGGTCAACCGACTCGCCCCCAAGGCATTCGTCTCGGATTAGGTCGCCGAACCAAGGCATTCGGGGGTCCCGAGCTCCCGAGGAAAGGTGCCCCAAACCGGGCGAACACTACCGAGACAAATGATCATCGACTAGCGTGGTCCGCACATTGTGGTCCTGGCCTCCATGAACCGCTCGGCCCCGAGGGTGGTCATGCTTCCCGAACCGGCCCCTACAAAGGATAAGACTATAAGAGCTTTCTTGTATTTAAACAATTATCCGTTTGACAATGATATATTGATATGGCCTCGTCTGACCGAACCAGAGAATTGCATCATCATTGGTTTATACAAATATCTGAAAAAAGGTGGAGAAGTTGCAATAGTAAAACTTTAGGCATGAAATGGAAAATACTAACCAATTGTTTGATGGTATCTATTTATGTACTTTGAAAACGAAAATGGAACTCATCAATGAGCAGGGATATGGAACTTTAAATAGGAGCAAACACTGAAACCTGGCCTCACATGCAAGTTCAAATAAAGAGGCAAATGGAACTGGTTAAGTAAATACTAATCCATCCTTGAACATTGGGATACACTATAACTTTATTCTATTCCATATTCTTTTCTTTCCTCTTCCACTGTGCTATCAATCAACCTGTTTGAGTTTGGAAATTGCAAAACTGTGCCAATTCCAGGAGTACACTGAGGTTTGCACCATCCAACACAGTAGCACATTTATCCTTTAGGATTAACAATGACACCAGCATTATGCACACATAGGGAAAATAGTAGTAGAGAAATAA
The DNA here is from genome assembly GCA_022606695.1 of Vaccinium macrocarpon. Lineage (NCBI taxonomy): Eukaryota > Viridiplantae > Streptophyta > Magnoliopsida > Ericales > Ericaceae > Vaccinium > Vaccinium macrocarpon. Next base: position 3,266,853 of record CM040171.1, on the reverse strand, counting down.
AGTTTATTGTTAATTAGTTCCACCCCTTTGTTGAATACTTCAATCTTTTAAATAATCAAGCAAAACAATAATTTTTAGAAGGCAAATCCTACAATGTCAGACTTTCTCCCTAAAAAAAGAATAAAAAAAGAAAGGAATTTACAAAGCCAAGATGTCAATAATGGCCCCATTGAACACACACCATTAAGTGTTAAAGGAGGGGCAATTTGGTCAGAAATGGCAAAAAATGTGGCCTATTCCTTTGATGCAACAAATGTAATACACCCATTTTGGATTCCCACGCACATGATTAGAGTTGTTCAATTAGTTTAACACATGTTTTTAGGGGCTGGTTACGGTGACACAACATTTGAAACAAATGTAAAATACCCATTTTGGAGTCCCATGTAAATGATCAGAGCCATTCAATTATTTTAAAACATGTTTTTAGGAGTTCCCGTAAAAAGTCAACTCATTTGGATATCGATAAGGGCTTGATCAGTATTTGTCCCCAAATTTGACATGATAAATACAAAATGAATCTATCATGTTGATTAACTCCTTACCTACTTACTGACATCCGAATGAGTTGATTCTTTACAAGTACTCTTAAAAATATGCTTTAAATAAATTGAACGGCTATTAGCAACCTGTTAGAGTTTGTCCCACATTGGTTAATTATAACCTTCAAAACTAGTATATGAGCTTGGACGGCCTCTCCACTCATTGCCAATTGGTTTTGAGTTGGATGCCTTAACATGGTATCAGAGCTAGGCTTTTGGAGGATTTTGGACAAAACTCTCTTGGTTATTGCCCCGTTGTTTGTGCCATAAGTGCACCCTGTTTTGTTATGATCCCAATGTGGTGGATCTATTGGTTAACTCGCCACGTGCGGGTCAGGGGTCGCACGTGCGGGGGAATGTTAGAGTTTGTCCCACATCGGTTAATTATAACCTTCAAAACTAGTATATGAGCTTGGGCGGCATCTCCACTCATTGTCAATTAGTTTTGAGTTGGATGCTTTAGCACAACCCATTTTGGAGTCTCACGCAAAATGATCGGACGGTTCAATTAGTTTAAAACATGTTTTTAAGAGTTCCCGTAAAGAATCAACTCATTCAGATACTGGTAAGGACTTGATCAATTCATTCAATTTTTATCTTACCAATCAAGTCCTTACCGATATCTGAATGAGTTGATTTTTTACAGATACTCTTAAAAAAATATTTTAAACAAATTAAACAGCTTCGATTATTAGGGTGGGGCTTCGAGTATCGCTATGTAAAATGTTGTGTTACTGGAACCGACCTCATGTATATGTATATACATTCATCTTCAATAATGAACTGGATTCACAGTTGGTTTTCATGATTTAATTTTAGTAGGTGCTATTGTAATTTGGTGCACTTTACCCTACTTCTCCACATAATCTTCTTTCTGTACTCACACACGTGCACACACACACACACACAAAAACCCATGCTCATGAACACTTGTGGTAATTGAAGTGGTTAACATTTTGATTAAAACCTGATGACAATTGCAGTTCTGACTATCGTAATATGGTTGATCACACACTTGAACCATTGAATGTCAGGTTTAGAAGTGTGAATCAACCAAACCCTCAGGTCAATCTGTATTCCACCCTTAATCGGAGATATTTTGAAGTGGACAAAAATGCTGTTGCTTAAAATTAAGAGTAGTTTCCCTTTCTTGTTTGTTCAGTTGGGAGTCAAGGGAATGCGACCCAACCTTATCAATTCGTAGACATGTTCGGCATTTAGAGCAGTATAAAGGTTTATATTTTCATGATTGGTCTCTTTTCAGTGCAGTCGGCTGTTTTGCCTTTTCAATAATATTACTTATTACCAAAAAAAAAAAAATCTGATTTCACTGAATTGTAATGGTGTTATGTTGCAGACATGGATATCAAATACAAAAGTTTTCTTGATGAATGGGAAGTGGATCCCAAGGTGAAATGTGTTCTAGTTGAAAGCAGCTCACCACGTGCCTTTTCAGCAGGTGACGATATGAATAGATGGAATATCCTACTTTAGCCTTTTGAATGATTCATTCAATATTATTCCATACTGAACTTCTTAATTTGTTATAATCCATCTTTTTTAAATTTTGGGGTTTATTTTAGAGTGTTATGTGTGGTTTTGAGTATAACCACTCATGGCCAATGCAGGAATGGATATTAAGGGAGTTGTTGCTGAAATTCAAAAGGACAAAACTACACCTCTTGTCCAGAAGGTTTTTTTTAATAATTCAATTGTTTTTGTGCTACAAGTGTCTATCTTGTACGTTTAAATACCCGTCTTTTCTTGTTGTTTCTGTTGTATAAATGGTTGTTGGACCGTTGTGTACGTGATATTGGTTGTTTTATCTGTTATATTTTGTTTTGATATTTGCAGAATTGGTTTTTCTTATGAGATTTAGTTAACACATCCCTAAATTGGTAACCCCAGTCTTAGTTCGTCAATTCATCTGCAGGTGGTGATGTGAAGCAGATCACGACCAAAAACCAATTGTCAGATATGATTGAGGTCTTTTGTGTTCTTTTAACTAAATATGAGCATATTCAGCCTACGTACTCCACTAGGCTGATAACACAAGTTATTTTTTGCAATAGTAGTATCACTCTTAGTTTAGAATGATGATTGCAACCATGGACAAACCCATTTTCCACTACACCAGTTTGTCTGATCTGTGGTGGTGCACACAAGTTCATATTCGAATAAAGCTCTCAGAAGCAACAATACCCCTCATTCACTTTTGTGTAAAACTGCGATCTTAGGGAGAATATTGACCAAAGTGGTCGGTTGAACTGGAATTTCTAAATGAGATGTAAAATCTCATTGATTAACAAGTAAAATAATCTTGCAAATGTAAATAATGTCAGATGTATACTATAGTAGGTCTCAAGCACCAAGTGCCAGACATGCAAATCATTATTGTCTGAGATACCCTTTTTTTAGAATGCTACCAACTCGAAAACATAATCTCATTTATAAGAATAAACAAAAAATACAACAAGAAAAAAGAAATACAACAAAGAAAAAAAATACAACAAAAAGATTACAACAGTGATGTCGGAACCCAAAGAGGTGGTAAGCTTGTTCCCACTGCAATAGGCTAGATCTGGACCGGAAGATCAGAGCCCGATCAACTGCACACACCTCACCGTCACCGTTGGAGGGCTTGAAAAACCATCGCCAAGGTGGATCTGAGCCCAAGCCAAAACCCATATCTGGTCTCCATGGTCCAGAAATAAAGGAGAGAGAGGAGATCTTCCTCAACCACCTCTCATCCATGGGGGAAGGAAAAGAGCCAAGAGAGGAGGAGAGGAAAAAGAGAGAGATCAGAGCAGAAGGGGGACTGAGAGGGTGGAGGAAGGAAGGAATGTCTAAGGAGGGAAGGAGGCAACGGGGAAGAAAGGAAGGGGTAGGGGGGAAGGGAGACCCATCCCCACTGAAGTCTCTGTCTCTCTAGAAACCTTTCTGCTCCCTCCCATTAGCTTATGGGATAGATCTCCTAATTGTGCATGTTTGTGCTCCACGGTGCATATTTGCTCAAATTGGTTTAGTTACTTGCAAGAATCTGTAAACAGCACAATTTGACTACTCTTGGGATGTGACTGGCTATGTCTGGTGATAGCATTTTCCCTCATCAAAGCATGAATTTGCAGTTTGATGAAAGCAATTGTGATACTCAATTTTGAAGTACTAGTTAACAGTATTTTGTTGCTCATGTGATTCTGCTTTAACACATGCTTATCTCAGTCATATTCTTTGCACTGGATGGATTTTTTGCGGGATATTTTACTTCAGTTTGTTTCTGTAATGTTTGCTGAATTCTAGTGCTTATCATGCCAAATTGTTTGACAGGTATTTACTGCAGAATATTCTCTAATATGTAAAATTCACGAGTACCAAAAGCCCTATATGTGCTTCATGGATGGTATAACAATGGGCTTTGGAATTGGCCTATCTGGTCATGGTCGCTACCGGCTCATTACTGAGGTTATTGCCTTTCCTAACAGATATGTTTTATTTTATAGCTAAAAACAATATGGAAGCCAGTCATTTTACTTGTTCAAATTTATTACAGAGGACAGTGCTTGCTATGCCAGAAAACGGGATTGGCTTGTTCCCTGATGTGGGGTTTGCTTATATAGCAGCACAAACTCCCGGAGAAGGATCAGTTGGTAGTGTTTCTGTCCCTTTGAAAGTTCAGTTGAGTTTGCTGGAGGGATGTTTTATTGTGAAAGCTTTCTCTTGTTTGTAAATTAAAATTTTCTGGTATCAACTTTAAATTTTCTGATAATACTGATGAAATTCCTCATTAGGGATGTGATGTTTATTATTTTTCAACCAAACTAAGCGGAAAAACCAAATAGAACCTGTAATGCACATTCAACATTTATAATTCTTTTGCACGGTTGGTATGTACAAGTATATGCTGTCAACTCTGGTTAATGAACCATTTTTTGTGGGGTGAGTTGAGTATAGATCCATGAACATTTTCATTTGTCTGCTGTATGTCTTAGTATTTATGCATTCAAGACAGTGGACTTCCCTTTTGTGTCGTGGATTTATGTAGCCTTGGTATAGGTAGTTGTTTTCATATGTTTTCTGTTATTTTCCAATTTGTTTAAGAAGTTCGTGCTTTTGCAGGTGCTTATCTTGGAATGACTGGAAAAAGGATTTCTACACCTGCTGATGCACTATATGTAGGTCTTGGAACACATTACATACCATCTGGGAACTTGGGTTCATTGAAGGAAGCGCTCTTGGCAACCACCTTGTATATATCTCATATCCTCCAGTTGATAAATGAGTATCTTTTTTTTCGGTGGAATTGAACTCTTTGTGTTTTATCAGAATTGTCATATCAGGAGTGGGAAAATTATACCCTACTCTTTTTCCTCAGATAATCCCTTTCTTGATTTTGCCCTCTCACAAGTTGAGTAGGAATATTATTTCAAAGATGAAATGAGTAGTCTTGAAGTGGCCTCCACTCTGTATTGTGTCACTCTCAATTAGCTCAGTGGGGGATAAGGTGACATCCGCGTGTATTAACTGCAAACTAGTATTGTGCTTGTTATATGTTCCTAGAGCTGGGCTACAAACATACATTTTACTTGTAATACCAAATAGAGGGAACTTCACACTTGTTGACATCATATGGAAACATTCTTCTGGTGGTGGGCTTTTTTGTGGGAATTGAAGAGACGTTTCCTTATATTTACATCATCTTATTGCCATATGTTTTGTTGTTGGACAGTTCTGAGGATCCAAATCAGGACATCAGTGCGCTATTGGCAAAATACAGCAGTAACCCCGAGTCTGAGCCGCAGCTAAAGTTGCTTTTACCTCTTATAGCTTCATGCTTTGGTGGAAACAAATCTGTTAATGAAACAATACAAGAGCTGAAAAAGCATCAGCTGAGCACTGATGCCACAGGTAATGTACTAAGTGCTAATTTTCTACCAAACATCTGTGAAGGTTGTAATTTGGTTATTTAGTATTTCTATTATTGTATAAGCGCAGTTTAGCAATTGTGGCTATTTGGTTACTTTCTTTCCTCTATCTTTAGTGGTCAATATTGAATTTCCCACTTTCTATGAGCAGTCAATATTGAATTTCCCACTTTCTATGAGCAGTAGCAGAGTGGGCCAAGGAGGCTCTTGCGGAGCTTGGAAAAGGTGCTCCCTTTTCACTCAGCTTAACAAAAGAACATTTCTCTCGAGTTGCATCCGCACGTGCAAACAGTGACAGCACCTTATCCAGTGTGAGTCGGGAGTTTGAATTTTCATTCACTTCTGAACAATGCCTTTTTGATAGATGAACAGTAACATTTTGTCCTTTCTGCAATTTGCTGTTACCAGTTAAGTGGCGTAATGAAAACTGAATATCGAATCGCCCTAAGGTCTTCCCTTCGAAATGATTTTGCCGAAGGTGTTCGTGCAGTCTTGGTGGACAAGGATCAGGTTTGCTCTTAATTTCTACTAGTTTCTTTAACTGGGTTTCTCTTTGAAGGAAGCCTTCTTCGTCTTTTTCACTTAATTTTTTTGCGTTTAATTATTGAATTTTTTTAAAACTTGGCATTCTTTTTTTGTGGGGAAAAAAATGCAGTCTTGGAATTTCCAGAAACTGTTCCTGGAAGAAGAAAAAAAACAATATGCAGGCACTCGACTGTGTTTGACTTCTCGTTATACTTAAAATGAAAAGAAAGTGAAGTAAAAAAAATTAAAAGAACACTCTAACAATGAACTTCAAACTAGTCTACACTCATGTTATGAAGTTAAGATCCGTCAATTGAGATGGAATAGCTATTCTACTTGGAAATGTGACACCCTTTCGTTATTATTATTATTTTTGTTTTATATCTTTCAGATCAGATGTTTTAACAGCTTTTTCTCATTTCTGTTTTGGTTTATGTCATTGCAGAACCCTAAGTGGAACCCCCCAAGTCTCGAGGATGTTAATCCAAGAGAAGTGGAAACGCTCTTTGAACCACTGGCCCCTCAAACTGAGGAACTGAAAGTTTGAAATGCATGTGTCTTGTCATAATATCTTTATTTTCAACTTTTCTCATAGGTAGAAATATGCTTCGACATATGTAAATAAAGCCAATTTGATATGAGCCATATCGTAATTGGTCTCCCCATGTTTTATTTAGATGGTTAAGAGTTGCTGAGCTGATTGGGTTGTAACGAGATGCTTTTTCCCGTGCAAACCAAGTGGCTGTCCTGGCATGTTAGATATTAGTAGAATGTATTTCGAGAGCTAGTGAAATATCTATGTGATCTGTTGTTCTAGTTTGAAGAATTGTTATTTTTATTATTATTTTTATCAGAGTTTGAAGAATTGGTTTGGGATGGTTTTTGGATTGGGTGTTTTACTGGTCTCTTTTTTTTTTTTTTTTGTTTCCAGAAAGCACTTGTTTTACTTATCATTTGATTTATGCGCACGAATCGCAAATATTGTTTTGGTTTTGCCTGAAAAGTCATTTGTTTGTGGAACATTTTCCTAACTTCGAGAAAATATTATGGATTTTGTACCAAAACACAAAATCCCCACAATAGCTACCACACTCCACGAGCATATTCCTTCTTGTTTGTCTAACACCACATGTGTTTCTGCCACTTTATATGTACACACAATCACAAATCTTCCCAGTCAATGCATCAAATAGTATGTCCCACTTAAGGACTTGTAGAAATAACCAGGGTCGTGTGACAACCGACAATCAATTTCTTTCGAGGTAGAACTGACAGTTTCAGTATTTCAAACAAAACTTGCATCAGATTTACAAATGCAGGAAATTGGGTATTGAAAGATTAAGGTCGGAGAAGTACATTTGGGAGCCACAAAAGTGAACCCTTAAAAATTTTGAGCGCATATTTCAGCGCCAGAGGAATAGGAAACTTCACCAAGCTTCCTGCCTGCGTATATATAGCAATAGATTCTCGTCCCCCTTCTCCCTTAAAGAAGAGTTGAATAAGCAGTTTATCAAGAGCGACCTCCACTCCTCAAACTCTACAGTAGCTTCAAGTACCCGAACTATTCGGGTCTAATAAACCTGGATATGCATAAAAAAAAAATTGAAGAAATCTATGAGATGATAATGTCTTTTTTAAAGATGGCGAAATACAAACAAATACATATAAAGTTCAAAAGATGGGTTTTTTTTTTCAAGCAATGCCTAGTGGACAACTAGCAACCGAGATTCTTTAGTGATTTTTATCATAAATATATTTCGTTATATGTGAGCTGGTTTGCTGTATGAGGAGGAGAGAGGGCAACTGATCATATCCGTAAGAGAGATGCTCCAATACAGTTCTAGCTTCCCAACAGTCACACAGATCTGAGACAGAAAAAGGTGGGCGCTGGCACTCTCATAAAAGTTCATATGAAGTTCCAACAGCAGGCATTTGAGTGGGGTGTAGCATAAAAGGGAACCAGGGACAAAAATTGGCATGACGATGAGCTATACTTTCTGCAGTTGTCACTAATATGGGTAAAACAACCCAAGAAATGAGATGGGATGAAAAACAGTAGCTTGGGCGACTGGTACGCTGATCATTGCCCCATAGCCTGAAAATAGTGATGTTCTAGCTTATTGTAATGCTAATGAACCCAGAATCCAGAGTCTCAAAGCCAAAGCTTTTCCTTTTAATCTTCTGGGACACAGGTCTCCAACCCTATGAACTGAAGGGTGCCAAGAATTCTGGAGTAAGTCCATCCCAGCCCAAGTCCTACTCTCAAGTTGTGGTCACAGAGGAGTTACTGAAACATCCAAAGCCATGCATTCCAAGGAACTTTCAATTGATGAAACTTTTGCAACAATAGCTTTAAGTTGTACTTAAGGTTAAACCAAACAGGCTTAAGTGTCTTAATTTGTCAGCCTAGGTGAGTGAAACGGTGAAAAGTGGCATCTTATTATGGAAGAGGGACTATTTGTACACAGTAACCATAGCTATTTGTACTTACATGGGAAATAACAATGAAAGAAAAGAAAATGTACCCATGTTGAAAACAGGAAATCCATGATGACAAGATTGCAATTTGGTTTGAAATACTCCGTTTTCCTGATAGCATTGGCAACGTCTGCTATAGGTATCAATTTGAAGCTCTCAACCTCGCCATTTTCCGAATGAAATAACCAAGTGAAAAAAAGAAACTTTGCAGCAAATAGTGCCATAGAAAATGGGAATCAACACTTCATTGTAGAGACACCTATTCCGATTGATGACGCAATAAAGGATTAGGTTATTTCTGTGGTTGGGTAGAGCTACACTTCCTTATTTTTTCCGTTGTTTATTCATTTAGTGATATATTTCTCTTGTTTCCTTTTCCTTCCCTCCCAAATAGATGAGGAGGCAGGAAAGAGGGTTCGCGTTGGGGCTTTTAAAGGGGTTACCTTGAATCTCAGGAATAAAACCTACAGGAAGCTTTCAATCATAACAAAATAGAACTTCTCTCTTGTATCTGTACCCATCAATGTCCATGTGGGAGACAGCACCAACTGGTATAGCTCTGTGGCATAAGAACTTCAAATTCTATCTGCATACAGGCCACAAAGAACTAGAATAAAAAGTACTTGATGGTGACAGAATCATCTTATACGGACATATTCTGCAACACAGTTCCATCTTCCACGACCATAATAGGTTTAAAAGCTTATTCGATAGAAATGGAACTTGGCTGTTAAAATATGAGCCAAAGATTGAGAGGTATACAAATCAGCCAGCAAAAATAAGGAAAAAAAAAAAAGGGTCCGAGAAGATAAAAAGTCCACAAATCCGGAGGTGATTCTTGATGAACAAAAATCCTTTGAGAAGGGCATGCATAAAGGTTAAAATCTGGCAAAGTTATCCATAACAGATATCCTGCAAAAACCAATAATCAGTTATTTATGTGTATTCAGTGAGGGCCACAAGTTATGAAAGGTAGCCCCTTGTGAGAAAATCGGAAATCCCTAGACAAAGGCATAGGTAAAGGAAAAAGTGGCAGGGCAATGTATGACTCACAACAAAAACAATGCTCCATTATTTTGATTTATATGCACGTTAAGCAAGAGGCAAACGCCAATAAAACTTGAATTCGAAAATTGTGACTGACCAGCAACTAGATGATCAAGCATCCCAGGGTAGGTTTGTTTACATTCACTTCTCTTACCTATCCACAGATATTTCTGCCCAGCTCTTTCTACATAGCCATTCCTGTGAACTCCATATGCCTATAATGGAAGAGTAATTGACAAAGGGAGAAACAAATAGCATTACGAGCATGAAACAATATAGCCTTTTCTTAAAAAAATGTTGGGTGCACTCAGGAGCATGAAATTCATGTATTAAATTTGCATACCCAAGGCTGTAATCGTCTGAACTACGATAACCTCCAACTCCAATGGATAAAGGTCAGTTTGCAAATGCAGTAGGTGGATACCTTTCAAGCTGGATATACAAAATCATTTTTCCTTCACACCAACAAGAAGGGCAAAAATATATAAGAAGGCAACAATGCCAATGCCACCATAATACAAAAATCCCAATCGACAGACTCAATGCCCAAACCAGTACATTTAGAGGTTTTGAAGGCAAAATGTTTGACTTTTCAGTTACAAGTATCCAATAGAACAGTTACGAGTAACGTCATTAATCTAATGGGCTGATTTATACATCACTGTAAGATCCACAGTGCAGAAAGATAATTGAAATTGTAACTCATAATACTTTGACAATATAGATAAAAAGGTTGTTTTTATCGCTAGCATAAGTACTTTACAATTGATCAGCTACAAGCCTACAACTAATTCAGGAACTGATAATTTACCAAAACAAGTGAATTTTAGTCATATGGAATTGCACAACATAATGGAACTCTGCCCTATAGCTATCTGATCAACAAATGAAAATAAATTACTTGTCATTTTTGGATGTAAGGCTTATAGAGCTTTAATTTCTATAGTTGGGGAGTGTTTGGCTTATGGGGTTTTCATGTTGACATTTTGGGTGCTCAGAACCAATTCTAGAATGATGTAGGACAAATTTAATGTATTGAATAATGGAACACGATGACAAAATTTGATCAAAAGATAGTAATAATAATAAACAGGATGACTAATTTTAATAACAAGTAGGAGAGAAAAGTGACCCCATCACAGATATGCCAATCACTCATTGACCGCAAGTATTATATAAACAAGTTACCCAAATGCAATGTCCATAAAGACCAATTTTTGCGCTAGCTACAGTAGAATTAGTCACGATTTGACAAATATGGGCATTGTTATCAAATCCAATTTTTACCTCAATCCATGACGGCCTTTGGATCACGTAAGTCATTTCATAAGCATTTGGATGCGGCAATAAATGGGCTAATTAACCGATTTGCATTTTTTTTATAACTTTATTAAATAAAATGCATGTTTTCGAACTTTATTCCCATGCTACGTGAAAACATGGTTTTGTTTCACGCTTTCATTGTGGATTAAGACGGCAAAAAAATTAAGTTAATCATAATCCGGTTTGAAAGCGTGTTTGGTAAACATGCCTTTAAAAAAATGTGCCTCTTACACGCTTTCTATGATACAAATGACCAAAAAAAATAAAATAGTGAAAGCGTGGTTGGATAATGCACCTTATGAAAGTGAAAGCGAGTTTGCCAAATGCACCTTCTGAAAGCGAGACTAGCAAACACGCCTTTAGAAGGCGTGTTTACAAGACACGTTTTCAAGTTGTTCCAAAGGCAGCCTTCCTTCATGTCACAACCAGAACTCCAAAGTCTTGTGCTTTGCCTTCCTTCATGTCGCAAATCGGTTAATCAGCCCAATAAATGGCTTAATCATTTCTTGTGCTTTGGCTGCATCTCTCTTTCTGCAAAACTACAACCAGAACTCCAAAGTCTCTCTCTCCATTCACTAGGTTAATGATATATTTTGAATGCCAAAATCTTTAACAGTACCACCATATCTCTCACTCTGCAACTTCCTGTCACGCTGTGATTTAAGCGTTGGAAGCAACATCTCAGAGAGAGAGAGAGAGAGAGAGAGAGAGATAGAGAGAAGCAGACCTGTTTAGGAGAGAGACGGGGTCGATTTCACGCCGACTCCGATTACTTCTCAGGCACCGTCGAGGGAGACTTGCTGTCGGAATGCAAAGGGATTTCACATCGGAGGTCGTCTGATTTAATTCCTTCCAGCCTTCCAGATATACAGGACTTCTATCCTCTCTGCTTTTTGGGGAAATATGGAAATTTAAAAAAAGAAAAAGAAAAAGGGTGACATAGGTTCAACCTATGTCATACTATCAAAACGATGTCGTTTCCATAGAGCATTTGCAATTTCTTAGTTTTTTGGAACTTTCTACCTATATTAGCCATATTTTATTAATCCGAGACATTAATCTTATATATATTCTCATAATTTATCTACAGGAAAAGTTTCATTTTTTCTGGATTTATACTAGTACATGATCTCAATGCTTTTTTGTTTTTTAAAATGGGTTTAGTTACACTGAATCGAAACCATAATACCTTTTTACACCAATTCTATGCCTCAAAACGACGTAGTTTTGTTTAAGTTCTTTCACGGACATGTTCTATCTATCTCAATCATATTTCATTGATCTCAAACATTCATTTTGTAGAATTCGTTAGAATATAAATAATGTAAATGTTTCATATAATTTGGGTATAAATTAGTACTTGATCTAGATCCATTTTTGTTTCTTAAAATGAGTTTGGTTTCACCGAATCAAAACCCCAATTCCATTAACGTCGTTCCTTCTTTTTTATTTTTTTCAACCGATAAAGCATCTTCGATCTCAATTCCATTACTGAAACGACGTCGGGTAGGGTCGCTGCTTGATCGGCTGGGTGGAGCATCTTCGACCTCCATCATCTGAAGCTCGCTCGGCCGCCCTCCATCATTTCCGACCTCCAATCTCCGACGACGGTCCGCAGCGCAAGAAATACTCCATCTTACCTTATCTTATCTTGAAGCTCCTTGTTCTTTCTTGTTATTAGTACCATTTGATTTGGTAAATGCAAGAGAAAACGTAAGTCTGAATCTTTGTAGTTGTGTATAGTTTTTTTTCTGTCAAATTAGGTTTACATGGATACTGTATATTGCTTTCTTGCTTTTCGAAACATTTTGGTTTGTGATTTTGCATTCTCTGAAGTATCTATATTGGTTTCTTGCTTCATGACGTGTAAAATTTGATGCTAACTGTTGAATACCTTGACTTAAACAGTTATACCCAGTCACCTCATCCTTCGGAACACCTGTATTTTTCTCGCTAGAACATGCGGCAACTCCGTACTTTGGGATAAAGGTGTGTTTATCCTTGCTCATGATGACACACTTCTCCATTTTTATTATTGTTGGATTGGAACTTTTTTTAAGTATGGCAATTTTGAGAATAAATTAGATAGGAGTTTTGAAATCCATTGACATTGATTAGAAAGGGATGCCAATTTGCACAGGCAAGTGTGTTACCAAAAAAGATCACCTAATGGGCTGTTTTGTTGATCAGATAGCTGTAGGGCAGAGTTCCATTATGTTGCACAATCCCATGCGACCCATTGCTAAAATTCACATGTTTGGTAAATTATGAGCTCCTGAATCTCAATTTGTAGCTGATCAGTTGTAAAGTACTCATGCTAGCGATAAAAACAACCTTTTTACCTATATGAGTTACAATTTCAATTATCTTTCTGCACTGTGGATCTTACAGTCATGTATAAATCAACACATTAGATTAATGATGTTACTGGTAACTGTTCGTTTGGATACTTGTAACTGAAAAGTCAAACATTTTGCCTTCAAAACCTTTAAATGTACTGGTTTGGGCATTGATTCTGTCAATTGGGGTTTTTGTATTACGGTGGCATTGGCATTGTTGCCTTGTTATATATTTTTGCCCTTCTTGTTGGGGTGAAGGGAAAATGATTTTGTATATCTAGCTTGAAAGGTATCCATATACTTCATTTGTAGACTGACCTCTATCCATTGGAGTTGGAGGTCATTGTAGTTCAGACTTTCTACTATTACATCCCCGAGGATGTAAATTTAAGACATGAATTCCATGCTCCTGAGTGCAGCCAACATTTTTTAAACAAAAGGCTATAATGTTACATGCTAGCATTCGTAATGCTATTGTTGCTGAATTGCTGAGCAATATACTCCCTCTCTTTCTCTATGTGTTGTTTCCCCCTTTGTCAATTACTCTTCCATTATAGGCATATGGAGTTTACATGAATGGTTATGTTGAAAGAGCTGGGCAGAAATATCTGTGGGTAGGGAAGAGAAGTGAAGGGAAACAAACCTATTTTTGAATTAAAGTGTAATTGGCATTTTCCTCTTGCTTAATGTGCATATAAATCGAAATAATGGAGCACTGCTTTTGTTGTGAGTCATACATTGCCCTGCCACTTTTTTCTCTACTATGCCTTTGTCTAGGGCCTCTAGGGATTTTCTCACTAAGGGCTACCTATCATATCTTGTGGTCCTCACTTAATACGCATAGATAACTGATTATTGGATTTTGTTGGATATCTGTTACGAATAACCTTTGCCGGATTTTAACCTTTGTGCGTGCCCTTCTCAAAGGATTTTTGTTCATCAAGAATTTAACCTCTGAATTTGTGACTTTTTATCTTTTCAGACCTTTCTTTTTCTTTTTTTTACTGGATGATTTGTATACCTCTCAATCTTTTGGCTCATATTATAACAACCTCATGGGATTGCATGTGGGGACAATATTGTAGAGGAATGTGAATAGGAAGCAGGAATACCAAGTTCTATTTCTATCGAGTAAGCTTTTACACCTCTTATGGTCTTGGAAGATGGAACTCTGTTGCAGAATATGTCTGTATAAGATGATTCTGTCACCAGCAAGTGCTTTTTATTCTAGTTCTTTGTGGCCTGTATGCTGATAGAATCTGAAATTCTTATGCCACAGAGCTATACCAGTGGGTGCTATCTCCTACATGGATATTGATGGGTACAGATACAAGAGACGTTCTATTTTGTTACGATTGAAAGCTTCCTGAAGGTTTTATTCCTGAGAATCAAGGTAACCCCTTTAAAAGCCCCAATGCGAACCCTCTTTCCTGCCTCTTCATCCATTAAGGAGGGGAAGGAAAAGGAAAATAGAGAAATATATCACTAAATGAATAAACAACGAAAAAATAAGGAAGTGTAGCTATCTCAACCACATAAATAACCTAATCATTTATTGCATCATCAATTGGAATAGGCATCTCCACAGTGAAGTGTTTGTTCCCATTTTCTATGGAATCATTTGCTGCAAAGTTCCTTTTTTTCACTTGGTTATTCCATTTGGCAGATGGAGAGGTTGAGAGCTTCAAATTGATACCTGTAGCGGATGTTGCCAATGTCATAAGGAAAACGGAGTATTTCAAACCAAATTGCAATCTTGCCATCATGGATTTCCTGTTTTGACATGGATACATTTTCTTCTTTGATGCTTCTTTCATTGTTGTTTGTGCCACGTGAGTACGTATAGCTGTGATTTCCGCGTCCAAATCTTCCCTCTTCCATATTAAGATGCTAATTGCAATAAGTTTGTTCACCAAATGCCATTTTTCACCGTTTCACTTACCAAGGCTGACAAATTAGAACACTTAAGCCCCTTTGGTTTAACCTTAAGTACAACTTAAAGATATTGTTGCAAAATGTTTCAGCCATTGAAGTTTCCTTAGAATGCATGGTTTTGGACGTTTCGGTAACTCCTCTGTGACCACAACTCCACTTCCTAGGGTTGGAGACCTGTGTCCCAGAAGATTAAAAGGAAAAGCTTTGGCTTTCAGACTCTGGACTCTTGGTTCATTAGCATTACAAGAAGGTAGAACATCACTGTTGTGTTGTCAGGCCATGGAGCAATAATCAACGCAGCAGTTGCCCAAGATACCGTCTTTAATATGTATTTTAGTCATCCCATCTTACTTATTGCGGCAGTTCCCTTCCATGTTGCTCTCCACTCAAATGTTCGTGGTTGGAACTTCATATAAACTTTGAGGAGAGTGCCAGCGTCACCTGTGTCTGTCTCAGATTTGTGTAACTGTTGAGAAGCTGGAATTGTATTGGAGCGTGCAACATCTCTCTTATAGTTATGATCAGTTGCCTTCTCTCCTCTTCACATGTAACGAAATATATTTGTGATAACTATTACTAAAGAATCTTGGTTGCTAGTTGTGGACTAGACACTGCTTGAAAAACCCATCTTTTGAACTTAGATGTATTTGTTTGTATTTCGCCATCTTGAAAAAAGACATTATTATCTCATAGATTTCTTCAATTTTTGATGTACATCCAGGTTTATTCAAGCTGAACAATTCAGGTACTTGAAGCTACTGCAGAGTTTGAGTAGAGATTGCTCTTGATATACTGCTTATTCAACTTTTCTTTAGAGGAGAAGGGGGACGAGAATCTGTTATCTATATAAGCAGGCAACAAGCCCGATGAGTCTTCTCGCGGGAGTAAATCTTAATCTTAGTACTTCAACGGAAGTTTCCTATTCCTCTGGCACTTAAAAGTTTTGAGGAGAAGCTGAAATATGCAAAATTTTTGAAGGGGTTCACTTTTGTTGCTCCTGATCTTTCAATGTCCGAATTCCTGTATTTGTAAATCCGATGCAAGTTTTGTTTCAAAAATTGAAACTGTCATTCTATCTGAGACAGACACAGGTGAAGCTGGCCAAGACAACTGGCGATTAAATAATTTGTTGTGATCGGTGGGACTAATCACCATGTGATAAGAGCTATTTAATCGACAGAGTTTCTTATTCTTTGTTCAGCTGCACAAGAACTTTATATTCATTTTCCTAAAGAATGTGATTATTTTCGACATACATAGCACGTGCTCTGTGACTAGTTTTCTCTAAGTCATGAACATGTTCTGCAAACAAATAACTTTTCAAGCAAAACCAAAACAAAATTTGCCATTCTTGCACAGAAATCAAATGATAAGTAAACAAGTGCCTTCTGGAAACAAAAAAGACCAAGAAAGCACCCAAACCAATTCTTCACACTCTGATGAGAAAAAACGACAACTCTTCTTCAAACTAAAACAGTATATCACAGAGAGATTTCACTAGCTCTCTCAAAATACAATCTACTAGTATCTACCATGCCATGACAACCACTTGGTTTGCATGGAAAAAGCATCTCATTACAACTCAATCAGCTCAGCGACTCTAACCCTCTAATAAATGTAGATATTAAGGAGGTTTAAAACATCGAGGGGAGGCCAATTACATATGGCTCATGTCAAATTGGCTTTATTTACATATGTTAAATCATATTTCTAACTATGAGAGAGCTGGAAATAAAGACATTATGGCAAGGCGCATGCAACTTAGACTTTCAGTTCCTCAGTTTGAGAGGCCAGTAGTTCAAAGAGCGCTTCCACTTCTCTCGGGTTGACATCCTCGAGACTTGGGGGGTTCCACTTAGGCTTCTGCAATGGCATAAACCAGAACAAAAACAAGAAAAAGCTGTTAAAACATCTGAAAGATATAAAAAAAAAATGGTAAGAAAATAATGAAAGAGAATGTCAGTTCCACGTAGAATAGCTATTCCATCTCCAACTGATAGATCTGAACTTCATAACATGCGTGCAGACTAGTTCAAAGTTTGTTGTTATTTTCATTTTATTTACTTCACTTTCTTTTTTCAGCCTTATGTGTTTCGGATATTAAGTATAATGAGAAGTCAAAAACACTCGAGTGCCTACATATTGATTTTTCTTTTCAGGAACAGTTTCCAGAAATTCGAGAAATAGCAAACGAAAAGAGAATGCCAAGTTTCAATTTTTTCCTTTAATTAAAGCCACAAAAATTATGTGAAAAAGACAAAGAAGGATTCCTTCAAAGAGGTAAAACCCAGCTAAAGAAACTAGTAGGAATTAAGAGCAAACCTGATCCTCCTCCACCAAGATTGCATGAGCACCTTCGGCAAAATCATTACGAAGGGAAGACCTTAGGGCGATTCGATATTCAGTTTTCATAACACCACTTAACTGGTAACAGCAAATTGCAGAGAGGACAAATGTTACTGTTCATCTATCAAAAAGACTTTGTTCAGAAGTGAATGAAATTTCAAACTCCCGACTCACACTAGATAAGGTGTTGTCACTGTTTGCACGTGCCAATGCAACTCGAGAGAAATGTTCTTTTGGCCCACTCTGCCACTGCTCATAGAAAGTGGGAAATTCAGTATTGACCACTAAAGATAGAGGAAAGAAAGTAACCAAATAGCCACCATTGCTAAACTACGCTTATACAATAATAGAAATAACTAAATAACCAAATTACAAACTTCACACATGTTTGGTAGAAAATTTAGCACTTACCTGTGGCATCAGTGCTCAGCTGGCGCTTTTTCAGTTCTTATATTGTTTCATTAACAGATTTATTCCCACCAAAGCATGAAGCTATAAGAGGTAAAAGCAACTTAAGTTGCGGCTCAGACTCGGGGTTACTACTATATTTTGCCAATAGTGCACTGATATCCTGATTTGGATCCTCAGAACTATCCAACAACGGAAGATATGGCAATAAGATGATGTATATATAAGGAAACGTCTCTTTAAGTTCCACAAAAAACCCACCACTAGAAGAATGTTTCCATACGATGTCAACAAGTGTGAGTTCCCTCTATTTGGTAATACAAGTAGAATGCATGTTTCCAGCCCAGCTCAGGAACATATAACAAGCACAATACTAGTTTGCAGTTAATACAAGCGGATGTCCCCTTATCCCCACTGAGCTAATTGAGAGTGACACAGTATAGAGTGGAGGCCACTTTGAGACTACAACAGAATATTACTAAAGTTTTAGTAGAATATATATTGGGTGGTGAACATGGGGTTCGGTAACATGTACAGGGCAAATGAAACACAAGGCACAGAATGAATACGACTCATTTTATCTTTGAAAATTATATTCCGACTCAACTTGAGAGAGGGCAAAATCAAGAAAGGGATTATCTGAGGAAAAAGAGGAGTGGGGTATCATTTTCCCACTCCTGACATGACAATTTTGAAAGTACAAGGAGTTCAGTTCAACCGAAAACGGGATACTCATTATCAACTGAAGGAGGATATGAGATACACATGGGGGTTGCTAAGAGTGCCTCCTTCAATGAACCCAAGTTCCCGGATGATATGTAATGTGTTCCAAGACCTACATAGAGTGCATCAGCAGGTGTAGAAATCATTTTTCCAGTCATTCCAAGATAAGCATCTGCAAAAGCATGAACTTGTTACACAAATTGGAAAAGAACAGAAAACCTATTCAAACAACTACCTATACCAAGGCTGCATAAGTCCATGACACAAAAGGGAAATCCAACGTCTTGAATGCATAAATACTAAGACATGAAGAAGACAAATGAAAATGATCCATACTCAATTCACCCCACAAAAAATTGTTCATTGACCAGAGTTAACAGCATATACTTGTACATACCAACCGTGCAAAAGAATTTAAATGGTTGAATGTGCATTATAGGTTCTATTTGGTTTTTCGGCTTAGTTTGGTTGAAAAATAATAAACATCACATCCCTAATGATGAATTTCAACAACATTATCAGTAAATTTAAAGTTAATACCAGAAACCTTTAATTTACAAACAAGAGAAAGATAGAATGATAAAACATCCCTCCAGCAAACCCAATAGAACATTCGAAGGGATAGAAACACTACCGACTGATCCTTCTCCTGAAGTTTGTGCTGCTATATAAGCAAACCCCACATCAGGGAACAAACCAATCTCGTTTTCTGGCATACCAAGCACTGTCCTCTGTAACAAGTTCTTTTTTTTCTTTTTCTTTTTTTGGGTAAATAAGCGTGAAATAAAAAGAGGCTAAGCAAATGTACAGCCTACAAGGGGTATACCCCAGGGAGGACAAAAGAAAAGAAAAAAAGGGGGGATGGCCACAGAGGCTACAAATGGTTATGTAAAGGGATAATAACCAAAGTACAATTACATTGAAATGCAGCATGATAGTGGTGCTCCATTCGTAGAAAGGGAAACAACCACACAATCCAAAATGAGCACTAAAGGTATGAGCCAATGAGTGTACACATGAATAGCACACAGACTATAAAACATAGAAGGTGTTAGAACTCCCTCTTTTGTTGAGAAGACCTTTGCCAAGCAATCTTGGCGGCTTTCTTTTGTTGTTTTTTTGACCCTCTAGCTGGTGGTGAGTCATCTTGAAAAAATTCAAAATGGCTTGTGACAGGAGTGGTAGGACTCTCACACTCGGTCATCTCCTCATAGTTTAGATCACTAATCCCAAGGGGATCAGCCTTAGAATGTTCCTCATCGTGAGGAATGGTAATTTCTGGAGAAATCTCATGTGGATGAACTTCTTGCAAGACATGGAATGAATTAGATAAAAGGGTGTCTTTCATAGAAACAGTCTTCTTAAAGTTGGGCTTAAGAACTATATTAGCAACATCAGCAGAGGTAGCAGACCCTTTTAGCGAGGCCACTCCACCATGTGCATGAGCACTTGAAACCTTGGTCTTCTTTGGAGTGGAGCTCACCTCCTGGAGAACATCTAAAGGGACTGAATGAGGGGTACCAATCCCTTTTGATGTAGCATAGTTGCTTGCTTGGACAACCGAAGAGCCTAGGGCAGAGATTGATTGGACAGTTTCTGTGGCTTGTGAAATTATAACACTAGGATAGGAAGAGCTAACTCTCGGCTTAGAGTTAGTATTACACTGGATTTGACTACAATTAACAGTAGAACCTGTAGAATTGCAGGGGTCCACTGGATTGATAGGCTTAGTAGGTTGAAAAATATTACACTGAGTGTCTAAGTGTCCAAACACTTTGCAACTACTACACATTGGAGGACAGACCTGGTATTCAACCCCCACAACCGCTGTTTCACCTCCAATAGTAATAGTAATCTCATGTGGCAGTTCATTATGTGCATCAATTTCAACACATATTCGAGCATGCAAAATTCTGGATTTTTCTGCTGTAGCTCTATCTACGTGAATTGGACGCCCTATGACACTCGCAATGCGACTAAAACATTCTTGATTCCACAATTCTAGAGGAAGTCCATGGATTCTGATCCAGACTGGAATTCTAGAAGGATGAACTTTTGTAGGACTCAACATCCTGTGCCAATTCTTGAGAACAAGGTATCGTTTCGAAAAGAACCAAGGGCCCTTTTCCAAATCAGTTAGTTTAGCTTCCTCGTCACAAAATTCGAAGAAGGTAAGTCCAGACACATCAGGAGTAACAGAAACTAAACCCATAGGATCCCAAACCTTATGAGCAGTAGACTTAAGTAAGTTAAAATTCATCATGCCATCCAGAAAATAGCCTACTAAACAGTTGGCCCATTTACCATTATCAGCCAGATCCTCATCAAGTTCAAGGATACCATTTTTACCTTGTTGGAGCTCAGGGTAGTGAGCGAGCTTCATGGCTTGTGAAGGGCCTTGAACCCGAAGCAGTGATGCCCAATTTTTGGGTTTTGTATGATACCTAACCTTTGGGGCTTGAAATTCACACTGATTCCCCTGCTGAAAAGCTTGTTGTAGCGCCTGCGAAGGGGTGCCCTGTAACAAGTTCTTTCTGGAAAAAAAAAAAAAAAAAACCAGTAAAACACCAAATGAAAAACCATCCCGAACCAATTCTTCAAACTCTGGTAAAAGAATAACGATTCTTCAAACTAAAACAATAGATCAGAGAGAGAGAGAGAGAGAGAGAGAGAGTTTACTAGTTCTCAAAATAGTCTACCGGTATCTACTATGCCATCGCGGCCACATGGTTTGCATGGGAAAAAGCATCTCATTTCAACTCAATCAGCTCAGCGACTCTAACCCTCTAATAGATGTAGATATTAAACGAGATTTAAAACATCGAGGGGAGACCAATTGCGTATGGCTCATGTCAAATAGGCTTTTGTTTACTCATTCCACATTGTGTTTTTGCTTGCTAGCCACTACTGAATAAATCTAGTTGAGAGTTCCAGTGCCAAACAACCTCAATTGACTCCTTGGCTATAGACCCGTTTGAATTTAGTTAATACATGAAGGTACCTCGTTTGCCTTATTGATTTGTTTAGAAGATGCAATAATGTGGCGTCATATTACATTAATGAAGGATTAGGTGATCTTTATTGGTAATCGGGCTATAACACACTTGCATGTCCAAATTGGCATCCCTTTCTAATCAATGTTAATGAATTTTAAAACTCCTATCTAATTTATTCTCAAATCGCCAAACTTAAAAAAAAGTTGCAATTTAAAAAATAATAAAAATGGAGAATTGTGTAATCATGGGCAAGGATAAACCACACCTCTATCCCGAAGTATGGAGCTGCTGCACGTTCCAGCAAGAAAAATACTGGTGTTCCGAAGGATGAGGTGACTGGGTATAGCTATTTAAAGTCAAGGTATTCAACAGTTAGCATCAAATTTTACATGTCATGAAGCAAGAAACCATTATAGATACTTCAGAAAATACAAAATCATAAACAAGAAGCACCTATTTTTCTGGTTGATGAGAGAATGACTTGTTTCGAAAACCCCAATAAGCCCAATAATGTGACGCCACATTATTGCATCTTCCAAACAAAACAATAAGGCAAACGAGGTACCTTCATGTGCTAACTAAATTCAAACGGGTATATAGCCAAGGAGTCAACTGAGGTTGTTTGGCACTGGAACTCAACTGGATTTATTCAGTAGTGGCTGTCAAGCAAAAAACCAATGTGGAATGAGGGTTGGCTCAACATGCAAATAAGATTCAAAACTTCAACACGTAGCTTGTAATTCCTTCAATTTCTTCACGAAATCCAAGACCCACCATGCTATTAATCCAAACACAAACAAAGAAAACCCCCCACAATGCATTTTTCTTATCCGCGCAGTATCCACGTAAACCCAATTTGAAAGAAGACCATACACAATTACAAAGATTCAAACTTATGTTTTTCTCTTGCATTTTCCAAATCAAATACTAATAACAAGAAAGATAGAGTATTTCTTACGCCGCCGACCGTCGTCAGAGATTGGAGGTCGGAGATGATGGAAGGCGCCAAGCGAGCTTCAGATGATAGAGGTCGAAGATGCTCCTCCCTGTCGATCAAGCAGCGACTCTACCCGACATCGTTTCAGTTAATGGAATTGAGGTCGAAGATGCTCTATCGGTTGAAAAATAAATAAAAAAGAAGGAACGACGTTAATGGAATTGGGGTTTTGATTCGGTGAAACCAAACTGATTTTAAGAATCGAAAATGGATCTAGATCAAGTACTAATTTATACCCAAATTATATGAAACGTCTACATTATTTTATATTCTAAGGAATTCTACAAAATGAATGTTTGAGATCAATGAAATATGATTGAGATAGATAGAAAGTGTCCGTGAAAGAAACTAAACAAAACTACGTCGTTTTGAGGCATAGAATTGATGTGAAAGGGTATTATGGTTTCGATTCAGTGTAACTAAACCCATTTTAAAAAACAAAAAAGCATTGAGATCATGTACTAATATAAATAAATAAAAAATGAAACTTTTCCTGTAGATAAATTATGAGAATATATACAAGATTAATGTCTCGGATTAATAAAATATGGCTAATATAAGTAGAAAGTTCCAAAAAACTAAGAAATTACAAATGCTCTATTGAAATGACAACGTTTTGATGGTATGACATAGGTTGAACCTATGTCACCCTTTTTTTTCTTTTTTTTTTTTTAAATTTCTCTATTTCCCCAAAAAGCAAAGAAGAGAGAAGTCCTGTATATCTGGAAGGCTGGAAGGGATTAAATCAGACGACCTCCGACGTGAAATCCCTTTCCATTCCGGCAGCAAGTCTCCCTCGACGGTGCCTGAGAAGTAATCGGAGTCGGCGTGAAATCGACCCCGTCTCTCTCCAAACAGGTTTGCTTCTCTCTATCTCTCTCTCTGTCTCTCTCTCTCTCTCTCTGAGATGTTGTTTCCAACGCTTAAATCACAGCGTGACAGAAGTTGCAGAGTGAGAGATATGGTGGTACTGTTAAAGATTTTGGCATTCAAAATATATCATTAACCTAGTGAATGGAGAGAGAGACTTTGGAGTTCTGGTTGTAGTTTTGCAGAAAGAGAGATGCAGCCAAAGCACAATAAATGATTAAGCCATTTGTTGGGTTGATTAACCGATTTGTGACATGAAGGAAGGCAAAGCACAAGACTTTGGAGCTCTGGTTGTGACATGAAGGAAGGCAGCCTGTGGAACAACTTGAAAACGTGTCTTGTAAAGGCGTGTTTGCTGGTCACGCTCTCAGAAGGAGCATTTTGCAAACTTTCATAAGCTGCATTATCCAACCACGCTTTTACTATTTTATTATTTTAGTCATTTGTATCATAGAAAGCGTGTTTAAGAGGCACGTTTTTTAAAGGCGCTTTCAAATTGGATTATGATTGACTTAATTTTTTCGCCGTCTTAATCCACTGTGAAAGCGTGAAACAAAACCCCGTTTTCTTGAAAGCGTATTAGCAACCACGTTTTCACGTAGTATGGGAATAAAATTCGAAAACACGCTTTTATTTAATAAAGTTATTAAAAAAGGGCAAATCGGTTAATTAGCCCATTTATTGCCGCATCCAAATGCTTATGAAACGACTTAAGTGATCCAAAGGCTGTCATGGATTGAGGTAAAAACTGGATTTGACAACAATGCTCATATTTGTCTAATTGCGACAAAATTCTACTGTAGCTAGCGCAAAAATTAGCCTTTATGGACATTGCATATGGGTAACTTGTTTATATAATACTTGCGGCCAATGAGTGATTGGCATAGCTGTGATGGGGTCACTTTTCTCTCCTACTTGTTATTAAAATTAGTCATCCCGTTTGTTATTATACTATCTTTTGATCAAATTTTGTCATTGTGTTCCATTATTCCATACATTAAATTTGTCCTGCATCATTCTAGAATTGGTTCTGAGCACCCAAAATGTCAAAATGAAAACCTCATAAGCCAAACACACCCCAACTATAGAAATGAAAGCTCGATTAGCCTCACATCCAAAAATGACAAGTAATTTTTTTTCATTTGTTGATCAGATAGCTATAGGGTAGAGTTCCATTATGTTGCACAATCCCATACGGCTAAAATTCACCTGTTTTGGTAAATTATCAGTTCTTGAATCAGTTGTAGCTGATCAATTGTAAAGTACTCGTGCTAGCGATAAAAACAACCTTTTTATCTATACTGTCAAAGTATTACCAATTTCAATTATCTTTCTGCACTGTGGATCTTACAGTGATGTATAAATCAGCCCATTAGATTAATGACGTTACTCGTAATTGTTCTATTGGATACTTGTAACTGAAAAGTCAAACATTTTGCCTTCAAAACCTCTAAATTTATTGGTCTCGGTATTGAGTCTATTGATTGGGATTTTTGTATTATGGTGGCATTGGCATTGTTGCCTTGTTATATATTTTTGCCCTTCTTGTTGGTGTGAAGGAAAAATGATTTTGTATATCCAGCTTGTAAGGTATCCATGTACTGCATTTGCAGACTGACCTTTATCCATTGGAGTTGGAGGTCATCGTAGTTCAGACTATTAAAGCCTTGGGTATGCAAATTCAAGACATGAATTTCATGCTCCTGAGTGCACCCAACATTTTTTTAACAAAATACTATACTGTTTCATGCTCATAATGCTTTGTTTCTCCCTTTGTCAATTACTCTTCCATTATAGGCATATGGAGTTCACAGGAATGGCTATGTAGAAAGAGCTGGGCAAAAATATCTGTGGATAGGGAAGAGAAGTGAAGGGAAACAAACGTACCCTTGGATGCTTGATCATCTACTTGCTGGTTAGTCACAATTTTCGAATTCAAGTTTTATTGGTGTTTGCCTCTTGCTTAACGTGCATATAAATCAAAATAATGGAGCATTGTTTTTGTTGTGAGTCATACATTGCCCTGCCACTTTTTCCTTTACCTATGCCTTTGTCTAGGGATTTCCGATTTTCTCACAAGGGGCTACCTTTCATAACTTGTGGCCCTCACTGAATACACATAAATAACTGATTGTTGGTTTTTGCAGGATATCTGTTATGGATAACTTTGCTAGATTTTAACCTTTATGCATGCCCTTATCAAAGGATTTTTGTTCATCAAGAATCTACCTCCGGATTTTTGGACTTTTTATCTTCTCGGACCTTTTTTTTTCTTCTTATTTTTGCTGGCTGATTTGTATACCTCTCAATCTTTGGCTCATATTATAACAGCCTCGTGGGATTGCATGTGGGGACAATATTGTAAACGAATGTGAAGAGGAAGCAGGAATACCAAGTTCCATTTCTATTGAGTAAGCTTTTAAACCTCTTATGGTCGTGGAAGATGGACCTGTGTTGCAGAATATGTCCGTATAAGATGATTTTGTCACCATCAAGTACTTTTTATTCTAGTTCTTTGTGGCCTGTATGCAGATAGAATCTGAAGTTCTTATGCCACAGAGCTATGCCAGTCGGTGCTGTCTCCCACATGGACATTGATGGGTACAGATACGAGAGAGAAGTTCTATTTTGGTACGATTGAAAGCTTCCTAAAGGTTTTATTCCTGAGATTCAAGGTAACCCCTTTAAAAGCCCCAACGCGAACCCTCTTTCCTGCCTCCTCATCTATTAGGGAGGAAGGAAAAGGAAAATAGAGAAATATATCACTAAATGAATAAACAACGGAAAAAAATAAGGAAGTGTAGCTCTTTCAACCACATAAATAACCTAATCCTTTATTGCGTCATCAATTGGAATAGGCATCTCTGCAATGTAGTGTTGGTTCCCATTTTCTATGGCACTATTTGCTGCAACATTTCTTCTTTTTTTTTCACTTGGTTATTTTGTTCAGAAAATGGAGAGGTTGAGAGCTTCAAATTGATACCTGTAGCGGATGTTGCCAATGTTATCAGGAAAACGGAGTATTTCAAACCAAATTGCAATCCTGTCATCATGGATTTCCTGTTTCGACATGCGTACATTTTCTTTTCTTTCATTGTTGTTTCCCACATGAGTACAAATAGCTGTGGTTAGTGCATCCAAATAGTCCCTCTTCCATAATAAGATGCCACTTTTCACCGTTTCACTCACCTAGGCTGACAAATTAAGACACTTAAGCCTGTTTGGTTTAACCTTAAGTACAACTTAAAGCTATTGTTGCAAAAGTTTCATTATTTGAAAGTTCCTTGGAATGCATGGCTTTGGACATTTCAGTCACTCCTCTGTGACCACAACTTGAGAGTGCCAGCGCCCACCTTTGTCTGTCTCAGATCTGTGATGGGGTCACTTTTCTCTCCTACTTGTTATTAAAATTAGTCATCCTGTTTATTATTATTACTATCTTTTGATCAAATTTTGTCATCGTGTTCCATTATTCCATACATGAAATTTGTCCTGCATCATTCTAGAATTGGTTCTGAGCACCCAAAATGTCAAAATGAAAACCCCATAAGCCAAACAAACCCGAACTATAGAAATTAAAGCTCAATAAGCTTCACATCCAAAAATGCCAAGTAATTTTTTTTCACACTTCTTTTTTTTTTTTCAAAGGAAAAGGAAAAAGTGAGTTCTTTAGATTTATAAAGGATCGAGTGGCATCTAGGCTGGATGGATAGAAAGAGCAGGTTCTAACATTGGAAGGGAAAGAGTTACTACTTAAAATGGTGTCATATGCGCTTCCTACATTTGCTACGGCATTGTAAGATACTCGGATTCCCCAATTCTATATGTATATCCTTCATTAATGCATTAGTTAGTGTAATATGACGCCACATTATTGCATCTTCTAAACAAATCAATAAGGCAAACGAGGTACCTTCATGTATTAACTAAATTCAAACGTGTCTATAGCCAAGGAGTCAACTGAGGTTGTTTGGCACTGGAACTCAACTGGATTTATTCAGTAGTGGATGGCAAGCAAAAACACAATGTGGAATGAGTAAACAAAAGCCTATTCGACATGAGCCATACGCAATTGGTCTCCCCTCGGTGTTTTAAATCTCGTTTAATATCTACATCTATTAGAGGGTTAGAGTCGCTGAGCTGATTGAGTTATAATGAGATGCTTTTTCCCATGCAAACCATGCAGCCGCAATGGCATAGTAGATACCGGTAGACTATATTGAGAACTAGTAAACTCTTTCTCTCTCTCTGATCTGCTGTTTTAGTTTGAAGAATCGTTATTCTTTTACCAGAGTTTGAAGAATTGGTTCGGGATGGTTTTTCGTTTGGTGTTTTACTGGTTTTTTTTTTTTTCCCGAAAGCACTTGTTTACAGAGGACGGTGCTTGCTATGCCAAAAAATGGGATTGGCTTGTTCCCTTATGTGGGTTTGCTTATATAGCAGCACAAACTCCAGGAGAAGGATCAGTTGGTAGTGTTTCTACCCCTTAGAATGTTCAGTTGGGTTTGCTGGAGGGATGTTTTATCATTCTATCTTTCTCTTGTTTGTAAATTAAAGGTTTCTGATATTAACTTTAAATTTATTGATAATGTTGTTGAAATTCATCATTAGGGATGCGATGTTTATTATTTTTCAACCAAACTAAGCCGAAAAACCAAATAGAACCTGTAATGCACATTCAACCATTTTGATTCTTTTGCACGGTTGGTATGTACAAGTATATGCTATCAACTCTGATCAATGAACAATTTTTTGTGGGGTGAATTGAGTATGGATCATTTTCATTTGTCTTCTGCATGTCTTAGTATTTATGCATTCAAGACG
This sequence comes from Vaccinium macrocarpon, assembly GCA_022606695.1. Classification (NCBI taxonomy): domain Eukaryota; kingdom Viridiplantae; phylum Streptophyta; class Magnoliopsida; order Ericales; family Ericaceae; genus Vaccinium; species Vaccinium macrocarpon. The sequence goes on along the minus strand of CM040171.1, from coordinate 3,238,578 downwards.
TTGGATTTCCCTTTTGTGTCATGGATTTATGCAGCCTTGGTATAGGTAGTTGTTTGAATAGGTTTTCTGTTCTTTTCCAATTTGTGTAACAAGTTCATGCTTTTGCAAATGCTTATCTTGGAATGACTGGAAAAAGGATTTTTACACCTACTGATGCACTATATGTAGGTCTTGGAGCACATTACATATCATCTGGGAACTTGGGTTCATTGAAGGAGGCACTCTTGGCAACCCCCTTGTATATATCTCATATCCTCCTTCAGTTGATAATGAGTATCTTGTTTTCGGTGGAACTGAACACCTTGTATTTTATCAGAATTGTCATGTCAGGAGTGGGAAAATGATACCCCACTCCTCTTTTTCCTCAGATAATCCCTTTCTTGATTTTTCCCTCTCTCAAGTTGAGTAGGAATATTATTTTCAAAGATAAAATGAGTCGTAATCATTCTGTGCCTTGTGTTTCATTTGCCCTGTACATGTTATCGAACCCCATATTCACCACCCAACGTATATTCTACTAAAACCTTAGTAGTATTTTGTTGTAGTCTCAAAGTGGCCTCCACTCTGTACCGTGTCACTCTCAATTAGTTCAGTCGGGATAAGGGGACATCCGCGTATATTAACTGCAAACTAGTATTGTGCTTGTCATATGTTCCTGAGCTAGGCTGCAAACATGCATTCTACTTGTATTACCAAATAGAGGGAACTCACACTTGTTGACATCGTATGGAAACATTATTCTGGTGGTGGGTTTTTTGTGGAACTTGAAGAGACATTTCCCTTATATATATATATAGAGGAACTCTCTAGTCCGGGACCCTTGGGTCCGGATCTCATAGTTCCGGATCAAATTTTGACGATCCGATCCGTTCAATGTGTTCAAAAGGTGTTTTCCAAGGCCAACGCGAGAAATCTTCAAAAAAAAAATACCGGGAAGGGCTTGATCCACACAATTTTGTAAATATGCAGTTTTTGCGAAAAACTGCGTGGATCAAGCCCTTCCCGGTATTTTTTTTTGAAGATTTCTCTCGTGGGCCTTGGAAAACACCTTTTGAACACATTGGACGGCTCGGATCGTCAAAAAAATATCGGGAAGGGCTTCAAAATGCTTCAGTCCGGGATTTCCGAGATCCCGGACTAGAGCGTGGGCATATACATATATACAATCCGGATCAGGTCCGGACACCCTGATATATGTTAAGTCCGAACTCTTAATCTCAGCCGTTGGATCTCATAGAACGGCTATGATGGAAGGAAGGGTCTCGCGGGTTATAAGCCACCGGGTCCGGGTAAATTAATCTCGTGGGTCACCCTATCAACACAAATCGGGTCATTTCCTCCCTCCCCTTTCAAACATTAACCAACGAAGAGAGAGAAAGAGGCTTAGGCGATTTTCAACGCACCAGCAAATCGAGATCTGATTCCGAAGAGAAAATCGACATCATCGACATCCAAGGTCTCTCTCTCTCTCTCTCTCTCTCTCGTTCTAATTTGGTACGAATCTGAAGAACTACGGTTATGGTTTTTGTTCGATTTCGAATCGAACTAGGGTTTCAAACTCGATTTGTACGAAAACCCTAGTATAGTTCGATTTTGAAGAACTAGGGTTAGGGTTTTTGTTCGAGTTCGCGTATAAATTGTGCGGTTTCAAACTCGAACTATACTAGGGTTTCAAACTCGAAATCTAGGGTTTTTTTTGTCACATCCCGATTCAGATTTTTCAAGAACTACTAAGTTCGATGGATGTGTGTGAATAGCTATGCTATTATTTGTTGTTGCAGTTGAATAAATTTCCGAATTGGTCCATGATTAGAACAAAAAGGTACTTTTGAGGGACTTTTTGCTAGTCATCTTAGTATTGTTCTATGTCTAATGAAATCTGACCCAATCCATTGGTGATTATGTTTTTGTGTTGGTTATATGCATTTATCATGTTATCAGATTTTATTGGTATTGGTAATTTTCTGAACCTTCTGTAAGTTCTTCCTTTTTCTGTTTCAGGTATCCATGGAAATCAGATATGGAAAAGGTAACCTAGAGGAGTATGTTTTTACAGTTGGAATCGACAATCTGGTAGAGGCAATAGCCATTGGAAGAGGCAATAGCCATTGGAAAAGGAAAACAAGACTTGACCGGAACGGCAAAAAGAGATGCTATCAAAACTTACGATTTTTATTTTTTAATTTTTCATTTTGCTTAGAGGTTGGGGTAGACGATGGCTCATGCCTCTTTTGTACTTAGTATTCTGCTTGTTTTGGTTTTATATACTTTCGTTTCAATTGCAATGTGCAACTTGGCGCGAGTTTGAAATATATATCGAATAGTTGTTTGAAGCAACCTGATTCGTTGAAAACTATCTTAAAATGGAGATCAGACTTTTGTGGTCATAACCTGTTAGTTTGTTACGTCATATTCCAAACTTGAAGTTGCAAATTTGATGTTGCAATTTCTCCCGTACATTGGTGCAAGTCATAGATCTTAATCTGATTGCTTAGAGAATATGGTGGGGAGGGTTCAACTTGTTTGCCCAGGTGGCAAGTTGTTCAACTTGTTTGCCCACTCCCATTGGAAACATGATCCAAAATTGAACTCCAAACCTTAGCTTCAATTCACTGTCTTTTTATACTCAAAATAAACCACAGCAACCATGCCCTAGACATGGGGGATCAAATTAAACTTCCATTACCTTTATGGCTTAAGAATATAGTCCACTAATATATTCTAAATTCCAAACGTTAGAACTTCAAGTCAAATTCGAAATCCAAGTTTTAAACCCTACATATTAGATCCAGTTCGAACCGAGTTTGAAATCACACAAAAAACTAGGGTTGTCAATTTTGGCATGAAATGGCAATTTCTGAATCAGCTTTTGACTAGTGAATATTATCGTGATTTGTATGAATATTATCATAAGAGCAAAGTGTATGGCTTTGGCAGTCAATGTGTAGCTACTAGGAGTCCATCTGTATTCTTTTGAACTTTGCACTTGCCAAGATAATGACCAAATACATTATGAAAAGGTATTGAAGATTCATTCACTTTTCACAAAACGATTCATTCCGCTTCGATTACATTTGAACCATCAACTTCTTGGAGATACAAATCACTACTCATAATCAACATAGTCTACCCTAAGATCTATGCACAAGCAAAATGAAAAAAAAAAAAACTCCCCAAGTGTCGGTAGCATCTCTTTTTGCCTTTCTTGGGCTTCTTGGATGAAAATTCCAGAAATTTGGAGTAGAATGGGTAGTAATTGAAAACAACGAATCCTTCCATCCTCGAGAGATGCTTGAACACAACGTTCATCAAGTTCTTCACCCCCATAGGCTCCTCATGTACACTGGGAATGGAAATAAATGATTTTTTAATATCATAAAACAATCAATTTTTACGGTATCTGATGAGAATAAAACAACCTTTCTAACCTTAACATCCAAATCATAAGGAGTCCAGATTGAACAAAATTCACATAGTTTCAGCCCCAATTTTAATTGAATCCATTACGAATGAATGGTTAGATTGATCCTCAACGAATTAGCCGAGTTGTGCGTGAGCTAGCTCTACACAAGTTTATGTCCTCATGGTGCAAGTTTGTGACTCGGAGAGAGAACCTTTGTGACTACTTTCCTCTGTTCTCTAATTAAACTGTGCAAATTTTTGGGTAGCAAATTTCCAAAGCTAAGCCAGGTGAAGAAAGAAGACCCTCCTGGGAAGGGATTTCAACATATTCTACTAGAATTACTCGCGATAAATCTTCGTCTGAATTTGTGTCCCTTAGAAAAAGAAAAAGAAATGGTAACACGAATACATTTATCCAACTGTAGGTACCATTTAATAGTCACTGAAGAATTTCAAGGTCTGGTCTCCAATCAAGTGCTTCTACAGTTGAGTCGTCTGGAAATGCATCCGGATAGGTAGCCAGAATCTTTGCCTTCAGGCTTCTGCCATTTCAAAACCAAAAATAAAAAATAAATCATCATACTCTATTGGAAAAGAAAACAGATATAATATCATCAAAATAAACTACATTTAATAGTAAAAATAATCAGGTTACATCAAGATGGAACATAGATTGGTAGACCCCGGTATGTACATCCTCCACTGATGATTGTACATTAACAAAGAACTGAGGCTGATGAAGAAAGAGGGCCAGAATACTGTCCGAGTTACACTGAACGTGCAAATAACCATTGATTTCGAATTGAATCCGGGTCATTCGAACAGAGAGAGAACCTCTTCCACAAAATCAACACACACAGAGATCTCTTTCAAACCGAATTGCAAATCGAAAAAAAAAAAAACCCTAGTTTCGTCTACATATATCGAACCAGAAACGAGAGAGAGAGACCTTTTGGTTTTCGTAACTGATCTGTTCTCCACCTTCGATCGATGTCGTCTTCTCCTCTTCCTTCGATCAATGTCTTCGCGATTCTCTCTCTCTCTCTCTCTCTCTCTCTCTCTCTCTTCTGTTGTTTCAGCGTGAAATGAACAAATGAGGATCCGGGAGTGTTTTGATTTTGACCCGCGAGATTAAAAAACCCGGATCCTATCATTTTTTACCCGCGAGATCCTTTGTTTTATCAGAGCCGTTGGATGAGATCCAACGGCTGTAACGAAAAGTCCGGATATACCCTATATCAGGGTGTCCGGACCTGATCCGGATTGTACATATATATACATCATCTTATTGCCATATCTTTCGTTGTTGGACAGTTCTAAGGATCCAAATCAGGATATCAGTGCACTATTGGCAAAATATAGTAGTAACCCCGAGTCTGAGCCGCAGCTGAAGTTGTTTTTACCTCTTATAGCTTCGTGCTTTGGTGGGAACAAATCTGTTAATGAAATAATAGAAGAGCTGAAAAAGCATCAGCTGAGCGCTGATGCCACAGGTAATGTACTTAGTGCTAATTTTCTACCAAACATCTGTGAAGGTTGTAATTTTGTTATTTAGTTATTTCTATTATTGTATAAGCGCAGTTTAGCAATTGTCGCTATTTGGTTACTTTCTTTCCTCTATCAAAAATGATTACATGACATTCTTTGTCCACAACCAACCACAAACCCTCACGTGTGATGGGGACTCCACTGTGGTATCCCATGGCCCCATCACGTGTGGTAGAGGGTTTGTGGTTGGATTGGAAAGGCCACAGATGATTATCATTGTTGTTCCTCTATCTTTTAGTGGTCAATGTTGAATTTCCCACTTTCTATGAGCAGTGACAGAGTGGGCCAAGGAGGCTCTTGCGGGGCTTGGAAAAGGTGCACCCTTTTCGCTCAGCTTAACAAAAGAACATTTCTCTCGAGTTGCATCAGCACATTCAAACAGTGACAGCACTTTATCCAGTGTGAGTTGGGAGTTCAAATTTTCATTCACTTTTGAACAAAGCCTTTTTGATAGATGAACAGTAACATTTTGTCCTTTCTGCAATTTGTTGTTACCAGTTAAGTGGCGTAATGAAAACTGAATATCGAATTGCCCTAAGGTCTTCCCTTCGAAATGATTTTGCCGAAGGTGTTCGTGCAGTCTTGGTGGACAAGGATCAGGTTTGCTCTTAATTCCTACTAGTTTCTTTAACTGGGTTTTACGTCTTTGAAGGAATCCCTCTTTGTCTTTTTCACTTAATTTTTGTGGCTTTAATTAAAGGAAAAAATTAAAAATTGGCATTCTCTTTTCCTTTCCTGTTTCTCAAATTTCCGGAAACTGTTCCTAAAAAGAAAAATCGATATGTAGGCACTTGAGTGTTTTTGACTTCTCATTATACTTATATCCAAAACACAAAAGGCTGAAAAAAGAAAGTGAAGTAAATAAAATGAAAATAACAATGAACTTTGAACTAGTCTACGAACTTTGATCTTGAGCTATTCTACATGGAAATGACATTCAGATGTTTGAACTAGTCTACAAACTTTCATTATTTTCTTACCATTTTTTTTATATCTTTCAGATGTTTTAACAGCTTTTTCTCATTTTTGTTCTAGTTTGTGCCATTGCAGAAGCCTAAGTGGAACCCCCAACCTCTCGAGGATGTCAACCCAAGAGAAGTGGAAGTGCTCTTTGAACCACTAGCCCCTCAAACTGAGGAACTGAAAGTCTGAACTACATGCGTCTCATCATAATGTCTTTATTTCTAGCTCTCTCATAGTTAGAAATATGATTTAACATATGTAAATAAAGCCAATTTGACATGAGCCATACGCAATTGGCCTCCCCTTGATGTTTTAAACCTCCTTAATATCTACATCTATTAGAGGGTTAGAATCGCTGAGCTAATTGAGTTGTAACAAGATGCCTTTTCCGTGCAAATCAAGTGGCTATCATGGCCGTGAAAATGAAGATAAAGCTCATGCAGCTGAACAAAGAATAAAAAACTCTGTCGATTGAATAGCTCTTATCACATGGTGGTTAGTCCTGCCGATCACAACAAATTATTTAATCGCCGGTTGTCTTGGCTAGCTTGATCAATGTGACTAGTTGCTAGCTCCCGATTACAAAAACTTGAAGCATACATAGGTGAAAGATTAGACTAAGCAATTCGACATCTGAATCCTTCTTCTCTTTAGCCAATAAGTGAAGAACCTTCAAGCGTTGAAAATTCTTCATATTTCTATCTTCATTATGATATTTTCGCTTCATATTGAGCTTGTCTTTCCATTCTATTGTCTTGGTCCTTCGAAATTGGTGCTTCTTTCCATATGGTGTTTTGCCTCTTAACATTTACAGATAGAACCGCATCCCAAGTACCTTTATCTATTGTATTGAAATGGATGAGAGGCTTAATTCGATATTGCAATGGTGAGCGTACTTTCACAGTTCCTTGACCCCTCTACACGAAAGGATTGCGTGAACTACCTATGTTGCAAATTCAAGCCAACCGATTGATGCTAACTCGGATAAGCAATTCATCAAACACATGGGGTACACAAATTTCCAAGGGCCCATGCCTAATTTCAAAACCAGTTTTTCTAAAATAAAAGACACACAAGCTCATCAGAAGAGTTATATATCTTCACAATTTATTCCTCAATAGTTAATTTGGTATCGAAGAACAAAAGACATTCACCTCTCTCATAGAAATAATCTGGGTCCCTCAGCTGCCGACAATCTGTACAAGATAGAATGACAGTTTCAATTTTTGAAACGAAACGTGCAGCGAATTTACAAATACAGGAATTTGGATATTGAAAGATCGGGAGCGACAAAAGTGAACCCCGTCAAAGTTTTCGCACATATTTCAGCTTCTCCCAAAAACTACTCACACAGGTGACGCTGACACTCTCCTCAAAGTTTATATGAAGTTCCAACCACGAGCATTTGAGTGGAGAGCAACAAGGAAGGGAACTGCCGCACTGATTATTGCTCCATGGCCGGACAACACAACAGTGATGTTCTACCCTCTTGTAATGCTAATGAACCCAGAGTCCAGAGTCTGAAAGCCAAAGCTTTTCCTTTTAATCTTCCGGGACACAGGTCTCCAACCCTAGGAAGTGGAGTTGTAGTCACAGAGGAGTTACTGAAACATCCAAAGCCATGCATTCTAAGGAAACCTCAATTGCTGAAAATTTTGCAACAATAGCTTTAAGTTGTACTTAAGGTTAAACCAAAGGGGCTTAAGTGTTCTAATTTGTCAGCCTTAGTACATGAAACGGTGAAAAGTGGCATTCGGTAAACAAACCTATTGCAATTAGCATCTTAATATGGAAGAGGGAAGATTTGGATGCTAAAATCACAACTATTTGTACTCACATTGCACAAACAACAATGAAAGAAGCATCAAAGAAGAAAATGTACCCAAGTCGAAACAGGAAATCCATGATGACAAGATTGCAATTTGGTTTGAAATACTCCGTTTCCCTCGTTTTCCTTATGACATTGGCAACGTCCACTACACGTATCAATTTGAAGCTCTCAACCTCTCCATCTGCCATACAGAATAACCAAGTGAAAAAAAGAAACTTTGCAGCAAATAATTCCATAGAAAATGGGAAAAAACACTTCACTGTAGAGATGCCTATTCCAATTGATGACGCAATAAAGGATTACGTTATTTCAGTGGCTGAAATAGCTACACTTCCTTATTTTTTCGTTGTTTATTCATTTAGTGATATATTTCTCTATTTTCCTTCCCCTCCCTAATGGATGAAGAGGCAGGAAAGAGGGTTCGTGTTGGGGCTTTTAAAGGGGTTACCTTGATTCTCAGGAATAAAACCTTCAGGAAGCTTTCAATCGTAACAAAATAGAACATCTCTTGTATCTGTACCCTTCAATGTCCATGTAGGAGACAACACCAACTGGTATAGCTCTGTGGCATAAGAACTTCAGATTCTATCAACATACAGGCCACAAAGAACTAGAATAAAAAGCACTTGATGGTGACAGAATCATCTTATACAGACATATTCTGCAACAGAGTTCCATCTTCCAAGACCATAAGAAGTGTAAAAGCTTACTCAATAGAAATAGAACTTGGTATCCCTGCTTCCTCTTCACATTCCTTTACAATATTGTCCCCACATGCAATCCCATGAGGCTGTTATAATATGAGCCAAAAGATTAAGAGGTATACAAATCAGAGAGTAAAAAAAAAAAAAGGTCTGTGAAGATAAAAAGTCCAAAAATTCAGAGGTTAAATTCTTGATGAACAAAAATCCTTTGAGAAGGGCATGCACAAAGGTTAAATCCAGCAAAGGTTATTCGTAATAGATATCCAGCAAAAACCGATAATCAGTTATCTATGCGTATTAAGTGAGGGCCACAAGATATGAAAGGTAGCCCTTGGTTAGAAAATCCCTAGAGGCCCTAGACAAAGGCATAGTAGAGAAAAAAAGTGGCAAGGCAATGTATGACTCGCAACAAAAGCAATGCTCCATTATTTCGATTTACATGCACATTAAGCAAGAGGAAAATGCCAATTACACTTTAATTCAAAAGTAGGTTTTTTTCCCTTCACTTCTCTTCCCTACCCACAGATATTTCTGCCCAACTCTTTCAACATAGCCATTCATGTAAACTCCATATGCCTATAATGGAAGAGTAATTGACAGAAGGGGAAACAACACATAGAGAAAGTGAGGGAGTATATTGCTCACCAATTCAACAACAATAGCATTACGAATGCCAGCATGTAACATTATAGCCTTTTGTTTAAAAAATGTTGGCTGCACTCAGGAGCATGGAATTCATGTCTCAAATTTACATCCTCGAGGATGTAACAGTATAAAGTCTGAAATACGATGACCTCCAATTCCAATGGATAGAGGTCAGTCTGCAAATGAAGTACGTGGATATCTTTCAAGCTGGATATACAAAATCATTTTCCCTTCACCCCAACAAGAAGGGAAAAAATATATAACAAGGTAACAATGCCAATGCCACCGCAATACAAAAACCCCAATTGACAAAATCAATGCCCAAACCTGTACATTTACAGGTTTTGAAGGCAAAATGTTCGACTTTCCAGTTAGGCGTAGTTTTCCGTTTGATTTTAGCAAATGAGTTCAGGTGCTAAAATCATAAGTATTTCAAATCACAAAATTAAGTGGTTTCGTTTAACGATTTTTGATTTTTTTTTCACACCGAATTAAAGTACACGAGGAGTACTTTAATTTGGTGCCGGAAAAAATCGAAAAACGATACACGGAACCACTTCATTTTTTGATTTCAAAATCATGATTTTAGCACCTGTTAAACTCATTTGCTAAAATCATGGTTGATTTTAGCAACTAGGTTGCTAAAATGAAACGGAAAACTAAGCCTTACAAGTATCCAAACAAACAGTTACCAGTCACATCATTTATCTAATGTGCTGATCTGTATATCACTGTAAGATCCACAGGGCAAAAAGATAATTGAAATTGTAACTTAGAAAACTTTGATGGTATAGATAAAAAGGTTGTTTTTATTGCTAGCATGAGTACTTTACAACTGATCAACTACAAATTGAGATTCAGGAACTCATAATTTACCAAACAGGTGAATTTTAACAGGTGAATTTTAGCAATGGGTCGTATGGGATTGTGCAACATAATGGAACTCTGCCCGACAACTATCAGATCGACAAAACAGCCCATTTAGGTGATCTTTTTTGGTAATCGGGCTATAACACACTTGCCTGTCCAAATTGGCATCCTTTTCTAATCAATGTCAATGGATTTCAAAACTCCTATCTAATTTATTCTCAAAATCGCCAAACTTAAAAAAAGTTCCAATTCAACAATAATAAAAATGGAGAAGTGTGTCATCATGAGCAAGGATAAACCAAACCTCTATCCCAAAGTACGGAGTTGCTGCACGTTGTAGTGAGAAAAATACAGGTGTTCCGAAGGATGAGGTGACTGGGTATAGCTGTTTAAGTCAAGGTATTCAACAGGAAGCATCAAATTTTACATGTCATGAAGCAAAAAAACAATATGGATACTTCAGAGAATGCAAAATCACAACCAGAATGTTTCGAAAAGCAAGAAACCAATACACAGTATCCATGTAAACTCAATTTGAAAGGCAAACTATACACAAGTACAAAGATTCAAACTTATGTTTTTCTCTTGCATTTACCAAATCAAATGGTATTAATAACAAGAAAGAACAAGGAGCTTCAAGATAAGATAAGGTAAGATGGAGTATTTCTTACGCCGACAACCGTCGTTTGAGATTGGAGGTCGGAGATGATGGAAGGCGCCAAGCGAGATTCAGATGGTAGAGGTCGAAGATGCTCCTCCCTGCCGATCAAGCAGCGACGGCTACCCGACATCGTTTCAGTGGAACGAGGAATATGCTTTATCGGTTGAAAAAAAGAAAAAAGAAAAAAGGAAGAACTAACGTTAATGGAATTGGGGTTTTGATTCGGTGAAACGACACTCATTTTAAGAACCAAAAATGCATCAAGATCAAGTACTAATTTCCACCCAAATTATGTGAAACCTTTACATGATTTTTATTCTAACGAATTCTACAAAATGAATGTTTGAGATTAATGAAATATGATTGAGATAGATGGAAAGTGTCCGTGAAAGAAACTAAACAAAACTACATTATTTTGAGGCCTAGAGTTTATATGGTAAGAGTGTTTGGGTTCTGATTCAGTGTAACTAAATCCATTTTAAGAATCAAAAAAAGCATTGCGATTAAGTACTAATTTAAATACAGTAAAAAAGAAACTTTTCCCGGATATAAATTACCACAATATATACCTGATTGATGTCTCGGATTAATAAAATATGGTTAATATTTGTAGAAAGTTCTAAAAAACTAAGAAATTACAATGCTCAATTGATACAACGTCGTTTTGATGGTATGACATAGGTTGAACCTGTGTCACCCTTTTTTTAAAAAAAAATTCTATAATTTCCCCAAATGCAGAGAAGAGAGAAGTCGTGAATATCTGGAAGTGATTCTATCAGAGTATCAGACGACCTCCGGTGTGAATCCCAAACGCAGAGAAATAGTGCATTCCCGCAGCAAGTCTCCTTCGATGGTGCTTGAGGGTAATCGGAGTCGGCGTGAAATCGATCCCGTCTCTCTCCTGAATAGGTCTGCTTCTCTCTCGCTCTCGGAGATTTTGCTTCCAACGCTTAAATTTCAAAATTAGCTTACATGTTTTTCGTTAGATTGGGCAAGAATGTTTTTATTTCTCAGTTCTTTGAATAGGAGAACAAAAGATTCAAGAGAATGGCGTTGATTCTCATGTAGGTATTTTCTTGCATCGTGTTTGACAATATCTGATACTATATTGTTGAATTCACCATGTTAATAATGGCTTAAGTTAACATGCTGATAAATGGTCACATTCTCCACTAGGTGCTGCTGAAGTTGTGTTGTCATCAGGCGAACACTGTGTACATATCAGAGCATGACGTCTTTTTGTTGTCAAACAACTCATTCACTTCGATATATTTAAATCAGTACAAGTTTCGGAAACTAGATTGGTTTGAGCTGAATTTTTGTCAAGTCTAGGCTTTTGTTGAGTTCCGCTTCTTGATGCCATTTCCTATGTGTCAGGTTCTTTGAGTTACATACTACTCCTGTCATGATAAAAACCTTCCTTAATTGGTTGACATATACTTTTGCATACAAATCAATGATTGGTTTGAGCACACATATTGAGGATAGCATAGTGTTTGGAGAATGTTTATAAGTTGGGATCATACTAATAGCCCCTTTGGATGGCCAAGGGCAAACTAGAGTCCTATTATTTGGATAACTAAATGGGCTGAGAATAGTGAGAAAAGGTGCAAAAAAATGAAAAGAGATGAATCTTTACTGGTCCCTTTGTAATTGTCACCAAATTTCGTCAGTAGTCGTCACTTTTGGTGAGATTTGGGGTGAGACACAAATCTTACTTTCTTTCCCTTTCTCATAATCCAAAGAATCTATTAAGGTAAAATAAGTGAAGGGGGCATGGATAGCATTGGAAGAATAATACTTTTGTCTATGTTGAGATAGACGACTGAACATGTTGCTCACAAGTTTTGCCTATTCATTCTTGTTTTGGGGGATTCTTTCCTTAACGTTTTTGTGTTTGGTGCTTCTATTTACATTTCAGCACAATAATCTAGTTTTCCTATCAAATTGCAGCATGCAAGAGCATTGGGGTCCGGTTTATTCCCATTGCTAAATATGGAGTTGAGTTCAGCAAGACTTCGAGAAAAAGGGGAAAATACCGAAGAAAGTGGTGAGGCTTTTGTACAGCGGGAATAACCACTATGCCCTACTATATCAAATTTGATGCTAACTGTGAATACCTTGACTTTAAACAGCTATACCCAGTCACCTAGAACGTGCAGCAGCCCCATACTTTGGGATAAAGGTGTGGTTTATCCTTGCTCATGATTACACGCGTCTCCATTTTTATTATTGTTCAATTGGAACTTTTTTAATAAGGCAATTTTGAGAAAAAATTAGATACGAGTTTTGAAATCCATTGACATTGATTAGAAAGGGGTGCCAATTTATACAAGCGTGTTATAGCCCGATTACCACAAAGGTCACCTAAATGGGCTGTTTTGTTGATCATATAGCTATAGGGCAGAGTTCCATTATGTTTTTTGTTCCTTTCCAATTTGGGTAAGAAGTTCTTGCTTTTACAGGTGCTTATCTTGGAATGACTGGAAAAAGGATTTTTACACCTGTCGATGCACTATATGTAGGTCTTGGAACACATTACGTACCATTTGGGAACTTGTGTTCATTGAAGGAGGTGCTCTTAGCAACCACCTTGTATGATACCCCAATCCACTTTTTTCCTCAGATTACCCCTTCCTTGATTTTGGCCCTTTCACTAGTTGAGTGGAAATATTTTTTTCAAAAATGAAATGAGTTGTATTCATTCCGTACTTTGTGTTTTCATTTGCTTAACCTCATGCTCAACACCCTATATATTCTACTAAAACTTTAGTAGTAGTCTATTGTTGTCTCAAAGTGGCCTCCACTCAGTATTGTGTCACTCTCGATTAACTCAGTGGGATAAGGGGACATCCGCACATATTAACTGCAAACTAGTATTGTGCTTGTTATATCTTTCCTAGAGTTGGGCTGCAAACATGCATTCTGGTGGTGGGCTTTTTTTTGTGGATTTTAATAGACCTTTCCTTATATTGATATCATCTTATTGGCATATGTTTCGTTGTCGGACAGTTCTGAGGATCCAATTCAGGACATCCGTGCACTATGGCAAAATAGAGCAGTAACCCCGAAGTCTGAGCGCAGCTGAAGTTGCTTTTACCTCTTATACCTTCGTGCTTTGGTGGGAACAAACCAGTTAATGAAACAATAGAAGAGTTGAAAAGCATCCGCTGAGCAGTGATGCCACAGGTAATGTACTAAGGGCTAGTTGTCTACCAAACATCTGTGAAGGTTGTAACTTGGTTATTTAGTTATTTCTATTATTGTATAAGCACAGTTTAGCCATTGTGCTATTTGGTTACTTTCTTTCCTCTATCTTTAGTGGTCATTACTGAATTTTCCATTTTCTATGAGCAATGGCAGAATGGGCCAAGGAGGCTCTTTCAGGGCTTGGAAAAGGTGCTCCCTTTCCGCTCAGCTTAACAAAAGAACATTTCTTTCGAGTTGCATAGGCACGTACAAACAATGACAACACTTTATCCAATGTGAGTTGGGAGTTTGAATTTTCATTCACTTCTAAACAAAGCCTTTTTTATAGATGAACACTACATTTGTTCTTTCTGCAATTTGCTGTAACCAATTAAGTGGCATAATGAAAACTAAATATAGAATTGCCCTCAAGTCTTCCCTTCGAAATGATTTTGCCGAAGGTGTTCCTGCAGTCTTGGAGACCAAGGGTCAGGTTTGCTCTTAATTTCTACTAGTTTCTTTAACTGGGTTTTACCCCTTTGAAGGAAACATTCTTTGTCTTTTTCACTTAATTTTTGTGGGTTTAATTATCAGGAAATTTTGAAACTTGGCACTCTCTTTTCACGGGAAAGAAAAATGCAGTTTTTGAATTTCTGGAAACTGTTCTTGGAAAAAGAAAAAAAGGATATGTAGGCACTCGAGTGTTTTTTACTTCTCATTATATTTATATCTGAAGCACGAAAGGCTGAAAAAAGAAAGTGAAGTAAATAAAATAAAAAGAACACTCTAACAACAAACTTTGAACGAGTCTGCAGTTCATGTTATGAAGTTAAGATCTGTCAATTTGAGACAGAATAGCTATTCTACTTGGAAATGACACTCTTTCATCATTTTCTTACCATTTTTGTTTTTATACCTTTCAGATGTTTTAACAGCTTTTTCTCATTTCTATTTTGGTTTATGCCATTGCAGAACCCTAAGTGGAACCTCCCAAGTCTCAAGGATGTCAACCCGAGAGAAGTGGAAGCGCTCTTTGAACCACTGGCCCCTCAAGGCTCAAACTAAGGAATTGAAAGTTTGGACTGCATCCGTCTTGTCATAATGTCTTTATTTTCAGCTCAAATTTGTTTCTCATAGTCAGAAAAATTATTCAAAAGTACGTAAATAAAGCCAATTTGACATGAGACGCACACAAATGGTCTCCCCTCTAATCTCCCCTTGATGTTTTAAACCTCCTTAATATTGTTTTAAACCTCCTTAATATCTACTCACATCTATTAGAGGGTTAGAGTCTTGAGTTGATTGAGTTTTAATGAGATGCTTTTTCCCGTGCGAACCAACTATTAGACTATATTTTGAGAACTAGCAAAATCTCTCTATGATCTACTGTTTCAGTTTGAACAATTGGTTTGTGATGGTTTTTTGTTTTGGGTGTTTTCCTGGTCTTTTTTTTTGTTCCCAGAAAGCACTTGTTTACTTGTCATTTGTTCTCTGTGCAAGAATTCCAGATTTTGTTATGGTTTTGCCTGAAAAGTTACTTGTTTGCAGAACATTTTCCTGACTTAGAGAAAATATTATGGATTTCAAGTGGCAATGCATCAAATAGTATGTCCCACTTTGGGACTCGTAGAAATGACCTCCTGGGTCGTGCGACAGCCGACAATCCGTTCAAGGTAGAATGACAGTTTCAATGCTCCAAACAAAACTTGCATCAGATTCACAAATGAAGGAATTTGGATACTGAAAGATTAACATTGGAGAAGTACATTCGGGAGCAACAAAAGTGAATCCCTTAAAAAAAATGGCACATATTTCAGCTTCTTGTCAAAACTTTTAAGCGCCAGAGGAATAGGAAACTCCCGCAAGAAGACTCACTAGGCTTGTTTCTTCTTTATATGGATAATAGATTCTCATCCAGGCCTTCTCCTCTAAAGAAAAGTTGAATGGTAGTTTATCAGGAGCAATCTCCACTCCTCAAACTCTGGAGTAGCTTCAAGTACCCAAACTGTTCAGGTCGAATAAACCTGGATATACATCAAAAATTGAAGAAACCTATGACATAATGTCAACTTTTTCAAAGATGGCGAAATACAAACAAATACATCTAATTTCAAAAGATGTGTTTTTTCAGGCAGTGTCTAGTCGACAACTAGCAACCGAGAGTCTTTAGTAACTGTTATCATAAATATACATTCGTATGTGTGAGCTGGTTCACTGTATGAGAAGGAGAGAGGGCAACTGATCATAACTGTACAAGTTTATATGAAGTTCCAACCAAGAGCATTTGAGTGGAAAGTAACTTAAAAGGGAACCAGGGACAAAAATTGCCATATGTATGAACTATACTTTCTCTAGTAACTAATATTGGTCAAATTACCACAATAAGTGATATGGGATGACTAGAATACATATTAAAGACGGTATCTTGGGCGACTGGCACGCTGATTATTGCGCCATGGCCTGACAACAGTGATGTTCTACCCTACTGTAATGCTAATGAACCCAGAGTCCAGAGTCTGAAAGCCAAAGCTTTTCCTTTTAATCTTTTGGGACACAGGTCTCAAGACTCTCAAACATATGAACTGACAGGAGCCAAGAATTCTGTAGTAAGTCCATCCCAGCCCAAGTCCAAATCTCAAGTCAGGGTCACAGAGGAGTTACCCAAACGTCCAAAGCCATGCATTCCAAGGAACCTTCAATTGATTTTGCAACAATAGCTTTAAGTTGTACTTAAGGTTAAACCAAACAGGCTTGTTCTAATTTGTCAGCTTTGCTGAGTGAAATGGTGAAAAGTGGCATTTGGAAACAAACCTATTGCAATTAGCATCTTATTGTGGAAGAGGGACGATTTGGGCAGTAATCACAGCTATTTGTACTTGTACTCACTTGGGACAAACAACAGTGAAAGAAGCATCAAAGAAGAAAATGTACCCATGTCGAAACAGGAAATCCATGATGACGAGATTGCAATTTGGTTTGAAATACTCTGTTTTCTTTATAACATTGGCAACGTCCGCTACAGGTATCAATTTGAAGCTCTCAACCTCTCCATCTGCCAAATGCAATAACGATGTGAAAAAAAAGAGGAGCTTTGCAGCAAATAATTCCATAGAAAATGGGAACAAACACTTCACTGTCGAGATGCATATTCCAATTGATGAAGCAATAAAGGATTAGGTTATTTCTGCAGTTGAAAGAGCTACACTTCCTTATTTTTTCGTTGTTTATTCATTTAGTGATATACTTCTCTATTTTTGTTTTCCTTCCCCTCCCTAATAGACAAGGAGGCAGGAAAGACGGTTAGCGTTGGGGCTTTTAAAGGGGTTACCTTGATTCTCTGGAATAAAACCTTCAGGAAGCTTTAAATCATAACAAAATAGAACGTCTCTCTTGTATCTGTAACCATCAATGTCCATGTAGGAGACAGCACCAACTGGTATAGATCTGTGGCATAAGAACTTCAGATTCGATCAGCATACATGCCACAAAGAACTAAAATAAAAAGTACTTAATGGTGACAGAATAATCTTATACAGACATATTCTGCAACACAGTTCCATCTTCCAAGACCATAAGAGGTGTAAAAGCTTACTCCATAGAAATGGAACTTGGTATTCCTGCTTCCTCTTCGCATTCCTTTACAATGTTGTCCCCACATGCAATCCCATGAGGCTGTTGTAATATGAGCCAAAAGATTAAGAGGTTACAAATCAGCTAGTAAAAATAAGAAGAAAAAAAAGGTCTGGGAAGATAAAAAAAAAAAAAAAGTCCACAAATCCGGAGGTTAGATTCTTGATGAACAAAAATCCTTTGAGCCATAAAGGGTAAAACCCAGCAAAGGTTACTCATATCCAGCAAAAACCAATAATCAGTTATCTATGTGTACTTAGTGAGGGCCACAAGGTATGAAAGGTAGCTCCTGGTGAGAAAATCCCTAGAGGCCCTAGACAAAGGCATAGTAGAGAAAAAAGTGGCAGGGCAATGTAAGACTCTCACAACAAAAGCAATGCTCCATTATTTTGATTTATATGCACATTAAGCAAGGAGGAAAATGCCAATTAAACTTGATTTCGAAAATAGTGACTGACCAGTCCTCCAGCAACTAGATGATCAAGCATCCCGGGGTAAGTTTGTTTCCCTTCACTTCTCTTCCCTATCCACAGATATTTCTTCCCAGCTCTTTCAACATAGCCATTCATGTGAACTCCATATGCCTATAATGGAAGAGTAATTGACAAAGGGAGAAACAACTCACGGAGAGAAAGTGAAGGAGTATATTGCTCAGCAATTCAGCGACAAGCATTACAAATGCCAGCATGTAACAGTATAACCTTTTGTTAAAGGAATGTGCACTTAGGAGCATGGAATTCATGTCTTGAATTTGCATACTCGAGGATGTAATAGTACAAAGTCTGAACTACGATGAACTCCAACTCCAATGGATAGAGGTTAGTCTGCAAATGCAGTACATGGATACCTTTCAAGCTGGATATACAAAATCATTTTTTCTTCATCCCAACAAGAAGGGCAATAATATATAACAAGGCAACAATGCCAATGCCACAGTAATACAAAAACCCCAATTGACAGAATCAATGCTAAAACCAGTACATTTAGAGGTTTTGAAGGCAAAATGTTTGACTTTTCAGTTACAATTATCCAAACGAACACTTACGAGTAACATCATTAATCAATGTGCTGATTCATACGTCACTGTAAGATCCACAGTGCAGAAAGATAATTGAAATTGTAACACATAATACTTAGACGGTGTAGATAAAAAGGTTGTTTTATCACTGCCATGAGTACTTAACAAACTGATCAGCTACAACTTGAGATTCAGGAACTGTTAATTTACCAAACAGGTGAATTTTAGCAATGGGTCGTATGGGATTGCACAACATAATGGAACTCTGCCCAATATCCTATCTGATCAGCAAAAGCCCATTTAGGTGATCTTTTTTGGTAATCAGGGCCTTTCCAAATTGGCATCTCTTTCTAATCATTCAATGGAATTCAAAATCCTATCTAATTTATTCTCAAAATCACCATACTTTCAAAAAGTTCCAATTCAACAATAATAAAAATGGAGTGTGTCATCAGCAAGGATAAACCACACCTTAATCCCAAAATACGGAGCTGCTGCACGTTCTAGCGAGAAAAATACTGATGTTCCGAAGGATGAGGTGACGGGGTATAGCTGTTTAAAGTCGAGGTATTCAACAGTTAGCATCAAATTTTACATGTCATGAAGCAAGAAACCAATATAGATACTTCAGAACATGCGAAATCACAAAAATACATCCCATGACTGAAAAATGGGATCAACATGTCCTTGAGTGATTGACAAGATGTACCTCATTCCGTGTACCTGGAATCAGTTCTGTCCCTAGGCGTTTAACTACATTTGCAACAGCTGTTGTCCTTTCCTCGGCTGTCACCAACATTGGATGAAGCGTGACATAGTTGCCAGCACGGTGGCTGTGAGAATTATTTTGGTGGAAAACAAACACATCATGGAACTTTTTCAAATGGTCGGCAAAACTGCAGAAAATTGATACGAACAAATCAATACAATGAGGCATACATACAGTCACTCAACACAACAGACATACCCCAGGGATTAGAAGCAGGGGGGGGGGAACTTAGAATAGGCAAATGGAGCTATCCAAACATAGCCCTCACGGAGAACGTGAACCAGAGAAAAGCTAAGAAACGTAAGAAGGGCACAATCAACTCCCAAAGACAGCAAAAATTAAAAGAAGAGGCCGAGGCAACTAGCGAATATGAAAGCAACACGCAGTTGGTGCAAATGGAAGCAAGAATCAAGTCCTGTTGGTACCACTTATTTTGTTGCGTACCTTGTTTTGCCTACATACCATAATGCAAAACAAGAACCTCAAGCACCAAATTAAAAATTGTTAAACCACAGGAAAAGGTTTCGTTTATTTCAAGTGGCCAAGGCAACTAGTGAATACGAAAGTGAAACATGGTCAGTGAAAAATGGAAGTGGGAAGCTTCTAGACGTCTTGTTTGTTCCGCCTATTCCGTTGCTTGTCTTCTTTAGACTATATTTCATTGCAGAATCTCCACAAGCACCGAGTGAAAGTCAATACACAATTGCCACCAGTGCAGTCATTCAAACAGATATTTGACACTATTACAGAGAAAGCATTTCTAAGAGCTGAATTGTGAAGCTCAAAATAACAATCCAGATCAACTAACCACATTGTATCAATCATGTCACCGAAAGCTTAAACGTAAGAAGAATCTTGAGGGTGACGAAATTACCCCTCGTGAACGTAGCCGACGATTTGGTCCTTGATAACAAACGGAATGAATTCGCGTTGCTTATCCTGCAATAAACCTATTTCAACTCGAACACAATCAATTACATAGATATATGCATACATAAACTCATATATATATTAGGAGAGCGGGAGAGAAAGGGAGAGTTTTACGGAGCCGCGATTGCAGGTTGTGACTTTGTCGAAGAAGCCATGGAGATCGGAATTGTCATTTTTCGAGTGAGCGATTTCGAAAACGTCGTCCCAAGTGAAACTACTTGCTGATACAGAGCTGCTGCTGCTAGAACTGGCTCTTATGAATTGGCGTAATGGAGGAGGGCGTTCAGAAAATTTGAGTCGAGTATTTGGAAGTAGAGAAGGGGAGATTGGGGAGGAGTTGTGGAGCGAGAGGAATGAAGCTCGGAATCTTAGAGAGAGAGTATAGGGATTGAAAGCCATGATAGAGGTTCGAGATGAGGGAGGGGTATTTATTCAGAAGTCTGAGAACACTACCACGCGATGCTCCACAAATCAAGAGAGACCCACTTTTTTCCCACAAAATCAAGGGAGAACCAGACCTAGACTTAGATTCCCACCGGCATTATTCCGATGGCGATGGGTGGTTGATGGTGGTGGTCGCCGTGTTTTTTCAATGGTGGACAACTATTTCTGTTGGCTTTCGCCGTGGTGTGGTGGTTTCTGATGGATCCATTGGTGGCAACATGAAGGGTAACATGAAGGGTCTAGGAATCAAAATTAATTGACATGCGAGGGTTTTCTAATCCAGATCGAGAGTTTTTTATCCATTTTTTGGGAAATGACGGGAGCATCTTCATCGGTCTCATTTTCTCTATCTCCATTTTGGCAAGAAAAAAGGGTTTTGCCTAGCGGCGTGAGGCAAGAGCACGCAGCCGCCTAGCTATTTGCCGGAGAGAGAACTCGCCATCTTTTTCTGCGTCATCTTTTTCTTCTTCTGCGTCATCTTCTTCACACGCGTCATCTTCTTCTACGTCACACGAGAGATTGCATCACACGCGCCGCGAGTGATCTCACTCACTATCACGCGCGTCCGTTGACAGGGCGCGTGCCTACTCCAGCAGAAGGATCACCCGACGAATCTTGCACCATTGACATCGACTTGACGATTCCTACAATAATCTAGTATCAAATCGATTTTACAACAAATATTCTGGTGTCGTTGTTTTTAGGAATGGGAGGAGAGAGAAAGTTACTCCAGTAGTGAGCTTGATTTCGATCGCCAAAACTCGTCGCCTGTGGCAAGTTATTGTAGCTTCAATGATAATGGCGAGGAGCTTGGCGAGGCTGCTGGGTCTTCTTTTACCGGATTTCGGTCATCAAATAGGGGTCGCCGGAGTCTTGAAGAGGCTGTTGGAGATGGCCTAAATTGCTAAAGGTTTGTTCTTTCCCCAAAAAATTGGGCTCCGATTCTAATTTTTTACTTTTTCGATTTCTCTTACAGAGACGACCTAGTAACCCATAAAAATTTGATGCAAAAAGGTGTGAATTGGCAAAAAAGTAAAAACCGGTTTTTTGGTTTTTCGTTTTATCTTTATTCAAAGAAAAATTACATTTTTTAGTTTTGCGTCAAGTTTTCATGGGTTATTGATTCGTCTCAACAAGATGAATCCAAATAGTATAAAATTATGGTCAAAAGTTAAATTTTTTAATAAAGCAAAAAATAAACTAATTTATTGGTTTTAATTCTGTTTTATTTTTTTTGCTTTATAAAGCAAAAAATAAACCAATGTATTTGTTTTAATTCGGTTTTATTTTTTTGCTTTATTCAAAAATATATAACTTTTGACCATAATTTTATACTCTTTGGATTCGTCTTGACGAGAGAAATCCATAAATCACGAAAACTTGACCCAAAATCAAGAAATTCAAATAAGTAAAATGAATAAAAACAAAACGGAAAAAACCAAAAAAACGGTTTTTACTTTTTTGCCAAATCAACAAAGATAATTTTTTTTATTTTAAAAAAAGACTTCTAACACCGAAACTTATTTTGAAAAACTCAATAAGACTCGATCTAATTTTAATCATGAACAGCTTATAAATAAAAAGTTTATACAGTGAATGGCTCAAGTCCTTAAATGAGACAGTAATGAATTCCAATTTGCATGAGGAATCGTAAGATGAGATGATTATTTTATTCTGTAATAGTAGACACCACTGCACCTCATAGGAATGGTCCCGCCAGTGTATCCGACAATTGAAATGGAAAATCATTTGATGATTAAGGGTGAGTTTTTAAATGAATTTTATCAAAATTTGATAAAATCAAGCTTTTGATTTTATCTATTTATGGACTCTCTTTACAAATGAATAAAATAAAGGCTTGATTTTATCAAATCTTGATAAAATCTATTCAAAAACTCATCCTAAAGCGAATTGGTATGTGATTGGCAGGGCCGGTCCTATCCCAAGCATGGCAAGACCTTGGCCTAGGGCAACCAAAAAAAAACGTAAGTTGCATATAAATACAAAAAAGTTTCTTGTGTGTCACAAATGTAGTAGTGTGGTGGTCTCTTGAAGTTTCTTCAACTTGCATGATTGGTGTTTGATTCTCACCCCAATCGTTCGTGTTGCCTTTTTTTCCCTCCCCTTTTAGTTATGGAAGAAAAAATATTTATATAGTAGATGAACTATTTAAGTGTCTAAGCCCATAGAGTTTAAAATATAAAAGACCCAAAATGACAAAACTCATTTTTAGCCAAAGTCCAAAATGACAAAAATCATTCATCCATTATCTTTCATAGAGATCAGCTTCTTTCACCAGAGAAAAAGAAAGACTTCGAGAGTTTCCGAAATTGCAACTCTTTGAAACTCTCCTAATTCACAAAATCCAGGGCTTCAATTCTTTAAAAATCGTACTCTCTCTCTCTTTCTCTATGTGTGTGAAAATCGGATCGTACTAATGTTACATATTGATTTTGAATTTTTTAAATATTATTCAAGCTAATTGCTTTGTACCTTTATTTGTAAGGTTTTTTTTATGACTTACTAGTATGAGGGCAACCAAACTCGAGGTTTGGCTATGGCAATCCAAACGTCAGGGCTGGACCTAGTGATTGGTTGGTCATGCATCTCATGCTGATTTTGAACGCAGACAAAGATTTCGGCATGGGTTGCAATCTAGAAGTTGGAGCAGGCAGGCAGTTCATTGGAAAATACTCCCGGGACTTCATGTCTGTCCAATTATAAGTTTTCATAGGGGTCTGCAAACAACATTAGAAATTACCAACCGTGTTCGCAGTCAAAGTTTGCCTTGTTCGTTTCTCTCATCATTTTCTTCATTTTTCTCTTTATGTCTTTCCACTCATTACACCTTATAACATCATAAAAATTAAACTAAACTATCTAACCAAACACAGTCCTTATACTCTTGTGAAACCCACTATCCAAACCAAAAATGCTACGGGGACTGATGGAAATGTACATATGTTACATATTGAGGTGGCAAATGGTGGGTCCCACGCTCACCCCTCTTTTTCTATGCGTGAGTGTGTATAGACCATGAAGAGACGAGTTTGTACATACCATGTACAGATCGGGTGTATTTTGGGTGCTATCATAGACTTAGGCCTCGTTTGATTCGGATATTGAACTATTTGTACCTAATCTCGCATAGTCTCTCATTTGGTTTCTGAAAAATTGCATAGGATTAATAATTCCGAGAATATTTTAGTCCAATACGTATGGAATTATGTAATACCTGGGGGGAGACTAAATAAGGCCAGACTATTTTTTCTCGCTACTTTGTGAGCTACTCCCTCCGTCTCAATTTTATAGTCCCTTTTGAGACCTTTTGGGAGATCCTGTCACTTTTCAAAGTGTTATATCTTATAATCTACAATATTTTAGGTGATTTTGAACACTTTGTTTATTAGATTAAATCAAAATCTATCAAACAAGATTCATATTGCATATAAAATGTATTATCGATTGAAAGATATAATCGTTTTTTTATCCAGTTAGGATAGAACAAGAGACTATTAAATTGAGGACGGAGGAGTAGTATTTACAAAATTGCCATCCAATCGTCTTCTTTCTTTTTCATTCAACCATTGTTCCTCTCTCTCTTTCCTCTCCAGACTCTAATGTCCCACAGTTCTCTCATCTGCCATTCACACTGGGACTCAAAAATTCACAAAATATTACTTTTTTACGGCTTAATCCATGAATCAAAGTTGATAAATTGTATAAGGAACAAACACACCAACTGAAAAATACTTAGGGCTCGACACAATTGCTATGGGACTTGTGAAACCCACCATCCAAGCCAAAAATGTTATAAGGACTGATGGAAATGTACAGATGTTACATATTGAGGTGGTAAATGGTGGGTCCCACGCTCTCCCCTCTCTTTCTATGTGTGAGTGTGTACAGACCATGAACAGACGGGTCTGTACATACCATGCATAGATCGGGTGTATTTTGGGTGCTGTCATAGACTTATTGTTTTACCAGTAAATCCAGGGGGACCAACCCCCTGATATAGACCATGTACCAACCAACGCTAGGAATCCTATTTTGGGTCCCACGCGGTGGATTCGAGGCATTCATTCATCCCAAAACCAAATTCCGAGGTTGAACGAAATAAGGTGATTTTGGATCGAACACCTAGGAATGTTTGATTGAATTGATTTCTACGTGGACCCTCGAATTTGATTTTAGGAAGAATGAACGGCTCGAATTGACCATGTGGGATCCACAGGGGGGATCTCCGGCATGGGTCGGTGCACCATCGGTGCATCACATCTGTACCTATAGAACGGTTGTTGTTTTACAATTGCAGAATTTGATAATGGAAAAGATATAGGTACACCACATGTGTATCCAAAATGCACACCACCCTAAGATGACAATGAGGAGAATTTCAACGCGGGGCTCACCCAAAAAATTGGCATTTCCTAATTTGTCACTTTAAAGTAGTGTGCATTTAAAGTGCACATGTGGTGTACTCATAACATTATTGATTTGAGAATCTATCCCTGTCTTTAAATCTTGCATGATCAAATAAATTAACAAGAACACGTGTAATTTGTCTGTCTCATGCATGTGCAATGGGTCTTTCTCAATGGTTTTGCAATAGAAATAGGGCCGGCCCTGGGAATTGGCTGACAAGGCGGTCGCCTAGGGCCCCTGGTTTTTGGACCAACAAAAGGGCCCCCAAATCTAAGATTATAATAAAATTATTTATGGCAAAACTTAAACGATTGCATTAGCTGGCTGTGGTGGTTGGACCTGTGTTTCATATTGCCGACGACTATAGTTCGATTCCTGCCAAAGGTAGATTTTGCATGCACTTTTTTTTTTTCTTCAAGTTTTACAAAAATTAAAGGCCTCTAACGCTTGAACCTGCAACCAACCGGTGCAACTCTTATGTAAAACTAAAGACCCCCCAAAGCCACAAGGGTCACTTGTAATTTGTTAGGAACAACTAATATGTAAACTAATATGTATAAAAACAAATTAAAGGGCCCATTATTAAATTTTGCTCAGAACTCTGAAAATCTCTAGACCAAGCCTAAGGTAGACTTTGGCTAAATTTGGTTTTTTGGTTTATTGGATTATTTGGTTTTGTTCTTATTCATTTTTTTTTTTGCATTTGTTAGTTTTCGGTCGATTTTTTGAGGTTTCTTGGCTTGTCTCGACGAGAGGAATCTAAAAAGTATAAAATTATTAGCCAAATTTAAAGTTTTGTGAATAAAGACAAAAATAAACCATTTTTGGTTTATTTTTGTCTTTATTCACAAAACTTTAAGTTTGGCTAATAATTTTATACTTTTTAGATTCCTCTCGTCGAGACAAGCCAAAAAATCTCAAAAAATCGACCGAAAACTAACAAATGCAAAAAAAATTTAAATAAAGACAAAACCAAATAATCTAATAAACCAAAAAACCAAATTTAGCCAAAGCACCCCCTAAATAGATCTCTTCCAAATCAGTACACTCGCCCGACTCATCAACCAGGTTTGGATTGCAACTGAAACACGTGCACATTTTCTACATAGGAGTTTAGGTAACGTCCCATCACTGCCTCGTCATCAGAGGATAAGGTGGGGCCCACACGGGAACTGCGCGTCCAGATGTTCACACTCAAATTTCCTGCGTGAAATTACCGAACTTATCGCGGCACGATTTGGTTTTAAGATGTCGGCCCTGTGTTCTCTTCACTTCTCGCGAGATACCGGTAGCGTGGCAGGACGAGTCGAACAATAATGAAACGTGATGGTAGCGGGGGGTCAACAAATTGCCCAATTTCGTTCAAAAAAAACAAATTGACACGTGGCAACTTTAGGCAATGAAGGAATGGGATCCCTTTCTGGCGTTCCACAAATTGCCACACGGCTCTTCTTTTGTCAACAAAAATCACCAAATTACCCTTGGTGGCCCTTTTGTATTTGGATCCTTAGAGCACCTCCAACAGCCTAAGCATCTCTATCCCCATTTTGGAGAGAAAAAGTTCATTTGGCTAGCCTCAAACTCTTCCAACACCTACCAGTGTAGTCATTTCAAAGGAAAAAAAAAATGTCAGCTCGGGAGGGTCGCTTGGGCATGTGTAAAACACGCGCCGCGAGTAGATCTGACTCTCCCGCACGCGCTTTCGTTGACTGGCACGTGTGGGCTCCCGCGGAAGGATATGCCGACAAGTCTTACACCGTTGACATCGTCTCTATGATTCCTACAAATTTGCTACCAAATCGATTTTAGAACAAATATTCCAACGTAGTCATTTTTCCAGTGTGGGAGGTGAGAGAAAGATAATCCGATGGCGAGCTCGTCTTCGATCGCCAAACCTCGCCGCCTGTGGTGAGGTACTGTAGCTTGGACGGAGATGGCGAGGTCGCTGGGTCTTGGTTTTCCGGTTTTGGGTAGCCAAAATGGGGTCTGGAGTTATACTGAGATTGCTGGAGATGGCCTTATATTGGACACTTATACATATTTTAATACATTTTTTACGATGTATTGGGTTGATTTTAGAGTTTTCCTTTGTATCTACGGGTCTTCTGATTAATTTGATTGTTCACTATTTATGTCATTGAGCATGAATATTTAGCAAAAGGAAACAAACAAACAAAGCCAATGTTATTGATCAGTTTTTGCAAGAAGTCTTGATATTAGTGAAACTACTGTGGCTTATATTAATTGTCTTGTTGCATGCGCTTCTTCGATATCTAACTGCATTATAAAATTCTTGTCGGGGTATTTTTTATTGTAATTTTTGTTTTATTCATCATGTTTCCTTCTGATTGTCACACTTGTGTGAAATATGTTTGTATTCTTGTTGCAATAGATGCACACGTTGGGTTTTAACACTTATCAATGAAGTTTTTACTCTTCCTAAAAAAAGGCCAATCTTGTTACAACACATGACATACAACTTTTGCATTTTAATTGATATATTTTGGACCGCAATCATACTATTACTTGTTCTTTACAAGAAGACATTGAAATTCAATACTCCTCTGTCTAGATTTGTTTTGTCACTCGTGAATAATAAAGAAGTCATTTTTGGGGGGAGGTTCGACCTTTTTTAATAGTCAATAGATTGCAAAACAACATGATACCCTCTTCATTTGATGATCAACAAATCAATAGTGATAAAGCCACACACTTTCAATCACACACCCTCTTGCATGTGGTGGGCCCTATCACACGTGAGAGGGTGTGTGGCTGTGTGTGATTAAAAGTGTGTGACTCTAGCATTATTGTCAACAATAAGCTCAAGTTACTCAAAGTTCATTCCGGTCCATTAATAAGAAAAAGCAATCTCCTAACGATGCAAATTGCAAATTGAATAAGGCTTGTTTTAGTTTTAAAAAATAAATTAAATTAGCATACGGAGTAATTTTTAGCCAATAAGCCCAAACTTATAGGTATTCCTTATCAATTAGCCAATAATTATGATGCTTCGCACCATGTGCATGGCATTATGTGGTGCAGAGATCTGAAGATTGCGAAAATGCACGACTTAAATTTAATTTAAGCAATGGACAGTTCAAATGTACATGCGAATTACATGTGATTCGAATGAAATCCGAGCCGTGAATTTTCACAATAAACATCTAGATGTCCCGCCATTGTGGCTTTGCCACCAAACAAAAAAAACCTTAAATAAGGGCATAAATTGAAGAATGGGTATTTACGTCATACCAACAAATGCAGTTTCCGTGAAGTGACCAAAAATCCAAAACACGGGGTCCACCGCGTTCGATACGATCTCTCAAGTCTTGTCCGTATATATGGCTCCCATGGCCGACGCCTATAACCTTGGCTTCTCAAACCCATCAATCTTATCACTTCTTCCTCCGCCGCCGCTGGGATACTGTTTTACCACATTTTCTGTTGAATCATGGCAGGTACTTCTCAGGTCCAAGCCTCAAATCCTCGCCGGAGAAAGTGCCGGAAAACAGGTTTCAGGAGGCGGTGTATGTACGTGTACAAGCAGCAGAGAGCAAGGTTTTATATAATTGGGCGATGCGTTTCTATGCTTCTATGTTGGCACGACCATGACCCATCGGACTGACTGAGTAATCCGATGAGAAACCGATATTGGTTGGTCCACCGGCGAGTGCCACTTGCCCCTTCCGTTGCCGAACCAGTTCGCGCACATTCAACGCTTCATTTGTAAAGAGAGGAGTACTTTAGGCCCAGTTTTCCAAAAGATTTTAGCACCCAGTTACTAAAATCACCATATTTCAAATGAAAAAATGAAGTGGTTCCGTGTATTGTTTTTGATTTTTCCAAGACCAAATTAAAAGTTAACTCCTCGAAAGACTTTTAATTTGGTAAAAAAAAATCGAAAAAACGATACTGTTTAATCACTTCATTTTTTTGAAAATATAATTTTAAAGAACTGGGTGTTAAAATCTTTTGGAAAACTGGGCCTAAGAGAAAGCAGTTTTGTACACACACACAGGAGGAGGAGGAGGAGGAATTCAACGGAAATATCGAGGGGCAGATGATGGAAATGGAAATCATGAATTTTCCATTCCTGTGTTGCAGACTTGCAGGATTGGCGAATTGGGGAAAAATTGGATGTGGAAATTCAAGAGATTTCATGGATTATAATTAGTTGACATTCCTCTTATTTTGAATTGTATTTGTGTGGAGTCTTAATAACGAATTTTAGGGTGTATTCGTAAACATATGTGGTGCGAAAAACATTTTATCATTTCTGATAATTCATATGTCCAGATCAATTTTTGTTCAACTTAATTAATCTTGAAGAATCTATTCCATGTGAAAATCATTATACAGTGCAATTTCTAGTTACTGTTTCATAATGAAAAAATTTTGTTCCGTCGTGGGGATCACAATCTGGTATTTTGGGATGCAGAGATGGCACAACTGATGGTAAAAAATAAAAATCACCCCACTTTTAAAAGGGCAAATTTGTTTATATCATTAGGCAATGGATGGGGAGTTTCCATTACATTATTTTTGGTATTTCTAGTATTTTGTACAACATAAGTTGTCGCATCTATCTACCTCTATTGGAAATAGCTACAATACACACTCTATGGTGTGTATCATATGCGCTTATTGTATAGTCAAAGGTTCACGCAGGAAATCACAAAAAATAAAAAATAAAAAACAAAAAAATTGCTATATGGTCCATTATAGTTTTTTGTAACACCTCTAGTCCACCTAATATTTTTATAACATCTCTAATCCACCAAACCACTTTTTTTATTCACTTAGGTCCATTCTATTTTTTTACTAGACAAATGTACCCTTATATTAACTTTAATATAAAATATACATTTACCAGACAAGTCGTTTATGCTAGGAAAAGTTGCTTGGAAATTGGATTCACTGGAAAAGTTCGTCGAAAAATCCTGTCAGCGTCAGAAAAGTCGCCGGGAAATTGGGCTTCGCCGGAAAATTGACTGGCGCAGATGTGGTTATCTGAACTATGTCATTTTTTTAAAAAACCTACTTAGGATCAGATGTGGTTATCTTGACTCGCAAGAGGTAGTTATCTGTACTCATAAGATGTGGTTATCTGGGCATATTTTTGTCTAAAAAACTAAGTTGGGATCAAGTCCTCAACCACCCAAGAACTACAAGGTAGCAACACAAACTCTCTGCTTTTAACATAAAAATTTTACTGAAAATTGAATAAAACAAAAAACTACTTTTTTTTCAAAATGAAGGTGGTTATCTAAACTCATAAGAGGTGATTATCTGAACTCATAAGAGGTGATTATCTAAACTGATAAAACAAGGTACATTCATCACAAACTCATCCAAACAACAAAAAAATGTAGAATCGCAATATTAAGTAGTACTAGAAAGCAAAGAAGTAGATATAGATCTAGAATCGCAATATTAAGTAGTACTAGCGCTGGTGATGGGCCCCAACAACTACAGCTACTACGACAGTAACTTCTCATGCAAATCAAAATTGCATACTAATCAATATGGTGGGTCACAATTTTCTTTTTCCATGCCTTGAAAAGAAAAATTATAGTAGTGAACTATAAATGCTGCCTGGCCATTAGCCACTCGTCATCTACCTCTAAGAGTGCGTGTATCCCACTCCAAGAATGGATCTCAATTGCCAAACACGCCCCAAGTTCAAATAGCGCGTGAACACTTTCCAACAGTAGATTTTCAATTGCGAACATACTTTCGAGATCGTCTCTTTGAGAGGAGCAAGAATCAGTGGTCAAAAACTAGTTTCAATCAGTTTTAAAATTCTGCAAATTTCAGACAGAACTTGAACAAAGCTTTAATGGTGTTTTGTGGGTAACTCGAACTTGAACAGAGCTTTAATGCCAAAATAGTCGCCGCCGTCTATGACGTCGTCTTCGGAAGGGAAGGAAGGATCCTTTGCGGCGGCGGAGGAGGAAGAAGGACGTGGGGCAGCGTGGAGTTTGAGGAGGTTGATGGCAACAACCAGGGATGGAGATCGATGGTCAATGGCCAGGGATAGAAAACGTCAACGTGTGGACCTGATGAGGTTGACTGCGAAGGCTGGGAAGGGTAGAGAGAGAGAGAGAGAGAGAGAGAGAGAGAGAGAGAGAGAGAGAGAGAGACACCCCAACTTCATTTGCAAACTAGGGGTAATTTTGTTCTTTTCACCCCAGCTTCGTCAGCTTGTGGACTGGAAGTGTTAAAAAATTATTGTGTGGACTACAAGTGTTACAAAATAGTTATAGTGGACCCTATAGCAACTACCGAGAATAGCTTGATCCAAACAGTTTTTTGCAAAATCGTATTTGCAAAAAACTGTTTGGATCAATCCCTTCCCTTAAAAACACCCCAAAAACCTTCAATCCGGGATCCTTGACTAGATCACCAGTGTGTGTGTGTGTGTGTGTGTGTGTATACATACATACAGGATCAACTTCTAATGAGGGATCCCTCATTTTAAATAAAGTGAGGATCTCATGCTTCCCGACTAAATTCGACGATCCGAACCATTGGATGGTGTTTAAAATGTGTTTCAAGGTCCTCTACAAGATTTCGTCCAAAAAAATACTCGCAAGGGCTTTATCAATCAGTTTTTGCGAAAACTGCTTGAATCAAGCCCTTCCTGGTATATTTTTTTTGAAGATTTCTCGCGTGGACCCTTGAAAACACCTTCTGACACATTGGACCGCTCGGATTTTCCAAAAATAATTTGCGACACAAAAAAAATCATTTTTTCCTTATTTATAGGATGTGTGGACTAGGAAATCCAGTTATATATATGATTTTTCCCCTTATTTATAGGAGGTGTGGACTAGAAAATCCAGTATATATATATACATACACCGATGATCCAGTCAAGGATCCCGGATTGAAGGTTTTTGGGTGTTTTGAAAAGTTCTAGCAGAAGTAGCAAAGAATTGAC
This sequence comes from Vaccinium macrocarpon, assembly GCA_022606695.1. Classification (NCBI taxonomy): domain Eukaryota; kingdom Viridiplantae; phylum Streptophyta; class Magnoliopsida; order Ericales; family Ericaceae; genus Vaccinium; species Vaccinium macrocarpon. The sequence continues at coordinate 3,206,603 of CM040171.1, read as the reverse complement.
GCTTGAAACCAATAAACTAAAGTTAACTTGATAAATCTGACGTGGTAGAGTGGGGTTTCTCCGGCTTATCAGTAGGAATGATGACGTGTCTATCGCCGAAGACAGGAAGCGTAATCTAGACAGGAAAATCGAGATTTTTAGATGAATTTCGTCCGGCAAACGGAGAAGAAAATATGGAGTTGAAGACAGAGTCGGAAACGTCAGCTTGGACGATGGCGGCACACGGCAGAGGATATGTGGCAGTGGTGTTGATTTAGGAGGAGGCGACGGCAGCAGCTTTGGAAGCAGATGGCGGGGGAGCCTTTGCCGATGACAATGGTACTAGCGAGAGAGAGAGAGAGAGAGAGAGAGAGAGAGAGAGAGAGAGAGTGGCGATTGGAGTAATAAATGACTATCTTTGCCGGGGTTAGTTTAGCTGATAGCGAATGAAAAATATTTTTTGATATTCTAATCTGGAAATATTTTCTGGCCCAAAATGCTTTATTTTCCGTTGACTTTACTTTTCCGTCGTACCAAATACTGGAAAAAAAATTCTGTGAACGTTTTCCGCCCGAAACAAATAGATCCTTATGGTGTTGAACGGAGGGGAGATAGGTTGAGCTGAACCTCACTAGAGTCTTGAGGACCCGTCAGAGGAGAGGGTTGGAGCTGCTGGTGCACACCGGAGGGGGACCTACACAGGGGAACAACCACGTTAGTGCCTAGCTCGGACGGTGGTGGTTCGGGAAAACACTCCGATGGTAAAGTCAGTGACTAAGGGAGGAATGTGGAGGAGAGCTCTAGAGAGAGAAAGAGAGTGCATCGAGAGTGTGATGTAGAGAGAGAAGAGAAAATCCAACCCTTTGTCAAGAGGGTGAGAGCTGTATTTATAGGCTCAGATTAGCGTGCTCCACACGCTCCTCAGGAGCCTCACGCGATCCGTCCTTTCAGATGCATTAAATGCATGGATTGACGAACGTCTTTCGTTGCGGCGCCTCAGCTGTCACCTTCCTAGAGTCATCACCTGTCACAGATATTCCTGTCAATCAAGTCCCGTCTGCAGGTGTAGCCTGTGGGGTTGGTGGCTTGCCATAAATGCAGCACATGCGGGGTAGTTGAGGCCATTAATGAGCCATTTAGACTGTCAGGGGTGTCTGACATCTGACGCGACCCCCCTGGCGCTGAGGTCGATCGACTTGGTCCAAGTGGCGCTCAGTAACAGCTCCCGAGGACTCCAAAGGCTCCCAGCGCAGGGGATCCTCGGACCCGTGACTTATCCTGGAGCTCCCCCTTCTCCCAAGGGGATGAGGTTCAGCCGAGGGGGGGAGGGCCTGACCGAAGTCCTGAGGACTGCTCCCCCTCGCTGGTAACACGCCGTTGGCACCCGCTGTCCCCCTAGGAGGCCATCCACCCAGGACAGGGGGCCTAGGCAATCTGTCGCTGTCATGATAAGGGCGGTCCCCCCTGACCCCTGTCCCCCTCGACTGTGCGTAGCTGAAGATGGTGAACCCTTGGGTCCCTGGCCGCTACAGGGTTGCTGGAAAATCTCCTTTCTTGCTTTATTTTTCTATCCATTTTTTCCTGTAATCGATGGTTTTGGTTATGATTTAGATAAAAAGAACTGGAAGGTTTTGTTTTTAGTTATAACTTTCGGTTTCGGTTTTGATTTGACGAATCTCCAAATCGAACCGAACCAAACCGTTGTCATCCCTAGACGAGGCACTCAGATTCGTTACTTGGGCCCAAGCCCATTGGAACATCGCCACGCGAAGGATTGTAAATCCAACAACCCAACTTTATAGATACCTACGATGGGCCGACTTCCACACTTCCCGTTTCCCTCTTCGCTCTCTTTCACAGTTACTGGTGCTCGCTCTCTCTCTCTCTCTCTCTCTCTCTCTCTCTGTCTACAAGGGTTTAAGCCGAATTTTGAGCACTGACGGGCAGACTTTGCCGCGGATTTGCAAATCACTGCTGGATTTTTTCCAATGAATAGTGCAATTTTGGACGAAACGAAGTTTGATGTCCATCTGAAGTTGTGGGCACTTCGAGTTCCTCGTGAACTGTGCAAGGTCGCCACTCGGATTCTTAATGGGTATGTAATGCTCGCCATAAATTCAACTCAATTCTCAATGAATTAACCTTGTTTAGATGGCATGTAGTTGGTGAAGTTTGAACCCAGTTAAATGCATGGGAGTTCATGGTGCCTAGACAGATTTCAATTATCTATCATAAACTGTATCATACACGTCCAAAACTTTGCCCACTGTAGTCTACATACTTATCAGTAATTGTTGCTCTTATATAGTGTGAATCAAGTGATCATTAATGTTTATAGTTCATGAACCAGTTGATAATTGTTCAGTGGTCTTTCAATTGTAGATTCTTGCTGGATAGAGCTCGCATTAAACCCATAACTGAAGACCCAACAAGCGAGAAAACTCGTTACATGATTTTATCTGAGAAGGTTCAGAATTCGGGTAATAATTGTCTAACATCATTTATATCTCCCGAATATATGCTGTTATTTTCTAGGAAATGATGGTAAATAGGATGGTTATCATGTGCAAGCAACTCTTATAGTTATTGAACCTTTTTGTAACGGTGCCGTCGGGAACAACTGATGATTCTTCTATTAAGCTATGTTTGTGATGTTCATAATTTCTAGTTAGAAGTACCTACACCCCCTTTTATTTTTCGTTGTTCTCATAGTTGAGTAAGCATAAACTGAAAGCCTCAAAAAGAGTACGTGCAAGTATGCTCATGGTCGTTGGGAGATTTAACAGTAATGCATTTACATGGATTGTAATTCTTGCCAGTCCCATTTGGGGAGGCGGAGCAAGGCTTTCAGTTTAATTTGGGATATAGGTGTGGTTGATTTGCTGCAACAAAAAAATAAGGTAATGTATTTATGTCGGTCATTAGACTTGCCTTGTATTGACAAACATTTTTGGAGCAGATTTATCTGATATCCCGGGCCAGAAACTTGTTGAACTGAAAGCGCTATGTGAAATTGAAGTAGTTCCCTACTCGTTGACGCTCGGATATTCCTACTGGGGTACAGGTCAGTTGCAATGTTTCCGCATTAGGTTGTAGTTCTATTTCCTTAATTTCTGTCAAACATGGAAGTGTTACCTAAAGTAAGGACTGACCAAGGCCTCAACAGATGTCATAATGGATACCATTAGATAATTTGTTGATGTGTTCTTTTCCTATCGACATTTTCCTTTCTTGATTGGCAGCCCAATCAAGATACCATTGCCAAGAGTTGTTCCATATTTCTGCCTCAATATTTGCATAATGGCTTGACCTGAATCGGTGCCTTTTTAACCCCATCAAACAATCAGCAGACCGTAATAATGCCAATTCTCCAACAACATTGTTTTCCTGCCATGACCAATAACAAATGCTAGAGGCCTCCAATAAAAAGCTTGCTTATGTTGCTCCCTATTTACAGCAAATGCATGTTGCTTCCCTGGTTCCTCCCATGAGATGGCAAATAGGCCTAATGAGTTCAAATAATCCCCTTAGTTTTAGATTCTGGAGGTTGGTGTACCTGACGTTTTAGTGAATTTTGGTTCTATGACCATGATTACCTCATGTTATGTTTTATATTTTCTTGGGTCATGATACCTGATTTGCATTCAGATTTTTGTTCTTTACATTGCCTTATGAGTTCTTGTGTTGAATTATGTAGACCATGTGTTGAAGCAGATTCTGCCACCTGGACTTGAGGTACCTTCATCTTTTGAGACAATAGTTAAGTACTCTAATTATGTTGTTCCTTTGGCTGTTTTACCTTCTTTTTTTTTCTTTTGCAAATGCCTTCCATTTTATACCTTGCTATGTAGCTTCCACTTATTTCACTTCCAATGTAGTTTGGATTCAAAATTTTTAGTTCATCATTGGGAACTTATACTTTTAATCGATGAATTAACATCATTTCCTGATGATACAGGTCATGTTGCCCATCTGAATATCTCAGATGAACTGCTTCCTTTCAAAGATGTTATCGCCAAGGTTATCTATGATGTACGTTTTACTCTTTTCGCCTTGATGCATATCTTCATTTTCTGTAAACCCATTTAGTGATCACTAATCATACATGGAGTACTAACTGCCATATTGGAGAGTCTGGGATATGGAATTGCTTTTGCCAAATTAAGATTCTTCCTTTCGTTTAGCTGCTGAAGGTCATTTTTGTTTACATTTCTAGTTCCAGAAGAATTATCTTCAAATTTAGGTTTTGTGTTCCCTGTGCTAAATTTTGTTTATTCTGGTTGAATCTTCTCTCCATTTCTTTTTTGTTTCTTTTATTTGAGGTTTGACGTCCTCTTGTCCTTATTTTAACTGAGGTTATCATCACTCTTGTTGCTTTTAGTACCCTCTATGACATGCATAACTTAAATTTATGTTCAACCATGAGCCTTGACCACTTCAACTGATTCTGTTTTTCCTCATTTTATTAGTCTTCCAAGGAATTCCCATGTATAAATACACATTTGAGCTTGCATTTCTGAAACACTTAACTCCATGGAGACAGATAGATGAATCCCTTTTGCTCCATACCTTTGTTATCTTTGACCTTGTTTTGCCATACTTATTATTTATTCCTCCTTTCCATGTGGGTAGTTCAGGCCTGTGAGAGACATTAAATTCAACGTTTGCAAATAGTTTAGGTAAACATAGGTGGGATGACAAAAGATTAGCTGCGCAGTGCAGCAGAGTAAGAAGGGTGTTGACTGCCAAGAGCTGAGAGTTGGATAAAACTTCCCTCATTGTGTTTCCATATCAACACCTTTCTTATTTGATCTTTCATGATTTTATCTCCACTTATTTTTCTGTTTTCCAGAAAAATCATCCCAGAATCAGAACAGTTGTTAATAAAGTTGGATCTATCACCAATGAGTTCCGTGTGCCAAAGTTTGAGGTCCTGATGGGAACAGATGACATGGTTACTGAAGTGAAGCAGTATGGTGCAAAATTTAAACTTGACTACAGCTTGGTCTATTGGAATTCAAGATTGGAACATGAACATATAAGACTGGTTTCTCAGTTTCAAGCAGGAGAGACCATTTGTGACATGTTTTCTGGTATTGGTCCATTTGCTATTCCAGCTGCACAGAAAGGATGTCTAGTGTATGCAAATGATTTAAATCCAGATAGCATTCGTTATTTGGAGATAAATGCAGAAATTAACAAGGTCAATGATCTAGTCTGTGCATACAATATGGATGCTAGGAAATTCATACGTCAATTGATGGTGACGCCTGCTTGTGAGATTGATAAAAGGACTGATATTCTTAAAGCTCTGGAGAAATGCAGCACACAGGCCAATGGAGAATCAACGGAAGGTGTTGATCAGTCATGTACGAGTCAAGATGCAAGTGTTGCTGCAATTAAACGACCCTCAGGAAGTCAAGAAGGTATGGTGAGGTCACGACGAGGCGTCATGGCAAGTAGAGTGTAATTACAGTAGCACTTGGTTTAGCTATGTTGTGTGGCTGTCTGCCTTTATGGTTTAGCTTTCAGAAATTATAATTGTTCGTTGTTTGGTATTTTGTAGATGATATTTTAAAACGAGGCACAAATAAGCGAATGAGAGGCTCCAATGCATTCCACGCCAAGCCCTGGGAGCATGTTGACCACGTGATAATGAATTTACCTGCTTCTGCTCTGCAATTTCTTGGTAAATGATCTTCCTTCTCTATCCATCTTGACCTATCGGGACGATATTTTTTCTAGAAGACCGAAGAAGAAAAAATCCTGTTCTATTTTGTGAGGAAAGATAAACTAATTCAAATGACTCTCAGAGTCCCCTTCTTTTTAATGGATGAACTGAAGTTCCCGCCATTTTTTTCTTCTCTGTATGTGCATTCTATGATTCTGATAATTTGCTTTATTTATCTGTTGGGGTCATATTGAGAACTCTAATTTGTCTTCGAGAATCAAATCCCAAGAGTTGCTCAAAGCTTGTTTTTTAGGTTCTCCTCAGTATCTAGTTTTCCGATAGTCGTTAATAGGGTGAATTCTTTGAGAGTTCGTAAAATATTTCTCTCATGATCTCATCTATGTGAAAATAGTAATTCGTCATATCTGGAGATTGGAGTCTTACTTCTACAACAACAACAACAACAACAATAATAACATAACCCATTTAGTCCCCAATAATTGGGGGTATGGGCGGGGGATGGATAGGAGACAGACCTAACCTTTGGCAATAAATGCACAAAGTGGCTGCTCCCAGAATACCATTGAAACAAATGGATTGGAGATAGACCTAACCTTTGGCAATAAATGCAAAAAGTGGTTGCTCACAGAATACCACGGAAACAGTGGTCCCCCTATATTGTCGCGTTTGTTGCAAAATCATGCCCTCAAATCAAAGCCAAAAGGCATCAGAGAGGGCAGACCCAAGAATCATTTTGATTTATGTGCACATTACCATGCTTCTTTCATTTAGCATCCAGAGCATTAACGTTGCACAGTTGGAGTCTTACTTCTCCTAAACAAAATAAATATAAATGATAAGAAATTAAGAATTGTTTGATTTCTCTTCAGATGCATTTCGGGGCCTTATCCAAAGGAGATGCTGGAAAGGTTCGTTACCTTGGGTTCACTGCTATTGCTTCATGCGGTCAAATGAGACAGAAGAAGTGATCATTTCAGTGAGTATCTTTCTGCAGAAATGGAGTTTTTGTTTCCTCATCTCTTTGGTAGATTATTCAGGGCTCGATGCAATTTCTGCTGACATCTTGTGGATGCCCGACTATTTGCGGGATTTAGTCATCGTGTATATATAGTTGGGGTTGATAGGTTATATTGTTTCTCTAGGTGAGTTCCACAGAGTCTGTACATTAATCTAAGATTAGTTCCATGAACCCAAATTTTCTTTACTCATAGCATTTCAAAATCTCTGGAGATATAGCCGATTGACCCTAAATTTCTGCTTAATCTTGGTATTCCATTTAGAGGAAAGATAGAGGTACTAACACTTTGCACCAACAATTGCACCAACTCTATCACATGGGATATGTGGAACCCACATATGAGTGGTAGCATATCCTATGTGATATAGTTTGTGCAATTGTTGGTGCAAGTGTTAGTGCCTGTAGCAAACCTGTTCAATTGTTTGCTTCGTTCTTCATTCTTCACCGATCGATTATCAATCAGGTTATGCAACGTTATCATCTCACCGATCAATTGGGTTTTCGATTATCAATCAGGTTTTCTGGATTGATTTTCTGATTACCTTTAAAAGGTTATCAGATCCTAGCTTCCAAAAGCTTAAGGGAAAGCAACGAAGAGAGAGAAGTGGAGTGCTCTCGGAACTTTGGCTTGAAAATTCATCCCGAATCAGACATGGTTGTCCAGTTTCTGGGTTGATTTTGATTTTCTGATTTTCTGATTTCTGGGTTGATTTATGGATTGAGAGAGAGCCCTAAAATTAATCCCAAAATTTAGTTTGGGGAACCAAACATGGGATTGACCGAAACACGGGATATCCCGATGTTAATCCCACACGAATCAAACAAAGGATTGAGTGAGATTCAGTATTAAATTAGTCCCAGGACAAATAATCCCGGACTATTAATTCCAGGACTACCAATCCCACCTATTTTAGTCCACGAATCAAACGAGGCCTAAAAGTACTGTCAAAGACTTGCTAGCTAGTATGAATTGAAGACCACCAATTGATGAATTGTTTATGTGTCATGAACAAACTCTGACCTCAACTCCTTGTGAATTTGACTGCAATTGCCCTTGGGCACCCTGGTTTTGCTTGCTCCCTGCTTTGGTGGAATTCACATCTCGTTGTTAGCCTTCCTTATCAACTAGACTGCAATTTCCTCAATTATTCTCTCTAATGACTGTTTACTTGCACATAATACATCGTAACCACAACTCCGTTGTGAACTATTTCACAGGACGCAGAGCGTGCCTTGAATGCTCATATACGAGATCCAATATTTCATAGGGTTAGAGATGTTGCTCCAAACAAGGTAAAAAATCCAGTATCGGGACTATTTTTTGTTTTTGACTGGGTTATGCTGTTACTTGGTTTCCATCACATTTACCTCCATCCCTTGCGTTTTATTGAAACTTTGGTCGATCATGCAGGCAATGTTTTGTTTAAGCTTTAGGTTGCCAGAGGAAGCATGCTTCAATGAAGAAGTCTCTAAAAGTGTCCATTCTCTTGACGGTGAGTCAAAAGAACCTAGAATTTGAGTCCTTGGCATCGCGGTGCTTGACCCTACTGCGGGGGGTTGTAATCTTTTTACCTGACTTAACGCCTAAGCATGGTTGAAAAGGTGAACGGAGAAGACATAGTGGCTTAGGTTAGAAAAGAAACACTGACCTAATTTGTCAAGTATTTTATTTTTTGCTTCTCTAGTTGTATTGGACTGGAAGTGCATTCTTCCCTCATCAGATGTGTATTTTTGGACTGGAATTTTGGTTTTAGTGCTTGATATCAGAAAAGTTGCTTAGTTCCATGTTTGATGTTGCAGATTGCACCCGACGGCTTGTGTCCGGTTCTATCTTCTTCTTCCTCTTCTTCTTCTTTTATTCTGCTTTATTCAGCTTAGTATGAGTCATAACAAAAAACCATGATATTAATCTATTGATCTTTTTTATTTTTTTTTGAAATTTACCTTACCTATTGGAACAAAAAATGAACGAAGAAGGGAGGTATACTTAGGAAATGCATTACAACTCAAAACTAACTTTTTTCTTTTTCTTTGCAACCATGACGGATTAAAAAAGCTACCAACTTCCCTCCAAAAGGCAAACTAAAGAAAGAAAGGAAAATTGCATGAGAATGATCACACGTATATTCATGCTGGAAAGTCTTGTAGAGTACTTAAGAAGATTCTTTCCTATCCTCTCTCTCAAAAAGCAAGTCAATGTCTAGTCTCCAATTTTTCTGCTGTCCACCCCTTTGTCTCCCACTAAAGAGAAAATTTTGGGTGCAAATTGGGTGCCACTGACGCGGTGCTTGAGCGCAAATCTCGGCCTTTTAAAAGTGTTTTGGACAGTCCAGATTTCTTCCTCCCTCCTTTTTCTCTCTAAATTCAAATCGTCCAAAACACTTTTGGACAGTCGAGATGCGCACTGGATACTCTCACATGGTACTTAACCCACAACTAAGTTTTTCACCACTAATGCAATGGATTAGATCAGATCTTGTAGTGGCAGGGGTATAACACTTTGAATGATGCTTTTTTAAAGCTTTTTTTCTAATTTTTTTTTCGTTCCTTTTAAAATAAATAAAAAATTATACATACGGACGGAAATAACCATTTATTCCCATAGTTTAGCAAATTTTACATGTCTAAAATCTTACACATGATTTCCTATTCAACTTGGTCCTTGTGTTTCCTTAAGTGACACTTCAAGCAGAAAAAAGAAACATTTAAAACTAGAAATATCGAAGGTGAAGACGAGTGGAAATTATGAATCCGGGGAGGCGTTGTGCGATAGGTTTTGTGCGCCATGTTGTGTGGCAAAATTACGTTGTTTTGCTCATTTTCTTAGTATATTCAAGGGCTCTGTTTGGAGAGTTAAGTGTGAGGTTTAATTTTGGAGTTCAATTTTAGAGGATTTAGGCTCTTTGGGGTAGGATATAGTGGATTTAGGCACTATGGGTTTAGGCACTTCAGGTTTAGGGTTTAGGCACTTTGTAATTGTTTTTTTCTTTCTCCAAACAAGACCCTTGGAAGCTTTGGAAGTGTGCACAAAAATCAAGCAAAATGACGTAGTTTTGCCGCACAACACGGCACACAACACTTATCGCATAGTGCCCACCCCGGATCCGGATTCCATATATGGAGAAAACTGGTATATGGAATAACTTAGATTTTTTTTTTTTTTGTTGCTTTGAGTGAGTTTATTTTGAACCCTGAGTAGCCCACAATTTCTTCCACACCTTCTATTAGTACCAAAATGTTCTCAACTTCTTTAAAGCTCGTTCGTAGACCGGGGGTTTATATAGAATCACTTTGTTAGTTTAACACAAGTGCTGTGAAAAATCTAAAATACTGTTAAATATTAGTCATGCGACGTGAGTGACACATTATCCTAGCTTTCACCTTTTTACCAAACAACGAAAACATTTTATAAAAAGTAGAAATTCAAAATTAAATACCCAATTCTGTTCCGAAAAAATATAATTTTAAAAACCCAATTTGCATCCAATCCAAACAATTAGGTACATAGTACGTAGCTTCATGTAGGAGACAGCCCACTTACGAGACTAAAAAGTGGATAAAATTTACCATACATATAGGTGAAGTACCCAACATAGGACAACCTTACAATTTTGTGGCACAAAATTGCATGCCTATGGTAGGACTTAACTGAATAACTGCTGCATTAAGAAAGGAATTTTCCATTCTTTAAAATTTCCCCCACTTTCCCCTGTCCAATCCCTTTCTATATTTTTTTCACCACCCCCCTTTGCTTTCCTTCCCTTTCTCAAAAGCCAAACTTTAAAATTTTCTATTGAGAAAGTAAAAGAGAGAGATATCTCATTCTTCCATGTGCATATATACCCACAACAAACAAGAAGAAAATTCCCCTTTCCTCCACCACCTTCCCAACTGTCTCAACTCCATATCTTTCTCACACTTCATTCAAGAAAGATTCACACCTCCATTGAAATACCCATTAAAGACAAAACTAAATATGGTAGAATCAAAATTCCACATTAATTGTTTCTTGATCATTCTTATGGCTTTTTTGACAAAAATCCCAAGTGGGTATGGAGTGGGAGTGAACTGGGGAACCATGGCAACCAACCAGTTGCAGCCGGAAAGGGTGGTGGAGATGATGAAGAAAAACGGGTTTGATAAGGTGAAGCTGTTTGAGGCAGATGGGAGGATAATGAGGGCATTGATTGGGAGTGAGATTGAAGTGATGGTGGCTGTTCCAAATTACATGTTGCAGCAGATGAGTGAGGACCCTGATTTTGCTGCTGCTTGGGTTGAAGCCAATGTCACTAGTTATTCCTACACTGGTGGTGTCAATATCAAGTAATTTGACTTAAAACTATAGTTCATTTCAAGCCTTTACTTGTTCTTGATTCTTATATCTTAATCGCATCTGTTTCACAAAACTGACTCATCCACAAAACTGGTTTATTGCGCTCTAAGAGACAAATCATTCTTTCTCCAATACATCAACCAAAAACTGACTTAACCAATTAAGCCAATAAACCGGGAATTGGAACAACCTCAATCAATTATACATATCATTGACATATAATATCCAACAATATCTTCTTAATGTCTTAGAATCAGTTTTTGAGAAATCATATTTCAGAAACTAGTCTGGGTGACCAATTTTCCAAACTTATTTTCTGAATTATCAAATTATCATTCAAGAATGAATAAGATGAAACATGGAATAATTTCAATTTTTTTGGTCAAATAAGCAAGAGAAACTACATAAGTGATTATTCATAACCGATATCAAACACCATTCATTAGCTTTTTTAAGCAAATAAACTAAATAACAAAGGTTATAAGTATTAGCAAACGGGACCTACCTGTATCTATATGACTATATATATCCATATCTATATGTGAATCTTGTACAGTAGTACTCACTTATGAATGATCCATATAGCTGGTCTCTCAGGGTATATATATTAACTTTGGGTGGAGTTGGGGATTCTTTCATGGTTTCATGCAAATGTCTATCTTCTTCTTTCTTTGCATTCTCTATGTAATGTTTGTTTTTGAGGTTTTTATGTGCTGAATTCAAGCTTATATATTCATGCTTTTTGCACTTCATTGGGATCTTAAAAACATTTCAATTTTCTCTTTAGGCTTCCGATTACCATCAATTTCATGATCTTTTTAATTGTTCTTATGGTCGTCAATTTTCCCAACTTCGTACTTATGTAATTTTCATCACTTTCTTTGATTGGTGCTGCTCCATGTACTTTTTAATTTTCCCAACTTTATATACTAATTCATTTCCAGTTCTGTCTCTTCTGCTTGTAGTTTGCGTAGGAGATCCTCATAGTTCAATAGTTTTGGGTTCGGTTGGTTGGTGGGTTTATTTCCCAATTCCCACCCAATTGACTAGTATTCGATTCTTGAGGTCAGGCTACAAAAAAGTATTTTCTTGTGAATCTTTTAGTCTTAGCCGGATGGCATGTTTGTCTTTGACAGGACTGGAGAGGAGATTAGTCGAAATGCACATAAACTGAACCAAACACTCTCCCGTGAGAGGAAAAAAAAAAAAAGGGCAAAAAAAAACTGGTGAAGGGGATGCTACTCACTGGTGAAGGGGATGCTACTCCTAGCTGAGTTCGTTTAGGTTTATCCATTTTTGGATACTTATAGTTGGGCAGCCCTTCATTTTCATCAAAAGCATAACCCATTACCTGAGGTGTGCCCGTGTGCAGCACTCACGGCTAGCTTTTTCCACATCTTAGCGGGTATTTCCTTTTTAATTTAGGCTAATTCTTCAATAGATTTTATCAAAATTTGATAAAAATTAATTTCTTGATTTCATCCATTCGTGAAGACATTTGATAAAATCTGTAAATTTTTGCATTAAAATTTTTGATAAAATCCATCGAAGAACTTAGCCTTATTGTTTTTTCAGAAACAGATTGAGTTCTAAAATCTCGTTGAGGTTGTAATGAAATTAAATTTACTAACTACAGATCAGTAAATTTGTTATTTATGTCCATTCCAAACTTGATTGTTCGAGTCTAAATTTGTAAATTACGTATCTCTATTTTATTTCTACTCTAATTGAGTTAAGTGATCAATCACAACCTCAACTTTGATATAGGAGAGAAAAAGAAAGGAAGAATCGGAAAAGTTCATTTTTAATAATAATATGTCAAGAATATAAAAATATCACTTTGAGAATTATGTCAAATGCGTATTTAATCCATCAAAATTGTATCTAAACACAAAATACATACTCTCGAGGATACTCCGTATATAATCTAAATTAAAACTCACATCGAATCAAATAAACTAGCCTTACGTCAAATTATCCACACATTTTCACATGCAACCGACATGATTATGTTTAATACTCCATTAGATACAACAGTTATTTCTAACGATTTTTGATCGTAGGTACGTCGCGGTTGGCAACGAACCCTTCCTCCAAACATATAATGACACGTACCTCCCATACACCCTTCCCGCCCTAAAAAACATTCAACAAGCCCTGACCCACTCCCACCTCTCCTCCAAAATCAGAGCCACCGTCCCTTTCAACGCCGACGTTTACTTCTCCCCGGATTCCAACCCCGTACCCTCCGCCGGCGACTTTCGTCCCGACACCAAATCCGCCGCCATAGAAATCATCAACTTCCTCCACACCAACGACTCCCCTTTCACCGTCAACATCTACCCCTTCCTCTCCCTCTACGGTAACCCTAACTTCCCGTTTGATTTCGCATTCTTCGACGACGGATCGGGGAACAATAGTTATCATCGGATTCGAGACGGAGAGAGCGGGTACACGAACGTGTTCGATGCGAATTTCGACACGTTGGTTTGGGCATTGAAGAAAGCAGGGTATCCGGATATGAGGATTGTGGTGGGGGAAGTTGGGTGGCCGACGGATGGGGATGTGAATGCGAATTTGGAGAATGCGAAGAGGTTTAATCAGGGTTTGATTAGGCATGTTTTGAGTTGGAATGGGACTCCGGCTAGAAAAGGGCAGATTGAGGTTTTTTTGTTTAGCTTGATTGATGAGAATGCCAAAAGCATTGCCCCAGGTATTTTCGATCTTCTTGCCGATCACTTTACTGGTTCTAGCAAATCTAGGATCGCAATTGATTTTGTTTGGTGTTTTTATTTCTTACAAAACCATTTCAGCACGTAAAACTAAATGTATTTATGATACTCTTTACTCGATTAAGTAGCTAGGTTAAATAATCAAATTTCACGTTGCTTGAATTTATAAGTGCGCGTCTCTTAAAATGTAGATTAAAAAACTAATAATAGTACATGTTACCATCCCTTCTTCCACCACCATTAACACTATCACCACGACCACCATCGCCACTCCACTGCTTCTACCACTACCACTACCACTACCACCACCACCACCACCACTCCACCACCTTAACTATACGATCAATCACCATCCCACCACCACGGCACCACTTCCATTATTGCCACCATTGCAGCCACTACTACCATCACGATTGCATCAACAATCACTACCATCATCACTTGCACCACCCCTACCACCATGATCTCTCCATTACCTCCACCGTCACCATCCTTCTACAAACTCCTCCTTCACTACAACTCCACCATTACCACCACCACTGCACCGTTGCAATCTCTTACCGTGAACACCACTGGCTTCTACAACCACAACTTAAGTACTAGTAAATCACTTCTTCACCACCATGACTATACACCACTCACTACTGTCACCACCAGCACCACTTCTTACCATCACCATCTGTTTACCGCCACTATGGTCGCTATCCTTCCACCACCACTGCCACCACCACCACGATTATTGCCATTTCTCTAACACACCATCACATGCAATCATCGCCTCCCCACCACCACCTTTCCAACGTGACCGTCACCGCAAATGTATAACCACATCAATAAAACTAAAAGAGAATAATTTAACCTAATATAATCTTTTTTTTCTTTGTGTTTGTATTATCCCTTTTTTTCTTTGTGTTTGTATCATACGTTTTTAAAATAAAACTCTTAATTTTTTATGAAATAACATTTCAACTTAAAAAATTCTGCATTCAATGCGTAATTTTACAGCTTCAGTTTTCAACTTTATCAAATACTAGATCTTTAAGAATTCTAAGAAAAAAATGTTTATGAAATTTTTTTGAGTGTTATCGGCACTTTTTATGGGATTCGCGTCAAATTGAGTTAATAATTAGTATTGACAAACAAAATCTAAAAGTAAAAAATCCACGGTGTACAAAGTTTGAAAAGAATTTTTCTGAGCCTCAGAGTCATTTTATGTAGATTATTGTAACTTTCCCCTTATATTGATGTGCTATTTGTTTGATTCCTTTCATTGAGGAGAATAATTGATCTAAAAAGCCTTGAAGACAAATTAAATAAACATTAATAATACCCACCGTCCAAACTCTGCCTTAACATTGTTATTGTTATTGACTAATTATGTCACTCTATTGGTTTTTTTATTTTATTTTAATGGTGTTCCTTTTAGTTTAAAATAAACTTTATAGTAGGAAGAACATGAGGTCAATTCAATGGCAATGTTTAGGTCAATTAAATTTTAAAGTAGGAATGTAAATGTGTAATCAAGATAAAGGAGGGAAAAAATCATTAGGGAGATAAGATTTTCGTGAAAAAATTTAGTATTTTTTTGCAGAATAGATGAGAAAGTTAAAAGGATATGAATCCTACAACTTTCCTGCTAGGTGCAGAGTCAAAAGTTGAAATTATTGGCACTTTTCATTTCTTTTCCTTTCTTGCCATGTGATTGCACGTTTAAATGACATGACTTTTGGTGGAAAGGTTTCCAGGGTTATAGGTGCTAGTACTGCATTTACCACAACTTTATTTCTCTCTATTTCCTCCCTCTACGAAATTTTTTACTACTCCTATATTATAGGATTTTCTAGAAAAATTGAAAACAACTCTTATGGTACCCGGTATTTTGCCTTTACCGATACGCATTGTACCAATAGGAAAACCAGCACTTCCAAAAAATTGAGTTTTAGTGACACCCTAGTGACAACGACGTGTCACTAAAAGTCGATTGCTAAAGGGTATTCTACTAAGTTGTCACTGATTATAGAATTAGTGACAACAAACTAAACAATTGTCACTAAAATTCTTTAGCAACAGTTTTTTAGTGACAACCTAGTGACAAAATTATTGTCACCAAAAATCAATTTTTTTATAGTGCGGTACCTAAGCCGGGTATTCAAAACCTAGCTTTTACCACCGTTTGCTACCAATCTTGCCCCATAGAGACACACATGACATTTGTGTTGTATCTTGAGCAGTGTTAAAAAACCGGCTGCCTAGGCGTTATGCGATGGTCCAACACCTAGATTAGGCAGCCAATTAGTCGGCTTCAAGTCCCCGCCTAGGCGTTAGGCACCCCCTTTTCCGCTGGACTAGTGCCTAACGATTTTTAGAACATTAATCTTGAGTAGCTTGGGAGGTGAATATGACTTTTGGACTACAAATTTTTATGGTTAATTAATGCACTTGAACCGGTTATTCTGTTCATTTTCATGATGTTGAGTTCACAACTTTCTTTGGTCTGTAATTTGAATAAGTGTCTAAATTACCAACTCCTACCAGGGTCCTTCGAGAGGCATTGGGGCATATTTGAGTATGATGGGAAGCCAAAGTATGCCTTAGATTTAAAGGGTTTGGATGAGAACAAGGCTTTAGTTCCAGTACAAGGAGTGCGATACATGTTCAGGAGATGGTGTGTTTTGAACCCACATGTGAAGGATTTAGGAGACTTGCCCAAAAGCGTTGACTATGCTTGTACCATGTCTGATTGCACTGCTTTGGGCTATGGCTCTTCTTGCAACCACTTAAGTGAACAAGGAAATGCATCTTATGCTTTCAACATGTACTATCAATTGCAAGGACAGAATATGGGGGACTGTGATTTCAATGGCTTGGCTATGGTGATAGAGGAGGATCCGTCCGACGACAAGTGCCGGTTCCCGCTGATGATTGCTCATTTTCGTCCGGTGGTGCTACATAGGACGGTGGTTGGGATTTTGCTTGTCGTTCTTGAGGGATGTATAGTCTTTTTGCTAGTTGTATCCTAGTTTAGTCGCCGGATCCTTAGCTCTTGAAATCTTTGTTCATCGGCTTTATAGTATTCTAGACGCTCGATTATGATGCTCGACACATGTATTCATCACATTGTGCGATCAAAAGAGAGGTGTCTTCTTCTTTTCTTTTCTTTTTTTATTATTATAAAAGTGGATCTTAGCCCTAGTTTAGCTGTAGAATGCTCTAGGATGCTATTTACTGGGGTTTAGGTACAGAGGCATGTGAAAAGAAAACTACAATTGGGTACAGCTTATGAGAATTGCATTGTAAAATACTGCTTTTTCCCTTTGGTTTTGATGTCATAGAAGGTTATCCTTTCACATTACTTTGTTCCTTCACATTTTATTCTATTTCATTTCTAACTAGATATTTGAGTCAACTTTCACGCACTTTAACTAATTCTGAAGTCCTGAAGGTACCAAACTGCTTGTGTCCTTGGATTGTATCTCAATGTGATTTCCCCAAGTGTAGGGTTTAGGAGACGCGTGGCATAGTAACCGGAAGTCCGGGTCGAGTCCTCAGGGACCGAATGAGCTGAGCGTATAAATTGACTCGCGAATGAAGGTTTAGCCTTAAAGCGGCAAACTTGGCTTTGGTGATTTATGGGTGGAATTAACTTAACTACGTGAATGACTCGAGAGATTAAAAGACTAAGTAAAAACAAGGCTAAGTCAAGGGGTTCACAACACCCATGCCTTAGGCCGAACCACTCTCCTCTAAAATAACCGGCTCGGGACGTCGTTAAACGACCCCGAACGGAAGATTTGGTACTTAAACTCGTTTGACTAGAAAAATGGTGTTTCTCAAAGAATAGGATTCTTGTGCCATTTATACAAATATTTTGATTGTCATAGCCCGAAGTATCACACGTGCCAAGTGGACGAGCCCTTGGCTACGCGTGATCAACGGGATTAACAAATCGCAATTTTGATACATAAAAATCAATCCTAACTCTTTGATTAACAACTAATGTTTGCATTAAGGCGAGGAGAGTGAAACCACCTAAGTCACGGGGTGCTAATCACCCCGTAACCGAGCCTATAACGACTACTCGTTCATTACTAAAGAAAACATGGCTATTTTTATAAAGGAAATAAAGAACATAACAAATGCTAATAAAAACTGATTTTTATTAAAGCTAACGACAATGCCAACAACGTTAATACTTAGGAAAATAACCAACACGCATGTAGTACTAGAGTTTAAGTGGAATGAAAGCTAGAACATGAGAACAAGATTTCACTGTTAAAAACGTAAATAAACTAGATTTTCATAACAACTATTCGATTACAAGAACTATTATAATTCGACAAAATAACGTACAACACGCACTTACATGAGTTCCTAGTGAGAGAAAGCTTCAAAAAGACATTAATGGAGATAAGGCAAAAAAACTTAAAGCTCCTAAAAATCTAGTAGTTGAGGTCCCCCTGGGAGAGAGAGGAGGTAAGATATTTATACAAAATATCACCATCCTCCCTCAAACATCTAGAAGCTTTCTACTAGTAGTAAGATTTTGCAAAAAGGTGGCACCATAAAGTAACTTGTGTGCTGTCAAAAGGTGGCCGGAACACCTCCTTGGATCGATCCTTCTGTTATTTTTTTGAGATTTTTCCTTCATTGGATCGATCCATTGATTAGCATGGATCGATCCATGCCTCACTGGTGAGCTTCATTTCTCTGTTGGATCGATCCATTCTATCCCTTGGATCGATCCTAGCTTGACTATTGGCTTGAATTCCTCTAATGGATCGATCCAAATACTCCCATGGATCGATCCAATACCTTCTGGAATGGATTTGGGCCTTTCAAAATTCTCGAGCCTTGCCGAATCTTTGTTGCTTGGCCCTCTGAGGCTCGGGGATTCCATGCCATGGGGCACGCTGCCCTTGCTTATTGGGATGCTTCCTGAGGCGCTTCAAAACGCCATTTTTAGCTCAGTTTTTACCTGTAGCTCACGATACACACTTTGCGCAACGTTAAACATATAAAGCGCCAAAATGCGCGTGTGCGTGATCAAAATGAGGTAGATAAGCCCGTGCATCTACACTATTAGGGGTTTATCACAAACCATCAAACCTCCAATGGCCCAAAGGTTTGGAATACCCCAATGGCCCTTAAGGATCGTTTAGCCTCCGTAGAATTTGAACATGTGACCCCAAAGAGAACAATAACTTATTGTTTTCTTGTGCTCATGTGACTAAATCCCTTAAGTTTTTTTTTTTTTTTGGTACTTCAGAAATATATTACGAATTAAGAGCAAGTGTTGGGCTACATCAGCGGTGCAGATAGGTTAATACAACAGAACATAAAACCATAGGCCATAAGATAAACTAAGTTAGCAGAAATATAGGTAAAGCTAGTCAAGGAATTGGCGAATATTGAGCCTATCCCTTGTCATGAATTCACGGATCTCCAGCGGTGGGATATCAGATACCACCAGTTCTTCAGTTTGCTCGGCTCCAAACCTAGCAAGGAAGTCAGCGCACTCATTTGCACCACGGTAGATGTGAGTTAGGGTGCTCCTAGTTCGGTTCAGCAAATAGTTTCCATCATTCATTGATTATATTGCTTTGAGGGTGAGTTGTGTTGGCCCCTTCATTGAATAGGATAACCGCCGTTTGAGAATCCGA
Source organism: Vaccinium macrocarpon (assembly GCA_022606695.1). Classification (NCBI taxonomy): domain Eukaryota; kingdom Viridiplantae; phylum Streptophyta; class Magnoliopsida; order Ericales; family Ericaceae; genus Vaccinium; species Vaccinium macrocarpon. The sequence continues at coordinate 3,187,189 of CM040171.1, read as the reverse complement.
CTCAATTTGAATATTGGCCAAGCATTTTTCCAGAATGATAGTCAAGCCTCTATAGATGCTCCATGACTCTGTCTCCAAGCTCGTCCTAGCCATCATTCTTCCAAAGTAGCCAAGCTTCCAATCGCCTCTCTCATTCCTGAAGAAGCCGCCAAAACCTGCCTTGTTGTTCGTTATGTTCTAGCAGCCATCTATGTTCAGTTTGAAACTACCTATAGGTGGAGCATACCATAAAGTCAGTCGGTTCTTTGGGGGGGTTAGAGATAAGAGGGAATTTGAAAGCCTCCGTGATTTCATTAGCACAGGAAAATAAGATCTTGGAACTCATTTCTGGTACCAATTCAATGTCATCACAGCTTTTCTTGTTCCCATCTTTCCAAATTTGCCAAAGAGTGGTACAGAAAAGAATGTTCCATGGGATTTTAGTTTCCAAATGAAAGCTTTTGGTCCTTTTCAAATTTCAAATTATGGGATAATGATTCAAACCATAGAGCTTTCAAATCCTTCTCTCATAATCCGACCCGATGGAAGTTTATCCCAAAGTTTAACAGCTTTAGGACAACTTCTAAACAGATGGTTAAGCGTTTCAGGAGAGCTACTACATCCCTCAGGTTTTCTATTCTCATATTATTTTTGTGGTTTCTTCAATCTGTCTCTCTTCTCTGTCATTAGGGTTACATTTAACTTTGTCTAATTTTAACACCTAAAATTTGAAATAGGTGACGTACATGATGCATATCCTCATAGTTACACTTCAAATTCCATTGCTGCACTATGCTACCCTTGTCGTTTTCACTTTGTTTTTGTAACCATGACAAATGCAAAGCCATAACTTCCAAAAAGAATAAGGCAAATTAAACAAAGTAAGTAAATTTTCCCATGGGCGAAACAAGTATGATTTGGATGGAAAGTCATCCAAAGTGTCATTTTGGTACAAAAGGTATTCCATTGGCTAATTTGGCTTTGTTCATGTAGAAAGAGGGGAGGGTGGGTGTGTATACCCACCAACGGATTTTTATTTTTATTTTGTCTTACCCACTAACGTTATTTTCTTTCATTCTCAATTTATTTTTAGTGGTTTCTTCAATCCATCTCTCCTGTCCTTTTTTTTCTTTTTCTTTTTTTTTTTATCATCAGAAATTTCATTTAAGAAAGGTCCAACGACACTTGTATAGAATATCAACAAATAAATAGATCCAAGTCTAACCAAAACCCAATGCAACCAAGGAAAATACATCAAAAGAAAGTATAAAGTATAACCATCAACAAGACACGAGCCCCTCTCTCTGTCATTATTGCTAAACTTGCCTGTCTTTTTTGATCGGAAAACTTTGTCTAACTCCAAAAAATTGAAATATGTGATGTGCATGATGCATATCTTCATCGTTATTACGAATTGCATTACAGCTTAGTGCTACCTTATCCTTTTCATTTTGTCTTGTAACCATTACACATGAAAAAAAGCCATGACTTAAAACAACAAGGCAAAGAAAACAAAGGAAGGGAATTTTTCCATGAGCGAAACAGGTATAGTTAGAATGGATTTAGTGTCATTTTCGTCCAAAAAGCAAGTCAATTGGCCAATATGGCTTTGCTTAGGCGTCATGCTAAAAGCCAATTAAACACTTAAAACATCCAGAGAGAGAGAGAGAGGGTGTGTGTGTACCCACTAAAAACAATGAAATTTCTCTTCCTTTCCCCTCTCCACCTCATTACATTTCAGCTTCATTTTTTTTTTGGTTGGGACCAACTTACGCTCCTCGACTATTCTCTTCTCCGGTCCAGTAAAATGCAAGCCATCTACACCGAAACTAGGAAATTCACAAGAGAGAAATCTCGTGGCTTGGCCCCAATAAGGTGCCAAGCTTTTGAACTCATGGAAAAAAAAAAAACACACAATCGAATCAAATTCGCACTCTAATTATCTTATCTATGCTAATTTGTTTATTTATTTATTTTTTTTTTTTTATTTTTATTTTTATTTTTTTTGGGGGTGTGTTTCTCCCCTCAGAATATTTTTTATTTTATAAACAATGGCTACCAAAGGGCCGATGACACTCGAAGCTTTCTGGGATCAAGGTTTACATGATTTCAATTTCAAACCTCCTTTTGAGATTTAGATCACAAATATTGAGAGAAAGTTCCTTCTGCGATTCTCTATTTTCTATGAGAGAGAGAGGGAGAGAGATGCACACACGAAAAAATGGATCTCTGATTTCTACTCTGGACAAAACTTTCGGCCAAACACAAGCACCATTTAGAGACGACAGACTGACTTGACAATGCCTCGAGAATAACTTTTCTAGTAATGAGAAACCAATTCCATCTTGTCAATCTTCTTCCTCAGATGCCTCGTTCAGCCACTGCAAGAAAAACCCAAACGTAATTCATATATGTTATGATACCATATAAATGAGGGGAAGAGCTCGATCGGGAATTTTATTTTCGAACCTATCCTACTTGTCCAAGGAAAAGAAAATACCATTCTCGCACAACCAATGTGTAATAGGAGGACAAAAGTCTCACGATTCCTATTTTTAATGAATGAACATTGGATGGGAGAGATACGATTCCGCAACGAAAACGGTAAGTATTTTAGGGAGTAAAAGATGAAAAGGCTTACCTTGATGAATATTTCCGACTGCTTAAGAAAAACTTTATCAGACTCATCTGCCCCTTCTTTTTCAGAGGCCCAGTTAAGAATAGCTTCTTCTTGTAAAATGTCTGCGTCGTACAAAAGGTGCAAAACCTGTGGAGTAATGATGGTCCAATGAGTGCCGGAAAAACTGAAATAAACAACTGCTCATTTGCTGTATAACCCAGAAAGGAAAAAAAATGCAGGATACGAAATTTATGTTCCAGAAATTCAAAAGAATGGATCTCACATACACGAATAATTGCCATGAGAAAAATACATTCATCCCAATATCGATCCAGCCAACCTTTCATGTACTATAATGGCCTCAACCTCTCTCTCTCTCTCCAATCACTGCACAGTGAATACATGAGACTGAAACTGGAGATGGTGGTTGATAGCTCAGGTGATAATTTCGTATTTTTCTTGGGCAAAAGAATACGAAAAGGAGAGGAAGAAATTCATCTCTGATATGGGCCAAGGACACTTCATAATCTGGAGTGTATTCTTAATGTACCAAACCGCGATAAACCTTGTTTCCCGATGCTTATTCTAGTTTGGTATAGGAAGACAATCCAGTTTCATGTAAAATGGAACGGGTAAACCTCAATCTTTGCGAGAGCATACAGATACACATATATTGTGCTTTTGAAGAAAAAACAGTAGTAATAGCATGCTGAAGTACAATGTCAGGTGATATAATGAAGGATGCATTAAAATGTTACAAGCTGATGCTGAAGAAAACAAAAAAAATAGCACTGATGACCGACAACAAGCATACCTTCGCAAATATTGACGAGAATTCTTTAGCAGATTCCAAGCACATTTCTTCAAATTTCAATATCACTTCAATCTGGAATTATACAGTAAGTGAATCAGTGCATGAAGTCACACAATATAATCTAACCTTTAGGACTATCTATTCCCCACAGAAAGATACAATGAATGACAGAAGTGCACCAGAAAGAAAGAAAATGAAGAGGAAACAAAGATTACATAATCCAATCTCAAGACAGATTGTAATCTAATCTCAAGACGGACAAAAATAAATACTAACTCCATTCCTATTTGTTTGTCATCTACGAAAAGTCGTGTCACTTTTCAAATGAAAAAATAAAGTGTTTTCGTGTATCATTTTTCAATTTTTTTTACACCAAATTAAAGACTCATCGCGTACTTTAATTCAATGCGAAAAAATTTGAAAAATGATACACGGAAGTACTTAATTTTTTTATTTGAAAAAAGGCAAGAGAGAAAGAGTGTGGGACAAACAAATAGGAACGGAGGGAGTAAATAAGGGGACTTGAGACTGAAGCTCAAAGAGAACTTCCAGAAGTAACAAAAAGTTCAAAGGCTTCAAACTTATCCTTAGAAGTTGTCCCCATCCAACTCACCCACAAAATAGCACAATTCACACAAATAGTGTACATTCAAACAAACGCACAAGGGAAATGACTACAAAATGTAAAAAATGAGCTGGATCAACATAAACGAACCTCCTCATCTACGCTGGGCAAGTAAGACTTTAGAAGTCTTTTCCATGTGCCAATTACATGTGTAGCATTTGCATATAATTCACCTATTGGCAAGCATCAAACAAAGTATCAGATGACAACTATACACATGTAGTGAGATAAAGACACAAACACACAAGCACACATATATGCAAATGCCCCCTTCCACGCAACAAACACAAAAGAACACCCTTCTCCCAAAAAAGACCATCTAAAGCAGCATCCTGCAGGTACTTCAACGGACTTAAGCAAGACCACTTTCTGAAACAATTGCTCATTTTACAAATAAATATGACAACAAGGAAACAACAGTGGATCTAGAGAATTTGCCGGCAATAAGAAAACAATAAAATAGGGGGCTGAGCAACAAAAAAGCAGGTAATGACAAAGTTTTAATGCATCAGCATTCACCGCCCTGTCAGCACATAAACAACACATAGGAAGTGCAATATAATGACAAATAATAGAGATAGAAAACGTTAAAAGTACTAAAAAATCTCCAAAAAAAAATAGGTGAAGTTGTTTTGTTACTCTATTAGCCCCGGATAAGATAGAGGTTGGATGGAGGGGAACGTAGGTAAGAAATAAGAAATTCCAAAAGAAAAAGGGAAATCTACAGAAAGGATGGTCCAAAGCAGAGTTTCAAGTCTCTTAACCAAATGAAAACACACCAGACACAGAATCAAGCTTTGTTTTATGCCAATAGGAGAAAAAAGAGTGAACTGGTCGACATAATAAAGAAAATCTGGGCAGTGGACCCAGCCTCTCAAAAATCTATCTAGGCCACAATTATAGTAGAACAATTACTGTTATGGAAGAAACCAGTATGCAATGTCATGAAAGAAGGAAATAATACCAGGCGAACATTGCAAGAAAAATAGTATGCAATCATATGAACTTCAAAACTTGCTGTTCACAGGGCAAACTGTTTTCTCTGATAAATGTTCAGCAGACGTCAATAATCTGGCTGATAGAATATAAATAATGTAAGACAAAAAGAAATGTATGAAATACTTACTTGTTGAACTATGTGGAGTTTCTATTGCCAATTTCATCATAGAATAGAATAATGCGCTGGCACAGTCCACTGAAGTCTTATTGTATGACAACCTGACGCATAGAAACGACAACAAATGATGTGGCACAATATCTGTGAAAAAACAATCTCTCAAAAAGTACTTGCCGAGGCATCACCCAGTAACTAAATAAAGACTAGTTCAGTAAAAAATTGGAAAGAGATTGGACCCATTAAACAGTTTGGTGTTCAGAATTGATGAAAGGCAAAGAACTAATGACTTCAACGACCAAAGACAAGGTAGAAAGAATGTTTTTGAGGGGTTGATCAAGAACATGAAGATAGGTGGCTGCACCACTGAGAGGGAATGATTGGATACGAGTTGGGGTTCAAAGAGGAAAGGGTAAAGATGAGAAAGAAATGATATCCATGATTTGACATGACACAACACGATGACAGAATTCTAGACACAATGTCATTGCGTTAAAGGCTTTAGCCCCATATAGTTTCTGGGGTTAGTCCTCAGTCTTCACCAACCACCAGTTTGCAGTCAACATTGCTAGCTTCAATGTGTAGAAGTAAGAAAGGGAGAGCTCTATGCTAGCTCCTGGGGGAAGGTGTGCGAAGAACACGGCAGTGAGATAAATATCAAAATACAAAACCTCTCCTCAACAAAGGCTGTAGGAAGAGCTGAAAATAGGAGCCAAGAAGGAACAGAATACCTGCAAGTATTTTACGTAAACCCATCTATATGCACAAGTACCCATATTGAATGCTCAAGATTCTCGGTCCCGGGACATTAGATATAAAAATTAGATGAATCCAACACTAAAGAAAAAAACCTGCACCCAATATATGTACCTGACATCCTAATCCATGTAACATAGCTTGCCAAAAAGCTTCAACTAGGGAATCTCAATGGGGAAAATTGTCTGGCCACATACAACATCACTCTCACCTAATTGCAATATGGGTCGTTTTGTGACCTTTAATCGAAAAATCATCACCTAGATATGTTCCTCAGGTTGCACTAACACTTGATAGGAAGAAAGGCTTCCCAATCTTTCACCCTCTCTCTCTCTCTCTCCCTCTCTTTCTTCCCCTCCCCCCTCCTCTAGAGTGTCTTTTGATGGTTGCTAACCATATGGTATGGTCTATTATCTTCCCAGCTTCTAAGGTAAAGTATGAGTTAGGCTCGAGTTCAGCTCGGGTTCGATTTGAGCCCGGACAAGTGAGCTCAAGTTCGCTCGTAAAAAAATTCAAAGCTCAGGCTTGGCTTGTCGGGGCTCGTTAAACTCAAATGAGCTGAACTGAGCCAAAATTTGGGCTCGAATTCAGTTCGTTAGCATTTTTTTTTTTTCAAGTACCAGATCAATATGCTCTCATGTATGACAAAATAAAAAGAGAAAAAACACCAAAATACAGATTACACCAAATAACCTAAGGCCTAAGCAAATTGGGTCTGTACAGGTGACCCTACTTACCAAAAGGCATTAGAAATCTACAATACCTCGGTATGATTGGCAGAATCTGGACAAAACAGTGGAGAGGGGCAACGTGTAGGAGGCAGCGGGGAGAGGCAATGTAGAGGAGCAGCTGAGAATAAGAAGTAGAAACTAAAACCCTAACTTTGAAGTGTGAACTGATCGTGATCGTATAGTGCGTAGATAGTATATTTGTTAGGGATAAAAACAGTTCATAGATTATAGTTATATCCCCAAAACATACAATATTTACAGATAGATAACCAAAGCATTATTAATTACATTTTGACCCCAGGTTCGCGAGCCTCAAGGCCGAATACAGTAAGGTTTAAGTTCGGCTCATTTATTGAACGAGCCTAATATTGTAGTTTAGGTTTAGTTTGTTTAGAAGACAAGTCGAACTTGAACGAGCTCTTACCAAACTAAGCCTCGAATAATTCGCGAATGGCTCAGTTCCTTTTTATACAGTTGTAATCGCTGCATAACATAGACAGAATTGGACATTACAAGGCAACCATCTAAGGAGAAGTGAAATGAATGACCCATCCTATTGTTTGACTACTCGATGCAAAAAAGTGTTGTCAACTAGTGCCTGACCCTACTAATAAAGGGTAGCCTGTATTTATGTGTGAGGTATCTCCACTTGCAGCCAGTGGATTCTAAGAAAAAATGAGACAGTGCACCAAAAATGATAACCATGCACAGTTTCACTGAATACCAAAACTTGGATTGACGTAAAAGATAAAAAAATTAAATGGACAGTACCAGGCAGTCATAAGAGATAAGACACAAGTTTGTCTGAGCGTCCCTATGCAGCTAAGTTATATGCAACCACATAGTCCAACACAAAAAATGAACAACATACCGCAGTGAGTTCACTTCTAAAATTACATGGTCCTCTTTAACATCTTCATGAACAGCCCTCAAAAAAGTTGCTTCAACCTACAAAGAGAAACAGATATATGAAAGCTGAATACCACAATAAGCTGTGTAACATCTTAATGCAACCAATACCTCCTTTTCAAAGTATATATAGTCATCCCTCTCAAAATTATCTTCAGAATCAATGCTGTTAGAGTCGGGCTGCAGTTCTCCTGAAGGCGGCAAAGGACTAACATCTAACATCTCCATCTCATCATTAGCAGCTTGTATAACCTCGGTAAGTTTATCAGCAGGAATGGGGGCAACCGAATGTCTTAATTCTTCTTCAAAGTCTCCTTCACCAACTGGCCAAAGGTAACCAACTCCACCAGCACCAACCTGATCGAGTAATGGGACTGATGTCAAAAAATGAATAAATATGCTTACAGCAGTGCCTCAATCACTGATCATGACAGGAGTCATTAGGCAAGATATCTCAGGATCTTTGCAGAGCACAAATTGGACAAAAAAACTGTGACAGAACATAAAAGGCATAAATTATCAAAATCTTCCCTCTAGTTTCATCCAAGTCTCAATTTCATACCTCTAGCATCAATTGGGTCAATTGTAACCTTTAATCTTGTTTCGGTTATAAATTAGTCCAATTGATAACGCGGCTAAACAGTTTCTTTCCAATCAGCAACGCGGCTAAACAGTTGGACAGAATTGAGGAGTAAAATGGTTCTTTTGCGCACTGAGTAAATTCACTTTTTAGTTTACTCACCGATTGAATCAACCCATTCCAAACTCTGTCCCACAACCCCAACTTTCTGGCTCATAGGTCACCACTGCCATCTATCACTGCCACCCCATTGTTCTCACCACTCCCTCCACCACCATCCCTTTTCCCCCTTTCCGCAGTATCACACCACCACTCTCTGCCGCTTCCACCTCTGTAGCCCACTCTCTGCAACACTCATCCCCAACGCACCAACAAACTGACATAAATCAAGAAGGATAACCTTCTTTTTGAACAATACAGAGTGAACATTTGTGATCAATATTTGTATATCCCACCAAAAAGTTGACCAGACAAGCACAATATAACTCGATAATCTGTGGAGTCAATCCCATTACTAGATGCGGCAACGTAAGACTGAATATAAATAAATAAACTCCAGCAGCTTCCTTATCCACAACAGGAAATAATCAACAACACTTCACTGAATAGCTAGCGCTAACTAAACCTATTCTTACATCAACCAACTCGTTGGCGCCAATTGTATTAGTATGGGACAAATTCGACAATGATTGGGCCAGAGACCCGCCTCCATATGGCCCCGCCTCCATATGTGCTGGACAAAATAGAGTAGTCCAAGTTTGCATTATGGCTTACTGGGCCGAACAAAGTTGGGCCGAGGCATAGACCAACTCATCCTGTGTGGCTCAGCACCTCAAGCCCATTAGGCCGAATAATTGGTGGGCCGGAGCCCAAGAAGCAACTCTTTCCGTATGGGCCAACAATTGTGGATACATTGGGCGTAGACCTAAGGCCCGTTTTGTTCTATGTGGGCCAATGCCCCATTGAATACCCGTTCAGGTTCGGTGATCTTGGTTCGGGCCAAAGGGACCCGACCCAAGAAGCCGTTGGGGGAATTATGGACGGCACATGACCTCGGACACGTGACCACTGAGAAGGCTCATCCAGAACCTTCTAGAAGCACTACGTGGCAAAGCGGTTATTTGTGACATCACATGCTGAAGCAGTTGCTAGTGAAGTCGCGTACACTTGTGCAGCACGCGTAGCTTGGAGAGCAAGCACATTATGGCCTATAAATACCAAGGGATAAACCCTAAAGGAGGTACCCAATTCTATATCTGAGTGGTACAGTGTGCTTTCCTCTTTCCTTCGGATACTAGCTTGAACTTTAGAGTACCCTCTGGCAAGTGCGGCCGGGTGACACTAACTGGTTGCGCCGTTTTGTAGGTGATCGGAGTGAAGACGAGAGTTGGATCTAAACCGAGAAGAACAATCGCGATCCATCACCCCACAGTATTGTATGAGTACCAGAGAAGAACTCCATCCTTGCAATATCAAATACCGAATTTTGTAGATGGGTCTAAAGGAAGGTATTTTTTCAGAAACCAATCTCCTCCAATGAAGCTGTTAACAAATAATGACTAATCATATTTGTTAACAGTATGACGGTGGATGGAAATAAATAGAAGAGGTCGTTTGCTGAGGGAAAGTGTCAGCAATTTGTGGAGAGTGGAGGTAAACACCGGTTCAATTGAGGATTGTGGGTTGGGGACCTTGGGGCTCGAAGTCATCAGCTAACCAGGAAAAAACCAAATTCTCAGTCACCCATGCCCAAAGCTTGGATACATAAATAGTATTTGCATGTGAACATAAATAAATATAATAAAATTAGCCTACCACAGTCATCAAATTGTAAAACAGGAAGTGATCTGGTATAAGGAGTTGGACAGCGTTTAAGTTAATTTGATCAAGTACTTCAGCCAGAAAGTGCAACATGTTTGTGTATCACGTCGAATTCTTACTTAATAGAATAGTAAACCCTTCGTAACTGCTTAATTTATGGATTTTTCGTTATTTTTTTAAATTAAGTTTTTAGCCTTTTGTCTAAAAGCTCTATATTTTTCTCATTTTTAAGAAATTAAGTGGGTTGATAGTGGTGAGATGGCGAGCGAAGGGTGTTGTTAGGGCATCATGGTTCGGTGATGGTGGTACTTTGGGGTGCTGGTGGTACTTTGGGATAAGGTTAGGGGAAGGTTAAAGAAGTCAGCATTGGTGAGTACTGAAAAAGAGGCTGATTTCACTTTTCGTTGCCTTCACTTCCCTCTAGGCATTACCAAGAGGACTTAAATGGGGCCGAAACTAAAATTAAAGTTTAAAATCATCAAAATTGACATTATAGGGACAAAATTGAGACTTGGATGAAATAAGAGGAACGATTTTTTTAAAGTTACCCTGTAACTAATAGGACATTGGGTCAAGTGTCCTGAGGCAAAGATCTACCTAGATTTTTCACATTACTATCCAAGAGAGGAAATTGGATACGAAAATATGCAGACAATCACAACTCAGCAAGCTCACCACAAAGGGTAAGGTTTTATTATAGGAAAATTGGCAATGGACGAACTTTATCAAGCCTTGCCTCAGCACTTAGACAATAGACATCTTCAGTTGATCTACTGGATCAAGCCATTTCTATTGGCACCAAAATCAAACTGCCATCGCAAGCATAATACTCAATATGCACACATCACAAGTCAATTTTCAAGTGCATAAGCCAGAGGACAAGAGGTCTGGAACTCTTAAGCCAGAGGACAAGAGGTCTGGAACTCTTACCTCAGATATTGCCAACCGTTGCGCCTCAGATACATCAGATGTTAGTTGCCCGCTCAATTTCGCTGATGTACTGTTAATCGCTGCATATAACAAAGCTTGAAGTAAGAGTATGTGACAACTGCAAAGCTTTACATTTCGAACAAATAACTAACTTGAGGACATGCATGGGCTTATAGACTTTTAAGTTTTTATCAATTCCGAAGCCTGACAGCCATATAAGTTCTCGGCTTCTGGTCCATGCCCATCGTAATTTTTTGATAAATATACTGAAACCCCTAAGCATACATAGTATCTCTCATTTTCACCCCTTAAAAACAATACTAATGCCACCTGAAATTATGACGATCCCCTGATGCTTTTATTTATGCACAGAAGACTGAATAACAATATTTAAGTTCTCGTGCTTATTTCCAGAAACTTCTGCAAGCATATACACTGCACTTCTGCGCTCAATGATGAATGCTTAAATTGAGTATCATTAAGTCCAAAAGTTCTCAAGGTTATGAATTGTAGGTGCCCGCCCCCCTCTTTGTTACATTCCTGGATCCACCATTGTTTGAGGTTTAGAATTATTATGGCCTTTCATAATAGTTCCTTATCCTTTATTCGCTGTACTCTCACTTCTCATGAATCATCATGTGTCATGATCCACTGTAAACGCCAATAAGATGAACTTTCTCAAAAAGCTCATGGTGGACAGATTATCTAAAAAAAAATACAACTTTATTTTATGTCATGCTCCCGTCTATACAAAAGAATGAAAAGTTAGATTTACACAAGAAGCAATAGAAAGGATAACGAGTATTCTTTTTCATAAGTATCAAGAACTGATAGAAAAGATCGGACTGTTAAAAAGTTACATGGAATTTCTACGATCCCATTGCTGTCATCAGCATATTCCAGCTCCTCGTCACTATCTTGCTTAGTTGGCTGTTGAAGTAGAGATACCTTAGAGTACGAAGGAACAACAAATTGATGTCCAATTACCACCTGAAAGGCAAACGACCATGAAACACCTAATTAAACTCAGTCAAACGAAAGAATGTTACTTTAGTGATCATCTTTGATAAACCAAAACAGTGAAAGCACTAAAAAATAGTAAAAAGACATAAATTTCAGCTTCAATATTCAATATTCCAAGGAAAATACAAGATTGTGGAGGCACACAACAAGTATGCAAGGAGAAGACTACACACGGCCAGGTTTGCAACAAGTAGTTACGCAACTTGACAGAGGAGAAGTCGCAGTTCCTATCACTACGATACCTTGAGAGACAATATTAACTATTGAGAAAGGCTGATAAAGGCAAATAATTACATACCTTGAAAGACAAAACTACACCAGGTTCCAAAACTGCTCCAGACTTTATTATAACACCATCACATACTATTGCATGCCTTAGTGTACAGCCATCTTCAATGGTGACATTGTGCCAAATATAAGAACCCTCTACCAAAACATTTGATCCAATCTTACACCCATCCCCAACAACAGAGTTTGAAATGATTGTGTTGTCCCCTATGGTTGTGCCATTTCCAATTACCGTAAATGGACCAATTTGGGCGGAACGTGATTGGATTATCCCTGGGGAAAAATCAAAATGTAAGAGCTCTTGTAATAATGTTTCCAAATCTCACAGGGTTTGTCATTCTATAAAGCATCGATGTTGTTTCACAACGTTGTAACATTGTTGCTTAGATGCCATTATTGCTATATTAAGCAATCAAACACTGAGTTAGGTGATGTACTATTCATCACGTAACAACATCATTCTACTACCACGCAGTACGAGAGGCAACAAGGGCAAAGGCACGTGAAGAAGCTACTGAAACCGTAGCTGTTATCCAAACTCCACGACACCGTGTGTATTAAATCTCTATTCCAGCTCATATAATATTTAGTGAGAATACAAATTCAGCAGATCAGATAAAAAGGCCTATGAGTACATTGAGAGAGAGAGAGAGAGAGAGAGAGAGTAGAAATACATATTCCACAAATCCAGTAATTTTAGTTTCCAAGACATGGCAACCAGAAACGGAATAGCAGCAAAATAATCTCATCTCCAAGTTGAATGAATTAAATATAAGTGAGTGTTTACTACAGTTGTCAGTAAATTTCGTTTTCCGATCCTCACCCGATGCTCGGTACAGGCCAAGCCTTTCAAGTTTAGTTGTGCTATTCCCAGTAAATTGGACATCTGGCACAAATGGGTACGTCCATCTTTGGATAATATCCTTGCTAACGGTATCATAGCTTCGAAAGTTATCAATTCTGGCGGCATAACTTGAGTAAATTTCGTGGGTGAAAATTTTGTAACCCATTATCTGAAAGAAGAAGAATAGTTCATAGAGGAAACATACCAGAATCCATATAAAATGTTGCTTCAGTACAATCATAAATGAAGGATCCAAAGTAATATTATTGAAAAGACAAAAGAAAACAATGTACGTAGCAATAAGATATATACGACCTAAACCCAAAGCAAAACAATGAATTTGGAAGACCCAACTAGATCAAGGGAGATGAAGGAGAAGAACAAAGAAGGAAGAGGAGTGTATGACAGATATAATTGTACATTTCAATGCATGAGTTAGAAATAAAAATCCTCGTTTGTTTGAGGTGCAAAAATGGGAAGAACCAATGGAAACTAGGTATTAAAGCAGAATTGAGATTTATCATCCAGCTTTGCACATTATCTTTCACCAACAAAATAGTCCTATAGTTCCTCATCATAGAGCAAGAATATCCTAAAACAAAGAATCATATTGATAGAGTGAAGTGGTGACTTTGCTTGAAGGTAACGTTGAACTTGTTGACGAGAAATATAAGGTGGAAAACCTTCAAAGGCAAGGTTTCAACAAGAACAATGGGCACTGGTCCAGAAACTCCAGACATTTAGCTAGTCAACAGACCTGGGTTCACAAGTTCTACTAGGTCATCCATTCACCCAGTCAAAGTGGGATATCAACCGTGCATGAAACATACTATGTTTTGAGCTGAGGGACATCTCAACACCACCGTTGTGAATTACCACTGGAAAAAACCAGGCTGAGACAAAAGCCCTACCACAAGCCCACGCCCCTTTTCTTGTTCACAAAACAAAGAAAATAAAATATAGTTTTGCAAAGGTCCAAGTATCCTAGGGATGTAGAAATTTCCCAAACACCCAACAAAAGAGTTGAAAATAAATGGACAATCATGTCTATGCCAATTGGAAAGAGGAAAGTGCCACTCCTTTGAAATTAGGAATGGAGCATGCAATCCATTCAGAAGCTATTTAAAAAATACTAATGTTATTTGGTTAGAAGATATTTCATGCAGTACATTATATTATTCAAGAACCCGAACCCTACTTTTCTAAGGTTTTTCCGTCTCGTAAACCCTTAGTAGCAGCTGTACACAAATTTTATGGTAGATGCGGGAGAACCCAAGCACAAAATACTGGTTTAAGGCCTGAAAAAGCTACTAATAAGAATATGCTAGGGAGAAATGAGCACCAGCAACAAGAACTTATTAGAAACAAAATAGATTCAATAGTTCAGTAACAAGTAATGAATGACTGATCATTCACAAAACTATAATAGGAAGAGACTTTTTCTCACTAGAACATACATAAATTCGGAAAAAGTTCTTGAAGTCACAGTTAGGATGTTGATCCAAAGCCTAAGGTGTTCCACCCCAATCCATTCTACAATAACATGTTAATATTCTGCCATAAGGAACACAACATTGGACAATTGAAAAATAAAGCCCAACAAAGAAGAAAAAGAGCCCGGAAACATCAAAGTATGACTCGTGTCCACGAAATCACAAGTAGATAACAAGTAACCAATATCCCTGTATGTTATATGCAAGAACCCACATTCCTGTATGTCTACAGAGAAAAACAGCATTCAAATGGCAGACATTAATACAACAGAGTTTTTTAAGTTCATTTGTATCCACACACACACACACACAGATTTCATTGGTAATAAATCTGAAAAACCTAAAATATTCAATACGTACGTCATCAACAAGCAATCCCTTGACAAAATGTCGGCGCAGATGTTGATAATCAAAATTGTCAGTAAAAAGACTCAACACTTCTGGGGAGCAGATGTCAATATAGCAATCCTGCAAAGGGCACATTCAATGATTAGGTGAGAAATATCTCAATGCAATAGTGCACCGGAAGAATAACAGCCTGTTGGTAAATAACTGCTGACTACGTGGCTAGTAAGGTGGTCATGCAAATATTCCATATCAGGGAATCAATCAAGCGAAAAAGGTAAAAGTTAAAGAAGAGAATGAAAAAGATGGTAAAGGCATCTAGGCAGACCGCGTGCACACATAAAAAAATGACAAAAACAAGATTTCAATAGGCCAGGTCCACTAATTAACCAACTTGTCTAGTTCAATATTCATGAACCATACAATATTTCACTAGGCCAGGTCTACTAATTTGAAACTACAAAACTGCAAATTCTAAGATGCTGAACTTGAAAGCCAAAATTTATGAAAAAAGCAATCATGTTAGGGCATGATTTCTCTCCTTTACTAAAAGAACGTGAACTTATCAACCAATATTTGGTGGAAGTCAGCATATGAAACAATCAAGTAGACAAAACATCATCAACAACATAGAACTATGTGATTAACAAACCAAAAGAAGCAAAACTTGAGAGAAGTTTTGAATGGAAAGACCTGCTTGTCATTGTGCAGAGAAATAGATGATTTATCAGCAAGTAACATCTTGTCAAGAGATATTGTCCCTTTCAGATGGTCAGCCTTATCCTCATAATATAAAAGCTGCTTTGTATCAGGATCAATGACCATAAATAACTCATCAGTACCAAGCCGAGATTGGCGGGTAAGCAGTGAAGGCTTTGACTTCTTAATAACCATGGTCATTACAGCATTACTATCTTTTTTCCTTCTCTCCTTGTGTTCTTCAAGTGCAGGTGTAAGGGACATATTGCTTAATGTATCTCCACTTATAAGAACAAAATCTCCATTTATCTTCAGGAGCAAAAGAAGAAATATGAGACTGTGAGCACATAAATCAAGGCAAGAATGATGAAAGTGACATAATGACAAAGAATCTCACAAGTCTGAACATAGACTTTAACAGCATCTATGTACAATAACCACTATACGTATACAAAAGTTGCTCCTTCTAAACTAAGAATCTTTACCTATCAGCAACAGGAATTTATCAAGACAAAGCAGTGAATACTTTTAGAACACCTAGCTCTAATAATCACAAGAATAGATCTATATTGGTAAGGCCGTTTTTACTTTAAACACTAGTGATTGGAGACGAGCAATACTCCAAAGAAAATTTGATCAGCTGGAGCAATATTCTCTTTTATCAAAGAGATTGATTTCTTTTATGCAAGGGCAGTATTCTTGTTTAAAAAGGTGTAAATGAACCAAACTACTGATGACTCTGATACAACAAGTTCGATAAGAATTCTCACCTCCCTAAAAAATACTGTTGATTTTGCTCCCCCTCACACACCAAATCAAGTAAAGGGTTGCCTGCTCACCAACAGCGACAACTAAATAATGGAATACCACATCTGATCCATTTCCTCCAGAGTGATGACCTAAAGCCCATCATCTCCACCACATAATCATGAAATGCTATGAAGCACGGGTACTACTAAAACCCCCCAAAGTACCCGTACCGGGTACTGGTACTTCATGGGTACTTCAAAATACGTACCAGGTACTCCAAAAACGTACCGGGTACTTTTGAGCTTATGGGTACTTTGTTGGGTACTTCTGGACCCATTTGTAAAGTTTTCAAAACTTTTAAGGATCTTGAATTGAAAAAAACTCAAACTGCTGGCCTTAATATGCAAGAACTCAATGCGATAGTCATAAACTCTAGACCAAGAATCAGATCTAGAGTTTGATTTTGGTAAAACAAGAGCACGGTTGACTAAGCTTTTGCTCTCCATCTTGAAACCTATATAGTTGCATGCACAAAAATTAGGCTATTGCACTTTATTTCATAGGAAGATGAGTCCATTAGTACGGGTTCAAGTTCAAGTGCCAACAGCTTTTGTTATCTTGCTTCTATCTTTAAAATATTTTATACTTGTGATATCTCATGAATCATGCCAAAATTGTAAAAAGATGCATAAAAAAAATCGCCGTACCCCACCGTACCCGTACCCTACTTTTTTGGGTGGTTGTTGTATCCCGTACCCCATACTAGTACCCGTGCTTCCTAGATGAAATGCAATGACAGTAAGCCTTTCGAGCGTACAATTTCAAAATAACTCTAGGCACCCCACTCTTCAGTCTAGAGTCCACACTCCCATTCCGCCACCAGTAAAGCATCAAATATTTGAGATATCCTAAGGTCCTACTAGTTGAACAACTTGAATTGACAAATGAACTACGCAAAAAGGAGTGACTTGGTTCTCCTTCCAAATAAATAACACTAGCCAATCCGTTTTAGAAGAAAGATCCAGGTCCGTTTTAGAAGAAAGATCCAGGTACTTTGAACAATCAGAAAAAAAAAAAAAAAAAAAAAATTTAATTTAAGCAACATAACAAAGCCTAAGCCACCAAAGCAAAAGCCAAGAGACTACTTTAAATATTTAGAACAGAAAAGAACATACAACAAAGCATACAATGAGAGATCTTGACATACCACGTTCTGCTCATAAATCAAACGCAGTGCATCTCCAGCACTAACAGAGTTGTGAGATTCTATTGTCCTGATAGAAAAGTTCGGTTGATTGAACCACTTGGAATTAGTTAAGTAATCAATCACTTGCCTCGAATGAGCACAACAAAAGACATAAACTTCTTCAACCCCAGCTGATTCAAGCCATGCTAAGGTGTAATCGATCATAGGGATGTTGGCCAATGGTAATAGTACCTTCAACAGAAAAATGGTATGTCAATTGAGAAACACCAGTAATTACCATGAGAATGAAATTAAAGGGTCCATAAGAATGCGCCTAATAACACATGTCAATCTGATCAACCTTATGGGCGTCCACAATTGCTAACGTACCTTGAACAGAACATAACCGGTAGGCAAAAAGTGTATAAGAAGGATCTATTCAGGAACTATTATTTCTCACCATAAGAAAGAAATTAAACGAGTCCATAAGAATGCCTCGAATAACACATCAATGATCAACATTATGAGTGTCCACAGTTGCTAATGTAACTGGAACACAAAATAACATGTGAGCAAAAACGCATATAAGAAGGATCTATTCATAGACTATTGTTTCTCATCATATATAAAATAAACAGAAATGGATGGGTTGGGTTGGATTTGGGCGGGTTGATGGCAGTCATGGGTTGGATATGGACGGATTAAATATGTTTCAATGACACCCATGAACCTATTTTTGACACAATTGTCCATATAGAGGTATATATCAGTATAGTAGAGGTCAATCGACCCTATAATCTGAAATCCAATTCCCTGTCAGAGTTATAAAGGTGAATCTCAAACCCATTTATAAAGGGTTGGTAGTTGGTGCCTTGTCATTTGATAAATGTTACCCAAGCAAATGTTGAAATGTATGCATGGCAAAATCATAGATAATAGGGCACGCGGCGTCTAAGAAGCATTCTAAAGAAGATGGCCTGTCTGTTCCCTATACTCCTCAAACACCGACACGCCTCGTACAGTCTAGGACATAAGTAGAGTCTCCGTGTCCATTATTGGAACGTAAGAATCCTAATTCGGACAAGTGTTCGACGCCCTTTCTGTTATGTGTTTGACACTTTTTTGGTGTCCATGATTAAGAAATAGTATGTGATTTCTTAGAAACTTGATGACATGCAATTTCAAAGATTTCGGAGTTTGACATTTCAAAAAGATATGAAGAGTAGGAAAAATAATAAAATTTTCAGCTAATCTATATAAATTCAATTGGAAATTTTTTAAATAATGTTGAGGATTCCTACCATGCCCATGTCTAATACTTTATGGATTTCTTGAGTGATAACTTATTGCATCTCACATATGTTATATAATTTGGGATTTATTTTATGAAATATAAGATGCTCATTGAATGATAAGAAACTAATCTTTACTTCGACAATTCCAGAATTCAGCCCTTTTAAACAAAATCAGAGAATTCTTCTTTGCTTTTGTTTCTATTGGATCTTGCCAAGCCTAACTTTATCGAAACAGAATTGCTGATAAAAATTGTACATGTCTATATAATACTTCTTAAGTTATATACATACATATATCCGCGTGTCCAGCGATTTGGATAAATAACCTATGTACATGACATATTCGTGTCCCATGTCCATATCTGCACTTCTGAGCAGCCTAGTCGAGTCACGACTAGGCAAGATTACTTGTAAGAGCATTCAAAACGATAACTAAATAGATTGTGGATAGCTAACTCCAGTAAATTCCACAATCCAAGTGATAACGCTTGCTTGGACATTCTATGAACAAACAACATGAAATCAACTTCTACTCCTATTAAAATTATTCAGAAGCAGAACAATCAACACCAGAGCTCCATTGCACCGTCCAAAAAAAAATCATCACAGTAACAACTTCTTTGTTGTCCAAAATTAACTAACAAAATCATGATAGTAACACCCCGACTGAGTGGAGATATTCAGGACATATATATAAGCATAGATATGCAAATATTTGCAATTACAAGTAAAAAGCAGAAAGAGATGAATACTTTCGGTCGCTCGAGTGTGATGGGGCGGAACTTCTGAGCGAAACTATCAGCCAACAGGATGGCTTGCAAAGGTGCACGAGCTAGTTCCACTTCTGTATCTTCCGAAACCCTAGCCGCTCCCTTCTTCACTCCCATTGCTGCTTCTCAGTCTATCTCTCTCTCTTTCTCTCTCTCTCAAGCCAGGTGGTGCAAATTAACCCACTTTTGAAGACACTGAATTAGCGGAAAAAGGTTTCGGAGGAGGATGCGCCGTGGTTTTTTTTTTTTGGAGAGAGAGAGAGAAGAGAAAGTTGTCTTTAATCTTTCTGGCGACACATTTGAGTTCTTTTTTCGAAATATACATAAAATAAATTTTAATTGCCGAAATATACTTTTTGATAAAATAACTTGCCAATTTATAAATTGATGTTTTGAAATTATTTTTAAGATTAGTGTCGTACCTGTACTATACATAGACGAGATTGACATAAACACCCAAGATATGTACATGACATAATAATAAGTACTAGGGTATATCCAAATCATGCACGCATAATATAATTGTCATCATATTAAACAATTTTCTTAGAATTTACTAAATTGGGCTATTTTTCTTTGAAAGGATAAAGACGTAAAACTAAACTTTACTTGGTAACTGCCGCGATTACCCTCCCAAATTGTTTTTAGTTTCCATGTAGTACTGGTTTCTTTTCACACAGTCACTTATTGGGGTCAAATATCAAGTTGTGGACAACGCTATTTGGTGTGAAATTTGTAGTGACCAACAACAAGTTTTGTCATGTATGATTTTGCAATGGAGAAAATATAAGTGTATTTGTAGTTGCAATTTGTAGGATATGCACAGAGATATTGTGCAAGATGAACAAAGGTTTTGAAGCATATTTAAGTTGAAACTTCAACTAACCTTTGAACAATTGGTAATCTAAACGGAAACAAACCCTTTTTGGAATGATTTGCACCTTGCTTGAATCAAACATAAATGGAGCCCTTGGATGGTTATTGGTAAATTTGGAATCCTTGTTGCTTATATAGGGAAATTATTCGATATTTATTGTAGGTTTTACAACGGAGGACGAATCCATTGATGGTGCTGTTCTTGTGGCACAGTGGGGGCATCGCTCCTGTGTTGATTGGGAAGCCCAGATAAGTAATAAGTATATCTAAGGCCTTGTTCTTGAATGAATTTTATCTAATAAAATATAATTTTGATAAAATTTAACATTCTCAACGGATTTTAGTAAAATTAGATTTTATCAACACTAGATTTTATGGCACAAAATAATTTACAAAACACATTTATCAACCCTACATTTAATCTACTAGGAAAACAATGTCATTTTATCAAACCCCTAAACAAAACTATATTTTATCAAGATTAGATTTTATCTCATAAAATCCATCTAGAACAAGACCTAATACAAAATAAAGGCAAGAAGTGGTAGAATCTAAATGGGAACAATGCTGATGATAGTTTCTAACTTTTTTTTGTTGGGGGCAGAGAATAGTTGACACAAACAAATATAGTCCTAGTTTGGGTAAATTGGCAAAAAACTCGGTTTTTGGTTTTGTCCTTATTCTTTTTTTTTTTTGCATCTATTAATTTTGATCGATTTTTTTGTGGTTTCTTAACTTATCTCGACGAGAGAAATCTAAAAGGTTTTTTGGTTTATTTTTTCATTTTTATTCACAAAACTTTAAGTCTGACTAATAATTTTATATTTTTTAGATTCCTCTCGTCGAGACAAGCCAATAAACCACAAAAAACGACCAAAAAGTAACAAATGCATTTTTTTAATAAAGACAAAACCCAAAAACCAATTTTTAAAATTTGGGGCACTTAAATAATCATCATTTTAGTCACTTCAAATTAGAAAATCATCCTGAGTCTTTTTGGGAATTATGTTTTCATCCTAAGGTTCAAATAAACCCTAAAATGCCCTATATATATATATATATATATATATATATATATATATATATATATATATATATATATAATTGTAACATATTAAGGGACTGAGGACTAAATTAAAAGTTGCATATATGAGGCGGTTGGACGTGGACCAATTTCAGAATTATGAGGTCGTCTTTTGCAATTATGGGATTGGGGATAAAACCTAATCCCTAAAATCTCTCTCTCGGTTCAAATAAACCCTAAAATGCCCTATATATATATATATATATATATATATATATATATATATATATATATATATATATATATAATTGTAACATATTAAGGGACTGAGGACTAAATTAAAAGTTGCATATATGAGGCGGTTGGACGTGGACCAATTTCAGAATTATGAGGTCGTCTTTTGCAATTATGGGATTGGGGATAAAACCTAATCCCTAAAATCTCTCTCTCTCTCTCTCTCTCTCTCTCTCTCTCTCTCTCTCTCTCTCTCTCTCTGTGTGTGTGTGTGTGTGTTTTGATTCACTCTTCAAATGATCGATGTAATCCCGCTCTAACTCAGTGAACGAATTGAAAACCAATCCCCAACTCTTGGTGTTGGCCACCATTCCATCTCTGAAAAATTCATAATCTAAGTCCTCTTCAATGAAAGCTCGAAAGTGACGGGATATCTGCCAGAAAGGGTACATCGGAGAATTCAAAATTTGTGAAACGAAATTGTGAAATTCTCATTGGTTTGTTCGCCAATCTCAGGTAGGTCACGCTACAAGTGATTCTCAAGGGAACCAACAAAAGCATCGAAAGGCCAGAAGACAAGACATGGGATGTCAAGATCGACTGTGAGGTGGTGGGTCCAACCAATGAAGAAATCAGATACGATGGCCATGAGGAGAAAGGTGGGACTGTTTGATTCTTTTTACTTCTTTGCAATGGAAAATGATTGTGTGCGAGCGTGTTAGAGAGAGTTTCAATCTCCTCCCTCATATTAACTTTGGAAAACCAAACCTAATCAGGCGATTGTGTTTTGTTGGTTCAATTACCTCAACTAAGAGGATTTTTCTTAATAAGTGAAGAAATGCAAACCAATAAACTTAGGAAATCAAAGAACAAAAAAGAAACAAGACACTTCGATTGACGAATCAAAGATAAACTTACTTCGAAATTGTCTCCAACTTCAAATACAGAGTAACAGAACTTCGAGCAGGTGATTGTTACAAGAACAACCGAGATATGGGTGATTGTTACAAGAACAATCGAGATAAATCCCAATCTAATTTCTAATCTACTTCGAACTGAGTTCGAAATCCTAAACTACTTTGCCAATGAACAAACCAAGCATCAGTTTTTTGATAGCTGTTTGTTGAAGATTTGTCCGGGGGCTTTTCACTCTTCAATTTCTTCTATATATAGACGTTGCTTGTTGTTTGAACTTTCCGCTCTATGAGTTTGAATCTGGCTTGCTTTGAACTCTAACTTCCACTCTGAAAGTTGGCAGTTATTCTTCCTCCACGTATGAATTTGAATTATTTCTTCTCCCATAAGTTTTAAATCTGCACGTTTATCTACCAACTCAAATGATAACATGTTAAGGTAACTGTCTTCCAAAAGAATTCCACGTGTTCTAACTGCCAACTGTCTTGTTTTGCAAGTTTACACGTGGAGCTTGTGTGTTTAACAATTAATATTATGACTTCGAAGCCAATCTATATTTTAACAATGGCTTGTAACTGCCAATAACTGCTCGTCCAGTTTGAGAAATGATACGACAACGTATTTATTCTATTTTGCTTTATTGATCCAGTGTATTTTCATTGACAGATAATTGTCAATGTTTGGTACTTTTGATTACGTGTCAATTAATTATTGGATTGGTTAATTTTATATGTAAACAAGGACTTTAACCAGTGGAGAATTGGAGGTGACTAGGGGAGACCAATACAGTGACGGTGAGGCTGCGTGTGAGTAACAGGTGGGTGAGGTCAAGGAGGGGGATTATGGCTTGGTTTGGGTAAATTGAAAAAACTAGTTTTTTGGTTTTTAGATTTTGTCTTTATTCTTTTCTTTTTTTTTTTGCATTTGTTGGTTTTTTGTCGATTTTTTGTAGTTTCTTGACTTATCTCGACGAGAGGGATCTAAAAAATATAAAATTATTAGTCAAATTTAAAGTTTTGTGAATAAAGACGAAAAATATTTTTTTGGGTTGTCACCTTCATCTTTATTCACAAAAATTTAAGTTTGGCTAATAATTTTATACTTTTTAGATTTCTCTCGTCGAGACAAACCAATAAATCACAAAAAATCGACCGAAAACTAACGAATAACAAAAATTTGAACAAGGACAAAACCAAAAAACTAGTTTTTTCAATTTACCCAAACCACCCCTATAATTTGGGTCAATTGCAATTTTTTTTACCATGATTCTTACACAATTCAAATTTTTGTTCACTAATTTATCATGAACCATGTTTTGGATTTTGGACGATTGGAGATGGGTTAATCGTAATATTTTTTTTTACCATAATTCTTATACAATTCAAATTTTTACCATGAAATTAGTTAAGATGGTATTCAAGTTTGCCATGAAAATGAGTTTAGGCGGTATTCAAGTTTACAATGAAATATGTTACTACAACATTCAAGTTTACCATGAAAATCAATTCGGATGGTTTTCTATTTCCAAGGATGGTGGTAAAAATGCTAATTAAGTTTAAAATATTTAAATTTACCATGAATTGTGATTGATTTGTATGCATTAAGAAAATATGGTTAAAACAAGTGCATTACATAAATTATAATGGTAAAAATAAGTGCATCAAAATTTCATCATTGTCATGTACGCCATTTTTACCATATTTGCTGATACAAATTTAATCTTTTTTGCTTGGTTATCTATAATTTCACCACACATTAGTAACAAATTTTAAAATTTAAGATTTCCTTTTCTTATCTCTCTTAATGGATGTGATTGAATCTCATTAAATAAAAAAATGATTAAATCCCACTAAATTAAGAAGTTATCGGATCCAACAAAAATAGGATGTTATTGAATCCCACAAAATTAGAGAAAAATATAATCATGTATATGTTAATATCACAGTAAAAGGGTAGATAAGACATTTCACAATGAAAAATGATGAAAACGTAACTCTGTAAAACAAGGAAATGAAAATCTAAATAGTAAAAAAAAAAAGAATAATTATTTAATTAACTCTTTAAATTTTACCCTAACCATGCCATAGTTGTTCAGCATTGCGAATGGCAGCAACGTGCCTTGGAGGTCAAATTTTATTTTTTTGCCCCTTTTGTATGTTGTACAAAAAATACGTGTAAAACAATGTTTATGGTTCTACTCACAAACCTAACTTGGAAAAAAACGAAGAGATGTTAGTAACACAGTCATCCGGACACAATATTAAATACAATCTCTTATAGTAGGTCTTACATACATTGGGTCATACGTAATAAATGCGCGTGTAACCTATGTGTATGTGATGAGTTGTATTCCGATAAACCTAAGGGTTTAGACCCTCGGGGTACAGATTTTGCACAAATTGGTTAAGGGATCCACTTTTGGGTCCCACACGGAAAATTCAAACCGGTGATTCATCTTAGAATAATTTTTCGTGGGGCCTATGAGAAATCACCTCGATTTGACGTGTTTAAGTTATCCAAAACTCACCCATTTCATTCAATGGTTTGGATTTTCCGCGTGAAACCCCAAAGTGATCCCCTAACCAATCTGTGCAAAATTTGTACAATTGTTTCTATACCCCTAGCACTGTTCGTTGCACTGAGGGTGTGTTCCGCTAAAAGAGTTTTGTTTTAAAATTGCATTTATTTGTGTGTTCACACATTTTTATATAGGGATTATTACCTATAGGTCTAGAAAATAGATGTCTAATTACCAATAAGGTAAGTCATTTTTTTTAATTACCACTAAGGTAAGTCACTCTTTTTTTAGTTTAGGTTTAAGGTGCACTTTCCTATTATAGGATTTTAGTGGTTTAGGCACTTTCATAAAGTATCCTTGGATTTAAAGTACCCTAGGATTTTAGGCACTTTCATAGAGTACCTTGGTCATAAGATACCCTAGTCGTAAGGGTACCCTAGAGTTTAGGTTTAAGGTACACTTTTCTATTATAGGGTTTTAGTGGTTTAGACACTTTCATAGAGTACCATGGATTTTAGGCACTTTCATGGGTTACCCTAGTCGTAGGATACCCTATGATTTTAGGCACTTTCATAGGGTACCCTAGTCATAGGTTACCCCTAGTCATAGGTGTTTACATATAAAATTAACCAGTCCAATAATTAATTGACACGTAATCAAAAGTGTCAAACATTGACAATTATCTGTTAATGAAGATACAGTGGATTAAGAAGGTAAAATTGAGTAAATATGTTGTCATTATCATTTTCAAATTTGGAAAAGCGGTTATTGGCGATTCTAAAAAATTTGTTAAAATATAGATTGGCTTCGAAGCCATAATATTAACTGTTGAACACACAAGCTCCACGTGTAAACTTGCGAAACAAGGCAATTGGCAGTTAGAACACGTGGAATACTTCTGGAAGGCAGTTATTCCCTTAATATGTTATCATTTGAGTTGGTAAAGAAACGTGCAGATTTAAACCTTATGGGAGAAGAAAGAATTCAAATTCATACGTGGAAGAAGAATAACTGCCAACTCCCAGAGTGGAAGTTAGAGTTCGAAGCAATCCAGATTCAAATTTATGAAGCGAGAAGTTCAAATTCTGGCGTCATAAATAGAAGAAATTGAAGAGTGAAAAGCATAGGACAAATCTTCAACAAGCAAATTTATCAAAAAGCTGATGTTTAGTTTGTTCATTTGGCAAAGTAGTTTAGAATTTGAACCCAGGTTAAAGTAGTTTAGGATTCGAACCCGGTTCGAAGTAGTTTAGGATTCGAACTTCGGTTAGGAAGTAGATTAGGAAGTAGTTTAGGAATTAGATTAGGATTTATACCGATTGTTCTTGTAACAATCACCCCTATCTCGGTTGTTCAGAATAACAATCACGCGATTCAAGTTCATTTACTCTGTATTTGAAGTTGGAGACAATTTGAAGTAAGTTTATCTTTGATTCATCAATCGAAGTGTCTTGTTTCTTTATTGTTCTTTGATTTTCCTACGTTTATTGGTTTGCATTTCTTCACTTCTTAAGAAAAATCTTCTTAATTGAGGTAATTGAACCAACAAAACACAATCGCCTGATTATGTTTGATTTTCCAAAGTTAAAATCTGAGGGAGGAAATTGAACTCTTTTCAAGGCATTCATGACACAATCATTTCAATAGCATTGCAAAAAGTAAAAAGAGGCAAGCGGTAGGGTCTTGCTAGAATTTTGGCGACTTTCATAAGGTCTGCAGGATTTTGGGACTTTTATAAAGGTAGTTAGGTAGAACTGTAATCATAAGCATACCTAATAATCAAAAGGGTACCCTAGAGTTTAAATTTAGGATGCACTTTTCTATTATAAGGTTTAGTGGTTTAGACACTTTCATAGAGATCTTAGAATTTTATCTTGACTTTCATAGAGGGTACTTATAATTTTAAGCGTTTTTATAATGGGTTGGGAAGTTGATGTAAATTTTTAGAATTGAGAGCAGCGCGATGATAATTATAGGATTGAGGGTAGAACGATGGTAAATGTCCCTTCTATATAATGTATTAGTATAAAATGATGGAGTCTTTTGGTTTTTGGGAAAAACTATATCTAGTGGAACACCCCTCACTGTCGCCAGATAATTCTGGTCCTATTTTTTTTTCATTTGTTGTTTGGAAAAAAAATTGAAAAAAAAAAAAACAAACAGAGAGAAGAAAACCAAAAAATTTGCTCAACCTATCTAAACCCTAACTCACCTATCCCATACGCACTCTCTCCTATAATATAAATAGCCGTTTCTGATTCCTCTCCCTCGTGTTGTTTCCGCAATCTGTTCTTGATCTTCTCATCGACGTTATCTTCTTCAATCTCTTTAGAAAATTTTCCCATTCTCCCAAGAAAATCCAACCTCCGTTCATTTCGTCGCAATCCGATTGAAGAAATTTCTGTGTACCCTTGTCCCCTCAAAAAATTTCCTTACTTCGTACTCTCGTCACTTTCATCAGTACAATCTGTTCGATTGTCGTTTTTCCTTTTCCCGATAAACTCCATCTCAATCTTTCGTATCAGTGTATCTATTCATATATATATATATATATATATATTTTTTTTTTTCAATTGCTGCGGTGAGTTTTCAATCGTTCGAGCTTCGATCTTCGCTTGAGATTTCAATAAAGATTCGTTCTGTGCAGTTTTGTATATACAGGCAGGGATATACAAAGGTTTGATCAGATTTGAGTTGACAGAATGGTGGGAGGAGGAAGCAGGAAGGACGATACGTTGGTCCTGAACAGTTCGAACGTGTTTGCGGCACTCGGAAGCCTAAGGAAGAAGAAGAAATCAGACAAAGAGCAGCAAGGTTCGTCGAAGAGCAGCAAAAGCAGTTCGAAGAAGAAGCAGGAGGAGGAGGAGGAAAAGCGCAAGCAGGAGGTTTTTTGGGCTCCGACGCCGCTTACGGTGAAATCATGGGCTGATGTTGATGATGAGGATGACGATGATTATTACGCCACTACGGCCCCGCCTCAGGCCATTTGGTCTGGGGCTGATCCAGAAATTAAGCCCAAGGAGAGCTCTACCCCGATAGAGGTTCGGAATCTATCAATGATATATACAAATGTATTGAGGCTCTACTAGTTTTTTCTCTGTCTTTGTGTTTGTTAATCGGACTGAGTTACACCATTCCTCTTAAAAGAAATTGGTGTTTAAGGGATTTCAATCTTGTATGATAGTAAACTATTTAACATCATGCATGTCTGTATTAAAAACAGATATAGGAACTTGAAATGTCATTGAGTAATGAGCACACAACCGCCCCTCCCTCAGGAATGATTATTAAGTGCTCAGCGGCCTTTCTGCACCACCAAGTGTGTGATGCCAAAACTGAGGTGTGGTGGAAAAGGACCCTGAAGCACCACGCAGTGGTGCTTTAGGAGCACTGAATAATCACTCTCCACTCAGGCTCCCCCATGAAAACGAATTGGTCTTACAGGCTGCTTCACTGCAGCTTTTATGGGATTGATATCGCAACTGACATTGTGTACCCAACCATTCCTCCTTCACGATGCTGTTCCCAGGATTTATTCCCATAACACCCTGTTATCACCTGTTGAACTGAATTTCACCATCCCTCCTAAAACGAATTCGTGTTATATAGGAGCTGTTGGCATTGTATACCCAACGGTATTGAAGATATGTATCTTGTCCTGCCCATGGTTGTATATGGCTGGTTTTTTAGATTTAAATGGTGCTAGGAAAGTAGGTTTATTCATTGTTCCATATCTATTCATTTTATTACGTGTTGATTGGGCACGTGTATTGACTTTAACGGGCTCTTTGTCGATGCTAACTGAATGACAAACGCTTTCCCGGGATTTGAAATGTCAATTCCTTGCTGGCACTATTTCCTTGTTAAATTTGAAAGTTATAACAAAGAATCAATTAGGAGTTGTTCCTATTTGTGGTCATGTGTTTCTTGGATTATTCTTATTGGTAATCTTTTGTTGTCTTTTGGTTGTGGGTTCAATAACTTGTCTAATTTTGCGTTTGGGATGTATTAGTTCCAAAAAATAAAATAAAATCTCACAATGATAGGGTACTACAGCAGTGTAGCATTTAAGACTTCTTTGATGAGTATGTCCCGACAAGTCAACACATGATTAGTATTTAGTGACAAAGTGCTGGTGATTTAAACTTCACGTTGTCACGAGGATAGTTATCTGGTTCTTGTTGGTGCAGATCCTAATTTTTTATTGTTTTAAATGACCTGTTTTGCTTATCCGGTGGCAATTGGTTAGGCTTAGAGTTGCAAAAAAATGATAATACCCCCCCACATGCATGGGTGCTCGCCCACCATAACCACCAAATAAAAAAATGAAATAAAAGAAAAGAAAAGAAAAAGGTTATCTTACGAGGGAAAGTAAAAAAATGTAGTAGACTAAAATAGAGAGATTGTGGTGTTGTGGTTGAAAAAATTATGAAAACGAAAAAGAGCCGTTATGCTCCGAAAAACTTTATATTGATGTAATAACTTGCTTTACTGGATTTTGCTGGTAAAATACTAGATTAACTAATATGTAAAAGAAAGCCATACCAGAGCCGTATATTCTTTTTTTGCTGTTAAAAAAAAAGAAAAAGGAGCCATATCTACTGTATCGCTGTACTGATAATGAAAATGAATCATGCTCTTACTGGTGTGCTTATAGAACGTCACATCACTGCTGCTGTCACTGAAGTTTAGAAATACTGCATATAAACTTCGAGCACTCGTTTCTTATTTCTTTTGGTTTAAACTATGAGCAAAAGCAGAGAGTGAATATTTTACTCAGCAGAAATGGTAAGTTTTTCAATAGGAACTAAAAATGATAGAAGAAAGAAATGAGAGCATTGACAGTATAGTGAAGCGTAGTAGTTCACAAAAATTGGAAGAGAATCCTGCCAAATTAGGCAAGGTATTCTGCAGTTTTATACTATCCATTAAGTCACTCTTCAGCTTATTGTATGATTCCATGTTGAATCACAATGTTGTTATATCGGATTTGAGTCATTCGACAACATGATGCACTATAGTTTGCAGACTAGCATAGAAGGTGTGTTTTCGTTTGCTACATGTCTTTTGTTTGCCACTTGTGTTTGGAGCTTGTTATTTTGTTGCCGTAGTTGCTGGTCTGGAATGTTTAGCTATATGCCTGAGTTTGCGCAGTTGCTTATGTAGATGACTATGGAAAGCATGTGCTCTGCTAGCATGTATGTGTGTTCAATCGCTTGTGGTTTCATTTTTTGAGAAATATCATTTGGAAAATCTGCCAAATGATGATTGTATCGTCTCTTTTGTATCTCAATCGATGGAGAATGAGCTGGGTTTTTTTGAGTCGGTATGTTTGAGAAATGCTCTAACGGCTTGGGCAAAGCTGAGAAACTTAAAATACTGGCACTGTTGTCTCTGCTATTTTTAGATGCTAGAGATGGGAAAGAATGTTGAATCTTGGACCAATAGCAACTGTTGAAAGAGGCCATCCGTGGCAGGGTTATTTCCGACATCTCTTTGGTGTTATACAATTTTTTTGTAATGAATGCATCTTGAGTTTTGTGGCAGTTTGCAGTTGTTGAGATCTCTCTTTCGTTCCATTGTTGTAATGTTCCTGGTTGAAAGGTCATCTCATCCATTTCCTTTCTGCATCTCCTTTTTTTTTGTTTTTTTCCTTGTAGTGATTTCCTATTAAGATGCAGAAGAAACATATTTTTCATAAATCCTATTATTGTCAGAGGCATACTATTCCTGTTTGTCAACTGGGTAAATTACTTTCCCCCAGCCCCCAATAGAGAAAAGAAAAGGCGATAAAAAGATAAACTGACTCACTGTTATTTTAGTCAAGTGCGAGGGACTAGATTTCAAGCATTTGCTTATCTTTATAGCTTGTACGGCGATTCATTTTCTTGAAATCTCACTGCACTGTAACGATGAGCTTGGTGGAATGATGTAATTCACCAAAATATTAGGAAATGCAGAAAATACACCCTAGATTGATTAACTTTTGGTAACTTGTGGAATTCAGCAAAGCGAAAGTGAAGAAGAAGGTCTTGATGAAGCTGATGATGATAACGAGGAAGAAGAACATGACCAAGAACCCGAAGCGCCAGTAGAAAGGGAGACAGTTGTTAAGAAACTTGCTGAAGTTTCTTTGGCGCCTAAAGATCCAGAAAGGCAGCTTTCAAAGAAGGAGTTGAAGAAGAAAGGGCTTGAAGAACTCGATGCCGTTCTTGCTGAACTGGGATGTGCCAATCCTGAGGCCAATGACTCTCATGGTAATATAATGATCTGCTCCTATTTTCTTTCGTTAACATTCCATGTTTTGTCTCATTCTTTCCACTATAATGTATCAATGCATGGTCATCAAAGAAAACCAACAAATCATAGCATTTAAACTTCTCGTGTCGTTCTTCCCGCTATAATGTGCCAATGCATGGTCATCAAACAAAAACAACGAATCATAGCACTTGAAGGTTTCCTTTGCTGTTCAAATTTAATTCCTCAATTAATTGGTACTTGTGGCAATAAATCAATGATTTGAAAAGCGGACCAGAATTGGAACTTGATGTCATAATGATGTTAAATATATAAAATATAAACGAGTAACAAAAATAATTAAATAAAGAAATATGAGCGATTTTGTAGAAAGCTTGACAAAAGAAAAAAAGTAACTTCTGGTCTTTGGAGTGAAAATGCAAAGAGTTAAGGCTATAGAAGCACTCTAGTCTAGCGTTTTAAATGGTGATAGGCATTCCGAGGTGCCATGGTCCTTGGAGATCAAGCGCGAGGCGAGGCGAGGCTAGGCGCCTCTTGAAAATGAGGCGCAATTTATTACAAGAAATAGAATTATAATATAGGCAAAAATTTCAACACAGGCAAACTCTTATAAAACATTCAAATGTCATAAAACATAACATCTCAACGACGGTTTAGCTTTACAGACTTAACAAAATGATTAACGGCAATCAAATCTAGAGTCATGGCTGTCATGCATAGGAAGAAGAGAGAGAGAAAAAAAAAACAAAACAAAAAACAGAGCAGTGAGAGGAGGAGGAGGAGAAGAAGAGAAAAAATGAACAGAGCAGATCCAAGAAGAGGAAGAGAAAAAAACAAAGCAGTGAGAAGAAAAGGAGAAGAAGAGAGAAAAAAGAAAAAAGAAAAAAAAACAGTGGTGAGAGGAGGAGGAGAAGTTACCTGGCTTCACAAGAAGATGAAGAAGATCAATCCTCTGCTGCTCTCTTCAGACTTCAAGATCTGGCTGCCGCCTGCAACTTCGTTGTTTCATTTTAGGGTTATCAATAAGACCTTTTATTTTGAAGGGTTTTATCTGGTGATTTGGCACATGCTTTAACCCTCAAATGAAGGGTTAGGATGCATTTAGATTATATATATATATATATATATATATATATATATATATATATATATATATATATATATATATATATATATATATATATATATATATATATAGTGAGCTTCCCCGCCAAACTCCCTTAACTTCTTAAGTTACGGACCTCATTGATCCCGATCGAATTTTGATGATCCGAACCATATACAGTTTTTGTGAAAACGGCTAGGATCAAGCCCTTCCCGGTATTTTTTTTTATGATTTCTCGCGGGGACCCTAAAAAACACCTTCTAAACACATTGGACGGTTCGGATCATCAAAATTTGATCGGGATCAATGAGGTCCGTAACTTAAGAAAATCCGGGAGTTTGGAGGTGAAGCTCACTGTATATATATATATATATATATATATATATATATATATATATATATATATATATATATATATATATATATATATCAAAAAATACAGAATGTCCTCACTTTTTGCCCCTTGCACGCCTTTTGGCCTAGGTGTGCACCTCAGCGCCTAATCTGTGCCTATAGGTTCTGCACTTCGCTAAGACTCAACGAAGCGAAATCCTTGCGCCTCGCCTTGCCTTAGCACTTAAGCGCACGAGGCGCGCGCCTTTTAAAACACTCCCTTATTTTCTCCAGTCCCACATTGGTTGGAATTCTAAATTGTGCTTCCTTCTCCCCTATAAAACGCCGAGAAGGCTCACGTTGATGAGCAAGCGGTCATAACTTGCTTGTGCTTATAATTGGCTCATCATTAATGCCTTCTTAAATAGCTTCAGCGATGGGGGTTAAAAACTTCCATTTTTAGTTCAATATTTTTTTTTGTTCCAGGTTGATCAACCAAGGGCTGCTTCTAATGGGTCGGCGGTTCAGCCGTCAGTTCCAAATGGTTATTGCGTTTAAGGCCGGGTCTAGTAAGAACGCAGTTTTGAGGTGATCCGTACCGGACCAAGGCCCGGTTGATGGGCCAAGTGGTTGAACCGGCCATTCCTGTCCGTTTTTTTAAAACATTGCAATAAATATTATTAATTAGTGTGGTACATTGGTCATTATGGTACTTAAAACCCTTTCCCGCATATTTCTTTGTTATCTTCATGACTCTGTGATTTCCCTTATTGCTCTGGCAGTCTGGCTTTGATATATAGCTTAAATTACCAATCTGATTGTGTTGCTGAATTTACCCTTTAGAAAGTGACATGAGAAAAGATCATCTGCCCTTTGATCTTTTCAAGTAGTTATTGTATTTATCATTGTCCAGACTGTGCAAAAGTGTTGGCCTATGGCTTGGATAAGTAGTATTTGAGTAATCAACTATGTGTCTTTAATTCTTATGATGTGAAGATTCATTTTCCCATCACTGTTACCCGCAGGTAATGCGCGAGAGAAGAAGCTAGATAATCCCACTGGAGAGGTGGAGAAGAAGGAAAATGCTCCTGGGGAGAGCAAAAGCGCAAAGAAGAAGAAGAAGAAGGATAAGTCCTCAAAGGAGGCTAAAGAACATCAGGAACAGTCCAATGGCACTGAAATCATAAATGAAACTGATGAAGCTGCTGTGACTGGTAAGGCAGAAGTAGATACACCTGCTGTTGATGTGAAAGAGAAGATAAAGAAAGTGGCATCGATTAAGAAGAAGAAATCGAGCAAGGAGATGGACGCTGCTGCCAAAGCTGCTGCCAGCGAGGCTGCTGCTAGGAATGCGAGGCTTGCTGCTGCAAAGAAAAAGGAGAAGAACCACTACAACCAGCAGCCGGTGCGGTAAGGATGTTTCTTACTTGGGTAAGGACATGTAATTTTCGGTCATTTGGTTACTGCAGAATAAACATCTGAGTCTGGTTACCTTCAAAACAGAACTTTTTTGGTTTATCTTTATCACAGAAAAAATGAGTTGTGGACGTTTAGAGTTCCTTAGATCTCTTTGTTATTTTTGGTTCTCTTTCTCTATGGATTTGCCGGATTGTTTTGCTAATGTAGGATCTCTTGTGAATGTTTATTCATCTTTGTCTTCTGATCCCGTGGTTCAGTTATCAATTTTTTCATGTTGTTTCCATCTGTGGTGCTGTCTGACACAATTTGGTGTATCATGTTTGGTGGAAAATAGCACCGCAGGTTGAAAATGACATTTGCGTTTCTATTTTGTGTTTTGCATACAAATATCAAATTGAGCAAGTGCTTTGTGTTTTCAAGTACGAATATTGCATGTTTTGCCGCCTTTCATGAGCTGCAAGTACTGGAATGCAGTTTTAGCCCCTTCATTGTCTATTTGTTATGGTGAATAAGGCGTCGGATTGTTTATATACTCACACCAGCGCGCACACGCATACCCACATGTATAGATATTAAGCAAGGCAGAAGGAGAGCCCTGGAGCGCGGGTCAAGTCTCGGGAAACTCTGCTTGAGGTTATTGTGTCTAGAAAAGACTGGGACTTGTAGGTTTTTCTTTTCTTTTTTGCATAATGTTGCCATATGATTTTGATGATGATAAATCTAGAACAGTGCTGAAAAAATATTGCAGTACTGGTACTTATGTACCATTTAGGACTTTGGTATGTATATCATTTTCTGATCCAGTATTGTATAGGCCGCTGCAACTGTCAACTAGGGAGGAAAAGGGGACTTATTCACCTTATTTATGCCATTAATAGGCAAATACTACGTATAAATAGGCATACTGGGCGAAATAAATATTGTGGATTTACCCTCAAACAACCCTCTTTCATGTAGTTAGCATGAAAAGATCATGCTTACGCCGGAAAAGATCATGTCTGAGTGAGGAGAAATAACCTCAACTGCTCAACACCTGACAGCCTTTGGAAATTCCCCCTTTGTCTAGCCCAGTGTCTTTGCATGCCAAAGTTTTGAGAACATTTCTCTTCAATATTCTACAAATTCCACCTCTTGGCATGACTTCCTCTCATCACACACTATGGCTTCATTAGTTCAAGAGCTTCATTTCCCTCGCCTCGATGACATCCCCATAACCATAGATCGTACCTTTTCTGTCATGCCAGCCGATCCAATTCCAGTCTCCCTCGGCGAAACCCTCTACCTTTCAAACCTAGACGACATGATTGGATCACGTGTTTTAACCCCAACAGTATACTTCTACAAGTCAAACGATCATAATTCCACCCATCCAATTGTCATGGAAACCTTACATGACGCTCTTGCCAAAGTTTTAGTCCCGTACTACCCTTTCTCAGGCAGGCTCAGAGAGGTGGAGAATGGGAAACTAGAGGTGTTTTTTGGACCAGAACAGGGGGTACTAATGGTAGAAGCCCACTCTGATATTCCATTAGCTACTCTTGGTGACCTTACAGTCCCAAACCCTTCGTGGGCACCGTTAGTGTACAAGTTTCCCAATGAAGGACCTTTCAAAGTTATTGACATTCCATTACTAATAGCCCAAGTGACTTTTTTTAGCTGTGGTGGCTTTAGCCTTGGCTTGAGAATTTGTCATTGCCTCTCTGATGGGCTTGGTGCAATGCAATTCCTTGCTGCTTGGTCTTCCACTGCGAAAGCTGGGGTTTGTGTAACAAACCCTAATCCATGTTGGGAGAGAGAAACTTTCCGGCCCCGTGAACCCCCGCTTGTTGAATACCCACATTTTGAGTTTATGAGAATTGAAGATATGTCTAGCCTATCCATGACTCTTTGGAATAACAAGATGGTTCAAAAGTGTTACCGGATTAGCCGGGAATGCCAAAATCATATAAAGAACCTGGCCAAATCAGACAAGGATTCGGCATTCACTACTTTTGATGCCCTGGCTGCTCATGTCTGGAGATCTTGGGTAAAATCACTTGATGTAAAGCCATTAGATTCGAATCTACGCCTAACATTTTCAGTTAATGCTAGGCAAAAGGTCAAAAACCCGGCTATGAATGATGGGTTTTATGGAAATCTCGTGTGCTTGGCCTGTGCCATGGGCACAGCGTCTGAGCTTGTCGAGGGGTGTCTCTCAGATGTAACCAAATTGGTTCATGGGGCTCGGACAGGCATTTCGGAGAAGTATTTAAGGTCAACAATAGATTATCTTCAGGTGGAGAGGCCAAGGAGGATGGAATTTGATGGGAAATTGTCAATAACCCAGTGGACTAGGTTTTCAATCTATGAATCGGCAGATTTTGGGTGGGGAAAACCTGTATATGCCGGCCCGATTGACCTGACTCCAACACCACAAGTTTGTGTGTTTCTCCCTGAAGGGGAGGCTGATTCAAATGGGGCAATGTTGGTTTGCATTTGCTTGCCGAAGCCGGTTACCGATAAG
This sequence comes from Vaccinium macrocarpon, assembly GCA_022606695.1. Classification (NCBI taxonomy): domain Eukaryota; kingdom Viridiplantae; phylum Streptophyta; class Magnoliopsida; order Ericales; family Ericaceae; genus Vaccinium; species Vaccinium macrocarpon. Next base: position 3,150,432 of record CM040171.1, on the reverse strand, counting down.
TTCATAAAGTTTTTGTGTCTTGTGGATTCAGATGATAAAGTTCAGATTTGAAATAATCAAGAGTTCTAGTTTATTGCACATTATTTCGAAATGTATCATTTTCTTTCCAATGTGTTTTCAAGAAATGTTTGCGGGCAGGGGTGCAGCTGTGCACTATCTCAACCGTTCATTGCTCCTATCAATTACAGGTCAAAATATGAAAATACATCCGAACTGTTGATTGCACCAAATGAATGGCTCAAATGTGAACTGTGTGCACAGCAGCCTCTGCATCCTTGCGGGGTTGGCAGTTGTATTCGGTTGTTTTGCTCATCTTGTTGAACCTCACTGCCTTTTCTAATCTTTTCATTCATGTATCCTGTGAAATATTGTTTGAAAAGGTCCATGGTGCATTGAGAAGAATTGACAACCCTGTTTTTTTCCCCCCTTGTATGATCCATCCCTTTCATTGAGAAAAACTTGGGTGCCGAGCGGGTAGGGATACACGTGGTGCTGAGCGCGCATCTCGACCATCTAAGGCTATGTTTGTTTGGTGGAATTTGGGGGTGAGATTTGGGGATGGGTTCCCTTATTTTGGACGGGATTTGAAAATGGCAATTTTTATCCCAATCTGTACGGGATATAAAATCTCATTCGGTTGGCTTAATAACAAAGAAAGTGTTTTCCAATGGCTATATCCCGTTGAACATAAATACCGGATATGAATTTTCTTCATCCATTGATATTCTGAGCAATATCCAAAGATTTCATATCCCATCCATATCTTATTCATTTATCTGCGGTCAAACAAATGAAACCTAAAAGTATTTTGAATAGTCCAGCTTTCTCCCAACCTTTTTCCCCCTTCCTATTTCTCTCGTTAAAATTTGGGTTGTCCGAAACATTTTTAAACGACCAAGATGTGCGACGATACCGCCACATGAAACCCGTCTGACACCCGAGCTTTTCTCCTCCTCGTGTTTTATAATTGAATAATCTTTTCGATTGGAGTTTGTCCAATGTAAATTTGGCAATTCAACTTCTATTAGTACTTTGCCAACGGACGTTTCATGGAGAGGCATGGAGAAGAGCCTAGCATTCAAGATACTATTGCGTTCGGTCTGTTGTTGTACTAATTTTCTAACCATTTATGGGGTACTTATGGAGAAAAAAAACTTCTGTATTTTATTTTCCCTGGATACAGTATTTACTTGATTTCGCATCATTGTATGAGTGGCATAAGTTTAAGCATGTGTTATCCTACTCTATAAAGGTTTCCACAATATTCACATCACCAAATAAAATTCTACTCTGTAACTATATGTATTACCACTAAATTTGTTCACGGGAATAAACAGTAGGGAGATCTCAATTAGTTAAAATAAGAAAATCTTTTATTTAATTTGCATCCATGCTTTAACCACTCATATGCAATAATACTTTGGTATACCATCTCCAACTTTTGACCAATAGTTTTATGCCGTCTCCAACCATTGATCAAATTCGAGTAAAAGTTTCACTTTATATACCGCTTTGATAAATTAGATTAATCTCAATTAAAAAAATTGAGTAATGGCATTCATTAGCACCACAATTGCAAATTTAAAATTTTAAATATGAGTAAGTATTTTGAGATTTTTTAGATTTGAGTAAATCTCATTTTCATGGAGTGGAGTGGAGCAAGCTCATAAAGGTGGGAGGGTAGTTAATTTAACTTTAAGACAATGGGTATTTTTAACATTTTAGAAATTCTTATATATCTTTTTCAAATATTTGGGATAAAATATTTTGTCTAAATAAAAAAAATCAGAAAAATAAAAAATACGAATTGAAGTTAAAAAATGCTCTAGAAAAGAAGGCTTCGCCCGAGAATATAGATGCACAACTAATAAGAGTTCCTTTTTTTGGTAATGACTAATGAGAGTTCCCGTTTAATAAAAAAAAGGAAGATGACTTCCCGTTTGCTAAAATGAAAATTTCATAAAATCAGGTGGGTTAATTTTATCAAATAGAAATGAGTTGATTTTAGCAAATAGGAGGATCCAGCATTCGGCCGACCCATTTATATCAGTGCCCCCTCATAGCTGGTGATAGTTTTTGCCATAAGAACATCTCCAGTCCTAATTTTTTATTGTTATCTAAAATGGGTTAAAATGTGAGAAAAAAATAATAATTTGGGTATGAGCATCTCCAATGGCAAAACTCATTTTTTAAACTAAATTTATCAATCCAATACTCATTTCGTTTGCGTATGTCACATAAATAGTGGATCTCACTATCCTCCCATGCCTACATGTATCTCACATGTCCAACGTCTTCCGATCTCTTTCCTCCAACGGGATGACAACATTTGGTTTTGTCTAGTCAAGTTGAATATGACCCTGCAATGGAAACTCATTTTCAACGAATTCGGCTTTCCAGTGAACTCGAACAAAAAACTCCTCCCAATGATGAACTCGACTTCAATTTTTCGACGAACTCAACCCCTCATATAAAAACATGTCTCTGCATATAGACTCACTCTCCCTCTCTCTCAAAAGCCGTCCGGAAAAATGGGATATGATTTGGATTGTCCATTATTTGGGCAAAGATATGGATAAACCGAAAATTGGAAACAGATTTTTAGATCATGCTTTGGAGATAGTTTATGTTAGGGCTGTCTAGCGAATTATCCAATCCGCTCAATCTGCCAAAATCCGTCCAATCCAATCCATACGTTGACCCATCCGTGAATGTTCGGTTTAGTTCCGGATTGAGAATTCCTTATTCGGCGGTTCCGGATCCAGATCCACTCAATAATCATTCTTAATCTGACAAATCCCCCCGATCTGATTCGTAACCGACCAGTGAATGTACAGTTCGGTTTCGGATCTTAAAAAATATTATCCGCTTTGATTGGATCGGATCGGATCGGGATCCGATTCCGATTCGTGGACACCCCTAGTACTTTACGTTGTTTCTATCCAAATTTTGAGATTGAATCTTAAAATGAGTGGAGATGGCCTAAGATCTGGCTTTCGGCCCAAGCAGCCCAATAATAACAGTACCCCCTCGTAGCTGGCCACAGAGTGCTATATTAAGGATCCAGCTTTCGGCCCAAGCAACCCATTAACTGATATAGCTGGATCCGATTTGCCCCCCCCTCTCTCTCTCTCTCTCTCTCTCCACCTACACTGGCTACACAGGGAGACCCACACCCAAAAACCTCCCCAATCAATCGATCAACCGCCATTCCATAACTTCTCCTGCTCGATCTTTATCCCAATTCAATTTCTTCTCAACGCCTCCCTGTTTAATTCCTTCTGAGATCATCGTCTCCGATAACAACCAATCCACAATCTTTACACATACACGCTGCTCACATTCGCTAAAAATTCTCACTCGATAGGTCAACATTGATCCTCTACTCTCCCATATTAACCTCGTCCTAATCCGCCTAACAAATTCACTTCACAATTTGATCAAATCCCTGGCTACGGATTAGGTTTTTTTTTTGCTCGGGGAAAAAAGTTTCTGCTTTGGTGTTTGTGTATAATTCAGGTGGCGTTTTTTTTTCCCTGTTAATTTTTCAATCGTAACGAATGATTGGGGTATGTGGAAACTAGGGTCTGGGCGGGACCACTAAGTGGTGAAAATTTCGTGATTATTGGTTCGCACTGGGGGCAAATCAGTCGAGGCAGAGCCCGTCGGCGGGTTCAGGACTATGGTATTTCCTTCGCCCTAGCCCGCCTCGGGCCCACACTCTCGAATACCTATCCTACATGGACTTTGTAAGTCGCCACGCCGCGGCCTCATCCGATCACAACAACCACCACCACCACCGCCACCAACCAGAATCCCCCACCTCAGCAGCCCCATCTTCTTCTTCCGCTCCGAATCCCAACTCACTTGAAGAACAAGAGTACTTGGCCCGTTACGTGGTCGTAAAACACTCGTGGCGGGGCCGGTACAAGAGAATTCTGTGCCTATCCAATCTCTCCATCGTAACCTTGGACCCTTCCACGCTTGCCGTTACGAATTCGTACGATGTGGGGAGCGATTTTGAGGCGGCGAGTCCTGTTTTAGGGAGGGATGAGAATTCGCAGGAGTTTAATATTAGTGTTAGGACAGATGGGAAGGGGAAGTTTAAGGGTATGAAGTTTTCTTCCAAGTACAGGGTTAGTATTTTGACCGAGCTGCATAGAATCAGATGGAATAGAATTGGGCCTGTTGCGGAGTTTCCGGTGCTTCATCTCCGTAGAAGGACCAGGGAATGGGTTCCTTTTGTAAGTCAAATTTCTTTTTTCTAGGTGTTAATGTGTTTTCAATAATCTGTTTTGAGAATGGTTTTTTTTTTTTTTCCATAATGGCTATCAGTTGGGCTCAGTGTGATGCTAAGCCCGCTAAGGTTATTAGTTTCGCTTAGTGGGATTGTACAAAAAAATATACAGGTATATTAGAAATATGGCAATGCTATTTCGTTTAGACTTCTCAATTTTAGGAATTCAGTACCTTAAGGGAACTAGAAACTGTAAATAATAAACTACACAATTAACTAATACTGGGGTAGGAATGCAAAATGTTCAAAGGCTCCATAAATGGGAATGCAGCCATGAAAATACAGGGTTCGGAAGCACAAAATAGTTTGAAGTATCGGCGTTGGTCACTATAATGGTATCGGTTACCGGAGGCGTGACTTTTTAAAAGAAAAAATATCAGATATCTACATTTATTTACCAGAATCACATTTGTTGGGGGGTTTTCAATGGTGTTCGGCCACTTCTATATATTTTTTAACCTAATCATATATTTCATGTCTTTTTGTTATTTTTGAACAGTTCGGAAATTAATTTTATATGAAGTTATGTGTTCTAGACTGGTAGGGCGTCAATATAATGCCATTCATTATTAACTTGCGTCATTTCATGGCAAAAAGAAGATAAAGACACGTGTTGTTATGCTAAATTATAATTACATATTACAAAACACACGAATCAATTCGTCTCACATCACAACAGATTAGCTGCTGAAGTACTAATAGAAAATTACATGACATAAAATTCACCCCAAAAATGAGTAACGAGGTGCAGTAATGATGTTTTTGACTCCTGTTCTTTCAATTATGAAGAGAACACATCTGAACACCAAATTTTGACTGGATTGTAATGGACCGATACCACCATTACATACAACCGATACATATGTGATTTTCCTTCTCACCGCAATATTGGTCGTATCAGGACTCGGTACCTACCGATACAGATACATGTCACTGATATTTCGAACCATGATTATAGAAAAAGGTTTTGGGGGAAAAAAGATGCCCATGTTGATGTTATTCTTGTCATTTACTGAATTTTTTTTGGATTATACTAGTTGGCCAAAATATTTTATTATATAGGTAAAGAGAAGCATAAACACTTAGCAGCAATAACTCTTGATCACAGTTTAGTAGCATATTGGTTAATGTAAAAATGTTTAGTAGCATATTGATCGCATTGTTTTTTGGATTATACAAGTTGGCCAAAATATTTTGTTATATTGGTAAAAGAGAAGCATAAACACTTAGCAGCAACAACTCTTGATCACATATTAGTAGCATATTGGTTAATCATACTTAATGTTCTTTAGATGTAAAAATGAATCTATTGAGCATGTATTATTGTGAGTGCGTTGATAATAGTTTTTGAGAAGTCATGTGATCAGGAGGTTAAAATGCCATTTGTTATTGAGGCTTTTAGATGATTAGATCCATCTATTTAGTTTATATTCCTTGCACTTTTCGAGTTTAAGTAGTTTGCTTACAGCTCAGTTTTCTTGAACCCTATGGTCCGAGGAACTGCTGAATAGAAGTGTTGTATATGATTTGCATTACCAATCTCATGAAATTCGCCAAATAACTGTATTTCAGTTCAATTATCTGCTCTGTGCATGTGCTCAACGGCTGAATTATATTACTTTAAACTGAATGATGTGTACCATTTTCTTTTATATGTCACTCAATGTTTTGCACCGGTAACTCTTATCAAATGTTTCGTACAGAAAATGAAAGTAACTTATGTTGGGGTTGAACTTGTTGATTTAAAATCTGGAGATCTTCGTTGGTGCTTGGATTTTAGAGATATGGATTCTCCTGCAATTATACTTCTCTCTGAGCCTTATGGGACAAAAAACCATGAGCATGGAGGTTTTGTTCTTTGTCCTTTATATGGAAGAAAATCTAAAGCATTCCAAGCTGCTTCGGGGACTTCCACTGCTGCTATTATATCGAGTTTGGTATGGTGCTCCTCTCTGATTCTTTTCAGTTCGTGACACCAGATTTTTTCATTTTCGAAATATTTGGACATTTTAATCTGCCATAGCTGTGGTATAGCAACACAGCCACTCATCAAAGTGCATGCTCCCTGCAAGATTGCTTAAGTTAAGCTTGTTGAATTATGTTTCTGTACCATAATTATGCTCATCGATCTGATGCTGAACTTTTTCTACAGACAAAAACTGCAAAGTCCATGGTTGGGTTGTCACTTTCTGTGGACAGTACTCAATCACTCTCGGCTGCCGAGTACAGAGAGAGAAGGGGTACACCCTCACTAAATCCTTGTGCACTTAGGGCTCATTCTTTTTTCAACCTTCTGTATTCTTTAATATTAATAATATTTGTTATTTAATCTGAATTGAAGCCAAGGAGGCTGTTCGAGCAGAAGAAACTCCTTGTGGGGCTTGGTCTGTGACAAGGTTGCGAACTGCTGCTCATGGAACTTTGAATATTTCGGGTTTGGGTTTGGGAATTGGGCCAAAAGGAGGACTTGGGGAGCAAGGTGATGCTGTATCTCGTCAACTCATTCTTACCAGGGCCTCACTTGTTGAAAGGCGACCAGCCAACTATGAGGTAAGCAAATAATGCCAAATGCCACAACATAAGCTTGCTTCTCTTGTTTTCATGTCAATTGTCAATATGTATGCGTTGCTCACTTGCTCATCATGGGTTTGGACCATTGAAATGACGGTTTTTGGTGGTTGTGCTTGCTTTGTTTTGACAAGTTCTGTTGCACATATGTAGGCTGTTATTGTCCGTCCTTTATCTGCAGTAAGCTCTCTTGTTCGATTTGCTGAGGAGCCTCAGATGTTTGCAATTGAATTTAATGATGGATGCCCCGTACATGTGAGAAATCATTTTACTTCTTCTTCTTCTTCTTCTTCTTCTTTGTTTTTTCCTATAAACTTTTCACTATGGTTTGGTTTTCAGGTTTATGCTAGCACATCTCGTGACAGCTTGCTTGCAGCAGTTCGTGATGTGTTGCAAACAGAAGTAGGTAGATTTACCTTCTCCTGGATAGTGTTTTGTTTTTCTATTGTGATATAATCCCTTGTTCCATATTGCTGGTCCTTTGTGGGAATTCCAACTTTTAAGGAGACTTGCAATAAATGTATTCACACTTAAAAAGATACATTGATTTCCAATAATGCCCTTATATTTCCATCATTGAATGAAATCATTGTTATTGGTAAATGGACTATTTTGGAAAATTGAATACCTTTTCTTTTGATTTTTGACTTTTTCAAAGAGGACTAAAAATTTGGAAAATCCCAAAATAGTGTAAGGGACGAGCAATTTGGAACGGAGGGAATAACTCTTTGGATGAAATATTTCAGATTGTGAGAATCACTTGCCACACCTTCTGATTTTGCTGAAGGATGGCAATTCTATTGTTCCATAAAATGTTATTTAAATCTCAACGAAATTGTGCAGGGTCAATGTCCTGTACCAATACTACCGAGGTTAACAATGCCTGGTCATCGTATTGATCCACCATGTGGGAGAGTTCATTCTCAAATCAAGCAACTTTCTGCTGGTCAACGGCTGGTTGCTGACGCAGAAAGTCCAACTACATATTTGAAACATTTAGCAGCTGCTGCCAAGGATGCTGTGGCTGAAGGAGGCTCCATTCCTGGATCAAGAGCTAAGTTATGGCGCAGAATAAGAGAGTTTAATGCATGTGTACCTTACAGTGGTTTGCCTGCTAACAGTGAAGTACCTGAAGTGACTTTGATGGCCTTGATTACAATGCTTCCAGCTGCGCCGAACCAACCCCCAGAGTCACCTCCCTTACCTGCCCCTTCACCTAAAGCAGCTGCAACAGTGATGGGCTTTATTTCATGTTTACGCAGATTACTGGCATCAAGAAGTGCTGCCTCACATGTGATGTCTTTTCCTGCTGCTGTTGGAAGAATAATGGGTTTACTTAGAAATGGTTCTGAGGGAGTTGCTGCCGAAGCTGCTGGACTAATCGCAGTACTCATTGGTGGTGGTCCTGGGGAGATGAATATACTAACAGATACAAAAGGAGAGTGGCACGCTACTATTATGCACACGAAGTCTGTATTGTTCGCGAACAATAGCAATGTTATTATCCTTGTCAACAGGCTAAAACCTATGTCTGTCTCGCCATTGTTATCTATGTCTGTTGTGGAAGTTCTCGAGGCAATGATCTGTGAACCTCATGGTGAAACTACTCAGTATACAGTTTTTGTTGAATTATTACGCCAAGTAGCTGGCCTGCGACGTCGCTTGTTCGCATTGTTTGGACATCCTGCTGCAAGTGTAAGAGAGACGGTTGCCGTGATCATGCGTACAATTGCAGAAGAAGATGCAATTGCAGCAGAGTCCATGCGTGACGCTGCTTTGCGTGATGGTGCTTTATTAAGGCATTTCTATCATGCATTTTTCCTTCCTGCTGATGAACGTCGTGAAGTTAGCCGACAGCTTGTTGCTCTTTGGGCTGATTCTTATCAACCTGCTCTTGATTTGTTATCCAGAGTGCTTCCTCCAGGTCTTGTTGCTTATCTGCACACGAAGTCTGATGGGGTTCCACTTGATGATGCACAAAACCTATCCGGTCAAGATGGAGCATCGTTGACTAGGAGACAGAGAAGATTACTTCAGCAGAGGAGAGGTCGTACAGGAAAAGGAATAATCTCCCAGGAGACACCCCTGCCCTCTGTTAATAGTTACGAAGTTGATCCAGGACGGCAGACAAGCGTTGGTGCTTTTAAAGGGTCAGATAGTTACCAGAAATCTGTAGTAGATCCAATTTCTGTACAGGTTGCAGGCACTAACACCTATGCTGTTCATAGAGGGGATAACTTGCACAGAGAGCTGCCGTCTACTAGTGCTCCACAAGCAGATTATGTAGAATCAGTTGGTTCACCAGATGCGCCGCCTATGAATGCAACTGAGACCGTCGAATCAAATGCTTCAAATTCAGTTGATTCTGATCCAAATGTGGCTGCTCCTGCACAGATTGTTGTGGAGAACACACCCGTTGGATCTGGTAGGCTACTTTGTAACTGGTCTGAATTTTGGCGGGCTTTTAGCCGTGACCACAACCGTGCAGACTTAATCTGGAATGAGAGGACCAGGCAGGAGTTGAAACAGGCATTGCAGGCAGAGGTTCATAATCTAGATGTTGAGAAGGGACGCACCGAGGATATTGTGCCTGGAGGGGCAAATGTGGAGATTATGACTGGGAAAGACAGTGTTCCTCAGATATCATGGAATTACTCCGAGTTTTTTGTTAGCTATCGTAGTTTATCCAAAGAAGTTTGCGTGGGCCAATATTATCTGCGTTTGCTGCTTGAGAGTGGAAGTAGTGGTCGGGCACAGGATTTTCCATTGCGTGACCCGGTTGCTTTTTTCAGGGCCCTGTATCATCGCTTCCTATGTGATGCGGACACTGGACTGACTGTGGATGGTGCTGTTCCTGATGAAATGGGTGCTTCTGATGATTGGTGTGATATGGGAAGATTAGATGGCTTTGGAGGAGGTGGTGGTTCATCGGTCAGAGAACTTTGTGCTAGGGCAATGGCAATTGTATATGAGCAACATTATAGTGTAATTGGCCCTTTCGAAGGTACTGCTCATATTACAGTTCTTTTGGATAGGACTGATGATAGAGCATTGAGGCACCGACTTCTTGTTCTGATGAAGGTACATCAAAATGTAGTTTCTTGCTGATTTTTCTCCCTTTTCTCTACCTGGTTGATAGATGAGTTCCCTGCTTCTCTCTCTCTTGTTTGTTCAGTAGGGGCATGAGAGCAAAAACTGCCATGAAGGGTCCATGACAGTAAGAGAGGGAAATAAGTAAGAAATCTACAACTTCAAGGACACAAATATAGCAACATTAGAACCCTGAAAATACTTTGAGATTCCATTTTCTAACGAAAAAGCAGGAAAAAGAATCAATCGACTGAATGATGGAAATTTGACTTATTAAAGTCAGGTCCGGGGAGTGAGAGAGCAAACAAAAATTGGCTATTAAACCACATTGGTTTACAGTTTCTTAATGAAGCCAATCTCCTCTCTCATATGAACTTCAGGCCTCGATAAGCTGGATATTTTTACACAATGATGTTATTGATACATCCTTAACGTTTAAGTCAATGTCTGTATACTAAGTGAATAATCTCTATATGCAGGTTTTAATGAAGGTTCTATCAAATGTAGTGTCTTGTGTCTTGGTTGGAGGCTGTGTTCTGGCCGTTGATCTACTGACAGCAGTTCATGAAGCTTCAGAAAGAACTGCTATTCCTCTTCAATCTAATCTGATAGCTGCTTCTGCTTTCATGGAGCCACTAAAGGAATGGATGTTTATTGACAAGGAAGGTACACAAGTTGGACCCGTAGAGAAGGACACTGTCAGAAGGTTCTGGTCAAAGAAAGCTATTGATTGGACAACAAGGTGCTGGGCTTCTGGGATGCCAGATTGGAAGAGGTTAAGAGATATCCGTGAACTTCGTTGGGCACTGGCTATTCGGGTTCCCGTTCTAACTTCAATCCAGGTATTTTTATTTTGCACCAGACATGATATAGTTGATATTGGTAGCAGCTTGCTGGTGTAATTGATTCTAATGAATTAACCTCCAACCAGGCTGAGATTGTGCTGATCTTCCCTGCAAATATGGTTTTGATTTATCCAGATTATATAGCAGCTTCTCGTATTTGAGATATTTCATAGATATTTATTAATGAAGTTTTCATCTTCATCCAGATTCACTTGCAAATATTGAATTATGATTGTGGCTATATCTACGACTTTGTTACATCTTTTTCCTTCTCGTTTCTGTGTGGGGATTTGTTTAATGCAACTTTACTTCATCTGATATGGTACTTGGTAGGTCATCGTTCTTATGTTATTTATAACGTCCTGTTTGTACTAAGACATGGATTCTGCATCTAGGTTGGGGAGGCTTCTCTGTCCATATTACACAGCATGGTTTCTGCACATTCAGATTTAGATGATGCCGGAGAGCTAGTTACACCAACACCTAGAGTAAAGCGAATCTTGTCAAGTCCTCGTTGCCTTCCACATATTGCACAGGTGATTTTTTTGCTTTCCATGCCCATCATGCATTTGCTACTTTTGATCCGTTATTATAGATTTGGGTGTATGCTTTTCACATCTAACAAATATCTTAGTCCAGTATTTGGTGATTGGTACTGATGCAGGTACTCATTTTAGAAGCTGTGGATGGCGGCTTTTATGATTTGTCTTTTGTATTCTATAATTTCTAAAGTTGCAAGTATCGAGTGACTTGTCAATGCAATGTATTGTATGTCTGATTGCATTGTGCATCCGACCATCATGGTTCGATGTGGTTGTAGGTTTCGATTGTTCTAGGTCTTTGAATGCTTTATCCCCTAATCAATTGGCTGCTATTTGCTCCAACTTTATTCCCTGTGATATTCTTGGTTTAGTGTGTTAAAGCATCCAACTCTAAATCAATTGGCAATGAGTGGAGAGGCCTCCCAGGCTCATATACTAGACTTGTAGATTATAATTAACCAATGTGGGACAAACTCTTAACACTCCCCCGCACGTGCGACCCCTGACCTGCACGTGAACAACGGATCCACAACATTGGGATCACAACGAAACAAGGTGCACTTATGGCACAAACAACGGGGTAATAACCAAGAATGTCTTGTCCAAAATCATCCGAAAGCCTAGCTCTGTTACCATGTGAAAGCATCCAACTCAAAACCAATTGGCAATGAGTGGAGAGGCCGCCCAGGCTCATATACTAGACTCGGAGGTTATAATTAACCAATGTGGGACAAGCTCTTAACATAGTGGAAGTTGAAATGTTCCTGGTATGAACTATTGTATTAGAGTAATACTCCTTAATATTGCAGGTTCATGCATATAAGGTTTTCGTATATGGTAGTGGAGCGAAAATCATTAAGCAGTAAATATGTTTGCAGATGTTGAAAATAGTGTTCATACAGGATTCTGTATATTGAAATGTACTGTATGCAGTGAGAGAAGCTGTGATGAGTTTAAATATGTTTGATTGGTTGCTTAGATGCTTGGTAAGGAAAACAGTACTGTGCACTATCGCAGGGTTGAATTTAAGTAAAGCAAGCAATGGACATTCGAATTACTGTGGAAGACATAGGCTTGTTTTTTTCCGCCTAACCTGCCATGTCCCTTCTTCTAGAGGAAAAAAAAGTGTGGTAAAACAAATTATTGCAGACTGAAATGTTTACACTTTATATATAAAAGAAGCTTGGTTATTGTGTCCATGAAACTTTGGGGCTGTGCCTATCATCTCTTGAATAGTTTGTTTTTCACTCATGCTGCGTCCTCATTTTTATTGTGCTCATTTATGTTGTTTTTGACAAATATTTATTTGTTGTTGCAAAGACTTCTTTCCCTCGAGGTAGGTATTTGGGATTGGATATTATTCAAAAAATTCTTCTCATTTCAGTTGAGCATGACCTGCACCTGGGAAAGAGAGAAAAATTGGATGTGCTTGGTTATCACTTTTTATGCTGTCCTAAAATTTCTACAATTGCACTTTGTATAATTTTCTAGTTGTGTTTTTGAGCATCCATCGATTTTGGGTTAGATTATCGGCCCCAAATTTTAAGTATGGACTAGACTATCTAATTTCTATCAAGCTTTTACTTATTTAGGCTATAGACCTTGTTCTCTTGGAAGGATTTCATTTGAAGTATTGAGCTCTGTATTCATACTCATTTGGAACGTGTTATTTGTAAATTCCGAGCAAGAGTATGGAAGCAATACCTACATCAGTCTCAGGTTGGAGGTCCTTGTTGTAGGATAATAAAAACAGTTATGACTTCCGTAAACATAGGTAGCTAGTAGTTCTTCCCTTCCTTCATCACTATGCTTCACTCGACTTGAGTTGGGAAGAATCTTGTGTTAGGAAAGTTCATCATCAACTAGGATAAATTATCTGCCACATGGTGCTCCAGGAGCACTGCATAATCACTCATCAATGGGAGCGTTGTTTCCAAACCGAGCTATTTGACAGACGTAATTTCATGCCTACATGTCCCAAGTGTATATGTTTTGCTGCTTACATGAAAGTTACAACAACAACAACAATAACATAACCCATTTAGTCCCCAATAAAACTATTGAAACTGTATGGTAGAATCCTAGTATCGATCGTCCTCTTTGATTTTTCCTTGTTTTGGAATGTAGGCTATGCTTACAGGAGAGCCAAGTGTTGTAGACGGTGCTGCTGCTTTGCTGAAAGCTGTTGTCACCAGAAATCCAAAGGCAATGATAAAGCTATACAGTACAGGTGCATTTTATTTTGCTCTGGCATACCCTGGATCAAATCTCCTCTCAATTGCCCAGTTATTCTCGCTGACTCATCTCCATCAAGCATTTCATGGTGGTGAAGAGGCTTCAGTTTCCTCTTCATTGCCATTGGCAAAACGTAGCGTGCTGGGTGGGCTTCTCCCCGAGTCTTTGTTGTATGTATTGGAACGAAGTGGTCCTTCTGCATTTGCAGCGGCAATGGTTTCTGATTCTGACACTCCAGAGATCATATGGACTCACAAAATGAGAGCGGAAAATCTGATCCGCCAGGTAATTTGATATGTAGAAGTGGTTCATTTTTTGTTTGTACTTCTTTTCCACGATAACGAGAACTGACCATTTTAGTTTGCCTCTCTCTATTTTAGGTCTTGCAGCATCTGGGTGACTTTCCCCAGAAACTCTCCCAGCATTGCCATTCCTTGTATGATTATGCTCCAATGCCGCCAGTGACATATCCTGAACTACGGGATGAAATGTGGTGTCACCGTTATTACCTCCGAAACTTGTGCGATGAGATTCGATTTCCAAATTGGCCAATAGTTGAACATGTTGAATTCCTACAGTCATTGCTGGTAATGTGGCGGGAAGAGTTGACCCGGAGACCTATGGATCTTTCTGAAGAAGAAGCTTGCAAAATTCTAGAAATATCTTTGGATGATGTGTCTAGAGATGATGCCAATAAGAAAAATTCATTAGAGACGGCTGAGGAGATAACTAACATATCAAAACAAATTGAGAATATTGATGAAGAAAAACTAAAACGACAATACAGAAAACTTGCAATGAAATACCATCCAGACAAAAATCCTGAAGGGAGGGATAAGTTTCTTGCTGTGCAGAAAGCTTATGAACGTCTGCAGGTAGACATTGTGCTATTCTTTAAAATTGACGACATTGTCTCTTTTATCAGTACCTGGCTTTAGTTTTTTAAGTGATCAAATCTCCGATCTCGGAGTGGTTCTTTGTATAAGATACCTCAATTTCTGGGATCAGCTTCTAACCTGATTACTTTCAGGCTACCATGCAAGGGTTGCAAGGACCCCAACCTTGGAGGTTGCTGCTTTTATTGAAGGGGCAATGCATTCTGTACAGACGGTATGGGGAGCTATTGGAACCATTTAAATATGCTGGATATCCGATGCTATTGAATGCCGTCACAGTGGACAAGGATGACAACAATTTTCTTTCTTCTGATAGAGCACCTCTTCTTGTTGCAGCTTCGGAGCTCATTTGGCTGACGTTAGTCTTTTTCCTACATTTGTTTTTCTTATTTGATTTCTTGATTTTTTTTGGTCCTCTATTTGGATTTTTGAGTTTTGACATATAATTTTGACATCCTTTCGTGTTACCTGTTTGCTGCCAAATTTAGGTGTGCATCTTCTTCACTCAATGGCGAAGAGCTTGTGAGAGACGGTGGAATACACCTTCTTGCAACTCTTCTCTCCCGTTGCATGTGTGTTGTTCAGCCATCTACCTTTGCCAGTGAACCGTCTGCCATTATTGTGACAAATGTGATGCGGACATTTTCTGTTTTAAGTCAGTTTGAAAGTGCCAGAGCTGAGATTCTTGAATTTTCTGGATTAGTCGAGGACATTGTTCACTGCACTGAACTTGAGCTTGTACCTGCTGCTGTTAATGCTGCCCTTGAGGCTGTTGCACATGTTTCTGTTTCTTCTGAATTACAAGTTGCCTTTTTAAAGGCTGGTGTGTTGTGGTAAGTTTGTTCATTTGGATTTTATGGTCTGTGAATTCGTCAAGAGCATTTATGGCAACTCTGTAGGTTTAACAAAGACGGTAACTCTTGTTACTCCATCTCTAGGGTATTTTCACGATAATATTACTGATTAGCTCGGTTTTTGTTGTTGGTTGTGATGCATGACCTTTGATTGGAAGAGACAAGTATTCGAATGGTTGTAATACGTGGAAAATCTTTTAAATCCAGAATTATTATACAAACTTTGTTTCTGATTTTAAGTTCTGTAAATTTTAGGTACCTTTTGCCATTGTTGCTTCAATATGATTCGACTGCTGAGGAATCTGATGTGACAGAAGCACATGGTCTTGGTGCTAGTGTTCAAGTTGCCAAAAATATGCACGCTGTACGAGCTTTTCAGGCCTTGTCAAGGATAAGTGGTTGGGGTGCAGATGAGAGTTCAACACCTTATAATCAGGCTGCAGCTGATGCCCTCAGAGCTCTGCTTACTCCTAAACTTGCCAGTATGCTGAGAGATCCGTTACCAAAAGAGTTGTTGTCAAGATTGAACACCAATTTGGAGTCACCAGAGGTAAGTGCTTCGTGTAATTGATGCTATAATGCCTGAAATAGGTGAATTTCTATGAGAATTAATTCCAATGGAAGGCAGAGCAAGTGTCTTTTTATTTGCTTCTTTCGGTTTATAGGTGTGTTGGGAATGACTTTGGACTTATGAGTCTGGTCATCTACATTTATTTGTTTACAGGTAATTCTTTTGTTTAAAGAAGTAATTAAATCATGGTCCTAAAACCAACCCGTACTTATGAGTTACGTTTTCATCCTATAATTGCTTAAAGAACCCTTTTCACCCATTATTAATGCACAACTCAACCATCACACCTTATTAATCTGCAACCCAACCATACCACATTTCCTCCATTAATTAGACCATTCAACTTCCTTTTTCTTTTTCCTTTTTGATTCTTCCGATTTGGTAATTGCATATAAATCCATCATGATTAATTTATTATGATAAATCTACAATAAAAATTTTATGGTAAAAACTTGTGTAACCACAAAAAAAATTTATCATATAAAAAACATAAACGCATTTACCATAACAAAATCATGAAAACCCAATCAAACGCATACAAGAAATTGGAAAATAATGAAGAGAATGCAAAAATTCCAATTTGTGAACATACATACAAGAAATCCAATCTGTACGTCAAACCATTTCCCAGCAAGAAATCGATACAGTACATACGAGAAATTGATCCAGTACTTAAACCATTTTCCCCAGATCATTGAGATACCCACCAACCCAATCTTACGCATAGCAAACGAAATCACCACCGCAAAAAATGAAATCGCCATTTTTGGTAGCACGCACAAATACAAGAAACCCATGCAATCTGTTGAAACCCAATCAACGTGAAAACTGTTCCAAGCTTTTGGATGGTTGGACATTGTGGACAGTGAAGGGCAGCAGTGGACCCTTGAAGCATTAGGAAGGGCCGGTGCTTGAAATTGGCAGAGATAGAGGAGAGAGAAACTTAGAGAGGAGAGAGTGGGGATAGAGGTGAGAGAAAGTGGTGATAAATTAGGTATTATGGGGAATCGGTTTTATTTTAAATAAAGGAATTATCGGTTGTTTTTAGCAGTCAGGATGAGAACATCACATCCTTTCAACTAGGATGGATACTAAGGAGTAGGACTCCTATTTAACTTACCTTTGTTTAACTACCTTGCAAGAGAAGTTTGTACTTGTTTGGTTTTGCAAGATAATGGCAGCTGTCCCCAGGGTCCTCTTTTTAATGCAGTACCAATTTAATGCAAGATAATGGCATCTTTTTGGTTTTTCCTCTCTTTTTTGTTGAGTTTGTTTCCCTCTTGGTTTACTAGTTTTTGAGTATTACGTCTCTTCTTAATGGTATTATATTGATCATTGTTCTAGGAGAGTTTTCAATTGAAAGATGAGCCCAATTTTGCATTAAATTGTATCCAGTATCTTTGGGCCTACGCGCTGCTTGGTCTATTTGTTTAGTGTTGGTTTGTTTATGTTCTATATTTTAATCTTGTAATTTAGTTTTTACGGTCAATAATATCTTGTGAAAGCTAATGCTGTTTTCACCCTTTTCTTGGAGAACTATTGAGTGGTTTTAGGTTTTTAGCCTATGAAGTGTTTGGGAGGCTCATTTTCATCTTTTCATTTTCAATTTTTTTTTCTTTTTGTATGATGGTCAGAATTTATATTGAATATGGTAAGAGTGTTTGGAAGAAATGTGCGGAATGCATTTTGCAATTGGAGTAGCTTTTGGGAGATATGTGCCGAATACATTTTCTGGGTCTGTTTGTTGATCAAAATAGGGAAATTGGAAAATGAGAAGTCAAAAAGCTCCTCCCACCCTACTTTTGGTTTCTCCTCTCTAAACATCAAAACAGAAACTCAATATCCCAGAATGAGTTTTGGTGGAGAACACCTAAACAATTGAAAGCTGAAAAACAGAAATTGAAAATGCAAAAAGTAAGGTGCCAAACACCCTCGAAATGATTGTGAATGTCCTTTGGAACACATTCATGGGCCACAAGTTTGTTGAGGATTAAGTGTGAAAGCTGATTTATTGAACGATAAATGTCCATGTCTTCCTGTTGAGGTTTAAAGCCAGTATATTTTCATTAAGTGCTAATCACATTTAGGTTAGATGATCTTGATTTCTATGTCTGAGAAACCTCAATTTGATGACTATATGTGTTTGATCTCCAAATAGGAAATGGCTACAATACACACCCATTAAAGGTGTGTACCATATGCACCTATTGTATGATCCAAATTGTGCCACCTCATCAGCAATCGCAACATTTTTTAGTTTTTCCTAAGTTTTCAGTAATATGATTCGTAATATTTTCGTGTGTCTCGTTACTTTTATGAAAAAAATCGTAACTTGAAAAAAAAAATCGTAACTTTTAGAGGGGTGTGTATCACACAACCAAATAAGGGCTGTGTATTGTAGCATTTTCCCTCCAAATAACAGTATCTGTTTCAATTGCATACAGGTATCCTATGAGAAACACGCATACTGCATTGGCTGTCTTTTTTAGGCATGGTATATGCATATTCTGTAGGCATTTTACTGATCACTTGGTTGCAGATCATTTGGAACTCTTCAACGCGAGCAGAGTTGTTAAAATTTGTGGACCAGCAGCGAGCAAGTCAAGGTCCAGATGGTTCATATGACCTAAAAGAGTCACATGCCTTCGTGTACGAAGCACTGTCAAAAGAACTATTTGTTGGCAATGTGTATTTGAGGGTCTACAACGACCAGCCAGATTCTGAGATTAGTGAACCAGAAACCTTCTGCTTTGCTCTTGTTGATTTTATCTCAAGTCTAGTGTGCGATACAAAATCTTCAGACCCCGATGTTCAGATGATTGGTTCATCCACAGAGGCAACTGAATTTCATACCAATGATTCCAATGGATCAACAAATGGACACCATTTTGCTGATGATTCTACTGCAGTCTCTGATGAAAAAGTAAATAAGGAGGATGATTTTGAAGTTCTTAAGAAACTCCAATGTGGATTGACTTCTCTTCAGGTGCATAATACCTTGATTTATATTAGTTCGGAAGTGAACTACTCTCTTTTTGGGTGTGTGTGTGTGTGTGTGTACGCGTGTTAACATAGGATTGATCTTATTACTGAGAAATTGTATTTTTTGTAAATGCAGAATTTACTGACAAGCGACCCCAAATTGGCATCTGTATTTTCTGCTAAAGAGAAGCTATTACCTCTTTTTGAATGCTTTTCTGTTCCTGTTGCTTCAAAAAACAACATTCCTCTACTTACTTTGACTGTATTGTCACTCTTGACGGCTCATGCTCCTTGTTTGGAGGCCATGGTTGCTGATGGATCTAGTCTTTTGCTTTTACTTCAAATGCTTCACTCTTCCGCAAATTGTCGTGAAGGGGTGCTGCATGTTCTTTATGCCTTGGCAAGCACACCAGAACTTGCATGGGCAGCTGCCAAGCATGGTGGGGTGGTTTACATTCTTGAACTTCTCCTGCCTTTGAAAGGTGAGTTATTTCTTCATGGTTCTGTTTGCATTAACTTTTAAATGTAATTCTTTGAAAAGTTATTCAGAATGGATTTTATGTTTTGCAGAAGAAATTCCCCTACAGCAAAGAGCAGCCGCTGCCTCTTTACTGGGCAAGCTTGTTGGGCAACCAATGCATGGGCCCAGGGTTGCTATAACACTGACTAGGTTTCTTCCCGATGGCCTAGTATCAGTTATTAGGGATGGACCTGGTGAAGCTGTCATTTGTGCACTTGAACAGACAACAGAGACTCCTGAGCTTGTATGGACACCAGCAATGGCAGCTTCTTTGTCTGCACAAATTGCAACTATGGCATCGGATTTATATCGGGAACAAATGAAAGGACGTGTTGTTGATTGGGACGTACCTGAGCAGGCATCTGGCCAACAAGATATGAGAGATGAGCCACAGGTATCCACTATTTTATGCCCCCTTTTGCTTCCTATAAAAGTTTGTTCCTGCTCGCTAAACCCAAACTAAGCCTTGTGTCAGAATCAATTGGGGTTGGCTAGATGAATCTTTCACCATTCTGCTTACACACTCATATTTAAATTCATGCCAACAAGATCTGATGAGGGTTTTTACATGTTGGGTGTCTGCTACCCAACGCACAACCCTCCTCCTTTGTTCGAGCTTGGTAACACCAAAAGCTAAGCATGATCCAGGTGGGCTTTTGTTCATGCTCTTTGCTAAACAGATTTTTGTGGTGATGCAGGTTGGTGGAATCTATGTCAGGCTATTTTTGAAAGATCCCAAATTCCCTCTTAGGAATCCAAAGAGATTCTTGGAAGGACTTCTAGATCAGTATCTTTCGTCCATTGCTGCCACACATTATGACCAGGCTGTTGATCCTGAGCTTCCTCTGCTTCTGTCAGCTGCATTGGTGTCATTATTGCGAGTACACCCTGCCCTCGCAGATCATGTTGGATATCTAGGATATGTGCCAAAACTTGTGGCCGCAGTGGCCTATGAAGGAAGAAGAGAAACAATGGCCTCGGGAGATAAGAAAAATGGAAGCTATACTGATGGAACATTTGAAACCGAGGACAGTTCGATGCAGCCAAGTTCACCAACTCCACAAGAACTTGTACGCCTAAGTTGTTTACGAGTTCTGCATCAACTTGCAGCCAGTACAACTTGTGCTGAAGCTATGGCAGCAACTAGTGTAGGAACACCTCAGGTATGTGTGTATTTGCAATGTTTCTCCTTAATTTTGTTTTCTTTATTGATGTTGTGGTCTTGTGGTCCGTGGAACTAATGTGATTACCTTGTGCTATGTTAAATAATGTGGTGAATGATGTGTTTTTTTGTACACCAGCTTTGTCCTTTTAGTTTTTTAGTATTTCTGGTAAAGTGTGCCAAGAACATCCTTAATGTGTTCTGTTCACCTAAAAAAGAAAAGATTGATTACTGGTTCAGGTCTTTGGCCCTGTGGTATATCTTCTGTTCCATTGGTTAGTTTCATGGTAGAATTATGTGCTTACTAGAGGTCTTCTCTTACGTTGCTGTCACCCGAGTCTGTACTACCGTTTTGGTTGTTTAAATGTCACCAGTGTGCTCCCCACCTCCTTTATCCCCCTTTTTTAAAGTATTGTCTTGTGTTTGCATTTTTCTGTCTGCCAAAGCCTGGGTTTTATAAGTTTGTGAATGAATGTTCTCTGCAGAATCAGATTTGGTCCTGTAGTGCTCTGAATGTGCTATACTTTGCATCCATTCATTGGGTCCCGTTGCTTGTGCTTTCAGGTTGTTCCACTGCTAATGAAAGCTATCGGATGGCAAGGTGGAAGCATATTAGCTCTGGAGACTCTAAAACGTGTTGTGGTTGCTGGAAATCGAGCTAGGGATGCACTTGTTGCGCAAGGACTTAAGTGAGTACTGCACAACATTCATAAAAAAACTTGCTAACAGAACTTCTTTATTCTAAGAGTCCCTGACCTGTATGAATATCAATCAAAAGCAGATCCTTAGGCATGATACGCTCATGCACGTTAACTTTATTTGTATCTCTTCTACGCCTGTGCTTAAATTTAATTTTCTGTGTCCATTCACTAATATCTTACATGCTGTACTTCTATGTTAACTTGTAATTAATGATCAAATACGTTGGCACAATCACAATTGGAAGGAAAAATACCTTTCTGCTGGAAGAACACAAGGGGTTTCATTTGGTCTATGATAGCTTTGATTAGAGAAGACAATTTCCGATACCTTTAGTCTTTAGTGGCATCCTTATTTTACAACAACAACAGCAATAACATAACCTATTTAGTCCCTAATAATTTGGGGTATGGGCGGGGGATGGATAGGAGACACACCTAACCATTGGAAATAAATGCACAAAGTGGCTACTCCCAGAATACCACTGAAACAGATGGATTTGAGATAGACCTAACCTTTGGCAATAAATGCACAAAGTGGTTGCTCACAGAATACCACTGAAACAATGGTCCCCCTATACCGTCGAGTTTGCTGCGGAATCATGCCCTCAAATCAAAGCCGAAAGGCATCAGAAAGGGCAGACCCAAGAATCATTTTGATTTATGTGCACATTACCATGCTTCTTTCATTCAGCATCCAGAGCATTGACGTTGCACCATAGTGGCATCCTTATTTTCCTATAAGAAAATGGTTTTCTACATTTTGTTCTCATTCTTTTGGAACTTTTTTTGGTGAATCCCATAGGGTTGGTCTTGTTGAGGTGCTTCTCGGCCTTCTTGATTGGAGGGCTGGGGGAAGGAATGCATTTTGCTCTCAGATGAAGTGGAATGAGTCTGAAGCATCAATTGGACGAGTGCTTGCTATTGAGGTTGGTGTGTTATTTGTTATAAAAATGTCATTTTTACATGTGTCCTTATTATAATATTCTTGTTAATCTTAGTAGCTTTGTTTATGCTGGAACTCACTGGGGGAAAAAAGGTTCATTATAGTTCTCTTCGGTAGCTTCCTATGACTGGATGATTTTTGTGACCTTACACAATCGAAATATCTTTATACAGGTTTTGCATGCGTTTGCAACAGAGGGGGCCCATTGTACTAAAGTGCTTGAGATTTTAAATGCCTCTAATGTAAGTCTCAGGTCTTGATTCATGTGTGTTTCTTTCTGATTATTCATGCTTATGGTATAAGATCTCAATAGCTTGTGATTCCTACTGTCATGTACTAGTATGTTTGAGGATGTTACAGCTCACTCATTCTTCCTTTTGGTAAATTGGGAAAGAAAATGGACTAAGCTCTAACAGACACAACCAGCACATGTTTGAGAAAGAGAAGACAGAATAAAGCTTAGCATGCTTATAGTGCATCGCCAAGGGATGACGTGATAAATTTTAGCATGCTTGAGTGCATCACCTTTCTTCAGTAAGGTTGATTTCAAGTACTGAGTTAATAGGACTCCGTGGCCTAACAAGCAATCAAATCATAATTGCTATGATCTTGGTGAGAGTACCACGAATTTCTTATAGCCGACTTGTGGTTACCATTTTAATTGCAGACGGCCCGATGGTATGTGATTCATGGATGAATATTTGATTATCTTGCCAGCCTGTTTTACCAGCCTTTCACTTCAATTCTTAGATATCATATAGTCAATTCCCCAAAATTTACAAAAATGCCACCCTCAAATTTGGACCATCCAAAACATGTTTGGGCCGGCTCGGATGGGGTGCGGGTGCCACGTGTCCCTACCCTCTCCGTGTTCAAATTCTTCTCCAATTTGAGAAAGGCCAAAGATCGCCCTCAATTGTTTCCATATTTTTTGTCAGTTAACGAGTTGGGAACTTCTGATTTTCAGATTTGGAGTGCGTACAAAGACCAAAAGCATGATCTATTCCTCCCTTCAAATGCTCAGTCATCAGCGGCTGGAGTAGCGGGTCTAATCGAAAATTCCTCATCTAGGCTTACTTATGCCCTGACAGCTCCCCCACCGCACCCGAATATGGTGAAAACTCCTGCCTCAGTCCCATCTGACATTAATGGAAGGCCGAGTCATTGATAATTTAAAAACAAGAACAGAGAGAAAGAACTACTCTGTGATGGTCCGGTATTACACATTTACTAATCTGGTGGTTCGGCATGGGATGACAAGAAGCCAGTTGTGCTTTTATTGGAGAAAGAATGCAGAAAGTAAAATTGTGATCGTGTTAGATGTTCAGTCATTTTACAGTTATTATGTACAGCACACTGTACAGCTCTCTCTCTCTCCAGGTGGGGAGGCTTTCTTAAGAGGAAACCCCAACTGCCAACTGAAAATATGCTCTGTTTTTTTATGTAAAGTGGATGCAACATTTTGTAAATCTGCTTATTGCCCGGTATTCATATATAAAGCTGAGTTGATTTTGGTGGATTCAACAGCAAACTATTCTGCTTATTTTGCGAATCTGGCTTCTTTCATCTGAAATTATTAGCCTATAACCTGTCAATCTCTTAGTAAAGCTTGGCTGCCTGTCTTTTTGCTGGTGGTATGGGCCAATTCCACTTACTGGATCGCATTGTCTCTTTTTTTTTTCTTTTCTGGGCGGGTGTGTGTGTTTAAGGGGACTGAGTAGGTGATAAACTTCATCATTTGGTATTCATATAAACGGGAGTTGTGCTGTACTTCTTTGCCCTTCACATTGAAACTGCCAGAATAAAGAGGACAAAAATCAGAAGAACTAAATGAACCAGAAACAAAAAAAAAAAAAAAAGGGAAAAATTCAACAGCATCAGAGACCAAAGTTTTTCCAAGTCTAAAGCCCCATACCCTGCTCTCTGAACTTCTCAGTAGAAAAGCTGAAAGACTACAATGCAGTATAAAAAGGCCTCAGAGACAAGCAGAAATCAAGCTCCAGTTCAATCATGCATTCATTCCAGAGAACAGATTTCAGTATCTATTTACACCCGTAAATTATTGTGACATTCGATCTAAATCGCTCAAATATAACATCCCATTATACAAGGTTGATAAAAATTCTTGGTTTGACTCTCAACTGTACAACCCAGGATTCACCATGGCCAAAAAAATGGGAAAGAATCAATCAAAGTGAATGAAAGGTTCCCATTAAAAGAGCAAGTCAATCCCACAAACTGACCACATTCGGGTACCCCATAATTGAAATCCGTGGCACCTTCACACTTGCAGAGTGGAGTCTGCCGGAGGAGGTGAATTCCCGTTGGTATTACCAATCTCAAATTTACAGAGGGGACAGGAAGCATTGATCTTCAGCCATTTATCTACGCACTGCGTGTGGAAGAAATGTGAGCAAGGCAACTCCCTCAACTCGTCATTATCAGCATATGTTGCTAAACAAATGCAACACACCTGAAAGTTTTGAAGAACTCAATACTCATCTAAAAATAGCTGAAAAGCGAAAAAGAAATCACAAAAGTTAACATTATACATGGCGTAAGGCCGGTCGCTTATTTGCTGCAGTTGAGAAAAGAAGCCTCAACCAGTTCTACTACCTCACCCTAAAATGAACTAGCATTGACTAGATGCAAAGTGGAGTGCGACTTACATCACCTAAGTTGGAGGCACTGTATTGTACATGCATTAAAAGGATCATAGTCATATCTCAGAGCAAGAGGACGGATACCAGCGGGCACAAGAGCATATACTTTCTTTCTCCTAGGTGGTCGTGCAGAAACTTCAGTTAAAATGCGACCAACGTCATTGGGGTGTCCCTAGTGCATGGAAGCTTGGAGCTTGACTCGGTTCAAGTTCATTTAAGCTTTGATTCATTTAGTTAAAAAAAACGTTTGAGCCAAATTTGTACGCTCATGTAATAAACAACTGAGCCTGAGCAATGAGTTGTTTGGCTCGAGTAAGCTCGGAACAACTCATGGCAAGGTGACTTAAAAATTTGACGGATTGGTTGAAGCCTCCACCAAAACCCATTGATGTTATAAAGGATGGAATGGTTGATGAACCTTCACTTCGTACAATATGGAACTATAATGGGGAGGCGGGTTAAAAAATGAAAGGGGCATTGTTTCTTGCATCATTCAGTTTCCCCAAGTCCCCTTCAGCACATTCAATGGATACAACATGAATATAAACGATCAAAGATTATGAACCTCATGAATAAGAACTCCAGAACTTACAGCGTCTTCCCCTGAGATAACACGCTCTTTTTCGGTTCCAGCAGCCACAAATCCACCTTCATCAATTCCTGAACTACTGTCTCCGCTGTTGTGACTTTCTTTTTCCTTTGACTTGAATTTGTGAGTTGGTAGAGCATTAATAGTTTCTTCAGTAGCTCCTCGCATTCCATTCATATCGTCATGGACACCAAGAATTGAAATAATGCAAGGCAAGCAGCAGCAAATCATTGAGCATAGAATAAAGGGCATAGCATACCCGATGCAGCTAAATGTAAGAAACACAATACATAACCTGAAAAGAGGGAAGAAAACGTGAACAAGGTAGATATAAAAATAGGGTGAGAGCAAAAGAAAAATGTTTTCAGGTCATCAATAGGTATTAGGTACCGGTATAAATTGGGAGCATCAGAAGAAGACGAATGCCCGCCAAAGATCCACACATTCCCAACTACAAACCATACTGCAAAGAAGCAATCCAAAGCCATCTTTAATTGGTCCATCACCACGCTTAGCCTGACCAGAGAAATTAGGTCATTGGATAAGCAATTTAATTGACCTATCGAAATGTAATAAAAACTTGCTGCAAACCACTCCTAAATGCACAATTGTTCATACCCTATGTAAAAACAAGAATTTTGATGTCACATGAGGTCATATCAGAATGTCAGCCAGCAGCCTTTGGGTTGTGGGTGGGTGTTGTGGGGTTAGAAAAAGCGAGGGTTTGTTGGTCGTGTTTTGTGTGTGTCTACATTTGTACGGGGTTCAACTTGAGGTATGAGGTTCTGGGATTTTTTTATTTTTTTTAATCACAAAAAAAAAATCTGGGTTAAGATTGTTATTTCTCTCCAAGGTCCATATGAGATTTTCCAATCTGAGTTGATGCATTGACTTGTTGATTCAGGTTCACACACAAACCACAGAATGAACCGAATGTTGAACGAGGAAATATTGGATAAAAGTAAAGGATCCAGCTGAGAACCACATAATATCCCCACAACCCGTATTATAGCTTTACGTTAAAATGTAGAAGAGCTATAAGATTTAAGGTAATCATATTAATGCTCATAACCAGTATATTTTGGATAGAGGCAATATTTGCAACTGCTATGGAGAGAACAAAACACAAGTCACTCATGCAACAAAATACTACTCCCTCCGTTCCTATTTGTTTGTCCCACACTCTCTCTTACCTTTTTTCAAATCAAAAAATTACGTACTTTCGTGTATCATTTTTCAAAAATTTTCGCATCGAATTTGGTGGAAATTTTTTTTAAAATTGATACACGAAAACACTTTATTTTTTCATTTGAAAAGTGGCACGAATTTTCGTAGAGGAAAAACAAATAGGAACGGAGGGAGTATTAAACATATGTTCAAACACAAAACTTGTAACCAAGTACACAGGTTTATCTCCGTTAGTATCTTTTTCGAATTTCGTGTTCTGCCAAATTGAAATCGTAAAGTTTTGAGGGCAAAGTAAAGGCAAAAGTTTTTACCTAGCATTTGGAGCTCCCACTCTTTGACCGTTCCAATTGCCTGAGGATGTATTATGACCAGCTTCTGCTTCTGTGTTCCGATCTAATGAGATAGTTATGTAAGAGCTAGAAACTGATGTAGTATTTCCTTGGGCAGAACCCGGATGTAATCGAGTTGAACCTTGTTCAGTTCCCTGGTTGCGGTGAAGATAACGCCAATAAATGATAGGAAGGCTTACTGCACACCCAACTGCATAACCCACAATCCAAGCAAACAATGGAGTTTGTGGTTTCTCATGTCCTGAGATGGCCAAAACAACGATGGCAGCTATTATCTGAGCTAGAGTGAATACTAGCTCAATGGAAAGCCATAAGACGGTATTAAATGGGTTCCAACGACGACGGCCAGACGCTTCCCCTCTTCTTGTGGTTGGAGAGCTTCTAGAGTTTGAGCCATTCAATGGAGACAAAGGTGGTTGAATGATGGGCATTGGAATGCTACTTGAGGGTCTATCTTCATGATGGGAAAGGGCTGATCCCCTAGGAGAACCATTTTGAGATGAACCTGAAGAGGAAGCATCACCACCCCTTTCTATGTCGATTAAGTGTTCATGATTTTCATTGTTTTCCTCTGGCTCCATGAGCAAAGGGTAACTGTCAGTTGTGTTCTCTTGCCTTGGTTCTTGCATGGAAACAGCCATTTATTCCTGCAACATTGATGGGGAAAAACTCATATGTTTACAGCTATCAAGATGGCCCCCTCTGCATAAAAACCAACAAAAAGTCACATGAATCTTGCTGAACTTTTTCTCTTTCAGAATACCTAATAACAGCAAAACAAATGCTCTACTTAGTTTTTCCAATAGGAAAAGAAATATCTTCAACGAAATACTGGCGTGCTAAAACAATGAAAAAACTTAAATTAGCCTAAAAACTCAATGCTCTTATGCACGATCTTATTGACCAAAAAAATTCTCATACCTCAGAAACCCAAATCATTGCCTGGCAACAGTAAACATGATAAAATACCGGCATATTAACACATATGTTGAAGCTGGAAAAAATTGAATACAGAAATTACAGAATATTCCCAATACTCTACGAAAATCTACGACAACCTATCAATATTAGAACTTAACAAGAATTTCTTTAAAATGAAGCAACAGAAAGTATAAGTAAAACCTAATTAAAAAAAGGATGAACAACAAAATTCGTGAAGCAATACCTTAACTTTGACTGAATCTCAAGTCTAGAACAATGACAAAACCGACCTAAAAGGAACATTCATCTGATGCCCCCTTTGGAAAGGTAAGGAAACAATTTGAAAGAAAAAAAGAAAGAAAGAAAGAATCGCTGACTTGAGCTAAAGCATAATCAAAATGTGAACTTTAATTTCACTTCGGTTTCCCTCGGCTAAATCATAGCCAAAAACCTAAACCCTATATGCAAAGTAATTGTAATTCCTCGAACGCCCAAACCCAATAATCAACAGATTCGAACAATACTAAGTTTGAATGAGTCAAATTCATATGGAACTAGAATAAATTCATGGAAACGTTGACGTACCAATGAAAATTGGAAAACAGGAGGATTAATACGAAAGGTTGAAAAATTACCCGAAACTAACGCCGAGATGGCCAATGGCTAGCGTAATTGAATCTTGTAACTTTCTCTGCTTTCGGTTTTTCCTCGAGAAAATAACGTCATGCCCAATGACAATTCCTTCCACCGTATCGTTTCCGTCTGAGAGAGAGAGAGACAGGTAGAGATTGATCCCAAAAAAAGGCAAGAGGAGAGAGAGAAGAGAGAGACCGTAAATATGTATGCATAGTGTATCGCGTTTATCTATGAGAAGTAATTTTCACACCTCAAAATTGCTAATCACGCTCCTTTTTTGTCTTTTAGAATGACATTTTTGTGTATAAAAATGTCACTAAAAAGCAAAAAAAAATTGTGGTGAACAATTTGAGGCTAGGAAGGTCAATTACCTTATTTATTTGTTTTGGTAATAGCGCTTGCGTTTATTACCAAAAATAGTTCCGACCGACGGGGGCTAGAAATGATTGTGGCAGGTAAAAAGTGCGAGAAAATCCCAATAAATTTCTGGACGCGACTATGCGTACAGAAGACATAGTGCACAGAAAATGTACAAGGACTTTTGTGGCTCATTTTTGGCTTTCACACGAATAATCCAAATCGTTAAATAATTTTAAATACTTTTTTCCACATCCTTGCAAAAATTCAGTTCAATTGGATATGTATAATTGATCGATCCAAAATCCAAGTTTTCATTCATAACTGTTACGAATGAAAACTTAGAGTTTCAGATCAACTAGTTACACAAACGCAATTGAGCTAATTTTTTGCAAGGCCATAAGAAAAAATATTTTGAGATTATTTAACGGTTTGGATTATTTGTTTGAGATCCAAAAGCCATTGTACATTGTATGTGTACTATATCTTCCGTGCCCATAGGTTTTTCGTATTTTGTTCTCAACAACAAAAGGTGCCCGGACCAGTTTAAGCGCATTTATATTATTCTATTCTCCAGTTTAAACAAAAACAAGTTATCCATGCCGGGACTAAGAGATTTATGAGAGATTTCTCTATTGGAACCTGGCCCCAAACAATTTCCAAATTTCAAACTCAAAATATCTTAGATTTACAGGATACAGCTGATCTCTGTTATCACTTGAGATACCCTTTGAAATTGAAAATCTCAATAACTTAAATGTGTTTTGTATTAGGGAAGACAATTTCCCCGTATCCAATGGATACCTGCCATACTCTGCCTCATATAGAGATGGGGTTTATCCAAAAAATTCCTCAATAGTAGTGTGTATGGTGGAATTTCAAAAATACCCACTTGGATATGGAGCGGGTATGATTTTGTTATCCCCACCCCCAAATCCTCGTACCAAGTTATATATATGTGTATGTATGTATATAGGTACAAAGAATCTTGAGTAACATTTACTTGTAGAGCAAATCATGTCAATTACTACCTATTACAAACTACATAATATATTAAAAATATCATTACAACTTCCAATTCCTAAAATGACGTCCTTGCTATATTTTGTTCTTTCATTTTATTTTTTAAAATTTATTTATTTGTCGCTCTATGAAACTTAGAAATTGATGTTTGCTTGGATTGGTTTTTTATTGGACTATTGTTATTTTTGCTACATTAGTGGTTAAAATAAGATAATTTGAAGTTTTTTTACTTTATATTTTTGTTGGTTGAATTATTGGGTTTGCACTTTGGTTTCATTATTGACTTGTTATATATTTTGGTTTGGATATGGGCATATTTGGGAAAACCTCAATATCCAATAGGATGTGGGTTTGGTGTTTTATCTAATATCCCCAGTGGGGATTGGAGCGGGATGGTAAAAGATTCTCCAATTAGGGATGAGAGATAGAATAAGGTCCCTCGATCCATACCCTATCTGTTGTTATCCCTATTTGAGATCTGTATAAAAATTCGAATTTACGTTTTAACTAATTAAAACATAATTTTTAGTCTAACTAATTATTTTTTCTTTAAACAATACTATCTATTTTATTTATCAGTTACTATTAAAATATGATTTTTTTTCAATTCATTATTCTGGCTCCTATTGAGGCCAAAACTTATTTGCAACGGTAGTTAAGCCTTTTGTAATAGTAATTATATATATTGGCGACTATGATTAGGTCCTTTGCGATGGTCCAACTATGTTTTTTGCAACGTTAAATGCACTATTTCAGACGGTAGTTAGGTTTTTTTTGAGGATAATTCTACTATTTTTAATTATAGATATTAAACTTTACAACATTTTTTTATTTATTTTAATTTCATTTTTGCAACGATAAGTGTATTAATGATAATTCTAGTACTATTTATTATGGTAATTAAACTATTTGCAACAGTAATTAGTCTATTGTGAAGGTAAATGTAATTTGCGATGGCAAATAGGTCTTTTTGAGACTGTAAATGTATTCTTGTGGTGAATAGGTGTCAATGTGTCATGACCTAAATCTAGTAAATTTGAACATCGTGATCGGCCAGTGAGTCTGTCTCACCAAAGTCCTCTATCGTCGCAGTTTCTTTTTTTTTTAAAAGAAAATAACTTAATATACGCGGAAGTAAATATAAATAACTACAGTCATTCATTCATTATGTTAACGACAACTTGATTACATTTTCCTTTATTCATTATACGACACATTGTAAACTAAATATTGATACTTGACCCATTCTCCTATTCTTGATTACCTGAAGAGGGAAAATTGCAATATCATAAGCCACTGCTTGTGTGAGATTATGAATTATCAGAATTACATGATCTACCATGGAATTTTAAGAAAAACTTTCCGTCAATAAAGCATAAGTCATAGAATTAGCTTTTCGTGGCTTCAACTATAACCAAAATCATGGCATAATCAGTTTTACATAACTTCAACTGTAACCGAAATTCGTAAATAAGCTTGTATATAACATAACATGCCATAAAAATATATGATATACCATCCGACGATTTCTGTGTCAGATATGAGGGAGCGACCTCCGATGTGCATAAAGTGAATTGATCAATTCAGATGGACATTTGGTCGTGCCATTTTCCATTACACCCTTATAACACCATTCCCACAAGTGTCTTTAACGTACCCCAGACTCAGAGACATCGTCCGGATGTACCGTTAATATTATTTTCATAAACTGCAAAATATCATAATTCCATGGTATATTTGCTACAAAAGAATTTCATATGTTAAAATAAACATTTAATAAGTTGAAAGCATAAATTTTTACGAAAAACTCATGTAATAGAAATAATTCATAACTCACATTTTTGCGTCCGAACTTTACCATAAATCTACTAGGGTGTACCGCGTCCTAGAAGAAAACATCAATTTAGAACTGCTAAAATTGTGGTTGAATCATTGATTCCCAATGATGATTTAATCATAAACTGTATTACAAATTTTGGGCCTGTAATTCCCCTTTTTAATTCATTAGATTAGCTACAAATAGTGGCGTTAAACTTGACCAATTGTTTTTTTAGCTCGATATGTCCTCCTAATAGGTAAACATGATCCACGATAAGTGTTATGGGACAAGAAGGCTGATGCACGGCCCTCGAAACTCCCTATATATTTCGTGATATTCTCGGCTAATTCTATTTTATTTTATTTTTTTAATTAGAGCAAGTCTGATTGAGGCCCGAGAATAATCCTAGTTTTTGTTTTAACTAAATGTTACAGTGATGACATCGGCATCATTTTTGTGCCAAGATTGGTGTCACAAACCCAAGAGTTTAGCTTGAGTTTGATCCGATTCCTAACGGTTTGAACCGAGCCACTAGCTACGTAAATGACTTGGTTCATTTTTAGTCCTAAATTCACTCAACAATCTTAGTGAATAAATTATATATATCAACTTTGCAAATTAATAAACTGATTCGTTTCCGAATTGAAACCATCTTTATCGTCTATCCTTTCCCCTATTTCCCTTTTTGTTGTGAATTAAGGGAGTAATTTGTTCATGTGCATATGTGAGTGTAGTGCCTCGGCAGTGGCAGAGAAGGATTAATTCTTCATATAACAAAAACAAGTGCATGTGTGTATGTGTTGGCAGTAAAGAGAATTAGGATTACTTAGTTTTTCTCATTTTTCTCCTTTTATCTTTTTTCCCTTTCCTCCGTACTCCTCTCTTTCTATTTTGTTCAGGGTGTATGTGATGCGTGTGTGTTGTGTGTGTGTGTTTGATGAATGGAGAGGAAGACCCTGTTTATACTATGGTACCCCATGTCTAGAACCATTTTTCATTAATTCTATAATCCCACAATATCTAATATAATCTAATTAAAATCCAAGAATATCTCATCTTATTTATTGCACCCATTTATTAAGTGTCACATACATAGTTTCCGGAAAACCCTTTACTTGGCCACCAAGCACCCCATAAAAGGGTGCCACCTCGCTTAGTTTCTGGAAAGTCTTTACTTGGGCTCCAAGCTCGTCGCCTCACAGCGACTTATGTTGCATTCTCATGTCCTGATACTGTTAGTAGGGTTGAAATAACGTTCTAAAATGTTCTAAAAAAATCTGACACATACCAAAAAATATGCTCTTTTATTTTATAGGCGTTAAATCACACAAAAATATATTTTCTAATCCTAACGTTCAGCAAATCACCAAAAGTTAATTCTTTTTATCATTTATTAAAAGTTGGGGTGTTACAATAGGTTTTTTGTGGTGGTAATTGGCTTTTCCCGAAGGTAAATGTAGATATTTGGAGTTTTAGTTTTTGAAAAGGGAAACATGGTTAAAAGTTGAAATCAAATTTTTAAAAAAACTTAAAACTTTACTTTGATATATTTTTAATTTTTAATATTTAAACTTTAAACTGAATTAAAAAAAATTAATTGTAAGAAATAAAAAAATAAAAAATAATACTGAAATAAATTAAATTTGTTAGTTAGATTAATTTATTTTTAAATTCCTTTTTTTTACTTTTTAAATTTTTTTATTAATTATTTTTAATTTATCACAAAAGTTATTCTACCAAAATAGTTTGTTTTTTTTTATCAATCTACCAAAATCGTTGATCTGGAAGTAATTGTCACATACCGAAAGTTATTTTACTGCTTCAAATAGTAATTGTTTATGACACGCCCTCATTTTTAAATAACCAAAATACAAATATAATTCACGTGGGATAAATCAAAGTCAAACTAAACTCTGTTGAAAAATTCAAGTCAAATTCACTTTTCCATAACCAAGTTCAACAATCTCCAACTAAGGGTACCCATAACCTCATGCATAATATCAATAATCTCAAAGTTATTACATGTCTCATTTATTGCCAAAAAGATTGGAGAAAGATTGAGTTACAATATCATCTTATAAAATTCTTGATAATGGAGATGAAACAAAAATGACTTCATAATCAGTAATCTCCATGCGATGCAACCACGCGTCAAACATCCAATTCATGCTCCATGTCGTGTACCTGAAAATGATAGGGTGAGCTCACTAGCTCGTAGGGAAAAACCACACTACAACCTCTAGGCATATAAATATGATAAGTGCACATGATATGAGTTGTCATGAGAAAATATGATCAAAAGAACACAACGGAAGCTAAAACAAACGATACGTGTTCAAGAAGTACCCACGTGTCCAAAGTAACGTCAAAGTGTCCAAAATGATTTCAAGGTGTCCCAAGATACCCAAATACATTAAGTTTGTCAAAATCACCAACAAGTGTAACACGTGTTCAAAAATCGTATCCCAATATCCAATGTTAATCAAAATACTATAAGTATCCCAAAACATTTTCATTTTCAACTTTGTCATACAATCAACCATTAAATTTAATAGGGAATGAATCCCTCGGCCGGATTTCGTGAGCTCCGTGCATTGCTGCCGGATTTCATGGGCTCCGTGGACCCCTTGTGGATTTCATAGACTCTGTACACCCATGGCTAGGGACACCAAACGGGTGATCCCTAGAGTCATTAAACCATTTTTATCATCTCAAAACATTTAGTTCTTCAAAACATTTCTATGTATCCCATTTATTTCAAAATATCACAATTTTCGCCAAATGGGCCAACCAATTCAACATGTTTTGTATCCGATACGTATAACGAATTGTCCAACATAATCACGTGTCGAATAACATAGTTTAATGATTTCAAAATGGTTTTGGGGATTACTACGTTGCTATATGTCGAGTATGCGAAGATACGGACAATTGGAGGCCAAACGGACGTCAAAGGGTGGCCGGAAACCACCTAGGAAATTGGGGCAGCTGCTGAAAAACAGGGGCTGCAGCTAAAAACAGGGCCAACAGTACAGATTTTTCACCATAGATGTGTGAAATTTCAACCCAAATGCAAATGTTATAGTTTAGGCCCAAAGTAGAGATGCTATGCGACAATTAAACATAAAGGTAGATTAATTTCACTCATAATTTCATCAATCAACAACTAATTTCGTAGATTACAAAATCAAAGTGAGAAAAACCCACACAAAGAGGGAAATCATGATTTTCAAAGGAATTAAAGCCAAGAACAAAGTATGTACACTAAATCACAAGTATATAACTACAGGAGATAGTAATTGTTTCTCTGCCTCAAGGATGTGCTTGAAAAATGAAGGTGAGTAAAACCCTAGGTGTAGAAAATTCAAAATCCCGAAATGTGAGCTTCCGGTGCAAATCCAAAGTGATCTGAGCTCCCCACGACGCGTAGAACATTAAAATAGCTTTAGTTCTTGAAGTGGTCAAGAGAGGAGGGAGAGATTTGAGCTTGGAAGGTGTAACAATGGAGGAGAGAGAGGAGAGAGAGGGGCTGGTCGGGTGGGGAGGGAGAGGAGAGAGTTATGTTTTGATTTTTGCAAACTTACCCCTATACAAGTCTAATAAAATCATCTAATTATACCTCACACCCAAATGTCAGTTGCATATATAATATGTGACCCCACCACTTATTTTCACAAACCAAACTTAAGTAAAGATTTTTCTTTACTTTAATTTATTTATGAAAATA
This sequence comes from Vaccinium macrocarpon, assembly GCA_022606695.1. Taxonomy (NCBI): domain Eukaryota; kingdom Viridiplantae; phylum Streptophyta; class Magnoliopsida; order Ericales; family Ericaceae; genus Vaccinium; species Vaccinium macrocarpon. Next base: position 3,114,953 of record CM040171.1, on the reverse strand, counting down.
AGGAAGTACCCCCATTTGGAAACAATGATATTTTCAAAATTTTAAAATTTTAATCACATCAAAATCTCATTCCCTCACTTTTAGTACAAAACCGAAAATGACACATTTTTCTCCGAAAAAATAGGTGAAAGATGACTTTGCTTTTAAAATAACTTCCAATTACGTTGTGATTAGAAAAATTCAATGAATAATTACCTGGATTTTTTATCGGCTAAATCGAAACTTCTCGAAAAAGTGATTTTTTTCATACGGGTCTTTACAGTTTACTCCCTCCGTCCCAATTTCTTGGCCCTTTTTGGGGAAGTGAGTTTTTAAGGGGTGTGAAAACTTTGTATTGACTTTTCTATTTTGCCCATAAATCCAGTCAATATTACTGTGACCAAATTTGTGAGGCTAATTTATTATATGAAAGTCAAAACATATTTAATATGGATGTTGTTTGACAGATATCAATTAGTTTTATTATACAAAATTTTCAAAATCATAAAAACCATTATAAAATAAAAGATAATAAACTAGTCAATTAAGATGGGAAAAATACTTTTTAAGGGTAAAATTGGAAAGTGAACTAATTTTGATAGATGTTTTTGGAAGTAGAACAAATATTTTGAAACATCTCAAAATAAAAAAAAAAAGACTAAGAAATTGGGACGGAGGGAGTACCTAGTTTGGTGAATAAACCAAATCAAACCAATATTAACATTTAAAAAAAGTACTACGGTTTTTCAATGCAGCCCATTGGACTCAAGAATGGGTTCAGCTCATTGATCTTTTTATGCAGCCTGTTAGCCCCCAAAAAATCTCTTTCCGAACTTCGACAGTTGTGAATTGGGCCTACATGATGGGCTTAATAAGAACTCTGAAACAAGTTCTGTAAAATGCCTATGGGTTATAGATTTCTTCAATACTCCATTTGATTTCTCCAATAACTTATACGAGAGGTTGTCCCTTTCGACCTAATTTTTTTGCATCAGATTTGGATTCAATTTTTAAAGAATATTATATATTATGCATAGACCAAAGTTGAAAAAAAATCATATGAGACGATGAAATTAAAAAAGACATACTACTGTCTTTTGGTCTCTTTTGTTGTCTCATGTGAATTTTTTTCAACTTTAATCTATATATGTATACTTTTTCGATTTGTCTCATTGAGCCGAAGAATGTAGTAATACAGTAAGAATCACACCCAAATCTAGTAAAATAGAGAAAATAACAGTGTAAAAAAACCTTGAAAAGTTAGGCTAAAGGGTGTACGCAATTAGCAAAATGATGGATTAGGTAGAGAAAAAGTTATAGTTTATTCAAATCCTTGGATAGTTATGATGTATTATCGCGGTGAGAAATTTCAAGTAAAATCCATCACACTCGATGAGGAAATTCACATCTAGTAAGTCAATACGACAATATTCCAGCCTAAACCCAAGGGGTTGGCTTGCTAGAACGGGACTTAGGCGTTTGCTCCTTTTCGAGTTTTTAGATTCAATTATTTTTGTCAGCTACTCTTTGGGTCATCTCACTCCACTCCCAAGCGTGTAAAAATGTTATGCGAGAGATTACAAGGACTAATCCAAGATGCACGTAAACTAGCCCGAAACATTCTGCATTGCCAAATAAATATAAAAAAAGTATTCCATCCTAAAATTAGCTATTCGTATAGCATAATAAAATCCGAATGGCTTCTTTCATTTGCAACCTATGGCTATGTTAGATAAAACTGAAAAACTAAAAGCTAAAAACTGAAAATTAAGTACGAAAAACTGAATGTTGATTTTTTTAGGCTAAAAAGCTGTTTGATAAAACATATTAAACACTGAATTTTAATATATATATATATATAGAGTAGTGATCTAGTTCGGGAATCCCGGATCTGGGACTCCACTTTTCCGATATTTTTTTGACGATCCGAGCCGTCCAATGTGTTCAAAAGGTGTTTTCAAGGGTCCACGCGGGAAATCTTCAAAAAACAATACCGGGAAGGGTTTCATCCAAGTAGTTTTTCGCAACCAAAAACAATTTTTAAAAGCATCAAAACACCGAAAAAGCTTCAATCCGGGAAATCCGGAATCCTTGACTAGATCGCCGGTGTATATATATATATATTTGGTTCTAATTGTGTCTTAATTTTACTAATGGTCATCATGTATTTGTGGTAGTGGTGAAGTAGTGATTGAGAGGTGGTGAGGGTGGCAAGGTGGTGGCGGTAGTAGAGTAATGGTGGTGATGGAATGATGGTGAGTTGTGGTGGCAGTAGAGTAATAGTGGTGGTGGTATGATGGTTATAGCGTGGTGGTGGTGGAGGACGAGGAGTGGTGGTGGTGGTGAAGTGATGGCAATGACATGACAATAGTGGTGGTAGTATATGGGTAACCGGTGATAGTTTGGCGGCGGTGGCGGTGCAATGGTGGTGGTTGTGGTGGTAGCGACATGGCGGCGGCGGTGCGATGGTGGTGGTGGTGATAGTGGTTGTGGTAGTGGTCGTGGAGTGATGGTGGTGATGATAGTAGCGGTATGATAGTTGATTGTAAACACATATGAATTCAGCCATAATTAAGAAGCTCAAAACTACTTAATTTTTATTAATTTTTTAGCCTACATTTTAAGTGACACTTAATCTGTTAAGTAACATAAAATGTAGTTATCAAATCTATTTAATGACTTATTACTTAATTAATTCAATTTTAAGTGTTGAATTTGTATTATCAAACAAGGCCTAGTAGCCATCCATTTGCTTGTTAGGCGGCAGCCTTGTAAAAAAGTTGGCATCTAGGGATAGGATGTTAATGACCTACTCTTTCAAGTTTCATGGGTTTTTTTTTTTTGGTTGGGATCTTTATGTTTTTACATTTTGTATTTTCCTTTTTTACATTTTTGACTTTTTAGATTATGGCTATAATGAATTACGAATTTGTAAAGTGTTTGAGATATATTTGCAGAATATATTTTATAATAGGAGTATTGTTTGTGAGATATGTGCAAAATACATCATATAGACATTTTTATTAATAAAATAGGAATAATAGAAAATGAAAAGTCAAAAAACTCATATTCCCTACTTTTGATTTCTTTTCTCTAAACCCAAAAATCAACAAACTTATTTTCACAGAATATGTTCTAGTTATGGTGTGCCAACTACATAGAGCTCTGTAAGTAGAAAATGAAAAAATCAAAACGCAAAAAATAAGTAACCAAACACCCTTTGCAGACTAGGTTAAAAAAAAGAAAAGAAAAAAGATTACATCTTAACATACCCCGTGCCCGTGGCATGTCGGATCGTCCTCCCTTTTTGCTTCCAAGTTCAATCTTCCCATTTCCCCCTTTTTCTTTCTTCTTGGGAACATTGTTTTTTGTTTTTTTCATTTTATTTTTTGGCCTTTTAAATTATGGTAAAAATATCATTGAATCTGCAGATCGTTTGGAAAAAATGTGCAAAATTCATTATGAACAAGAGAATATTCTGGAGATATATGCAAAATACACCTCATAAGTTTTTTTATACAACCAAAATGTGAAAAATGAGAATGAGAATGGGAAAAATATCTCCAACCCTATGTTTGGCTTCTCTTCTCCTTCATCAGAAAACGAGAATGCATTTCATAAAATGCTTTTAGGCTTTGGTCTCCCAAACAGTAAAAAGTAGAAAAACAAAAAATGAAAATGCAAAAAAGAGAGTGCCAAACACACCCTAAGAGGTGTTTTAGCATAAATAATCCAAATGGACATAATTTTTTAGTCTGGTTCAAAGTTTTTTATTTTTAGATTTCTTTTATCGAGACTAACTAAATGATCCACAAAAAATGAGCGCAAAACTAACAAATGCAGATTTTTTTTGAAGAAGAAGAATAGAAAAAAGCCAAAACACCCCTAATTAGAATTGAAGCAAGTTTGTTGAAAGATTCATTTGCCCTCGCTCTTACCACAAATCTTCGTTTTTATCTTTACTTTTCAAAAACTTGTTCATTTTTTTCTCAAGCTTAAATTTTCAGTCAAAATCTATGAATTTAACCATTTTAATATTGAATTAGAAACATTGGAGCCCCAATTTCCATATGAGAATCTACCAATGTTTTTTTTCTTTTTCTTTTTCCATTTTCACAATACAACAAATTTGATATAGTAACTTTTTAAATTTTCAAGATACAGCTTACTCGGATTCTTGTCATACTATTTGACAACTAACTTGGGATTCGCCTAAGCCTGGTTTGATCCGCGGAGTAACTGTCTAGGATATGATTAACTCTACCAATTCTTGAATTATATACAATGCTAGGATTAAACAACAAAGATGATATTGTTTCCGAAAATATTCGAACTATATTAGAATTGTTCTCAAAAAGTATTTTCAAAATAAAAATCTTCATTTTTTTTCAAACAATGTTTCTCTTTCAAAAAGAGATAATCTTATTTACGGATCCTTCGTAAATAGGGGGTTTCTTGTAGAAGAAATCTTTCTGGCGTCCCATCCAGAGATCCGGCGGTTCGGTCCCGTCGCACAAATTTTTTTTTTTTTAAACTGCGGTGCATTTTAAGGAGAAGAGAGGTGTGCGGTAAAGCCCGTTGAATACCTGGGATGGGCGGTAAGAATTTCTTTAGAAACTCCTTATTTATGGAGCATCCGTAGATAAGATTATCTCTTTCAAGAAACCGTTTTCGAACAAATATTTTCCAAAAGAAGTTTGATTTGATTGTCTGATTTGACCCCTAGGAAAGGTTTCCGATTCCGGGTTCCGAGTTTGTCCTAAATATTATGATTTGTCGTAATTAAGTCTAATTTGACCCTTAGCAAAGGTTTCAATTCCGGGTTCCGAGTTTGTCCTAATTAGGGAGAACCTACGGGGGTTGTGCATCTTTATGCATAACACCATGCTGTGCAGCCCCATGCTCGGCTGTATTGGCATTTTTTCATTGATCGGAGACATTCACTGCGTAGAGCTCGTCAAGTATTACAAGTGTGTCAAAAATTAACTCAATCGGATATCTTTAAGTGACTCACCGAACCACAAATAACTTGAAAAAATGGTTTTGATCCAACGTTTGTGTCCATTTGTGTTTCATTTATTTTCAAAGTATTTGAGTTCCGATGACAAACTTAAAGATATCCGATCGATTTGATTTTTGTTACACTTACAATACTCGACGAGGTCTACGTGGTGAATGTCTCCGATCATTAGAACAATGCCGTCGCGGCTACTTTATGGCTGCACAGCACCCCCTCAGTCCTAATTAGGGTTTGTCGTAATTAGTCGACAACGAGAGTTCTATTCAACATCATACTACCATTAATTGTTTGTTATTAATTGTTTGTTATTACTACATGTGAAACAATTTCAATGAACTAATTTTGAGTACAGATCTACATCAAATTAAAAGCTTCACCGCCACCACCCAACAATATTGAGAGGTGCCTTTCTGGCTGGAAATGTGCTATGTTGGCTAATAAAGGGGTGGCAAAATGGACCACTTTGGCCACCAAACACCTACATACACATGCTTGCATACCTATCAACTCATGGTGAGCTGGTGGCTAATGACTTGTTAGATTTGTAGCTTTGAGAGTTTATTAGCACGTTCACATTTTGTTGGAGTTTGTTAGATTATCTGGGTATTTCATTACTATTTTTCTTCTTGACTAGCATTTTATCTATTTTAGAGACTAATAGGAAATACTATGAAACTTCTGCAAAATGTGCGTTAGGTCATGCCTATATTGGGATAAAAGACATCAACTACCTTTTACTTTTCTCGTTTTGTATCAGATGGACGATTAGTTTGGTTTTGTACAAGATACTAATTTGTATTGACTTGCATATTGTGAGTGCCGTTAGACTTCACTTTCATATAAAAATAAAATAAAAATCAGTGGATGACATCATGTGTTTTTTGGTTCAACTAACTGTCAGCTACCAACATTAATAGCTTTATACGTCCAATAGGGTTTTTCCACGTTAAAATAATTTGGGTTCAGATCCTCTCATGTCCAAATTTAGATTATACATTACTTTTAATTAATAGTTCGAATTTGCTCAAAAACTTTTATCGGTAATAATAATCCAAACCGTACACTACTTTTAACAAACAGTTTAGATTTAAAATTTCTCGTTTGGTCCAAATTAAAGACTGGAGAGAAGAGAGTGGATCTTCTATCCCCAAAACTCCTTGTCCAGTCTATCTGAGTAATCAATGTCTCATATTAAAAGATGAACATGTATGACTCATATTTGTTTGAAGTGGGATGAAATCCGAGCCATTAATTACTCAGATGAAAGGAACATGAAATTTAGGACAACGAATTTGCTAACGGGAGAGAATCCAATTCCAAATTGAAAATGGATTAAAGAGATTGAATGACAAGCCAATTATGGTTGTCTTTCACCTGTCAATTGGATACATATCCCCATCCATATCAATGATATCACATGACTTATTATATTATGTAACCGTTTGAATTAATGCAATCAATGGCCCCCTTTTTTCTTTTTCTTTTTTTCATTCATCAATCCTAATCTATTATACATGGGGAGGGAGAGTGAGACTCGATATCGGGATGCAGTGTGTGGCCCCCTTTTCAATTAGTGATATGTTATATATTACAAGGATGGAGCAATGGGGTTGATGGAGGTGATTAATTCCCACCCTAATTGTTATATATTTTTTTATTGGGAAAATATAGTATAAGACAATACATAAGCGGTAAACATATGGGTACAGAGGGAGATGTCTAAAAAATGTACCAATCGTGTTTGGGGACTAACTCTTAGGTCTCACACGAGTGATCTGAACTGTTCAGTGTTCTTAAAACATTTTTCAGGGGAAGGCTCACAAAATTTCAGTTCAATCGGAAAATTAGAAGTGCTCGAACCAAAATCCCACCGTTTCAATAAAAAATTTCATCTCCCTCTATACCCCTAGTCGGGTCCATACATAAGTCCGCAAATAATTGTGTTTTTATATATTTTTGACATCAAGCGGTGTGAGAATTACATTCAACGAGATTATATTTTTCTAAATGGCTGTTCTAGTATTCGCCCATTGGGCGTATCCTAAGAATTGAATTTCGCCCACCAATGCATTACTGGTCCTCTTTGTACTTCATCTAAAACAGTCATTCAAGCCAGAACTATACCCTTCACCGTTTTTTTTTTAAACTGCATTCACATTTTTTAGAGTATTTGCTCTAAATTTTGCTTTCTGTGGTATATATGACAAAAATAAAATAAAATGTGGCATATGGTTTTAGATCCCTGAGAGATTTTTTGATATACTCAATTCTTCACATTTTCTATTAAAAATATTACAAATTAAAAATAATAGATAATTTTTTTCGAGAGGTTCCAAAAGTTTGAAAACAGACAAATAAATTGGGATGGTAAGAGTATATCAAATGTGGGATGGTAAGAGTATATCAAATGGCCTGGATATCTAAATACTGCTTTTTGTTGCCCTACTATTTAACCAAAGTTTGCTTAAAAAACGACAAATTTTCATTGAACCCAACGTTGCTTAAAAATTTAACCAAAAGAATTTGAATCTAAAGTTCATCTCGTTTGCTGACTTTTTTTTCTTTTTTTTTGTCTAAGGTCTCGTTTCACTAAGTGGACCTTTAATTTTTCACGCTTTGTGAGAAAAGTTATTCTCGTCTCTAGGGACCAATAGAGGTTATGTCTAGTCGTTCCATTCATTCCAAATTACTAGTCACTTTTGAAAAGGAAATTAATTATCTCACTCTAAAAATTAATGGAGGCACTCCAAGCAACAGTGATTTTTCAAAACCACCGTTTTGCAAGTTTTAATTTTACTTCAGGCACTCCAAATTTTTTTTACCTGTTCTTCTCCTCTACCTTCTCTATTTACGCCTAACGGAAGAAGAAAAATGGACACCCAACTAAACCCTAGCCGTTAAGCGCTGCTCTTTGTTACCTTTCGTGGCCGATAGTTGCTCCCGATGGTCGTCTTTGGCTTGCATTCTATTCCATCAGGTTATTGATTATATCTTTCTTTGTTGCATCTAGCGTGATCAATATGCAAATTATAAGGGTTGTGTTCGGTTAATAGTTTTAGTTTAATTTACTTTAGTTTTGATGATGTAAGTAGATGTAATAAATGGAGAGAGATATAGAGAAAAGTGAGAAAAATGATGATGTCAGCAAAACAGAAATGCCCCAAAACTAGAGCAAAGTTGTAAACCAAACATGCCCAGGGGTAACCTCTGGCACCAACTATGAGCATTAATAAAAACAAAAAAGATTCCTATTATGAAGAATGGAAATTTCTGTTAGGAGTGCAAAAGTGCCTACGTCATAAAAGGGAGTCCAAAATCAGCTCCCTTTTGAAAATTCTAACTTTTTAAGGAATTGCATTCAATAAATGCATTAACTTTAAACAGATTCTTTAATTTTCAACAATGCCCTTTATATTTTAACTTTTAAATAAAATAATCGTTGTTGGTAAATAAGTTATTTTGGAAGATTCAATATTTTTTTTTCACTTTTTAAAGAGGATTAATAATTTTAAACATCCCAAAATAATATAAGGGACAAGTAATTTGAAACTTAGGATGTAAAACGGAAGAGTAAAATAAAGGGAAAAAAAAAGGGGTGATACTAATGCCAAAACTGTTTTTGTTTATGCCAAAATTCTAGTGCTTAAAATTATTGTACCATGTGCAAAGTATAAACCTTTTATGCAATTTAATTTTGTCACAAATAATTTTTTTTTTGACATTATCATTTAAAAAAAAAAGAGAAGGGAAAAGCTAATTTTGTGGGAAAAGGCCGTCTCTCTCTTGTTTTTATGTACGGAGTATTTTGTGTATCTCACGTGAGAGAGGAGAAGGTTATTTCTGTCATTTGAGAGTTACCACTTTTACCATTGTTGCCCTGCCACGCACTGGCAGATTAGGTACAAGTATCTAAGGGTGGGGACACACTTAGAGCATCTCCTACTCATCTCTCACTCTTTCTCCATTTTGGAGACTCAAAAAAATATATTTTATTCAAAAAACAAATATGGAGAATCAACAACTCCAACCTCAGTTCTTCATTTTTCATCTTGCAAATTTTCCTCCAAAATTTTACTTGTATTCCCATTTCAAATTTCAATCAAAGTACTCCTTCTGTGTTTAAATTAATTATTGGTATTATTAAACATAGTATTAGTAATATGAAAGACCACCATTTTGGTATTGGCTGAAATAGGTATAATCACCATAATTTCATTTTTTGTCCTTTTTTTTTTTGAACTGGTTATTTTTTGTCCTTGTCCATGAATTCTTTTTCTTGAATTTCAAGTAAATGAAAAAAAAAATAAAAAAGACATAGGAGGCAAGTGGTGTAAATGAAAAAAAAATTGTGAGAGTTGAAATAGTTTGAATTTACATTTAGGGTAATTTCAAAGTTTATTTATATCTATTTAATATTAGACTCATTTTGAAGATACTATTAATATCTTTTCAATGATATCAATTTTATAAAAATTGAGTGTATAATGTAAAAGTTATATGTCATTGAAGAATATTTAGCAAAAAATAAATAGGATATGACTGGTATTTTAATTTGTTATCAATTGATACAAAAGATAAAATAGTAATTTTAAGAGAAATGAGAGAAATGGAGATGGGTTTCCATTTGGTGGGAGATTCTCCAAATATGGAAGATGAGAGTTGAATCTCCATTTTGAAGACCCTAAATAGAGATGGGTTGGAGGGCATAGATTCTCCAAAATGGAGATTTGGTGCTTCAAAATGGAGATTTGGAGATGGGTAGGAGATGCTCTTATAATCAGCGCTATGGGCGGATCCTATAATTTGCCTTTTCTGAATAGCATACATTAAATAAGTTAATAATAGTACCTTAATCATGTGAGGTCCGTAATAACAATATCAAGCTTAATGCATAACAAGATACTAACAACAAAAGGCTATTATACTCCGTATAGAATCTGTAGTCTATTTTCGCCTTTAGAGCATTCTCATCAGGCTCAATAAAAATTAGGCCAAATTTAACCTCAAAAACACATTTTATAAATTAACAAGTCACTTTTTCAAAAATTCACAAAATCAGACTCTCTGTTTAGGAAGTCAGGAGAGAGAATTGCTTTAATCTGTGAATAGTGTCTCAAAGGATTTACCGAGTTACTGTAATAAAGTTATAACTTTTGCAGATTTATAAAAAAATTGTTGAGTTTGATTTTGGAGGATTTTTTCCCCTTTCCCTCAACAACTTAGCCATCAGGGGGATTTGCCTCTCCTGATGAGATGCTCTTAGCAACATTAATTTGACTCTTTGACCTCTCAATAGCGAGAGTACAATAGTTGTCTACCCTTAGAGCATCCTTATCAGGCTTAACAAAAATTGAGCCAAATTTAACCACAAAAACACATTTTAGAATTTAGCAAATCACTTTATCAAAAACTCAAAAAATCAGACTTTCTATCCAAATTTTACTATATTAAACTATTCCCCTCAAATCTTAAAAAAAAAATATATAAAAGAAAGAAACCTGACTCTTTCTCTATTGGAAAGTGCAGTGGTACATTTACCATTTAAATATCTCCCTCACCACAAACACTTAGCCACGTGTAATAAACCCCACCCTCTCTCCTGTTCACCTCTCTATCTCTCTTTTGACGCAACCTCCCTCCCTCCCCCCTAGCGCACAAAACTCGGGAAAAACTACCGAATAAAACAATAAAAAAACAAAAGGCAAAGGCTAACCCGTCAACAGTGCCATTAGTCCAATATTGAGTTACTATAGCGCAATTGCAATTTTTGCAAATTAGCCAAATATTTGTTGAGACTAATTTTTGGGTGTTTTTTTCACTTGAACTCAGCAAAATAACCATTTTGCCAAAGTAACAATCCTGATGAGGATGCTCTTAGTGGTTTATTTTTTATTTTTAGGTCTAAGGATTTTAAATCTTTGTTTTGAAAGTTAAACCATAAAAAACAAAAAAAAACTGGGGCACAAAAAGTTTTGAAATGTAACACAATGTCATAATGTATCACAAAAACATATTTTTGAAACAAGTCAAGTCATTTCATTAGAAATGTCATCCAGCAACGATTACATTAAAAGACAAGAATGAAACCAAAACTATTAACAATTGAAATGAGCACAACATGGTAAGACTTTCAAGGGCCATCGGCTCGTAGACACACCTGCCTAAGCAGACTCGATACCTTCGGGACGGGGTGATAAATCCTATCAAAGGTTAGCAGTAGAGAATCCAAGCGGATACCCAGCACAATCCGTTAAACACTACTGCGCAGACATTACTATAATACTGGTTAAAGATGACACCAAAAATTGAAACAATGATAGTTTTTGTAAAACTGTTAATTGAAAATACGAGGGTAGAGTTTTGATGCCAATCTATTCTAAAAACTATCATCTTTGGGATATAAGATGACAAATTATAATAAAAGTAACATTATTATCTATTTCTTTAATATCAGTTTTTGCTTAGAATTGACATTAAAACAATGCACTTCCAGAAGCCCGTATGGATATCCTTTGAATTTTAGTTTTCCTTAAAAGTGACATTGAAACTAAGCCCTTTTAATGTCAGTTTTAATTAGAACCGACGTTGAAGTTGATCGTAAAAAATGATTGTCAAAAAGTGTCATTAAACGTATAAGATGACCGTTTAAATATTAAATCTAAAACTGACATAAAAAGTACTCAGTTTCAAAATTTTCGAAAATATAGTATAAATATTTTTGTTGGTCTTTTATCAACAACAAGTGTGCTAGCGTAGTTGGTAACATGCGCGTGCACAAGGAAGTCAAGGTCTTGAGTTCGAGTCTTAGGGCAAGCAAATATTAGCTAACCACACAAGTGCTACGTAGGCGCCACACAAGTGCCAGGAGGGTGCCATGTGAACTCCACTGGGCGGTCATGCGAGGGCGGCCACACAAGAGTCACGTGTTTGAACTAAAATTGGAATATTTTATTTTTTTAGAATGGAGGATAGATAATATGACAGTTTAAAACAGTCATCATTGATTGTAAAGATGACAGGTTTACATTGTCATCTTATTGCAAAGATGATAGGTTTAAACCGTCATCTTATATGTTTCAATGACCTTTTTTGACTATCATAACAAATATAGACTTTTAATGTCACTGTGATTCATGGCACCTTTTAACTGTCATAGTTTAATGTTTTTGTAGTAGTGAGATGCAATCAAAGGAAACCAACAAACAAAGCAAATAAAAACAATAAAAAAAATAACAAATCTGTTCGATCAAGCGCCTCACCGAGTTCAATTGGTATGGACCGAGTAGCAGACCCGCCTTTCTCCGGGATGAAAAACAAGCTCCAAGGCCGGTTGCCTGCGGATCTGAAGCTTTATTGGCCGGAAGGGCCAAACCACCCGAGTTCAACCCATCGTCAGATATACCGCAAAGCTATTGAATCAGACAACGGAGAAAGGTTTAGAGATGGAGAAACGGTGGGTGATGGTGGCAGTTGGTGGAGGTGGGGATTGGTGGCGGCTGGTGGAGGTGGAGAATGGAAGGGGTTGGTGGTGGCTGGAGGAGAGCTAGAGGTAGATCGGCAGTGGGTTGAAAGTCGGTGGCCGGCAGTAGGAAAAAAGCGGGGGTGGGGTGCGAGGGTGGCAATCCCACAACAAAGATCAAAACAGAGAAGGGAGGAGAGGGGGAGTGATGGAGGAAGAGATCTACCGTGAAAGAGGTCGGAAGGTGGGGCGGTGGCTATGGAGGGATGAAACCCTAGATCTCTACTCTAGAGAGAGAAAGAGGAGACCCAGCTCCTAGAGTTATCACAAAAACATAATCCCTCCGCCCCCTTTTGGGAAATCGTGCATTTTGGATGCAAAAAATGATGGGTTTACAAAAATTATTTTTTAGAAAAATCTACACTATTTTTTTTTACTCAATGAGATCTTTAAATTGGTATAAAAAATTTTGAAAAGAAAAGAATGCTTATATGTCATTTTTTGGGTGTAAAATGTATGGATTCCCAAAAAGAGAGAACAATTTAGGATGGAGGGAGTATCAAAGTAAAGGTTAAGAGAGGTAGAATCAGAACAATTGAAGTGACTAAGGGAGAGTTCAGTCCCTTCGGCTGGGGGACATTCCTTAAAATTAGAACGATATAGAAAAGCGAGAGGTGAGAGATTAAACCGATCAAACTTCTTTCCCAAACTTTTGTGTTTTAGAAATTGACATTGCATGAAATCCATATGTTCGTATATACAAGTAATTTTCCCGTAAGCGAATCACTTTTACTGGAAAAATTACACGTCGAGGTGTAATTTTAAACAAAAATGAAACATTAATCGAGTTATGTCATTGAAATTTCAACTTGCAATCTCTGGAAACTTACATTTATTTATTGGATGAGCAACAACCAATTGCCAATGAGAATTTTTTTTTTTTAAACAAAAAGGCAGAAGATTTTATTCATCCATAAGTAAACGCCTAAACATCAGATAAAAAGGAATCCCCATGGGTGAAGGTTGGGGAACAGGGATAGTGTTGTACCTAAAGGGAATAGCATGGATTGTGTCGATCATGGTCGTCCGTGATCAACCATGGAAGGCTCAGATTTGTTAAACAACAAACAGTTTAGATTTGTTTGGATAAAATATGATCTGAGCCGTTCATGGCTGACCACGGACTACCGTGATCGTCCAGCATCTATGTTGTCCACAAAGGAACAACACCTACCCCGTGTCTGCAAATTGGATGTCCACAATTCGCCAATTCGGAGAACCCAAGAGAGAGGGCTTTCTTAGCACATTCGTGTGCCACGCCCTATTACATAGTCTACTAGCAAACATAAACGAAGAAGATTCAAAAGATTCGAAACCATTCTTGAGGGAAACACAATCCTCCACGACCGCCGCAATATCCGAAAACCCCCCCATTTACTGATCTGCTACCATATATGTGACATAACGTAATCCTCCTACATATATATAGACCCACCTAATGTGAGAGAACGTTAAAAATAATAACCATTGTATTGAAATTTTTTTTGAAACGAAACTTGGACCAAATTAATTGGTGGGGGAACTTGGCTTACTTATCGTGAACTTAACGGGTCTTACAAGAATTTGGTTTTCAATGAAAAGGTCAACTTCTAATAAAATACTGCAAAACGGTATAAATTGTTGAACTACCTCTAATAATCCAATTGTTTGACCATAAAGATCCGCCCCTACTTTGGTTAATACTAAATTGACTAGGCAGCCGCCCTATATTTTAAGCAAGCACCCTATACATTCTCATTTTCTTATTTTTTCTTTCTGCTTTTCTAATAAAAAAAGAGCATTTGTACTCTCTCTTATGTGTAGTTACTAGCGAATTGCCCGTATCTGAAGGCACAACGTAACGTAATCTGAAATGCAATCTTTATGAATTACCTAAACGCTTCTTCTGACTCCTCGCCAATTAACCCATTTCCTTCTCATTACGATATGTAATTAGTTTCAAATAGGGCTCATCATTTGGCCGTTCGAAAAAACAAAATAAATAGGGCTCATTTATTTAAGAAGTGAATTTCTAGAAAAATAGAGCTTTTTCACAGCAGTGAAACTACAGTGTAGAACCACTGAAGAAACAAATATAGTAGTAGGAGCTATTGAAAAAATATATATGAACGTATAACCGACGAAACTTTTGTTAAGAGAACTTGCATGTGTTTTGGTCCCACCCACTAATAAAACAAATAAAAGAGAAAATTGGAAACTTATTTTGATTAGGAAAATGCTAACTTACATGTGCTGAATGGGCACCATGTTAAATTTGAAAAAAATATTTTAAAATGTGTGAAAAGTGTATAAAAGCAGGTGTAAATGTATTAAAAAGTGTAAAAGTGTATTGAAGTTCGCGTTTTTTTTTTTTTTGTGTGTGCGCCCAATGAACACAGAATAGCAAGACCCTTTTGATTAACATAAGATACTTATATTAAGCTAACATAATTTGCACATAACTAACCCAAGAATCCTCGCTTTTTCGACCCTATAGCCTTCCCGGCCAATAAATAGCCAAGGAAGGCAAAGAGTTGAAATAGGGATCGATGGAGTGATCCCGTCTTTAATTGTGCTCCAAATTGCTTACACTTGAAAAAATAAACTGAGTAAAACTTTGTTCAAAGATATTGAGATTGGATAACATGCATATGAACAAAGTATCAACATGCTCACCTGCAAGATAAAAAAAAAAAGTGCCCACGTAACACCGAGGGATTACTTAGTTTCATGTGAGGAAAGTGTGAAAGGTAACATGAAAGGGCAATTAGTATTTCTAAATTGAAATTCTATAAATGTGGGCACATGAAAGGGCAATTAGTATTTCTAAATTGAAATTCTATAAATGTGGGCACATGAAAGGGCATTTGGGTAAAGTAAAAGTTGTTTGGAGTAGTGCTAATGTCAAAACTCCAATGCATGAAATGTTTGTACTCATGTAGTACAAGTTTTTTATACATTGAAATTTTGGCACAATAAAAAACAATTCTGGAATTATCACTACCCTTTGTCTTTGTCTGGAGTGGCAAATTTCTTCAAAAATATTTCCTCATACTGGCACTTAAGCCATGGTTTGGTGTTGCTGGTGCCTTCCTTTATGTTGAATGGGATCAGTGGCGGATCCGGGAGTTGAAATCGGAGGGGGATGAATTATGAAAAAATTATGGTTCGATGATTTTTTCTAGACTAAATTAAGTCATTTGAGTTTTTATGGGACTATTTTGATAAATTAAAAAAATTAATCTCGAGTATTGTTGTTATTATATCATTCAATAAACACAGTATTATTATTGTATGGTATCATTCACTATAATTTAGTGTCCTCAAAATGAAAATGATTCTTACTTTTTAATTATTATTTTTAAACATCTAAAAAAAAAATATATCGTAAAATATACTCTAAAATAAGAAATTTGGGAGACTGGGGCCGCCCAGCCTTGATGTAGCTCCGCCGCTGAGTCGGATGGATTCTATATTTTTTCCCCCTACTCTATCTGTGCTTTATTTCCCTAGGGTTAGTTTGGTGGTACCAATCCTTGAACTCAAGACCTGTGGTTTTAATTTCAAATCAATTAGCCAACAAGCTAGAAGGACCGGTTCCCCTAGGATTAATTGAGTTTGGGTGGTTGTATTTATCAAGGGTCAAAGTTTTCTTTTAATTTATCTGTTTTGAGGAATCGGTTTTATGTTACCAGTGTATGCGAAGGGGTTGGCCTAGTGGTTAATGACATCAATATTTTGGGGGTCAATTTATATAGCGCTTCACTCAATTTGTAATTGGGATCCCCGTTCGTAGACGACGAGATTGGTTGTTATTGTTAAAGCACGTTGAAGTCACGCCACATGTTAAAGTTGCCGTCTTCCATTTGTCCGATATTGTTGTGTGAGATTCAAGCAGGTTTGTGCGAGAGCTTTGTTTATGAAATATCTAACATTTACTTTTCTAGAACCAGGAATGTCACAAAAGCCGGTCATGACATCTCTAGTGTACTACCTAAAAGTGTACCCCAAAGTGTCATACCTAGCTAACTAAGAAAAACTCAAAAAATGCTCTCTAGTGCATAAAAATTGACTTCTTAAAATCTTAGGTGGCACCTCCCACTCCTTAAAGTGTCTTAATTCACTACATAAATTTGGGGAAAGACTTAGAGAGAGAGAGAGAGAGCCCATTAAAGTGCATTCTTTAGCTAGCTTAGCACATAAAATAGGGCCTCATTTTTAATGTGCTTAGGTGTACACTTTAGCAAATATTTTTAGTAATTTTTTGAATATTTTTTAGGTAGTACACCAGAGATGGCCTCAGGGTCTGTTTGGTTTGTTGGAAACTCAACAAAAATAAATTGGAACTAATGGAATTAGGATTGACAAGTGTTCCTTCTAAGTTCCACCACTGAGTGCGCGTATGATGGCCCGAGTTGCCGAGTTATACAAAAGTCATGAAAAATTGGTAAACTAAGGTGGTGTTCCTCTAACAAAAAATAGTTTTTTTTTTCTCACAATACATCATATAAAAAATCGGGAAAAATTAATTTATTTTAAAATCATTCTTAGGGAAACACTCCCTAAAACTATATCGATACCGATATGGGAGGTGGTGGTCGAAGGTGTACTAATGGCGTTGGTAGGGTTCGAGTGGTGGATGAGTTTGAATAGGATTAGCTGGAGGATAACACGGTAAATTCCAAACCAGGGTATGAGACTGTGGGTTTTGACCAATCTTCACTTTTGTGCCAATTGGTTATCACTACGTGATATTCGACCACGCATCTCAACCAACTAAAATATTTTTGAAATTTAAATGAATAAAAACACTTTTAAATGATTGAGAGGCCGATCAAAACACTTCTTCCCCGCCTTCTCTTCTCTTTCTCTATTTGTAATTTAACGGGAGCCGACAAAATTACTTTTGAATAACCGAGATGTACGGTTGGAAACCATGTAACCATATTTGAGTGGCACCCAAAGGATTTCCCCACACCCGCAGGCGGGAGTCGCCAGGTGTTGAACTTCTATTATAAAAGGCCACGCTGGACGACAAATCACTACCACTCACAAAACCCGCTGGCTCCCAAATTCACTCTCTCTCCAAAATTTCCAAGCTTTGGAGACTTGCACGAAACTCGGAAACCGGCAAAATCAAAAGAGGCCAAATTTGCAGACCCAAAACATCGCAAACCCTAGCAGTTAAGACAGGGAGGGAGAGAACAAAGCAGGGTTTGCCGATCAGAAAATGTCGGCCCTCTGATTCACGTATCGCGTCTGTGTTGTACCAATTCTCTCTGGAATCTCCCGGGCTTGGAAAGGTACCGAATAATTATGCTTTATTTGTTTTAATTTTTCCGTGATCTGGGATTTTTTTTCCCTGGCGAGTTGAATTTTTGTGTCTTTTTTTGGTCAAGTCGGGGCATAATGGGGATAAATGCCGGATTTGGCGATTAGTCTTCAGATCTGTTATTGATTCTGTTACATGTTGTAATTTTGTAGACGAGACGATGCATTTTCGATGTTTTGTTCTTGATTACTAGTTTATAGCGATATGTCCTCCTTTGTTGGTGAAATTTACCTGATTTCCTGGGTCTTTTTTATTTTATTTTTTTATTTTTTGGCAATTAAGGTGGTTCAATTGTTACCTAGATTTTTACAGGTCTATTGACTTTGGGCGTTTTTATTCAATTTCTGGCAACCCTTTCTTCCTGAGGAAAAAATAGAGAAAACGGAAAAAGATAGCTTTTTTTTTTTTTTGCTATATACTAATTGCTACACCTGTATAATTGTGTAAGGCTGATAGAAAAAGGGATTTTTCAGAAGTCAATTTTTTAGTTACTAGAATCTAAATTTTCTCAGCAATCAAGCTGATATGACTTTTACGAAGGGAGACACCTCTTTCGTTCTTTACAGTTTTCCTTTTAGGAAGAATTATATTTGGAGCTCTCTATTTTTCTCTCTCTGCCAGTTTTTGTTGGTGAATGGAAGCAATATTTTGTGGGCTTTTTGTTGGTAACTTAATTGTTCGAAGGAAATGAAAGTACTACGTAAATAGTTGTTCTCTAAGCTTCTAGCATTCTGAGTTGGTCTTCGCTGCTTGCCTTCTGTCCTTTTGGAGTATGTGCCAATTTGTTGACCGCCTATAGGTGCAAATCAACTTGAGTAAGCCGAAACAAATTAGTAATCTAGAAGCTCCATTTTGATGCCTTCTAATTTCCGTTGGAACAGAATCAATTTTTACCGTAATCTCTAATCTGCAACAACCATCTGCTACTAATTAGCATGCTATGCTGAAGCACCATGCCACTGTGTAGTGCATTTTGGTGAATATGCCACGATTTGTGGTGTTCAATTACAAGTCTCAATTTGTTGAGAAAACATTTGCCTTCTTCAGCCTCTGATACCCGTTGGGTGACTTTAATGATAGATTTTCATCATGGTTGCTACCATTGCCGCTTCTGCCTTCTTTCCTGTTGCTTCTGAATCTGGTGCCCAGGCATGCGGCAAGCTTGGAGCAGTGCCAACAACTGTAGACACGCTAGGGATAAAGTCCAAGTCTGGTTCTCATGGGCGTTTGAAGGTGAAGGCCAGTGCGCAGGCACCTTCCAAGGTGAACGGAACCAAAGTTGGTGTAATGGAAGGCCTCAGGGGTGAAAATGAAACACAATCACACGCCCCAAGGACTTTTATCAACACCTTGCCGGATTGGAGTATGCTTCTTGCTGCTATCACCACGATGTTTTTGGCTGCGGAGAAGCAATGGATGATGCTTGATTGGAAGCCGAGGCGCCCTGATATGCTTGTCGACCCATTTGGTTTGGGAAAAATTGTTCAGGATGGTCTTGTTTTCCGTCAAAACTTCTCCATCAGATCCTATGAAATAGGGGCTGATCGTACTGCGTCTATAGAGACATTAATGAATCATTTGCAGGTATGGCCGTATGGGTAAATCATTGGTTTCATTTTGTTTTGTATATATATACTGTCTTACTCATGCAGGCATGAAAAGCAGAATCTAGAATATTTAAATAAGATATGCACCGATAATATTCAACACTTTTTGGTTTACATGGTTATTTTGTTAATTTCTTCATAAGCTTTTGCTGCTTTTGCAGGAAACAGCCCTTAACCATGTGAAGACTGCAGGTCTTCTCGGTGATGGGTTTGGTTCAACACCAGAGATGTGCAAAAAGAATCTCATTTGGGTGGTGACCAAAATGCAGGTTTTGGTGGATCGCTATCCTACTTGGTGAGTCAATGTCATATGAATTGTGGTTTTGCCTTCTTACTACCTTAATTATAATCATGCCTTTTTGTTGCTGTAATGCTTTGATCGACTCTGGGAACTTGATTTTGTGCTTGGCTGCCACCGGCTATGTTAAATTCTCTGTCATTTTTCACTGCCTCTTTTGTTTTATAGGTGCAGTTTCGTAATTAGTTTGGACGTACTTGCTGGAGAACTTTATATGAAATCATCATAGTTGTTAATGCGAAGCTTATTTGATTTGATTTAAGAGATTTTGGAGCCTTATTTTCATTGATCAGTTGGTCATTTGTTTGGCACATACTTATTACGTCTGCAATCAGGTCTAAAGGGGCAAACATGTATGATATTTGGATGCATAACATGAACCTAAATTACGGAGGAGTATGTAGAAGGGGGTGGCTATTGTTGTAACTCCTAAGTTTCTTTTTCATATAAAGACAAGAGTGAGTTTTCTTTTGAAATACTTCTTTGAGAAAACTGTTAGCACCAGATCTCGAGACTTGAAGGTGTCATCATAGGTCTGGAAGACAGAAGGAGAAATTATGGAGCTTTTAGGAACAAAACGCATTAGCCATCAGATATGTAAACTCACTGCCTCTAACATCAATTGTATGTGTTGGACTGTGTGCAGTGGAAGTTGAGGATGGGAGTAAACGTTAGTGATTATGTAGGATGTGATTCATGTAAGGTCAACTTGTTCACAGTTTTCCTGTGTAGGAACTTCTAGACATGAATGACATTTCCGATTGGCTTGGACAAAGATCTTTTGTTTACGTTTTTATACCAACCAATAAACACATGCACTTCTGTTCTGGAAAAACGCAGGGCTGAATGAGTTATGTCTCTTTATGCTTGAATTAATGTGGTATTCTCTACTTCGGAATTTTTGATGTTTTGTGACTGATGGCCTGAGACTGGTGAGGCTTATGCCTCTCGAGTTTCCTCTTCTTATTTTTTATTTTGTAATCAAACTTGTTTCTTTTCCTGTGACACTGCTACTGTTTTTAATGATTCTAATGAGATCTTGATTGGATTGAATTGATCTGACCGATTTTACTTCTGTTGCCACCCATCCTTTGGTGCATCTAACTTCTGCAACTCTTTTACTACATTGCTACATGATGACAATCACATTTACTTCTGTGTAGTATTTTTCATTCAATTTCATACCCACTATGAGTCTTTTACTACCATTTTATGGCTGATGAAGGCATGTGTCTATGATTTGGACATCACTTGAAGTTATTGAGTTGCTACTATTGAAGTTTCTGACATTTGAATGCGGTTAGAAAGGTTTCTTAGCTTTGGTCTTTATTTCTTTCAGGGGTGATGTCGTACAAGTAGACACTTGGGTTGATGCATCTGGGAAGAATGGTATGCGGCGTGATTGGCTTGTCCGTGACTGCAAAACAGGGGACATACTGACAAGAGCTTCCAGGTTGGAACTTATTCAATCAATTTCATGACATTTTTATTACATCATCTTATTACTAGAAGTTTTTGTTACATTCCTACATTTTTTTTTTTTTGGAAAGTTAAGTGGAGCCAAATGTCTTTCCAAGAACTTGAATCAGCTTGTTAAATGTACCAGAAACAGGTGTGCAGATCTTTTGTAATATCTAAGAAAAAAGATTACAAGATATGGTTGAATATGTCAAGTCATGCACTATTATAAACCTGGTTCAGATTCATACTAACAGGATCATGGTATTGGTAGCCCACTGATATTTAGTGTATGTAGAGCAACTTACTGTGAAGGTAGATGTTAATTACTTGTTTGGACCAACTGACTTCCATGGCGGCTTTTGGTTGGACATGTGCAGTGTCTGGGTTATGATGAATAAAAAGACACGGAAGTTATCTAAAATTCCAGATGAAGTTCGACAGGAAATAGGTCCGTATTTTGTAGATTCACCTCCTGTTGTTGACGATGACAGCAGAAAATTACCAAAACTTGATGAACACATGGCAGATTATGTCCGTTCTGGTTTAACTGTAAGTACCAAGCTGTGTGATTATGAAGGGTATTTTTCTTTTGTAATTATCACAAGTTTTCTATTGCTCAGGCGCTGATTTGTTTCTTTGACTGGTGTTTTTGAATTGATCAGCCTAAATGGAGTGATTTGGATGTCAACCAGCATGTTAACAATGTGAAATACATTGGCTGGATTCTTGAGGTAATGCTCATATTCTTTCTTCTGATGCTCTATGTATTGATTCCTCTTGTCAAGTGCTGCCAGAATGCTACGTTCAACCTGATTCCATTCCCCTAAAAGATCAGTTTGATAAAGAGACTGCATAATCCAAAGCAATGATGTCATGTTTTTGAGTCATTGTTATGTAGGTGGTGGTTTGGTAGAGACTTCGAAACAAGGTTGCTTGATAGAAAAGCTATAGAAATAACAAAATGGTAACAATAAAGGAGCGTGACCCATGTCAAGGTGTGGTAATTCTGTTTATGTTTTTCTATGTGCTTATCACCTTTTCTATGTTTATGGGTGGTTTTAAGTTATATGTGGCATTGTCACTCCCCTTAACAATACCAGTTAAGGTATTCCTTCACTGTTCAGGAAGCATTCTGATTCTTGCTATAATAAAGACTGTTGAAGGGGAGTGAGATTGGGCCCGATACAATTGATAGCTATGTACACACACTGAGTAATTGACCCCAAATCACATGGTCAAACATAAGTCCTACCACCTTAGACTAGAGTAGCTAAATATGTATCAATTTGAAATAATCGGATCTTAAAAGAAGATAATGTAACACTGCATCTGTCCGGAAATGTTTGTCCTACTTTTTAATTTCAACATTTTATGTACAATACACAAGGGTACCCAATACTTTTAATTTTTCAAGTGTGCCCTCCATTAGGTTTTTTTCTTTTTTGGCCCTTCATTAGTTGACTCTAATAAAATAGGAGTTTGGGAGTTAAATCAATTTTTGAATTTAAATTGTCTTCTGGAAAGCAGAAAGTCTTGCTGCCAATTTAATTAGAGAACTTTTTCAAAATTTTAGAGCTCACTTGAAATTGTAAACTTTTCAATTATTCTTTTTTTGGTCTCATTGTTTTGGTTGTTAAAAGCATCTCAAGGGCAGAAATGGAATTTTACCAACTTTCCTTTGTTGAAATTTTAAATTGGCCCTATATTTTGGGACATCCAATACCCTTTGACATTAGTGGAGTGGCGATTGTGAAATCCCCAACAGAAAGTGGTAAATCATGCTATTGACTGTTGTTTGCTAATATTAAGAAAAATAGAGCTAATATTTCTCATATTACATGCAATATACAAACCTTCATTTTGATGTGATAATTTGCCCTTTATATGAGATACAAAATTCACTCTTCCTCTAATTTTTGTTGTTGCCACATCTTCAATTTTTTCTTTTTGCAAATTCAATAACATAGAATAATATGAAGTCTACATTATCAATTCATCTAATAATCATCTTCATAATTATGATTGCTCAATATTTAGTGCACATTGTCTGCGAGAAGCAAAGACCCTTTTTTGTAGCCTATGCTCTCGTCTTTCTCTTATGTCTTCCTCTTCCGTAGTGGGATAATTTTTTTCTTTGGCATCATAACTTGGCGTTTACACTTTACAATACTAATACGAAAAAATGACTCAACAAATCCTATCCAGCAGAAAAATGAAACAAGATTGGAACATATCAGCTTCCATGGATCTTTTGCATCTTTTATTTTTGCATTTTTTTGTTGCAAGATACACCCTTGACATCTGTCACAGTACATGTGAATTTCTAACAACGCATCTATTTCAAAGAAAAACGAAAAATGTTTCTATCTTTTTTCAGATTAGAGCAAATGAAAATCCCAATTTTATTTCGTGAAGTAAATTACCAATCCTTTAAACACAGCAAAATGTGAAAGGAATGAAAACTTTCTATATATGTGTGTATATATGTATATTTTTTTTTTTGATGATTTCTCGTGGAAGCCCTTAAAAACACGTTTTAAACACATTGGACGGTTTGGATCATAAAAAAAAATATCGGGAACGTGGAGTCTCGGAGTCCGGACTAGAAGCTTGCCCATATATCTATATATATGTCTATGTAACAATTACAACCTATGTGAAAATGTCCCATGTCTTTCCTAAAAGAACAAAGTTTCAGTGTCTCTTTGTTGTCTTATATGATTTTTTTTCCAACTTTGGTCCATATTTCTATACTTTTCCAATTGCTCTAGTCGAGCTGAACTATGTGATTAAAAAATTATTTGCAAATCTAGTAGAAATAAAAATTTAGAGAACAGCCAAAAAGACTGCAAAAAAGTCATCAAAAAGTTAACACAAAGGGCGTAATACAAACTTTTTTTGTTCTCAGTTTTCCAAATCAATGGAAATCTCTATTTTACACTGAACCCAACTAATAAAATGTGTTACTTTAAAACTTAGTAGCAGGATCCTTCTAAAATGGGTGAGCTCCCTAGACGGGAGCTCGATTCCGCGCTCCTGAGACGGGAGCTCGCTCCTATCTAGACGGGAACCCGCTCCTAAATAGGATGGGAGCTTCCATACTAATCTTAAGGACAAAATTCTCACTTCTCTTTCCAAGTATATGCAAGGAAGAAGGAAAAGAAAAAAAGAAGTAAGAAAGATTTAGGACTCTCTTTCTCATCTCATATTCTATTACTTATCTACGTGTTTAATCCATATATTTGGCACAAGAGAATCTATTGGGATGTCATTTCTCACTCATGTTTATACATATATAGAATGCCCATGTACGCGCTCCCTTTGCAACTATAAACATATGTACAATACATATAAATATATATAAGTTTATTTATATACATATTTATTTAGTATTAAATATTCCCTCGCCGTTCCCAACCTAGGGAGCTTCTACATACCCTCACTCCCCCGCACCCGCCCCCGCTCCCGCCCCCATCCCCGCTCCTTCTTCGTACAACTAAGCTTTAAAACAGCATTTCATAAACAATCACAAATACATCATTAGATTATTTTTATTGGCTAGAAAGGCAAATATAAAAGGGTATAGAGCACAATATGCACAAAGCACTAGTAAGTAGAGTAGGACTATTTGTTAACACTTGGAGAATAGGAAAGTACAAAGTCAAAGCACTATCCTCAGCCATGATAAATGATGAATGACCAATGGGTGAAAAAGTAAATTTACATTGAAAGAAATGTGAACAGTGACATCAACTAAACCCAACTTCCTCTTTAAATATACTAGAGAGAGGTATTCTGGTTTTATTACATTAACTTTAGCCGGAATAGTGCCCTGCTAGTTTGCTTTTAACCTATTTCCTTGGAACTACTTTCCAATTGCTAAGTGGGTGTCAAGTGTTATATCATGTTAGTCTTAAGTATTGAGAAATGTTTGCATTTCCTATCTTAATTCATTTGGTTATTCTTCTTCTAACATTTCTAGAATTCCCTTGTTTTGTCAAGAGAAGAAAAAAGAAAGGGCTGCAAAATTACATGCTCACTATTTTTATGGATCACTAACCAAACAAAGGTTGTTTTCAGTAAGGAACACGTTTGTCTTGTCATTGGAGTTATCCAACTGAAACGGAAAAAAATAGGAGATCTGAAGACAACATTAGTTCCAAATTTTCATGTGGTCTCATTTGAACATGATGCTGGCCATTGCAGAGTGCACCACTGCCAATTGTGGAGAGTCATGAACTTTGTGGTATGACTCTGGAGTACAGGAGGGAGTGTGGGAGGGACAGTGTGTTGCAGTCCCTCACTGCTGTATCAGGTGATGGTGTTGGTGGATTGGTGGATTCCGGCGGCTATGTGGAGTGCCGGCATTTGCTTCGACTCGAGGGTGGAGCTGAGATTGTGAAAGGAAGAACTGCATGGCGGCCCAAGTATGCCGGAAGCCTTGGGAGCCTTAATCAGCTTCCGGCAGAAACTGCTTAATTGTTTGAAGTGATTCATTGATGGGGTGGATTATGCCCTACTCTCTCATGCTATTTGTCGCAAATGCCTGTATAAAATCCTACTCTGAGTTCCCGGATTGATGTGGTTTTTTGTTCCCCTATATATTCTTTCTGATCTGTATTCTTATTTGGGAGAATAGAGGAAATTTGTAAGCCTGATTGTAAGTAGACCATGGTGTACTCTCTCTCTCTCTCTCTCAGTGTGCGTGTGTGAGCTGTGTCTGAAGTTAAAAGCTTGATCGTCTTCTCAAATAGGGAACTCATGCAACATTTTTTTATGGCTATTTTTTAAGTATTATTCATACTTGAACTGTGTTTCTCCGGTGGGACATGTAGTGTAGAACGTGCTGTTCTTGTAGTTGATCTGCTCGTAATTGCAAAGCCTTGTTTGGAGGACAATTACAGTTGTCCAACATTCACCTGCTGCTTTTGTTTTTTTGAAGTGTTGTTTCTTTGGTTTAGCATGTACATGTAATAATCCACTCCAAAGGTGAGGTTTTTGTTTATGGCGGTACATAAGAAGGCAAAAGCAGGGACTAAGGTCTCTCATAAGATGGTCCTACCGCCAGGAGGCCTTTTCGTTCGGTCTTCTTGATCTGCACCCATATTGGCCAGTTTGTCTGCCATCTTGTTGTCTTCGCTCCATCTTTTTGCCTTCTCTCAGTGCGTGCGATTGGGAGCTTCCAGCAAAATCCAGCAGTCCTTCGGATGCACCAGCAAAGGCTGCTGTACAATGTACATGACATTTTGAAGAAGACTCTTCATTGACTATCTGCAAAATAACTTGGGAGTCCTATTCCACTTGGACCTTTTGCAGTTCCCTTGTCATGGATCAACTCTGCTCCTCTCAGCAGGCTCCAAAATTCAGCCTCAAATCTGGAAACATCTGGGAGCTTTCCACAATATCCTAAAACCCTTCTTTCTTGTCAGAAAATTCCCTCAAAATCCGTTGGGGTTGGGTTCAATGGTTATTTACAACGCTTCTCTCACATGGAGTTTGACTACTAAGTTCTAAACCTGCTTTCTCGTGTCTCTCTCTTTTTTGTTGGGTTCTTTTTAAATTGCATTTAGTAGTCAATGATGGAGAATTTTCCGGTGTTCTCGCCTCTTGCCATTTTCTTCTACTTATTTTTATCTCTTCAAATCAATTTTGAAGTACAGTCATTTTTTTTCATTTCTTTTCTAGTTGGGACGCGTTGGAAAAGTTAAAATATTTTGGTGTAAAGCTAGAAAAAAGCTTTTCTAACCACATGGAAGCCAATAGCAATGGCAAGTTCTTACGCGTTCTTCACCAGTCCGCCACTAAAAATACTGCTTTCCATCCAACTTGAAGTATTGTCATTTGTCAACTTGCAACTTTAACGTTGACAAACTCACGCTATTGCTAAACTCCTATTATTGTTCATGTAGCAACGAAGGGGAGTGTAATATAATTTGTTAACAAAAAGTTAATGTTTATGATTTCAATCTCTAACATGAGCAAGATCGTTGTGTCCCCTTCGTGCTATATAGCTTTTCTTTGAAGGCCTGGCTGTTAGGTACTCCCGAATTACAACATGGGCAACTCCGAGAGCTAGGGGATAGTGACAGCTCGTCACATTCTTCCGATTATTGGTGTGATTGCTAGACAACCCATTGTGGGTTGCGAGGGAAACACGAAGAAGAACAAAGACCATTCGTCACGTTAGAAGATCGCATCAACAATTTCATTCACTTTAATGTCCCATTTGATTACAAGCTCGCATTACTGCGCTCGATCGGCACTATTTAGGATGTTGAAGATTATGATATTTGACTAAATGTGTTGTAGCTAACCAATGTGGGATACTGGAATTCTCAAGTTGTTTTTGATATTTGCCTTATTCTACCACTATTTTATTTTTGTGAAAATTGATTCGTACGTATCCTCTAACTATAAATTGCCTAACAACTATTAGAGTTTCTCAAGAGAGCAAGCAGATTATTTGCAGTTTAACTTTTATTTATGAGTTATTTTTCAAAACATCCCTCAGACTATACTCCACATGTTTACTTCGTCCTCAAACTATCAACTTTGTTTATTTAGTCCTCCAACTATCAAATTCCAGTGCATTTGGTCAATTACCTAACAGAAGTTACAAAACTAATGGAAAAGGAGAGGAATGGCTCATGCCGTAATATCGTCCAACTCAAAGGGTCACAATTTGCCCAAGCCAACAAAACCCCCTTTCTCTCTCTCTCTCTTCCTCTCTGGAACGACAAAATCCCTTCTCCGTCTCTCTCTTCTCTGGAACGACAAAATCAGAGAAAAAGAAGACCCACTTTTTTCCCTTTTGATCGACACCCATATCTAATGTTAACACACTCAAAACCCAAAATCGATCGGTGAAGGCTTGAGCTCTCTATATTTCTTCAATGGTTGATCAGTTAAGGCAAGGGGATGAGAGAACCCCATTATGTAAGTTCCGATTTGTGCATTTGTATGAAAATTTTCTGTAAGTTCCTGACATGCATTTGTATGAAAATTTTCTAGGGTATTTCAAATATGTTCAAAATCTGTATATATATATATATATATATAGATATATACGAAAATTTTCTAGTCCACACCCTCTCGAAAATAAGAAAAAATGATTTTTTTTTGTGTTGAAAATTATTTTTGAAAAATCCGAGCCGTCCAATGTGTTCAGAAGGTGTTTTCAAAGCTTCACGCAAGAAATCTTCAAAAAAAAAAAAAATTTGGGAAGGGCTTGATCCAAACAGTTTTTCGCAAAAACTGTAAATATAAAACTTTTGCGAAAACTGCTTGGATTAAGTTCTTCTCGGTATTTTTTTTTTGAAAATTTCTCATGTGGACCCTTAAAATAATCTTTTGAACACATTGGATGGCTCAGATTGTCAAAAAAAATGCTCGGATCATGGAGTCTCATAGTCCCGGATGTGAAGGGCACCCTCTATATATATATATATACAATGGTTCCGAATCTTATCCGGACTTTTGATTTTCGGACTTTTTATCCCAATTTTTTTTGACGATCCGATCCGTCCAATGTGTTTAGAAGGTGTTTTCAAGGGTACTCGTGGAAAATCTTCAAAAAAAAAATATCAGGAAGGGATTGATCCAAGCAGTTTTCGCAAAATATATAAATATAGTTTTTGCGAAAACTACTTGGATCAAGCTTTTCCCGGTATTTTTTTTTTGAAGATTTTTTGCGTGAACCCTTGAAAACATCTTCTGAACACATTGGACGGATCGGATTTCCCAAAAAAAAATTTGCAACACAAAAAAATTATTATTTTTTCTTATTTCCGAGAGATAGGAATAAGAAGATTTCCGTATGTACAATAACCATCTTGTAAGGGACCTTGATGGAAGAAGAAAAAACACACCTCCCTTCTGCCGTTGGATAGGCTCAGATTTTAAACACAATTTTGCGGGTCAAAATCCACCCGGGTAAAAAAGAACCGGGTAAAAATAATCCGGGTCATAACCCACCTCCCATTCCCTTTTCACTTTACGCTTACCAGAAGAGACAGAGAGAGAGAGAGAGAGAGGTGACTGAGAAGAACATTGACAAGAACGAAGAAGAAGAAATCGAATCAATCTATTCTGGAGAAGAAGAAGACGTTGGCAACACTCGAACGGCCAGGTCTCTCTCTCTCTCTATCTCTCTTCCTCATCTTCGATTTCTCTGAAAAACCCTAGCTTTTTTGTGTGAGAAGAGGAGATCGAAGTTCGTGAAACTCACGATCCGAAAATTGGGTTTACAAATCCCTATAAATCCTTCTCTCTCTGTCTCTCTCAGAATGCACGAAGTAGATTCTAGGTTAGGGTTTTGATTGGTTTTTTTTTTTGCCTCTTTTCCTGATTTGGCAGGTTTATATTTAAAGCTGCATTTTCGGGTCATCAAATCTTCATTCAGTGCTGCTCAAAGATCAAATATTTTCAGGTAAAACCTCCAGCTTCCATTTTTCATTTTTTTTAAAAATTTGTTCTGGTTGTTTTTGTTCTTTGGGTTGAGTATTTTGATCTGTCATACAGTCATAGTTAGAGGTTTTTGGATTGAAGTAAACTGAATCGTTGTGTTTGATGTGAAATGGTTATTTCTTGAGCTAAGTAGCAAATCTTAATTTGATCTATTCTTATTGACCAGTAATATCAAATACCTTCATTTGAGATCCATTCACATTCAAGTTCAAACAGAGGCTAATATTTTGCTCTTTGGTAGCAAAAATGTCACCTTCAACTATTGTCTCCTCTTTTGCCTGATTTTCGACCTACCTAATATGGTGTTGACAATAGTGTCGGGGTATCATCTCTCTTGTGAAATTGGAACCCATTATCCACAATGGGCTGTAATCCATATTCCATTCTAGACTTTGGACAACTACTTATTAATTTCCTCCCAAGTCTGGAGTAAGAAATTTTCATTCCTCGTCTTTGTTGTTGGCTCTTCTTTTTCATCTCCTATTGTTTGTGACATACTCATTTGTGATTGCCTTTTAAGGATCTAATAATGGATTGTTGGGGCTTTAATTGTTTCTGCTAGGGTTGGTGTAGCACTACCGAAAGGGGAAATGAAGTATAACAATCTGCGAGTGGAAATAAAATGTGAAAACGGCTTGTGAGAAGATGTCGACATGCCGAGATGGAGATTAAGATCTTGGTTCGATTCATGTTTCATCGTGTTTCAGGATGCCTTGCTTTGGCTTCGTATTTTGTCTGCTACATTACCCATTTATACATCTGCTTGATGAAATATACCCTGAATGCCTTTGGCATTGCCAAGTTTGTTTACTATTGGTAGTTCCTAGATTTTATTTGCTTGATAAAACAGATGCATCGGACATCAGTGCCTTGCGCTCAAATCACTGTGGTTCTTGTACTTTTATTCCCAATACATGACTTTCCCTTGTCGAACCAAAAAATGGATAAGCCGCACAGCCTAGCTTCCTCGAGACAATTCAAAATATAGAACTGCTATAGTTTTTGAACATCAAAACAAGCAACTGGAAATTAATGGGATGGAAAGGCATCTCCTTTACTGCACTAATCAATTTCGGTCATAGCACATAACATAATAGAAGACAAAATGAACCAGGTAAGAGTAAACATCAACCCATGCACTTGGTCTTACACAACTCTACATTAATTACGTTCACATCCTTGTTAACTACAAAATTATGCAACTAGTAGAATCCAGCAGCACTTCCATTTGTAGGAGTCCACTTTAGCATCTGCTGCGATCAACTTCTTCTTCATCATCTTGTTCTCTTTGGCTAGGTCTTGGTTACACCAAGCGATACACGAAAATTACGGCAATTTCCATAGCTCCTGGCATTTGGAATCCCACCATTGAAACTAAAGCATAACATCATTCAATCATATTCCGTCATCGAGTAATCTATTCCAAAACAATATTAAAGAAAAATTAAAGGGAGCTTCCAGAATAACACCACCAAAAATGTGTGCTAAATTGAAATTTTTTTCCTCAAGTAGTATCTTTTTGGTTAAGCCTAGAAAGCAGAGAAAAACGTTAAACAAAAGAAACTCAATTGCAAGCAACAATCCGAATAGAAGAACGAAAAGTTAAGGTTTGTTCGACCAACAATCCCAAATTGCAAGCACTCTATCTAAAAACTCTGTTGAAGGTTCTGTTTCTCGCCTTCAAAGGAAATCACCAGACATGAAGCATGTTCACAAATTGCAAACATTCTATATAAAAATATAAAATCGATAATACTTGCTAGCATTTGGTGACATTCACGAAATTGCGTAACCTACTTGTTGAACATTAGTGAAGGTTAACAAATATTGGATAACTCAACATGATTTTCGAAAGATTGAAACCTCAGTTTGTCTCAATTTTTCGAAATCAAAATGGGTGTCGAAACCCTAGATTTTCTAATGTATATAAACAAATGTGCACAGATGGGTTCATATGTAGTGCGAAAAATTGATACACATGAACAACCCTGATTTTTCGAAATCAAATGGGTGTTGAAACCCTAGATTTTCGAATGCCCAACCATACACACAGAGAGAGAAAACGAGAGAGAGAGAGAGATAGAGAGAGAGAGAGAGATATCGAACCTCCAGTGTCTTCTTCTTCTTCTTCGTTGAGAAGTTGCAGATGAGCATGCTCTCTCTCTCTCTCTCTGAGTCTCTGTGGATCGATTTGGGGAAAAAAGGGCTGGAGGAGAAGTTTTAACCCGATATATGGTTTTAACCCGCGAATACCTTTATGGGTCAACCTGGAAGGGTTTTTAACCCGTGAGCATCCACTTTAAGTCTGAGTCCTTGGATCATCCAAGGAATGTGAGGAGGAGTCCGGATTGTAGCTTCCATAAGGGTCTCTTTTGTAAAGTTTATATATATGCAAATCATTATTCTAGGGTTTCTCAAAACATCCCTCATTTTTATATGAAATATTTTTATTTTTTCTGGTATGTTGTCCCCCATTTCGGGTATTGGTCCCCACAACATGCATTTGTATATCTTTTCTTTTTTACTGTAATGTGATACAAACTCTCTTTGTAGTATAATATGATTACTTGTTTGGGGTTGTGTGTTGGTGCACGCAGAGCAAGAGGAAGAGCAAGAGTAGGAGCAAGAGGAAATACCAGCAATGCACAAAACTCTCCAACTTGTAGACCCTATATTTCTGTTGCATAGGCATGGAAAGTTTATTTTCCTTGAACATCTATTTTTTAGGATCCATAATTTTTCATTTTAGATCCATATTCATAACCATTATGTGGTCTGTTTTTGTGTAGTGAGCATTATATATTTTGTACAGCCCCTTTGAAGCAGGGGGATGATATGTGGGAATAGCCCCTCTCAACTGAGGAACTTATGTTAGGAATGTTACAACATTATCTTCAGTTCATAAACCTGCATTTTTTGGTTTTTTTTTTTTTGCTGTTGAAATGTCATATTTTGGCTTTTTTGTTCATGTCTGACATGCTTGAAGCTGCTGGAAATGTCATATACATGCTTGAAGTTGCTTTTTTTTTTTTGCTGTTATTGACTGCTAGGAGTTGTTGGAATTTCTAGCAACTAATGCAAATTCAAAAGTTGGAATTTTTGCTTTGAAAAGCTCTAGGTTTTTGCAGTTTATACTCCAGTTTATATTACTTGCAGCAGCTTTCATAGTTGGTGCTTGGGGGAGAGAGAGAGAGAGAGAGAGAGAGAGATTTTTTCTTTCCAAAGTTGAGCTATGTTTTTTTCCCCAGGAGATGGAGTTTCTATTCTTTCCCAAAAGCTTACCTTTGTTTTTTTTGCCCAGGAGATGAAGTTGGTGCCAAAATATGGAGGGAAACCAAGTAGAATGACATTTGTACCCTTGGATAGGGGAGGGAAAGAGAGAGTTGATGTGTCTTTTCTTCTTTTCCGTTAGTTTTGTAACTTATGCTAGGGAATTGACCAAATGCACTGGAATTTGATAGTTGGAGGAATAAATAAACAAAGTTGATAGTTGGAGGACGAAATAAATACTTGGAGTATAGTTTGAGAGATGTTTTGAAAAATAACTCTTTATTTATTAATTTACTGGAAATTATTTTTGTTGGAGGTCCTTTGGTTTTAAAAGAGGTAGAAGCGAGGAAATGGAAGGACACCATAGCAGCAACCCCCCGCTCGTCCTTCATCGTCCACCGCCCAATTGCTTCAACTCCTCTTTGTCGTCATCAAATACTTCCTCGATCTCCGCCATGATCAAAGATCTCCGTGTTCAAATACTTCCTCTTTGTCATCATCGTCTCCGAAGGCTTTATCTTCTCTGGCGGCATTATCATCGTGGTCGTCCTCGATCTCCTCCTTGTTTTGTGTACAACAGCGTTATTATCATCACCTGCCACGATCGTTTTCAAACGGATCGAACGTTGACCTCCGATTTTATGATTAAATGTTAAATACTTTTTCTACTAGGGATGAAATAAGTTACTAACAAAAAGAAAAAGTCAAGACAATACAAACTCACACTATAGCTACTCATCTATTGTTCACGTATGGGGTACTTTAATAACTAATAACTACAATGATTCGTTAACAAAAAGTGAATGTTTCAGATAACAATCCTCTAATATCAGTAAGATTGGCATTGTTCCAATTGCTAATTACGCTTTGCATGTGATTGCTAGACAACCCATTGTGGGTTGCGTGGGAACAATATCCTTTCCTCATGTTAGAAGGTTGCATCGATTAATTCAATCACTTTAATGCCTCATTTGGTTACAAGCTTACATTACTGAGCTCGGCACTATTTAGGATCGGTGCAGATTATAATATTTGAGTAAATTATTTTGTGGCTAACCAATGTGGGATTAACAAAGTTGTTTTGAATTGTTTTATTTCCGAAGCTCAACTTTTATTCACGAGGTCACAGTACATAGAAAAGATTCAATTGCCATATTCTACCACTGATTTAATTTCTTCGGGAAAATTGATCCGAACATACGTATCCTATAAATAGTCCAACAACCATTAGAATTTAGAGTTTTCAATGAAAGCATTAAAACGCCTGCTCATGCTTCTTGAACCATTAAGAAACTTTTTCTTCTTAGGCCTTTGGTGCAGCCTTGGATTAAATATATTGTGGGTAATGGTGCTAATACCTTTTTTCGGTGGGATAATTGGCATCCGGTTGGCCCTCTTGTTTAGCGCTATGGGGAGCGGTTGGGCTATACTTTGAGAAGAGCTTTCAATATGAAAGTTGTTTCTGTTATTGAAGGTAATGGGTGGACTTGGGACATGAGCTGGTCTGCTGTTTTGAGGGACATTATAGGGCTTACCCTTGGTAAGTTTTTGCCCAATGAGGTGAGTGAAGACTCTGTTAAGTGGCTTCTATCCTCTTATCATTTTTATTCTGTGTCTTCAGCTTAGAATGCTAAAAGGTTTAGTGCTCCAGAAGTAGATTGGCATAAGGTCATATGGTTCAAACACCATGTTCCTAGATGGTGGGCTATCATTCATTGGTTGTGCAGTTTGGGGAGATTGGCCACCAAAGATAGGCTTTACATTTGGCGAGTTATTGGCTCTTCTACTTGTGTTTTGTGTGCTAATGATAGTGAGTCACATGGGCATCTCTTCTTCTCTTGACCTTTCGCTTTTATTGTGTGGCACAAGTTACTGTTGCAGAATGGCATTTCTAGACTTGGTATGCCTTTGGCTGATGAGTTTGCGTGGATTAGACGACATAGAAGTGGTTCTAGTCTTCATCATTTGCTTTTCAAGTTATCACGTGCATCAACTATCTACCACTTTCAAGGTTACTCTGTTTTGGTTGGAGTATCTCTTTCAATGTTTTTTAAGCTACTTGAGGATTTAGCCTTACTTTTTGTAATTTTCTTTTCCCTGTATTCTATGATTTGGGAGGATGTGTTTTTTGTGATTTTGATAGCCTATTGCATGCTTTGTATGTTTATGGGGTATGTTTTGGTTTGGTTTGGTTTTAATGAAATTTTACTCACCCAAAAAAAAAAAGAAAAAAAGGAAGCTATAAACAAAAAATAAAGCAGATTATTATGCAGTTAACTTGTTTTTCTAAATTAAGCAACATTATTCCAGCTTTGATGCAATTTCAGATAAGCAAGAAAAATTTCAACTTTTGTCTTTGCTTTGTTCTTGATCTAGTCATCTGGGTTGAAGGTGTGTTGTGCACACAATATAGGACCCACTTCTGCTCTCAGTATTTGATCCCATCTCGTTGAGTACTTGGTGTGCGTAAACTTTCAAATTGATCGGACATCGTTAACTATTTGATCGGTAAGCATTTAACTTACGGTTTTGTAATCTGAAAATATAGATGATTCGATGTCTGATCATCCTAAAATTTTACATGGACTAAATACTCGATAAGACAAACAAAATGAATAGTTAGGATCAAATAATGGGACTCGAAGTGGCCGCAATAACTAGTGCACAACACACATCTTGAACCCTAGTCGCTTATATATAACCCATCCCATCCATTCTCAAGTTTTAGTCGATTCCTAAAAGTTGTTCAATTTTCAGATAAAAAAGTAAAGTCTTTTTATTTCTAATCTGTGAAATTTTCCACCATTTAAAAAAATTATTTGAGATTTTTTATTTTGGCGAAAAAAATTCAAAAAAAAAAAAAATGCACTCAAGTACTTCATTTTTTTAATCGAAAAATCATACCATTTTTCGTAATGCACTAAAATTGTGGAACAAAAGGAGTATGTTGTATATGTGCAAAAGCTGCAAGTGGTCCAAGTGGAGTGGAGTGCAGTTGGTGCCTTCCTTACACTGCCAATGCACATGGGCAGGGTTCGATTCCCGTAAGCATCCATTTCCCTCCCCAAGTCCCCTTAAATATTGGTCTTTTTAGTCACTTAAAATTGAAAAATCATCCTGAGCCTATTTAGGAGTTATGTTTTTCAAAATTTTTTACTTTTCCGATTCCTATCGTCGAGACGGATCAATAGGTCGCAAAAGTTTGACACAAAACTAAAAATACAAAAAAAAAAAAAGAATAAAGACAAAAAAAAGGAATAGTAAAAAATTGCTTAACTTATTAGGCCAGATTAGGCCTATATATGGGTAGTGGACCTATTTAACTTAAATTAAGGGATTTGGGAACCCAATCCCACAGGTTACGCTTTGCAGTTTTCTTTCAAAATGGAACTCTAGCTATTTAACATCATTAATCATCCCAAATCAGCACTCCTTGAGTCCTCGTCCCACATTGTCATCCCGAAAACTCACTTCTCGCCATCCTCGAGTGCTATCGACAATCCATCATCCCATATCGGCGTCCCAAATTATCTACCCTCGCTGTCCCAAATCGCCAAACCAAATCATTCAACTCGTCAGAAGCAACAAGCGGCGATCAAGGTCCTCCATCACTGTCGATCACCACCGCTCATCGATCGCCGCCAACCACCATCGTCACTAATACGGCGGAGTTGGCAATAATATTTGCACAACGGAAGAAACAGGCGACTACCATTTAATCTTTATTTTGGTAATGAGTTTGGTTCTCTCTAATGTTAGTTGCTTTCCATGTGAAGCTGGTTTTTTTATTTTGGTAATTAAGGTTTGATTTTGTTGAGATTTTATTTTGTCAATTTTTTGATCACCCGTAGAGACAAGATTGGATTTGTTGGATTTTTTGGTGGTTTGTTGTAATCTTAGTTTTCTTGAAGATTTCTCATGTGGGTTTTCACTAATTGGGTGATTTATTGTAATATCTGGGTCTGGTCGAATATGCCATGATTTCTAGTGTGTACGAAATTTATCATGATTTTAGTTTGTTCAAGTTTCATTGTAGATTGGTTTTGTTATTGGTTTTTGATCATCAGTAATAAATTGGTTTGGTTTGATTTTCAAACATGGCTCGTGGTTCGAAATTTTGTTTGAGTTTGTTCAAAATTTATGATGATTTCTAGCAAAACAATAAACATGGTAACAACTTGAATCATGGTGAAAAATGTACCCATAACATCTGCCAATTATCATAGTAAAAATAAAAAATGACCATTATAATATGGTAAATCTTATATAGTATAGCAGAATGACTTTTTGCTAGAAGAGTTGTGGTTGCGACAAGTGGCATAATTTAATTAGTTTGTCATAGAATTTTCAAGCAACACATGTGACATTACTCTTATTCCCATTCTTCAAAATTATCCATAAATAGGTTAGATGTTATTCAAAAATTTACCTTAATTATCTCCTAATTATCTCCAGCATATCCATATTAGAATAAAAAAAATTTGTTACTATCAATACTTTCCTGAATAGAAGATCTCTTCCTATGCATTTTTTTTTTTGCAATATAGATTGGTTCTCCAACGAAGCTATAAAAGGTTCATTGATCTAGAAAAAAATAAAATAAAAAATAAGCGAGGTATTTTTCTTGGTCTTTCTATATCTTTGTGCATGTACTCTTTATCGATTATAAATATGTGTTTGCATATATGACAAATAAGCCAGAATACAAGACAATCCATATATATGATACAATAAGGAAATTTGTTATGCCTCCTAATGAGAATAAATTTAGAGCATGTATTCTAAAAAAAAAATATTACAATATAATGTGTTTGCTTTCAATAAATTTTGTCAGATTTTGCTTTCTAATTTTTTTTTTGTTGAATTTTGTGTGAACAAATCCAAAGCAGCTTGCAACTTTTGATCTCTGTACGGTGAAGGAGTTCTGTAGGTCTTTGTGTCAGACAATTAGAGCAAAGTGAAAATCAACTCTCCTAAGTGGTAACTTTAATTTAAAATATGAGTACACCCTAAGTTATTGATAATTAGTGATCATCTACTAAACAAAAATGTTGTTTAAAAAATACACTATAATGAAAACGAATATTTTTATGAGAAGCAATTTCCAAAACTATTAGAGAAAAATGAAATTTAATCAAGTTCGATCTAAAATTTAAAAAACCAATGAAATTTTTTAGTTTTCAAGATCTTTAAAAAAATATAAATAATTCTGGACATGTTAAAAATAATTGAAGTCAATTTGTAAAGATTATTTTACTTATTTTTTTCTTTAATCTTTTCAACCACAGGGACTATTTTTAGGGGAGTAGATGGTAGCATCTTCGATTCTTCATTCATTCTTTAAAAGGTAAATATTTTGTTTTTCTATTTGGTAAAGATTATCTTACTACAATTTTTTTCTTTAATTTTTTCAAGCTCTTCGACGCAAAATTCATTATAGAGACCATTTTGAGGGGAAGATCAGTAAAAAAAGACGGTAGCATCTTCAATTCTTTGTCCATTCTTGGAAAGGCAAATTTTTTGTTTTCAGTTTTGTGAAGATTATTTTACTACAGTTTTTTCTTTAATCTTTTCAAGCTCTTCAACGCAAAAATTCATCTTAGTCAAACACTAACGATAAGTGACGAGGGAATTTGTAAAATACTTTCTAATTTTTGTTCCACGACAAACTATTTTATTTTATTTTTCATTTTCTTCTTATTGGGAATATTTGATTGTATTGTATTCCTTCCCAATCTTTTCTTTGACATATTCAGTTTGTTTGTAGTAATTTCAAATATACATTTCACATTTGTGTAGTTTAATGAAAAAAAAGAAACTTATATTTTCTCATTCTACACGATTTGAGAAAAGAAAGATGCCCAGGCTTTCGAGACAATCACTATGTTGACACCAAACTTGATGAAACCGGGGCGGTGATGTGATGTATGTAGACAATAGATTTTGAATGACATGAACAGGAACATGAGCAACTGTTTAGAAAGAATTGAGCTATGCTACATACTAAAGTTAATTTGGATGTGTCATGGATTAAGCTACGGTGACTGAAACTTCAATTTGCTTGATTGAGGTATGTTAACGAACACCACAAATAGTCTTAGGAAATAAAGAGAATCAATGGAAGGAGTTCAAGCGGATTCAGTTGTGTATCCATCAAATGTTGTTCATATGTAGTAGATACTAGATAAAGATCAAATGGTACTTTAAGAGATCTAATTTGATTATAATTTTATTTGTGTGCATAGCACGAGTAATTGAACCAATTTTATACTTGAAATGGTACTCAAATTATGTGTACAAACATTTAATTGTGTATATTGAATTTAGTCCGTGCATAGCACGGATTTTTTGCTAGTTTAGTTGATTGAACCATGGTAAAATATATGTCAACATTGTCCAATTATCATGGTAAAAAAAATTGGTTATAAAAAATCATGGTAAAAATATTAACCTCAACGTCCAATGATTGTAAAAAAAAAATGCTGATAAAAATTCACGGTAAAAATATTAACCTCGATAGATATATTGACATTGTCCAATGATCATGGAAAAATATGTCAACGTTATCCAATGATCATTGTAAAAAATATTTTACTCTCCAAACACCCCAACTTCCCAAAAATATTTTACTCTCCAAACACTCTAATTTGGAACGTGACAACACAAGATGGTTAAGATGAAGATGAATAGAAGATGATTTGCTGTGTCTGTGATTTTAGCATGGAAAGTAATGCTTATATAACAATTTGTGAAGATGGGGTAACCACTTTCCCATTAATGCCGAAACATGGGGTAGCAAACTATCCCACCATAGGCACTACCCATTTTTTTCAAACATCCATAATAATTCAGTAAACTTCATCCCTTATTTTGAACTTCAACTGATTTGTTGAAACAATATTCATCCCTCTTTTGAATTTCAAAAATTACTTCCATTTTGTATTTTTCTTCCTCTAATATATAGGGGCTGATTCCCCTCACACTTAAAAAAAAAAACACATAAAAAAACACACGATTTTGTTTCGGGCCCAACTGTGATGTTCTGAACCGTTGATCTCATTTAAATGAGTAAAATAGGAGGTTTGACAAAAATTCAGCTTAATCAGATATTGATAAGTGCTTGATCCAAATAGTTTTGCAAAAAATGTGATAGGAACTAGTGTTTTTAAAATTGTTTGGATCAAACACTTACCGATATCCGATTGAGCTGAAATTTTGCAAGACCTTTTAGTTTACTCATTTAAATAAGATCAATGGGTTCAGAACATTACAAGGGAGCCTGTAAGAGTTTTGTGTTTTTTTATGTGTGAAGGTAACCGGCTATATATATATACACACACACATTACGAGAGGATGAAAACTTATTTCTATAAATTATGGGGGATGGAAATCTAATTTGCACAAAAAAATCGAATGAATATTTAATTACCTCTATTTATAAACATGTACATGACACATAAATATATTTCTATTAGCAAATATGTATAGTTAATATACATATTCGGCCACTTTGATGAACTTGAACTATTGGGCCTTTAGCCCACTGGTGCCGTTGCCGAAAACCAAGTTTTGAGAATTTTTTTTTTTGATGACTGAGTCTACTACGGAGTATGTACTGATTTATTTTTCAATACGAAAATGACACATACTAGTAGTAGTAGACTAGTAGTATTAAAGGGTGATGAAGTTGCCCCGTCCAATTCAACTACCTCCAAATAGATTCAAAACTATTTAATTCATGGGGGCCTACCAAGTACAAGGCCCTGACTATATTATTGTCCGAAATTTCTAGTCCCGTTTGACATTGTTGTTCAAAATATGTTGTCGGTGTTAAACAACTTTTCAAAACACATTTGAAAAGTCTAGATTGGGGTTAACACTCTAAGGGACAGCAAAGCCGCTAGATTCTAAAACGTGGTGGGTAAATATTGAAGATTTTACACTCTGTTTTTTTCTCCTAAACTATTGAAATTATTACTAGTAAAAGAAAAAACAATGATAATGTTTTGGAGGGTAAAAAAGTAAACAAAAATTATGGTAAGTGTAAGGATCATGTTCCTCTGAGAAATTGAAATCTCCAAATTGGACCAATAAATTAAGATGGAGGGAATACTACCATTTTTTTTTATAACTTATGTGTCCGTATCAGCTTACGTGCACATCAACTAATATATACTGTAGTTGTGTACTCTATTTTCATAGAAGAGCTAAGGGTTCCTTCAAAAACAGAATTATTCATAAATTGACTTAAAAACTGTCTACTCCACTTGTAGCTGAATGAATTTTTATACTGCGTGTGATTAGCTATTGCCATCCATGCTAACATTCCGATGTGGGGTGCACGTGTCACCTTTTCCCTAAATTTTATATTTCACACTAAAAGATTACACTTGATTTGTCACACTAATAAAACAAAAAAGCGATTTAAAATATCTCAAATACTATCATTTAAACATCACTGGACTATTGAATCAAGACTTTAGTTTTAACAAAGGGGAGTAATATAATTCTTTAACAAAAAGTGAATGTTTATGATTTCACTCTCTAACATGAGCAAGATTGTTGTTGTCCCCTTCGTGCTATAGCTTAGTTGAAGGATTAGGTACTCCCTAAATACCACATGGGTAACTCTGAGATCCTAGGGGCTGTGACAGCTCGTCACATTCTTCCGATTATTGTTGTAATTGCAAGACAACCCATTGTGGGTTGCGAGGGAAACACAAAGAAGAACAAAGACCACTTGTCACGTTAGAAGATCGCATCAACAATTTCATTCACTTTAATGCCCCATTTGGTTATAAGCTCGCATTACTGAGCTCTGCACTATTTGTAATGGTACAAATTATTATATTTGATTAAATTGTGTTATGGCTAACCAATGTGGGATTCACTAGTTGTTTTGATTTGTTTATTTCCGAAATCCAAAGGATAATTAATTCAATTGCCTTATTCTACCACTAATTTTTTTTTGGGAAAATTAATTCTTTCCATTGTTGTGGGTTGTGATTGCTAGACAACCCATCGTGGGTTGCGGGGTTACACGAAGAAGAACAAAGACCCTTCTTCGTGTTAGAAGATTGCATCAATTATATCATAAACTCTAATGCCCCATTTGGTTGCAAGCTGTTAATATACTACCACTATTTTATTTTTGGGAAAATTGATTCGTACGTATCCTCTAAATTGCCTAACTACAATTAGAGTTTCTCAATGAAAGCAAGCAGACTATTAGCAATTTAACTTTTCTTTTTAAGTATTTATTTTCGGGATAAAAGAAATTCAAATACTTTGATGCCTTGTTCGCTGTTTGTTTACGAGTTCAAGTGACTAAGATCGTTTTTTTAGAATGCTATGTAAATTTTTATAATGATTTTTTTTTAACTACTTAGGGTGTTCGGATGTATTATGCGTACCTTGACTAATTTCTAAGACCTCATCCTGCGTCCACTAAAGACCTAATTAAAATCAGAATAAAGCTCTATATAAACTAACCCAAAATTGATACCATCTACGATGTTTCGAACCCCAAGTTACGGAAGTAACCAAAGTTCTAACTACCAGACCTATCAAACTATGTACAAAAATTATCTGTTTTCATGGATCACTCAGCCAAACTTTGAAGATTTTTTCATCATAAAAGCCTCCACAGTCCAAACTTCTTGTGCTGAATCCCGCTCCGAGTTCCTCGCCAAATGTTCTCACCCCCTTTGGAAAAACCCAAAGTTCTTCATTACTCTTCCTTCGAGAAAAATGAGGACATAAACCCAACCAAAGCCAGTAGTGGCGGCTCCAAAAATTTTAGTCAGGGTGGTCAACATTTATCTTAACTCAACTAGCTCTACTAACTAGTATATACATAAAAAAAAAATCATATATTAGTGTGAATAATGTGCCCAAATGATATGAAAATAAATAGGATATCACAAATTTTCTTGGCGAATTTTATGTTATTGGGTCAAGTAAAATTAAACTGGGAGATAAATACACTAATATATATTTATTGTAGAAATTTGTGTGCCGAATTGGTTTGCAAGATAGCAATACAATAGATACTCTCTCTCTTTTTTTCTTCTTGATTTTCCTAATTTTTGTCGTAAAGACTAAAGAGTATGCACTTTATTTTGAAATGGTGTATTAAGGATTCTATTGTGAATTACCAGGATTTGTGAGTGTTCATAGTATAAATGTTCTAACAAAATCCGATATAAATTTATTACATGTAATATAAAATATTAAAGGCTTTATAGTGTACATTGATCATTTATGTGAAGACTTTAGACTTTAGTTGGTTGTTTGTATAAAATTAATTTGTGGGCTGATTTATTGAGCTAGATGTTCAAATATTTTTGAGTAGGGTGTTCAAATATTTAGGAGTAGGGTGTTCAATGATGCCTACACTAAACTAAAATCAAAATTTTCACATGTATTTTTAAACAATTTGTTTTTTGGGGGTGTTCAAGTGACTACCCTTGTGAAAGGGTGGAGCCGCCTCTGAAAGCCAGCCCTCATGGAATGAATCCTGATTATTACCGGCTTGCTCTTCAAGAACTTCAGCAGTGGGCAAGTATGGAGTAAGGGGGACAAGTGGTGGCTTATGCGACCACAAGACTTTCAAAAAAATGTATTTATTACATGAGGGAAGCAAACACCAGTGCCGATCAATCACTTGGCTAGGTTGGGAGCTGAGCAACAGGATACGTTGGTTGTGACTTAGGAATCACCTCAATCAATTCACATTTTTGTGCGATATGACTGGCTTGGAACGAGCCATGCATCTTAGGAACTACTGTAATTCCCTCCTTTTTCTGCTGGTGTCCTATAAATTGCCCAACAACCATTAGAGTTATTCAATGAATGCAAAGGTACATACGTAAATACGTGTCCTTTGTATACGATATTATGTTTCTTTCGACGTTGACTGATTAACTAACAATAAAAACAGAAAAAGTGGGACAAGGCTATTGGCCCATAAATGGATTTCATATCACATGAATCACAAAGCTAGAGCAAGATACACAATGGCCCCAACCTCTAACCTAGTTCATGTGAACAAGTTGTTTGTACGTGTGAAAAAAAAAAAAAAAAAACTAAGGGTAAACTGGGTACATCAAATAAACACTGGATTGTGTGAGACTCGCCCCATGGTCCACACAAATAATCAGAGCTGTAAAATTTATTGTAAACATATTTTTAAGATTCCTTGTTTAATTTTTGATGAAACTCGAAATATTACTATTTGTTTGAACACTTTCCCATTTGGAGGATTTTGTTGGGTTGCCTCAGAAATAGTGAGCAGTAACCACCAGCATGAAAACCAGTATTTGGTTTTTTATTCACATCGAGTGTTTAGACCAACTTAAACGTACTTCAACTAATTTTTAGAAAACTAATTTCACCATTCAATAAGAGCAACAGTAGCAGCCACGCTATAAGCAAATTTCAGCCAGGATAGAGAAGAGGAGGAAGAAAAGAGAGGTACAACACTGTAAACCATACATATATCTACAGTAGTACTATAATAAGCACTCCCATTTAGAGTGATGAATCTTGACGTTGTAACTAGAAAGTATTAGACCTTTTGTTCCCCGATCTGTAAGGTGAACGAAGTTATTTTTAATGAAACACTTGTGTTTCGGGTATTTTTCAAAATTATTAAAGCTAGGGCCACATGGATTTTGTTAGAAGGTCATAAGTTATATTTAAAAAAATGGTGGGACTTACACTCTAAAGTGGGAGAGCCTACACAAAAAGGTGTGTGTGTTAGATTGCATGTTTTCAACATTTGATACAAAAAAAATCGGTGATTATAAACTTT
The DNA here is from genome assembly GCA_022606695.1 of Vaccinium macrocarpon. Lineage (NCBI taxonomy): Eukaryota > Viridiplantae > Streptophyta > Magnoliopsida > Ericales > Ericaceae > Vaccinium > Vaccinium macrocarpon. The sequence goes on along the minus strand of CM040171.1, from coordinate 3,070,207 downwards.
TTAATTAATGTCAAATGTAGTTCAAATTCAAAAAAAAAAATTAATTGGCGGTAGGGTAAGTATGGTGGTTGGGGAAAATCTACCATAAAATTGGCAGTGGACTTTATAAGAGGTCACGATGGAAATAAGGCTTCCAAATTCTTTCACAATTTTTAGTGATGAAATTACACAATATGCTACTGTTTATTTTCTAGCTTGGTTTAATTTCATCACAATTTTTGCCATTTTTTGATGCAGATTTTTGCTACTATATGTCAAAATAATTGGGAAAGAATATTGTAAAAAATTGATAATTCATAGCATGTATTTTAAACAAACGAACACTACGGTGAGAGTTACTCTACAAAAGAAATCATACGTGGATAATTAATGGTTTGTATTTTTTAAGTTTTGCTTTCCTTTGGCTAAAAAGAAAAAAACTGGTTTTTTTTTTTTTGTTTTGTATTTATTCAAATTTTTTTTTACATTTGTTAGTTTTGCGTTAAATTTTCGATGATTCGTCTTGACGAGACAAATCCAAAGAGTATAAAATCATGGTCAAAACTAATATTTTTTTGAAAAAAGCCAAAATTAAACCAATAATCTGGTTTATTATGGTTTATTTTCGGCTTTATTAAAAAAATATTACTTTTGACCATAATTTTATACTCTTTGAATTTGTCTCATCAAGATGAATCCATAAACCACAAAAATTTGATGTAAAACTAACAAATGCAAAAAAAAATATGAATAAAGACAAAACAAACAAAAAAACTAGTTTTTGTCTTTTTAGCCAAAGGATTAATATTGTAGGGTTTTTTTTTTGGGAAGGTTATTTTTATTTTTATTAGATTGGAATGGAGTGTAATTTTTGCATCACTTTGCTAGGCTCGAGAGTGGAATATATGACTTCTTGGGTTTTTTTTTGTCGTCTTATATGAACTTTTTCAAACTTTGGTCTACACTTCTATGATTTTTTATTCCTCTTATCGAGATGAAAAATATGGTATTATTTGACTTAAATATGGTAAAAATTAAAAGAAAATAACCAAAAAAACCTGTGTAGAAAAGTCTTAGGCCAACCTCGCTTAGTAGGCATCATGTACTCCTGTGAAAATCGCTGGAGTTCAAGTCTCAATAACTAGTACTTATTGCAATACTAATTTTCGCCGAAAAAAAAAAAAAACATCTAGACACAATGAATTTTTTTTTATATTTAAAAAAGTTCAATATGGGTTCATGGTGTACCTTTTTTGATGGCAAAATTAAAATGAATTTCATTAATGTGATTAGGAAAACCTATAATAATTCAGATAAAGCTAAACCTCATATGAACATGGTGTACCTTGGTTATCAAAAAATGGTACACAAAGTCTACTTACAATATAGTGTGTTAATTGCTTTTAGGGTGAGTTTTTAAAAGGACTTTATTTAAATTTTATTAAGATTTTATAAAATCAAGCATTGATTTAATCCATTCGTGAAATTTTATCAACTCTCTCCACGAATGGATAAAATCAAAGACTTAATTTTATTAACGCACATGACATGATTAATTCCTGAGATGAAATTGCTTGACGTAGTTGCTGCATTTAAGGCACAAAATATTGGTTGGCTGATAGTAATACGAAAATGATAACAGTACTTGTATTAAATGATGATGAAGTTGCCCACGGTCCAATTCAACTACCACGAAATAGATTCAAAACTATTTAATTCAAGGGGGCCTACCAAGTACAAGGGCCTGACTATTTTCCCTAATGTTTAGGGAGGGTTTTTGAATTAATTATTTAATTTTATCATATTTTTTACGAATAAATTTTATCAATTATTTTTGAAATTTATAATGGTTCACAACTATTTTATCACCTAGATTTTATCTATTGGGAAAATAAGGTGATTTTATTACTCCTCTATAAAACACCAACTAAAATCAAGTTTTTCATTTTATTTCATAAAATCCATTCAAGAACTCCCTCTTAGTACCATTTGACGCTTTATGTAAGTCGTTCATATCCATGTTCAACAACCTTGCAAAATACTTTTGGACGATCCAGATTAGAATTGACAGATTTTGTTGACTTTAAGGCCTTGTTTGGTTTGGTTTTTAAGAACCGATTTTCTCAATTATTATTCAATTATTCCCCCTATTTTTATTTTTTATTTTTATTTTTCTCTCTATCTCTCTCCAATCATTATATTTTTTAATTATTACTCTTATTTCTCTCTCTAATCATTACAAAAACCAAAACTTTAAACCAAACACAACCTAAGAGACAGCAAGGACCCCAGATTCTAAAACATGGTGGGTAAATGTTGATGAGTTTACTCTCTCTCTCTCGAATTCCTTTCACTGTTGAAATTAATTACTGCTAATAGAAAAAGCAATGATGATGTTTTGAAAGATAAAAAAACAAATGAAATTGTGACAAGTATAATGATGATGTTCGTTTAAGAAATTAAAATCTTCAAACTGGACCAATAACTTGGGATGGAAGGATTATTGTCTCTTTCTTCTTCTTCTTCTTCTTCTTTATAACTTATGTATACGTGTCAACTTACATGCTCCTCGACTTATATGTAGTTGTTTACTCTACTTTTACACAAGAGCCAATGGTTGTTTCAAAAACCGACTTATTCACAAAGTGACTTAAAAACTGACTTAAATATTGTCTAGTTGAATGAATTTTCATACTGCCGTGATTAGCTATTGTCATCCATTGCTAAGATTCCAATTCCCATGTTCATATTGAATCAGGAAACACTGTAGTGTCCCAAAGCACTATAGGATAATATTGTAGTTCCCCATTCATATCCATCCGATTGGTAATTAACGGTCCAGATTATCTTCACACTTTACGTATTTACCTATAGAATAATTTAGACCATTGATTGCCAAACGAACGATAGTAAAGGTACTACAAGGTCCTTGGACCCGTTCATATTATTGACTAAGTAGGGACGGGATGGGGTGGCATGTGTCACCTTTCCCCTATTTCACACGCCTAGTTTGCTAATTGATAAAATCAAATGTTAATTTTATCAATTGAGGAAGAAGTTTGATAAAATCTCAGATTTTTGCATTAAAAAATTTCTTAGATTTCATTAAACTTCTTCCTCAGTTGATCAAGATTTTATTAATTGGCAAACTAGGCCTAAAGGATCACGCTTGATTTATCACACACAAAAAAGAAAAGGCCTAAGGCGTAGTTTGCCTATTGATAAAATCAAGTGTTGATTTTATCAATTGAGAAAGAAGTTTGATAAAATAAAAACTCTCTAAAAAATATGAAATTTTATCAAACTTCTTACTCAATCTTGATTTTATCAAGCTTTTATCAATTGGCAAAGTAGGTATTAAAATATCTCGAATACTATCATTTAGGCTGAGTTCTCCAATAGTTATGAGATAAAATCTACCTTTGTTTGGAGGTGTGATAAAATCACATTGGTTTCCCAAATGATTTTATGAGATAAAACCATTGGAGAACTCAGTCTTAATCATCACTGGTCTATTGAATCAAGATTTTATTTTTGTTTTAATAAAAAAAAATGTCTAGCATAAAGCCTGGCTTCGCAACTTAACATTTTTATTAAAATATACATCAATACCAGTAAACTCCCGTGGCGTCACTCTAGAGTCTAAATCATAACTCCGCCATGGCCCGTGACCGAACAGTGCTCTAGTGTTTTTCAAGAAAGGAAAAAAAAAAAAAAAGAAGTTGCTTTAATTAGAGACGATTTTAAGTTGATTGTTGTGCCAATTTTAGGTTGTTCAGTGAAGGATCCATAACTTAGGAGTAGAATTTTGAAACCACGCAATCAAAAGTCTCTTACCATCACATGCAGGATAATCAATTGGAGGCCAACTGTTAAACCCTATTAATGGAGATGGACAATTATGGTGGATGTTGAATGCCTTATTTTTCAACTTGAAATTGAAAAAGAATCACAATAGGAACGCACACGTACAAATGGCTAGTGTGTGGACCAGTGTTAATGCTGTGTGTGGAATTTTGAGAATTCAATTTTTTTAGGCTCCGTTCATTTATTGAGAAAGTCGTGTGAGAAATATATTCTTGAAAAAAGTGAAGTGAAAAAAAATAAATTTTACGTGTATGTGTACATATGGTGCATATATTCCTAGGAAATATATGTCACGTACGATCTCTAAAATAAATATATAAAAATGCATTGAAGATGCTCAATGTGGGGGTGCTTCTCGCCGGAGTGGGCCCTCTGAGCCTTATAGGGAGAAATGTGTAGTGGTGGAAAGTACGGTGCTCGCCTGAGCCTTTGCTGCATGCCGGTGGTGATAACCTGCACATGTAGACAACCACGTCAATGCCTAGCCCGGACGGTGGTGGTCTGGGAAGGCACTCCAACGGTTAAGTCAGTCACCGGAGGAAAGAAATGCACCGGAGATCTAGAGAGAAAAGTAGAGTTACGATGGCAATAAATGAGGAGAGATCCCTTTGGTGGTAGTTGTAGTTGGGTACTTATAGGTAGGGAGGGCGTGCGTCCCATGCGCTCTCGGTACCCCCCATGTGCCTGTCATTTGCGCTCGGAATGACAATTGATGTGACCCTCATCCCTGTAACAGATGCCATGTCCATGCTGACGTCACGACATGTGGGTTCGAGTAGTCAAATCATCTCGAGACATTCCCCATCACCCACGTGCCTCTGCAAGCAGTGGCGATAGAGAAGGTGACTGCCGCATTTAATGCTCCATCGTAGAATGTGTAGCATGTTTGGTACGCCGCCACCAAACCAAGTTAATCCGAGCCCCCACTTGACCGAACTCGACCTACTCGGTATGCGAGTGGCCCAGCCCCTCAGGCGCTCGGCATGTCTCTCAGCGGAGATCCCGAGAGCCAAGTGGGGAATGCAATGTCCTCGGCATTTCTCACTCGATAGACATCGTTCAAATCTATATTCGTCCAGAACCGTACATCCGCGCCCTTCGCCGAGGGCACTGTACGCTCGGCACCAACAAGATGGGCCGATCTGCATTCAATTTTGCTGAATCGGAGGCAATGACCCTTTTAGCTATTTGTGATGCGGAGAGAGGCCTTTGTTGACCCCTATGAACCCGGCCGCTAAACTCAATATGCCACGTCCAATTCCCAAACGGTTTTGGACTCTAGTTCTTCCTTCATTTCTCATCCTACGGTCAAACCATACACCCTTAGGATCGTGTGTGTGCCTGTGTTGACGTAAGTAGTCCGCGTCTGTGCATGTGTATGTGTATGTACGTATGTGCACGTATACACGCATGATGATTCCTGTTGAAGGCCTTTGAAATCTGTCAACTGATGAATCATCTAGGTGGATGGTTTTTGTACATGGAAATCGCCATAGAATCTTTTTTTTTTTTTTTTTTATTGATTTCAAAACCGTTTTTTTTTTGGTCAAGTTTCTCTATATGATGCACTGGCACCCCGTCTCCCATTTCTTCCTTTGGTCAGGAATGGCGGGGTGCATTGTGTTACTCGTTCTATTTTTTCCCATATGTGTTCGCTTAATGAAGAGTTTTACGGAAAAACTAAAATTCATCCTTTTTAGTAGGATATATTTTGTATGAAAATAAAACTAGGAGCACAACATCAAGACATAACACTAGACACAACATCCTATGTATATCCCACTATCAATCATGCAGTGACACATAAGTTGTTGTGTCCGGTATTGTGTATTGATGTTGTGTTTCTAGCATTATTGTTTGTTGAAAAGTGATTCTTAATAGAAAGGTTGAAATTGTGGGGCTCAAAACTTTCTTGATAATTGAATATAGAGAAAATTGCATTTGATTTGACTTTTTCATTCTTTCTGGACAACTAAACAAGGCCTTATGAAACATAAGATTACACCTATGAAACATTCAACTTTCAAACCCTTCAACTTTTTTTAAAAGTTAAATTATTATTCCAAAAAATAAAGGGCAAAAGGGTATTTGATTTATTTAAAACTTGAATGGACAAATATTTTGAGACATTTGAAAGTCTAAATGTGAATAAACAAATCAAAACGGAGAGAGTTGTAGATATACAGCACAAAAACCCATAAATCGGCTAGGATGTTGAGCTTGGATTGGCTAATGATGGAAGACATTAACTGATTAAAGTCGAATGCATTAACGACCAACCCAATTATGCATACGTACATGCACATGTAGGTAAGCGCACAAACACATTTGGACTGTTCATTTTAGGAATTGACGGTTCGGATTTTAAGAGTTAACTCTCACATGTAAGAATTAAGAGGGAAGAGGTTTTTTAAATCCGGACCATCGAAAACACGTACGGACGGTCAAGATGCACCGTCCGTACATATTGCGTACATCTGGCGTGCGTACACATCAAATTTTCAATAAAACAACATCAGTCATTTTTTACCGATGAGGGTTTGTTATTTTAAAGGAACATGCTAACATATGTCTAATGGGCTTCTATTAAAGTTGAAAAAGCGTGCTGGCATGTGGAAAAAAAATGTATAAAAATTAAGTTTAAATGTATTGAAAAGTGTAAAATATGCACTAGAATGCGCATTTTTATTTATTTATTTGTGTGATTATTATGTGTCCAGTGAACACACCAAAGACCCATTTCTAATACTCCCTCCGTCCCTTTTTAAGTGTTGACATTTTTATTTTAGGCTATCCCTTAAAAAGTGTGTGTTTTGAAAAGTTAATGGGTAAAAGTTCGTAGAATTATCATTTTGCCCTTTTAAAAAGTCAGTAGGTAAAAAGTTGATGGTTAAAGGTGAAGAACAATTTTGGATGCGGCCTGATCACATGTCGAGGTAAGGGACTAAATGAGAGAAGATAAATACAATTGCAGTGGAGCATCAATCCCCCAAATCACAATCTTTGATAATCTTCTTATAGTGACATCCAACCTAAAAATCAATTGATGCTAGCTATAGATCTATAAGCCCAATTTGCATGGTTAGGGTTAGTTTCCATACCGTCTTTTCATTATAGTCAAAATTGAGTGTTACTTTCACTGAATGATAAGTTTGTGATGTAAGGGAGGAGATTGACTTATGAGAAAATATTGAAAATTCTATAATGTAAAAGGGTTTTGCTAACGGATGTACCATTGCACCCGTTAAGAGTAAAAAAATATACTTGTTGGGTCTCACTTGTACAAGTGAAACAAAGATTCTGTTAATTGTATAGTAATTTTTTATTTTGTAAATTTTGGTCTCACTTGAATAATTTTGTTATTGGATCCGCTGTGAAACGAAAATCTTCCTCTTCCTCTTTGATGTATTGATATTATTTTCTTTTATCAATGAAAGTTTCCTACCAATGTTGAGAAAAAAAAAAAAAAACTAGCTAGTCTCTTTTGTCTCCTTCACCACAAGCCCATAAAAACAATTAATTCGCCCCAAACTCTATGTATTATTTGGTTTTTTTGCCAAAGAGATAGAATTGCATTGCATAATAAAGCTTTTACAATCTATTGTATACAAACCACAACAGAAGAAAAAAAACATAATATAGACGAAAAGAACAAAAGACATAACCAAAACAAAAGAATGATACATTTAGTGAAATGATTGGTCACCCTCAATTCTTATGTGGTGGTTAATCTATACTTGACTTCGTCTAAGTGGGCTAGTTAACAATTAAGATGATCATAAATTATAGTCAGAACACCGTTATATTCCCATAACGGTGAACTAGTACTCAGTGAAGAGATGTTCTCAGTGAACTACTAGTACTCAACTAATGCATTAAATGATTTTGACTCTTTTTTTCTTTTTTTAATCTCAAGTGAACTTTAAAGCAATGTTACATACACAACAAAAATGTACAATAAAGTAGACAACACGCTTATATGGGATGTTGGCTCCACACACACTTCACACTCAACTGTGTGTGGAGCTCACATCCCATATGAGTATTTTTGTTTTAGTAATGAAAGGTTAATTCTGTTTAGTTCCAAATGTTTACAACATGATCCAATTTCTTTCTTTTTTGGTACGACAACATGATCCAATTTCACCAATACTGTATTTGAATGCCTTCGAAAGGAGTTAAAGGTGAAATCTTTACACCGATTCTTCCTTATCACTTGCACACGCATTGCGACTTGATCCTGTGACCTATCACATGGGCTTGAGTGCGGGACATAATTTGAATAACAAATGAAACCAATGAAAATTGTGCCAAGAGCTCAACAAAACTTTTTCTCTCGCCTCTCTCTTAAAATTAGGGATGTCAATTCAACCCGCCCTACCCCGCCCCGATAGAGTAGGGTTTTTTACGATTTTTTCAGGTAACGGGTAGGGGCAGGGGGTGATTTTGAAAAACCCGCTAGTGTTAGGGTAGAGGCAGGGGTATGGTCACCCCGCCCCGATATTACCTGCCCCGACATTCATATATATATGTATAACTATATTTATACTCTTATATGTATATATCAAATTATATCTTCTCACTTATATGCATTCAATTTTATTTATATTCTTATAATTTTACTTTTACAACTAAAATACAACATTAGATAGTAGATTTTGGTTAAGTTGTAAAAGTTATTTTGTGAACTTTTATCATTTGTACTCACTAATTAGAGATTAAAATATACTTAACTAATGTCTAAAAAAAATAGGGGCGGGGCGGGTAAACCCGATATCCGATAGGGGCGGGGGTACTCATAAATTACTCGGTCGGGTTAGGGGTGGGTTAGGAAATTTTAGGGTCGGGGCAGGGATCATCAAAACCTGCCCCGTTGCCATCCCTACTTAAAACTCCTCTTCAAGTAGGGCGGCTAGGGTTTTGGGGGTGGGGCTTCTCCTCACCCCCCCACCCCCTCTCCTCTCCTAACCCTTCTTTAGTGTGTCCATCTTTCCTCTCCCCTGCTTCCCTTTGTCCTCTGCCGTCCCGGACCCGGTTGGTTCTGCCCCCATGGCATTTTTTGCAGCATGGTGAAGGTCCGGAATTTGTTTGGTTCAGATCGGCGAAGATGAAGACAGCGGATGGTGGTGCGACGGGTGGTGGTTGGCTGGTGGTGGTCCAGTAAGGTGGTGGTTTCCTTTTATTTTTGCTCATTCTCTCTCGGTCGGTTTCCCCGGTCCAGTCTTGGTACCGATCTGGTTTTCCAAATCTAGTGGGTTTGATGGTGGGCGAATAAATCTCTGAGGTTTCTTACTGCATTTGGTCTTCCGGGAGGCTTCGGTTCTGGTCGAGGCTGCGTAGCTCCGTCTGGCTTTGTCGATGCTTGACTTCTGTCAATCTATTTGAGATCTATACAATTGCGGTGGAGCATCAATCCCCCAAATCACAATCTTTGATAATCTTCTTATAGTGACATCCAACCTAAAAATCAATTGATGCTAGGTAGTAGCTATAGATATATAAGCCCAATTTGCATGGTTAGGGTTAGTTTCCATACCGTCTTTTCATTATAGTCAAAAAATTGGGTGTTACTTTCATTGAATGATAAGTTTGGTCTTCTGGGAGGCTTCGGTTCTTGTCGAGGTTGTGTAGCTCCGTCTGGTTTTGTCGATTCTCGACTTCTGTTAATCTATTTGAGATCTATACGACCCACAAGATGTTACTCTCGTTCTCCCTTGACTCACACTAATCTTGACTCTATTTCGGTTTGTTTTCGNCACTCGATTTGTGATGCGTCTTCAGTATGTGTTAGAGAGCAATGCTCGTGTCAGGCCGTTTGAGATGGCTTTTTACTCTTCCGATTTGTTATTTGGGTTGTTGTTAGTCAATTTTTACCATTGTATTTTGGACGAAGTCCTTTGTACGTGCCTTTGGCTTTTATTAATGGAGTACATTGTCTTTGGATAAAAATAAAATAAAACAATAATAAAAAATAAAAAAACCAAAACCAATGAGAATGTAGTTTGTGTTTGGAATTTGGATCCTCTTTTCCTTTGCTTTCGAATTTTTACCCGAATTACACAAATCCAAAAACTCTGCCATTCTCAACCCCACTATCCTCGAACCAGCTTAAAAACAAGTAGCTGGTAATTTCCACTCATAGACAAAAAAAAAGAAAAAGAAAAAAATCAACTCGAAATCGGGTCCAACTTTTGGATTAGAGGAGATAAATCATGGTCTATACCATTTATTTGCTGCAACCAATGTTTGGATTCAGTAATTAACTCTGACCGACACGAGTTGACTACAGAATTCGAACCCCTGATTTTACAAATTCCGTTCCCAAATTTTGGTACATCGTCCAATTATAACCGGATAAAAAACAAACTATAATTTTTAATCGGTAATGAATTTTATATTCAATATAGATTTTATTTGATAGATCTCAATTAATTCTATAAAACAATGATTTCAAAATCATATAAAATAATGTATATTACGAGATATAATTAATTAAAAAGTAATACGAACTCTAAAAAAAGACAAATAAATGGAGAGGGAAGGAGGGAGTATACAGTGTACTCCAAATGAGAACTGTCTGGTCGGAAAAAAAAGGAAAAACTGTTTCCAAAACCGTTGGCAATTTAAAATCTCGACAAAATCATATGCCACTCGTCTGTCTACAAAACAGCGGTATACTCCTCTCCCAAAATAGACACGTGTAATAATTGACTCTTCAAATAACGATACTACCCTCCATTTCACAGCTGTCGGCTTCCCAGCGCGACCTTAATAGCAGTACCATACACGCGAGTGTTGAAAATAAAAGCTATGGCCCTCTCCCTTTTTGCCCCGCCATTTCTGTCTTTCCCGCTACATTTAATGCATCTCTCTCTCTCTCTCTCTCTCTCTCATGCAGAAGCAGCTGAACTTACAGAGATAAGACAGCTATATAGAGAGAGAAAGTGATCTCTTTTAGAGAGAGAGAGAGAGGGGGGGCCGGGCCATAAATGCAGAGCTGAACTACCATTATTAACACACATGCGAAGGGAAGCAGACAGGCAGTTGTATAAAACTTGAATGAACTTACAACCGCACTTCTTCAAAACTCTCACCAATTCTTCCCTAATTTGTTCCTTGAATCTAGGGTTTCGCGATGTGGTACTCGGCGGAGAACCTGTCGGCGAGATCGTCGTCGTTTCGGGAGGACAGCGACGACGAGGAGGCATTGCGGTGGGCGGCGCTGGAGCGGCTGCCGACGTATAGGAGGGTGAGGAAGGGGATTTTTAAGAATATTGTGGGAGATTCCAAGGAGATTGATGTGGAGAAGCTCGAGGTTCAGGAGCGGAAGGTTGTGTTGGATCGGCTGGTGAGTTCCGTTGAGGATGATTGCGAGTCCTTCTTCGATCGGATGCGCCGCCGTTTCGACGCGTGAGTATTTTGGATTTCTTCGTTGATTATACCCTAGTATAAGTCACGTAGACAAGTGTGTGGGTAAGCGTGAGCGTGAAAGTGATGTAAAGTACAACCAAAATTGGCGATACTGATGATTGCTTGAGAGCGTGAGCGCAGAGTGATGATTGGGGGTGGGAGCGGACGGCTTTATTGAAGGATTATGTTACTAAGATTACATATGGACCAAGATCTACGGAATAAGATTACATTTCTACGAATTGATGGAATTATGTTTCTAAAAAGACTGAATTTTCTATGTTCTTCGTGATACTAGAAAATAATATAGAAAATTCTGAGTTTCTGAAACTTTCCGTTTGTCAAATTTTGGTTCAATGATGGTGCAATGGAGAAAATTTAAGCTTTGGCGACGTGTTTGGATATGATTAGCATGTGTATACTTATAATTAATGAGGATATAGGAATTTAAAAGGAGGAACAAGGACATTTTTTATACCTAAGGATCAATGAATGACCTTAGTGCTCAAAGGAGATTAGCTGTTGTAACTTGCTAATCATCGACACACTAAAATTAAGACCTTTCAGTTCTCAGCGACTCACTTTTTTTTGGTTTATTTATGTTTTGCTTACTTGGTACCAGAGCTGAGGAATGTGAAACCGTTGGTTAGCATTTGAATTGGTTAAATTTCTAAGCAACCTGGTTTAAGATTTTTGCTCTATTGCCTTTTCAATTAGTTGTGATCAAATTCAGTTGAGTTTTGGCTTCAAAGAAGCTATTTTGTATGCTCTTTTACCCAAATGATCTCATTAATAGGCGCTTCCTATGTTCTAGAGAATTGAAAAAAATTCGGATTCTAAATTTGATTTTAGCTTACCCCTGTATGGCATGGCAGAGTAAATCTGGAATTTCCAAAGATTGAGGTTCGATTTCAGCACCTGAAAGTGGATTCCTTTGTCCATGTTGGAAGCAGAGCACTGCCGACTATTCCGAATTTCATTTTCAATATGACCGAGGTAACAGTTCATGAAACTCCTCATTGGCATTAGTATTGTCTTCACTTTTGTCTCACACTTTATTTTATTTTTTGGTAATTTATCAACTAGGCCTTGTTAAGGAAGTTACACATATATCCGGGCGGGAGAAAAAAGTTGGCAATTTTAGATGATATTAGTGGGATTATTCGGCCTTCAAGGTGCATATAGAATTTGAGTTTCATCTGCTTTTTGGCTAGTATTTGGTGACAGAGTTGATTAGGTAAATTGCTTTTACCAGATTAACGCTGCTTTTGGGGCCTCCTAGCTCGGGAAAGACAACACTGCTTTTGGCTCTCGCTGGCCGTCTTGGACCTGATTTGCAGGTATGGGAATACTCTGTATCTGAGAGAATTTTGACATACTGAGCTTTTATTTTCGCGGGTATCCTTATGCAACTAGCATAGAAAAATTCCCCAATTCCCCTGGATATCTTCTCAAATCTGAAACGTCTAGCTACCTGGGGGTGATGATGCTCTGAAATAAAGTATGGTGTACTCTCGGAGAGTTGAAGACTGCATTGTTGATGTGCTGCTACAAAATTAGTTAATAGTATAAAATTGGGAAATCGGAATCTTTAGTGAAATTTTTAAGTTTTATGCATCTTGGCATAAGTTGACTTGAAGTCTTCTGCACAATGTCAAACTTTTCCACAGAGTTGTATGCATGCATCTCGGTTTCTAACTCTGAATCATGCCTTGTGAGGTTTTGTTTTCCGCTAATGGCCCTTTAATACCTTGATTACTTTGCAGATGTCAGGGAAAATTACATACAACGGACACAGTTTGAATGAGTTTGTTCCTCAAAAAACATCTGCTTATGTCAGTCAACAAGATTGGCATGTCGCAGAGATGACAGTAAGAGAGACTCTTGATTTCTCAGCTAGATGTCAGGGTGTTGGATGTAAATATGGTATGCCCTGGAAATTTTTGAATTGTTTGTGCCTGTGTACAGTCAACTATTTGCTGAGCCTGAATATGTTCAACAGATATGCTAGTGGAACTTTCACGAAGAGAGAAGGTAGCTGGAATAAAACCTGATGAAGATCTTGATATACTCATGAAGGTACATTTATAATTTATTACTTATGAAGGCACTAGTTCTTGCATTGGAAATTATTGCGTTTGAGTTGATTTTATTTCATACTGCGATAACTCTTCCTTCGTTTTCCAAAGGCGTTAGCTTTGGGAGGTCTAGACCCTACCCTTGCTGTGGAGTACATTTTAAAGGTAATTCTAGATTCTCATTACTCTTAAACGTACATTGGACTTTGATGCAAACTATCTAGGTTTAAGTTTCTCTGAACTTGCATATCGTACCATTCAATTTATAAATGACCCAAGAATTCTGAACTTTGGTTGCTAGGCTGTAAGAACTCTTTTTCATGATTTACGTCTCATAGTTGTCTCCATAGCTACTTTTTATGCATTGCTTTGATGACCTGAAATGTTATTAGGGTAAAGGCAAAGCTGGACAAACATTGAAGATGGATAGTTTTAATACGAACTAAAGTAAATTAAAGATATGCTGATTATAGTAACAAAATTTTCCATTTTCAAGTTATTGGGAACTGAGCCCAACAACGTAGCTTGCAACTCCTCCGGCACTTTCTCTGGTATAAAAAATGGGGTTGGTCGTCTAATTAAAATTTTTTTCTTGTCATTCCTATTATTGTTTTCTAAGAAAGAATGCCGTAGTACTAAAATTTATCTGACAAAGATTTTAGGGTTGGACACTTGTGCGGACACGCTGGTGGGAGATGAGATGCTGAAAGGAATTTCTGGGGGACAGAAGAAGCGACTTACAACAGGTATGCTTGTACTTTTATGTTTCTTGCCTCCTCGGATACAGCAAAAGTACACGTGTTTCACTTTTGCTGACATGGAAGACATTGTTGGCAGGTGAATTATTAGTTGGTCCATCTAGGGTGTTATTCATGGATGAAATTTCGACGGGACTTGATAGTTCAACTACTTACCAAATCATCAAGTACCTCAGGCATTCAACTCGTGCACTTGATGGAACCACGATTATTTCACTGCTTCAACCTGCTCCGGAGACCTATGAGTTGTTTGATGACATCATACTCTTGTGTGAGGGCCAAATTGTTTATCAGGGGCCTCGTCATGCTGCACTTGACTTTTTTGCATTCATGGGTTTTTACTGTCCTGAGCGGAAGAACGTGGCTGACTTTCTTCAGGAAGTAAGTATTAGATCTGGGTAAGTGCTTTGTTGCTCTTTTATTGTATCTTAGTTATAACTTTCTACAGTTTCTGTTACACAGGTGGTGTCAAAGAAGGACCAAGAACAGTATTGGGCTGTTCCTGAAAGCCCTTATCGGCACATACCTGTGGTAAAGTTTGCTGAAGCTTTTCGTTCCTTCCAAGCTGGGAAGAATCTATTGGAGGAACTGAACGTTCCATTTGATAGACATTATAATCATCCAGCAGCCTTGTCTACTTCTTCTTATGGCATGAGGAGGCGAGAACTTCTCACGACCAACTTTAACTGGCAGTTGCTACTGATGAAAAGAAATTCATTCATCTATGTTTTCAAATTCATTCAGGTAAGGTTGGTGTATCCCTTTTAGCCTATGTTGCATGGATCCTTCATTTTGGGTGAAGTATCCGTGTCGATGTGTCCGACACACGTATCCATTTTGGAAACTTGGATCCTTTATTATCAAGGTATTTACAGAAAAAGAATATCCAAGTTGCTAGAAAAGCGACATTTCTAGTGTTCCACTTGGACATAAAATAGCAAAATCATATTTTTCTTACCCCCTTCTTGTTTAAATGCATTTTAAATCAAATTTACGATACATAATAAAAAAAAGTTATGCAATAATATACTACAAACAAGTGTTCATGACGTGACCCCATACATATCCCAGTATCTAAAGATTTAAGTTTAGGAAGGTGCAAGTCTTGGACTCCCACCCGCACCCGATACGCGCACCTGAGTCCATGAACATAGCTTTTAGCTTAAATTTATTAAGCTCTCCTCCAGACCTCTATCCTCCATACTTCTCCAAATTTCTACTTTGAGGGGGACCCACATTGGTGATTTGAAGAGAGGAATATCTACAGAAAATAAGTTTGTTTGGACTTTGATAGACACATACACAGATTATATTTCATTTTGAACAAATGAAGTTTTGGAAGGGTGGGGAGGATAGGGTTGGAGGTGAGCTAAACTCTAAATTTAGATTTTACATGTGCCAGCCCTGTAGGTTTATTTTAACGAGTTGTATTTACTGTTTTCCAGCTTCTCTTTATTGCTTCGGTCACTATGACTGTTTTTTTCCGAACAACACTGCATCATAACACCGTTGATGATGGAGGCCTGTATCTTGGGGCACTGTACTTCGCTATGGTTATTATGCTTTTTAATGGATTTACGGAGGTCTCGATGCTGGTAGCAAAGCTTCCAGTTATTTACAAGCATAGGGACTTGCACTTCTACCCATGCTGGGCATATACGCTTCCTTCTTGGCTCTTGAGTATCCCAACTTCACTTATGGAGTCTGGTTTCTGGGTGGCTGTGACATATTATGTGATTGGATTTGATCCTAACTTCATTCGGTAAGGTTATGCTGAGTTGCAATTATTCATGCATTGATTCGGATGTTGCAACATTACAATTCTATTACTTTAATCTACAGATTCTTGCGCCAGTTCCTTGTATACTTCTTCCTGCACCAAATGTCTTTAGCTCTTTTCAGAGTGATGGGCTCCCTAGGTCGAAATATGATAGTTGCTAATACATTTGGATCTTTCGCCATGATGGTTGTCATGGGTCTTGGAGGATATGTTATTTCAAGGGGTAAGCTGATAGTTACTTTCGAAGTATATTTCATCTAAAAAATCGAATGCTTACATATGTTTCTTCATGGAGACAGATAGTATCTCACGTTGGTGGATCTGGGGCTTCTGGATTTCTCCTTTAATGTATGCTCAAAATGCAGTTTCTGTGAATGAATTCCTCGGGCATTCTTGGAATAAGGTGGTTTTTCTAGGAGCAGTTATTCAATTTTGTCCAACAATTATTGGGAATGTAATTGAACTTCTCTTAATCTGGCATGTAGTATTGAAATAGCCAAATAGGTGACTGATACTATTAACTCTTAAACGAGATTCAAGGAGGTTAAAATCCCAATGTTGTTAACTGTTAAGTGTGCCTTTAACAATATTTATGTTAACAGTTTCGTTACTCGAGTTTGTTAGACTTTTCCTCTGTTATTCATTTTTCATTCTTGATCAAATTGTTCATGCAGAGATATGGAAACCAGGACAACCTGTCACTAGGTGAGGCATTGCTCAAAGCGCGAAGTCTGTTTCCACAGAGTTACTGGTATTGGATTGGCATTGGTGCATTGCTTGGATACACTGTCCTATTCAACATCCTTTTCACAATTTTCCTGACTTACCTTAATCGTAAGCCATCTCATTTTTCTAAATCCAATATTTTTTGGTCACACAAAAGAGCCAAAGAAGTAGTCATCAAAGGTGGCAACACAGCTAGAAGGGAAATGATTGTGTCTTCTGTTTCTTCATAAAACACATTTATACAGCTTTGGGGAAGCGTCAAGCTGTTGTCTCTGAGGAAGAGCTCCAGGAGAGAGAGAGGAGAAAAAAGGGCGAACCTGTCATTATTCAGCTAAGACAGTTCTTGCAACATTCAGGCTCACTAACAGGTTTATAAGCGCATTTGAAATCTGTGTCTCCTCATATCAATTTGCGACTAAGAATTTACTTTTCTCTTCTTAAATTACGACTGGTCAGCAAAAAGTTTTAACCAGAGGGGCATGGTTCTACCATTTCAACCACTTTCCATGTCTTTCAGCAATATCAATTATTACGTGGACGTGCCTGTGGTGCGTATCTTTCTCCTTTCTCCGGACACATTTTTTGGATAGGCAATTAGCACAAAATAGTTATCATCATATTATTATTTCAGGAACTGAAGCAGCAGGGAATAGTGGAAGACAGATTGCAATTGTTGGTTAATATTACAGGAGCATTCAGGCCTCATGTGCTTACTGCTTTGGTTGGAGTAAGTGGTGCTGGGAAAACCACCCTCATGGATGTGCTAGCTGGTAGAAAAACTGGTGGAATAATCGAAGGGAGCATTAGTATATCTGGATATCCTAAAAGGCAAGAAACTTTTGCAAGAATATCTGGTTACTGTGAGCAGAATGACATTCACTCCCCTTGCTTGACTGTTCGTGAATCACTTCTATTCTCTGCCTGGCTCCGATTACCGCTTGATGTTGACCTGGAAACACAGAAGGTAATCTTCTTGTCTTTAATATAAATAACAAACACTATGTATATGTACATATTATTTTGGCTGGAGGGAGCGGGGTGGCTTTTACTTGTTTTATTTATGTGATAAGAGATGTGTTATTAAATTCTCAGGCTTTTGTTGAGGAGGTGATGGAACTTGTGGAGCTAACTCCATTAAGCGGGGCATTAGTTGGTCTTCCTGGAGTTGATGGTTTGTCAACGGAGCAAAGAAAGCGGTTGACTATAGCTGTTGAACTGGTTGCAAACCCTTCAATAGTATTTATGGACGAACCCACATCAGGCTTAGACGCGAGGGCTGCAGCCATTGTGATGAGGACCGTGAGGAATATTGTAAACACTGGTCGAACAATTGTTTGCACAATTCACCAGCCCAGCATCGACATTTTTGAATCGTTTGATGAGGTCCTTGTCTCTGTAGTTTGGCAAATGGCTTCTTTCATTCCATGATAAATATACCTATCTGCTTTGTTTGTTCTCATAAAGCAAGGATCTATCATACACTGTACTATTAGTCCTCGCCAGGTTATACCAGTGGCATGAATATTGGCCCTCTGCTAGGGAATGAGGTCGGATAATTTTCTAACCAATTCTTAAACAAATAGGATAAGTACATGCCGGTGAATTTTTTTTAAAAATAGGACATGAACAGAAGACCCTGTCAGTGGAACTTGTACTTGTATTTTTTGTCATACCAAAACCCTCCGTGTATGTGCTTCTGTATGTCAATATTTGAGTGGATAATTTTTGAAAGTTCTCATATAGTGCCTCTTTTTAATATTGTTCTATTACTTTTCTTTTCTTGTTTCGAATTGCTCTTTAAAGATGTTGGAAGCTGAACACAGTTGAGCTCTGTCATTATTGGTCTAGACTTAATTTTATTATTCTGCTGTGTAATTTCTCCCGACATAATGCACCGAAATTTGTTTCCAGTGATATGCAAATTGATTCTCTCTTATTCTCATCCGACATTGCAGCTCTTAATGATGAAGCGCGGTGGAGAGCTTATTTATGCAGGTCCACTTGGCCCCAATTCTTGCAAGCTTATTGACTATTTTCAGGTTAAAAAGTTATTTTCGACCACTACCAATATTGGTTGTTTTACATCTGTTGGTTAAACTGGTTTTGAGTCCATCCTTTGTATGATAGTCGTGTATATATTTGTTTTGTAGGCAGTTGAAGGAGTACCTAAGATCAGACCTGGATATAATCCCGCTGCATGGATGTTAGATGTTACTTCATCAGCAGAAGAAAACCGTCTTGGTGTGGATTTTGCGGAAGTTTATAGACAATCGAATCTATTCCGGTATGTGCAGTTTCCATGACCTTCTGGTTGTTGAATTTTAATTTTCTGCTGCTTTCTTTTCTTAATCCGTCTTTATGTGACCTCTCTATTTTTCAGACATAATAGAGAGCTTGTTGACAACTTGAGCAAACCAAATAGAGAATCAAAGGACTTGAATTTTCCAACAGTGTATTCCAAGTCATTCTATGATCAGTTTCTGGCTTGTATTTGGAAGCAAAATCTGTCTTACTGGCGAAACCCACAGTACACTGCTGTTCGCTTCTTCTATACTGTCATCATCTCACTGATGCTTGGAACCATCTGTTGGAGATTTGGTTCTAAAAGGTTTACTACTGATACATCTCTGAATTGATAATTTCAGCATCTGCATATGCGCATGCAATTTAGTATAACTAGATGCTGGGGCACATGCGATGCGTGCGCAAGTCGGACTTGATAATTTTTTCAGATCCCTCGCGTGTGCCCCGGCCTCTCTAGACAATCAAGTAGATTGTGTTTGGTTTTGTGTTTCATAAACCGATTTTTGGGGCCAAAGTTATCAAAAACCCGATGTCATAGTTCTCAAAAGACCAATCAGTTCGATATTGTATTTCTTGAAACACACCAGTTTTGGGGGCAAAGTTCTCGAAAACCCAAAATGGACAATCCCAAGTACATAATTATATTCTGTGGTAGATTCTGCTTGAGTACACCTTGAATATGGATCGTCCTATTGACACTGCTGCCTTTTATGTTCCATTTTCTGTGCACAGAACATTTGGTGCTTCATCAACATATCATTGATAAATTGGATTGCAAGATTCTGGCTCCTTTCTTTCTTTCATTCTCATTTTTCCCCCTCCTCCTAAGAAAGGTCCTCCCCTTATGATCTCTATTTTAGTGTCTTTAATTTTTTTTCTTCTGGTTCCTTAGGGACACGCAGCAGGAGATTTTCAATGCCATGGGATCCATGTATGCCGCAGTTCTGTTTATTGGAGTCACCAATGGCACTTCAGTCCAACCTGTTGTATCTGTTGAAAGATTTGTTTCATATAGAGAAAGAGCAGCAGGAATGTATTCAGCTCTACCATTTGCATTTGCTCAGGTCTCCTTCGTGATGATTATTTTCATTTTGTCATTTTTCGTTGTTTAGTTTAACTCTTTTGGTTGACATTCTTCAAGACATTATTGAAAGAAACTTCTTTGAAAAGAATCCATTTTCATGAAATCAGGAGTGTGTGTGTTTTCAGAAGCAATTTTTTGAAGTGTTTTCTAAAAAACTAATTGTGAAATAGATCGTGTGTACACGGAAGGATTTGTGGAGGAAGATTTAAAGGAAAGGGATTCATGAATCTAATTTTGCCCACTATTTCCCCTCGGTTTTCTTTTTCCTAAAATCGAAGATCTAAATGCAATTTCCTCAGCCTAGTTACCAATGCTGTATCTTAATTCCTGCATGCAGGTTGCGATTGAGTTCCCCTATGTGTTTGCTCAGACACTTATTTATTGCGTAATATTCTACTCCATGGCCTCGTTTGAGTGGACTGTCTGGAGATTTAGTTGGTACACATTCTTTATGTATTTCACCGTTCTATATTTCACCTTCTTTGGAATGATGACTACGGCTATTACCCCCAATCATAACGTGGCTGCCATCATTGGTGCTCCATTTTATATGCTCTGGAACCTATTCAGTGGATTGATGATTCCTCACAAGGTAACGATTTCCTCCTTGAGTTTCATAATTTACCACATTGTAGGGATTGTTTTGTTGGAACAATTGATATCTCTCACTGTTTTACTAATATTGTGCACTAGTTGGCAGCTCAATATTAGTAACGACAGGCGTCTAGTGATTACAGGGGTCTAGTAACGACAGCCATCTGTTTTTGGACGGTCTAGATTTAAATAAAACTCTTCCATGGAAGAGTTTTATTTAAAATCCGGACCATTCAAAACAATTTTAACAGCCTAGATTTACTCACTACACCTGTAGTCACTATAGGGCCCCCGCTTCGCACTAGTTAGTGGCTTTTATAGGTGGACAATCTTTGAATGGTGAGGCCCTGTTCGGTTCAGTTTTCATTGACAACCTGTCTGGTTCACCGTTTTCGAAATAGGCTGTTGGAGTTTTCAGGGGGGAAACAACCTTCTTTTTTTGTGAAAATATTAAAGAGTTTTCATATTGTTGAATATAGTTTCTGCTGAGAATGAGACCGTGTGAAAGAAATCAGTATTTTGATTTTCAGAAATAGTTTCGGTGAACTTTTCTGGAAAAAACTGAAAATCACAACGAAATAACGTTTAAATATTTATTTTACAATTACTGCAGTAATGAGATGGTTCTGATTATTATTTGGTTAATGTTTGGAGTCATTCAGTTGAATCTGGCTCTCTCACTCTTGTTTTTTCCCTTTTCATCTCTTGTTTCTGAAAGTAACTGACATTTTCCTCTTTTCTAAACAGAGTATACCGATATGGTGGAGATGGTATTACTGGGCAAACCCGGTAGCCTGGAGCCTCTATGGCCTTCTAACTTCTCAATATGGGGACAGGAATGAACTTGTGAAGCTAACCAATGGAGGGCTATTGGTTCCCATAAAGGTGTTAGTAAAGGAGGTGTTTGGATTCAGGCACGACTTCCTCGGTGTTACCGCCATTATGGTGTTTAGTTTTTGCATGATGTTTGCTGTGATTTTCGCTTACGCAATAAAATCCTTAAACTTCCAAAAGAGATGACGAGGCAGATGTTCTGTGACTTTAGTTTATAAATTCTCGTCGTTGTGTCCATAGCAGGTTATAGAGTGAAGGTGATAGCCCCAAACTTTTTTTTTTTTTTTTTTTTTCTGTTCAAGGACATAATAAATCGTGTTTGAGCCATCAATCTTGCCTTGATTTGGAGGATTATTTGGTGATCAATCCATATATTGTAAAGTCACTGCTACCCGCGTACCATCGAGAACATGTGCTTGGATGTAGTGAAGCAATTTTGATCGTTTCTTGACTATCTGTGTTAGAAATGACATCCATTTCTGTGTACACTGTGTTGGTACCGTTTCTTGTATCTCTCTTTTCTTCATAATGTTTTTATCTCAGTTATTCATATTTTTCTTGTTGCATTAAAATTTTGAAGGTGACTTTTAATCTTCTTACATCAGCTGTTCATGGTGTTACCTATTTGTCTTCTTTGGTTAAGCGGTTTTAAGAAAAGCATATGCTTCCTAGTTATGGAAAAGAATCCATACTTTAGTTGTATGTCGCAGATCCCCTGTTCCTACCATATTTTTTGCAATGGAATTTAGAATCTACTTCAAAGTTTTATCTCGTATAAAATTATTTTTGGACTAGAGCTGAATCCATGTAGTAGATAAATAGGGACGGGTTCTAGCCATTTTGTATCAAGACAAAAAAAAGTTTAAGCTGAAGAGTAACTTAGGCCTCCTTTGGCTAAGTACAAAAAACTAATTTTTTGGGTTTTGTCCTTATTCAAAAAAAATTTGCATTTGTTAGTTTTTGGTCGATTTTTTGTAGTTTCTTGGTTTGTCTCGACGAGAGGAATCTAAAAAGTACTCCCTCCGTCCCTTTTTAAATGTGTTACTTGGGATTCTGTGCCATTTTCAACGGCTTATAACTTTTAATTTATAATAGCTTTTATGATTTTGAAAATTTTGTATAATAGAAATAATTAAGATCTATCAAACAAGATCCATAATGCATATGTTTTATAATAGCTTTTATGATTTTGAAAATTTTGTATAATAGAAATAATTAAGATCTATCAAACAAGATCCATAATGCATATGTTTTGAGGTTCACATTAAAAATTATAAGCCGTTGAAAATGGCACAGAATCCCAAGTAACACATTTAAAAAGGGACGGAGGGAGTATAAAATTATTAACCAAACTTAAAGTTTTGTGAATAAAGACGAAAAATAAACCGAAAAACAGGTTTTTTGTCATAATTTTTCATCTTTATTCACAAAATTTTAAGTTTGGTTAATAATTTTATACTCTTTAGATTTCTCTCGTCAAGACAACCAAGAAACCACAAAAAATTGGCTGAAAACTAAGA
The DNA here is from genome assembly GCA_022606695.1 of Vaccinium macrocarpon. Taxonomy (NCBI): domain Eukaryota; kingdom Viridiplantae; phylum Streptophyta; class Magnoliopsida; order Ericales; family Ericaceae; genus Vaccinium; species Vaccinium macrocarpon. Next base: position 3,047,273 of record CM040171.1, on the reverse strand, counting down.
AATGCAATTTTTTTTTTGAATAAGAACAAAATCAAAAAAACCAAAAAACTAGTTTTTTGTATTTAGCCAAACCCCTCTAAATGCTTTCCTTTCCCAATCTTGTCTTGATTATTTCTCAATCTTCTAAAATATTTTCCAATTAAATGCTAGAAACTCTTACCCTTCCAACAAACGTATCTTAAGATACATTACGTATCATTATACGATCTATACAATAAAAAAACCAAAAAAAAAAACAATTCGAAAGCACTACTCGACACCAATTCGAGTCAGAAGGTAAAAGTAAGCTGCAATGTTTATTGCAATTTAGAGCCACAACTATTTGAGATTTCATTTTGTGCAACCCAGGCGAGAAACTTGGTTAATTGCTCCACTCCCCAAAATCTGTGGGGGAATTGTAACCTCAAGCGGCTCATAAAAACTACCTCGGGAAGTCGGGATACTGCAAACACCTCTCCAAAATCTCTTTGAAATAGCTTTGATGAGGGTTGTTATTATCTTCGAACTTGTCTAAAAGCCTTCTATTCCGCTCCCTCCCTCCAGTGATGGTGGGGAGGAGGGCTTTTTGTTCTTTAGAAGAAGTCCAATGTAGGATTTGGTGTGAGTGTTATGCGGTAGGTGTTGTGCTTTGTATTGTGTGGTAAAATTACGCCATTTTTTTGTTTATTTTTGTGCTCATATCCAAAGCTTCAAAGGCCTTGTTTGGAGGAAGAAAAACTAATACAAATTGTTTAAACCCGAAGTGCCTAAATCTACAGTTAACCCAAATATTTTTCTGAGAAATATATTATTGATTTTGATGATAACAAACATATTTTATTAAAGGAGAAATATAATTAAATTGTGATATTTGATACTCGCTTGAATTAATTGTGTGTTTTGTAGGATTTGGTTGAGGCACACATATGGAGATTCTACACCAAATCACTACTCCAATAGTTAAGATTTTAATTCAAAGGAAAAAGATTAAGGACAAATCTTTTCCTATATTTTGGAAAACAAAGATCATGGAAATTTAAAGTTCATGGTTCAAACGGCTATATCCAAAATGGGAACATGCATATTGCTTGAAAGGAAACAAGAATGGAAAAGATGTTAATGTCTCTAACGACTGGAAAGGGAAAAATAATGTTCATTGGGTCTTGGTGAATAAAAAGAGAACAGAAATGAAGCTAGCCAATTGAGAACCAAACATTCCTTAATTGCATGGCCTTGGTTCAACGGCTCAAAAAGGATTTGACTATGGATATGCTTCATTAAGCCAATAATACATTGGGTGACTTATTTCCGAACATGGTAGCCAATGTTCAGATTTTGAAAGAATAAATAGAAGTTGTCGTTGCAGCAGAAAAATGGGCAGTGAATTGAAAAAGAAATACTTTCAATAGAGCTTCAAAGTTGGCTATTTGTTGAGAGAAAAAAACAGAGTTTTATATTGCTTTTATCTACACTTTTGAAAGTGTTCAATTTGTGAGATTTCATCGTAAAAGGGAGTGTGACTCCTTGTGAGAGGTTATCTTTTTGTGAGTGATTTTGGAGAGAAAATTACTAGGTTAGGTGTTACTAGCACCGGAGTCATAATTAGTTGGATAGGTGTGACTAGCACCCAAGTTAAAACTAGTTGGAGCAATTGGGGATAAATTGCTCGTTGTAAATGTTTCTCTAGCACCTGCGAAGCTAGAAAGTGTTACTATTGGAGATAGTGCAACAAATCCCAAGTTGGACACTTGGGGAGTGGACTAGGCCGTGAAGTTGCGGACCGAATCACGATAAATCTCTGTGTTTGATTTCTCTCTTCTCTCTACTCTTTATTTGCTATTATATATTATTGCATGTGTGCTTGAATCGATTGAATTTTTTTTTGGGTGTTGCATTTAATTATTTAATTCCGCATTATTTTTTAGATACACAATTCATCCCCCTCTTGTGTTGCTATATGGGCTAACAACTACTATACTCTATCTCAAAGAGCCTAAATCCCCTGAAATTGAACTCCAAAATTAATTCTCCAAACAGGACTCTTGGATGTACAAAGAAAATGAGCAAAATGGTATAATTTGACTGCACAATACGGCGCACAACACCTATTGCACAACGCCTCCCCTAGATTCTCCAAAGCAATTAGAAAAGTGATACAAACTCTGAAAAGACCAATAAACATGGACGGAGGTAGTAATAATTTCTCTGTAACGCAATCCTCTTCGGCTCTTCCTCAATCCTCTTCCTCTGTTGCCTCTAGGTGAACCATCTCCCAACCCAAAATCTGACCTCTAAAAATCCTTTATTCTTTTGTTCCGTTGCACTTCCAGCCATTGAATTGCATGAAAAATTTAAAACAACACAAGAAACACATCATCTAACGACCCAAAACAATTCGGCACAGAGGCACACCATTTTTTGGACTCAAGGGATCTCAGACGGTTGAAGGGAACAAAATCCTCTATTCCTCTGTTCCAGTGTACTTCTGGCCATTGAATTACATGAAAATTTTAAAACAAAACACAAAAAAATACACCATCTAACACCCAAAATACCATTGAAAAAAAAAAAAAACGACCCAAATTAATTCAGCTCAAAAAGGGTGACTATTTTTTGGGCATGGCATGCCGTATCTCAGACGTTGAAGTCTTTGATGAAAAGTGACTAGCCATTTAACTTATGTTTTTAGATTTTGACTTGAAATTTTAGGTTGTTATTGTTGGAAGACATAAAATAGCCCTGCCGGCCGTACGCATTACGCGCCAACCAGATAACAGCCCCACCGCATATCCAGGAAAGCCAAACCTCTCTTCTTCATTGACGAAGATCCCCCATTTCAATTCTGCAATCCTCTCGATTCGCCCATCTCTGTAAATATACAGGTATCAATAGATATACATATATCTATATGTATGGATATACAATTGTTTGTATAATGACCATTTAACGCTACCAAATTACTTTTTGATTGTCGATCAATAAATCGTTACAATTTTTCTGGTGTTCGTATTTCGAGGGTTTGGATCGGACTATCTTGTTGGCAATTCATCGATTCGTATAAGGGCAGATCTGTTTTCGGTTTTCGTAGTCGGAATTGATTTCCGATGACAGGTGAAGTGCAGCTGGAGCCATCGGGTGAGCGAAACCCTAGCGACTCCGATCCTCTGCTTGAAAACCAAGATGAGAATTCTTCTCCGCCTAATTCGGGTTCTGGATCGGGGGAGATAAAGAACGAGGATATCGAAGCTGGTTCTGTTCCCTGTTGTCGCATATGTCTTGAATTTGAAGGCGAAGAAGGTTTGATATTGTTCTTAAATTCAACCCGATTTCTTCTATTGTTAGGTTTTGGTAATTATGAATTAAAAGTATATTGTAATGAGTTTGATGGTTCAAATCCTATGGAGAGGACGATGATACCCATTGTGATCAGTTGGGTTGACCTTAGGGTAAACGTATGTTCGTCTATCGTATGTTCTTCTATCGTACCACAGACAAAGGGAAAAAAAAATTGAGAATTTATGTTCATCACCGGTTTCTCCAATTTTTCAAGCATTGCTTTTACACTTCTTGACTTGTTGGTGGTATGGACAGACTATTACATGTAGAAGCTCATAATTTTGATGGAGTTTTTTAATTTTTTTGCGCGGATAATGGAAATGCAAAATTCTTCAGAACTCTCTGGTTATGGTGGAGGGGGTGGGTGCGGGTTGTTATGGAGGCTATTATGACTTCTAGTAAAAAAAATTGGGGTGCTTCGTAAATTAACTTGGAGTAATTGGCTTGTTAGCAACTTGGGCATCTTGGGGGACTCTGCTATCATTAGGAGGGTAGATGTTCATGGAGCTTTTCCGAATATCACATTCATGCTGGTTAGCTGTGGGAAATTCTGGTGTTGATTTAGTTATTTAATCTTGTGATCCATGTGTTTGGCAGAGAGTTTATCATCATTTTGTGTTCTTTAGAATGTGAAAGACTGCATGGGTTTATGCTTATAGGGTGTTGGTAAGAAGGACATAATTCGATCCGTGTATATGTAAATTATAGGAAGTTCAGTTTTTTGAGTGTCTTTCTTTTAAATAAGTTCAAATTTTCAAGAAGGTTATGCCAGCTATATAGTGTGGATTAATAGAGTTCCATATTTGTTTCTGCTAGCCTGCCACTAAAACATATTGTGTAATTGTCCAATGCCCTTGGATTAATTCCTTTTCTTTTCTTTTCTTTTCTTTTCTTGTGTTGGTGGCTGGTTTGTTAATACTAGATGATGAATTGATATCTCCATGCATGTGCAAAGGCACTCAGCAGTTTGTGCATCGTTCATGCCTTGATCATTGGCGGTCTGTTAAGGCAAGTATTACTTTATAGATTTTAATGACATTTGAATATGATTTGCTTCAAATATAAAGAAAAGTATGCCTGTCATTTATCTTTTGTTTCATTTTGTGTATTTTTGAATGATAGGAAGGATTTGCCTTTTCACACTGCACAACTTGTAAAGCTCAATTTCATCTTCGAGTTGAGGAGTTTGAAGACAACTCCTGGCGTAAGATAAAATTCAGACTTTTTGTTGCCAGAGATGTTTTCCTTGTATTTGTGGCCGTACAATCTGTGAGTAGAGCTTTGTTTCCATCTCTTCTTGTTGCAAAAGTTAAAAGGATTATCATCTTACCTTTAATATACAATTTTTTTTTTCCTTTATCGGCACAATATGCTTTCTTATAGCTTATTTTATTTTATTTTATATTTTTAGCTTAGAATTTTATCATTCTCATGCTTGCATACTCTAGTAATTAGCAGAAATTTTAGAACAAATATATGTCAAAAGGATTCCCAACTCAATTGAAAGTTTTGCAGCAATGATGTAAAGGGCATAATTGGCAAATAGTAAATAGTAAATCCTAATAGTTATGACACTTAATATGGAAATGGAATTCGTGAACTCAAGAAGCACAGATGCATACATTGATACAGGAACATATCATTTTAGCAAAGATTTGGACACAAACATGTTGAGGACAAGATGAATATAGAAATAGTTAGGCATATCCGTATCTGTTAGGGAATCAAAAACTTTTCTTAGTCAGACTAGGGATAAGTAGAATATGCAACATCGTGACCAAATATTCTACGTGGTATATTTTTATGGATTTAATGTTTGAGAAATGGGTCTTGGATTCCATATGTTGCTATTTGATATTTCTATCCAGGACTGGACCACAGTGCCTTCTCCACTTTCAAATTTAGGTCAAGCATTTTGGGCTTCCATCTATGTTCAGCGCCATTTTCTTTCCCTCTGAAAGTTATGCTAAAAGGGTGCCTCTGTTTTGCAGGTAATCTGTGCAGTGGGTGGGTTTGCATATCTTATGGACAAAGATGGAAGCTTCAGGAATTCATTTAGCGACAGTTGGGATCGCATACTGTCAAAGCATCCCATACCCTTTTACTATTGTATAGGTAAACCTCTATTACTACTGAAATCAATTACCGTGACAAATTGAGAAAACTTGCAATGGCTTCTATTACCGACTGTAGCCACATCAATGTACCCTATCTAAATCGCATAAAAGATTTTGGGGTTTAAAGTTGGAAACAGTGCATGACATGAATGTCCCGAACTCCAAATTACCAACTCTGCAATGACATTTTTTACTCTCTACGTCAAGATATTTGAATAATTGGTTGGAGACTTGAATCAGCCACAGTATACACCCACTTGTGTGATGTTTTTCTCTTTAATAATGTACTCATATGTTGGCCACTTTCTATTCGACTGGCCTTTAAGTCCTCACCGTAGCACATTATTAAAGAGAAAAACAGCACACAATATCTAGTCATGAATGTTCATTGTGTAGAAGTTGAAGACTGGTTTTAGTTAGGCTCATCGTGATTTATTCCATGGTTTGACCTTTCTCAACCAACCCTAACAGGAGTGCTAGCCTTCTTTGTGTTTCTTGGGTTCTTTGGGCTCATAATGCACTGCGTTAATGACCCCCGCATGGCTGGCTGCCAGAACTGCTGTTACGGATGGGGCATTTTGGATTGTTTTCCGGCATCCATGGAAGCCTGCTTCGGTTTGGTACTTGTTTTTGTGGTTGTTTTTGCTATTCTTGGCATTGCTTATGGTTTCCTTGCTGCCACCATGGCCATCCAAAGGATTTGGCAGAGACACTACCATATCCTCACCAAGAGGGAACTCACCAAGGTAAGGGTTTGTTTATCTTTTTCATGAAAAGTTGTGTTACTTGCAAAAGCTACTTTCCATTAGCATTTCTTTCAAAGATATCGAAAATGCAAACAGAAGGATGGACAAATTGTTGATTCGATCCTAATGTTGTCCTTACTGGATTTCCAATATATCGTATTAAGGCCTTGTTCTCCGATAGATTTTAGGTAGATTTTATGAAAATCTCATAAAATGGACATTTTATGGAGGGGTGATAAAATGAAGTTGTTTTCCCAACTCATAAAATGTAGGAGGATTTTATGAAAATCTCATAAAATTACTTTTACATTTTATGTGTTAAGATTAGAGTGTCATAAAATGTGAGATTTTATGTACCTAAAATCTATTGGAGAACAAGGCCTAAACTTTGTATGCTAATGCTTTCCACTTTAGGCCGTGTCTTGATCAAGGATTTGTAGAGGTATATATATATATATATTTTTGAACTGGTAGAGGTATATATCAAGGGGAAGGAATTGATAAGAAAAACCAAAGGCGTAATTTAGCTTCTTCACTTCGTTTATCTGTGTCTTTTCCTTTCCTATACTATATCCCTCCCCTAACCGTGGGCCAAACACAGCCTAAGTACTTTGGTGGTGTTCAGCTGAACCCTTCTTGGTCATGTAGCTGTCTCTCTTCATTTTCAAACGCTTATCTAGTCCTTCCATTTTACATTTGTGCGTCTTTAAAAATATTGCAGGAATACGTAGTAGAGGATCTACACGGTGATTACGCCCCTCCAAAACTGGATCCAGAACATGAAGAGCGCTTGAAAATGCTTAAGCTTTTGTAGGGAGGGCTCGAGGGTCAGAAGATGATGTCCAAAACTTGTCGAATTATTTTTTCAGATATAAGAACTGACTGTATACGTAATCGCTCGCTTGTTTGATTTTAAAGGATCAAGAAAAGATGTTTGTAGATGTGTTGCTAAAGGGGACTGATGATCGTTGTGAAGCAAATCATCTCTAGCTGAATTTTATGAACCAAGCTTTGTAGGAATTTTGGAAAGCTGTTTTCCGACGTAAACAATCATCTTTAGTTACTTATATATTTTATGTCCTATACATTTTTTTTAGGCCTCCTTTGGCTAATTTGGAAAAATTAATTTTTTGGGTTTTTTGTTTTTGTTTTGTCCTTATTCAAATTTTTTTTGCATTTGTTAGTTTTCGGTTGATTTTTTGTGGTTTCTTAACTTGTCTCGACGAGAGAAATCTATAAAGTATAAAATTATTAGCTAAACTTAAAATTTTGTTAATAAAGATGAAAAATAAACCAAAATAAATAATCCAAAAAATTGGTTTATTTTCGGCTTTATTAAAAAAATTATTACTTTTAACCATAATTTTATACTATTTGGATTCGTCTCGACAAGATAAATCCAAAAATAACGAAATCTTGATACAAAATAACAAAAGCAATTTTTTTTAATAAAGACAAAGAAAAAAAAAACCAGTTTTTAAAATTTAGCCAAGTCACACCTTGTGAGGAGGTGGTTTTCAAGAATTTGAAAAACATCTCTTTTTCGCTCCTAAATTGAGGGGGTGTTCCCCTAACTTGGTTTTTTGGTTTTTTTTTAGATGTTTTAGTTTTGCAAAAAAACTAACTTGTTTCACTAAACTAGTTTTTTGTATGTTTAGTTTTGCAAAAAAACAAACTTGTTCTACTAACTAGTTTTTTTTTGTGGCTTTTTTGGTTTTTAGTTTTGCAAAAAAACTAAGTGATTTTTTGTTAGTGTAATAAAATAATTTTTGAGTTAAAACAAAATTGATTTTTTAGCTGAACAGGGCCTGAGGTTATTTCTTCCTAGACATTAAGAAAACAACAAATAGGAGTTTTAGAAACCATCAACGAAACCAATTCATAACTGCGAGTAATTCTCAAATAAGTAGTATATATATATTAATTAAGCTAATTAGCAGGCACGGAATTAGGAATTCATATGCAACAAAAAATTGGACAATACTTTGTTTTAGAGTATGAAAAAAAGAAATATAGAAAAATCGATAAAACCATGCGTACTGATATGCCTTGCACCACTGGCCTTGTAGATCCAACTCGAGAGTTCCACACAAAAAGAATTGGTTCGTACCTAAATTTGAAAACATTTTCCTAAGTAGCTCTACCAAAAATCAACTGAATCGAAGAATCATAGGTTCTAGATCCAATTGTCTATTTTTTTTTATTCAGAATCCTCGATCTTAAATTATGAATAAAATGTTAGGCAAATAGATTAAAATATATATTTTTAAAATTAATGAATAGACCAAATGTTTCATGTGAGACTTGTAAGTGGGCTCTCATGGGTTCAACTGTTCAATTCATATCGGTGCCTACGGTTTTTGAAAAATTGCACCTATAAAATTCGAGATTTTTTTTTGGTACCTTCTAGAATATGCGTTAAACCTTTGCCCCGTTCACTTCTTGACTCACTCTCTCTCTCTCTCTCTCCCTCTCTCTCCTGCGCGCCGCAGCTTTCAGCACCACCAGAATCAGAGTAATCAGAAACAAATGGTAAATTCTCTACTTTTTTCCGACTCTCTATGCGATTCTCGTGTTTTTCTTGCTCTGATCTCTTTGATTTCGTGCTCTGTTACTATTGATTAGGGAGGGTCTAGGGTTTCCGAGCTCGATCTGTTTGTTTGGACCCAAAAAAACTCCTGCGAACAGAGAAAAAAACTATCCGCAGATGTCGGCTGAGGATAGGTCCTTCGTAGTATTTGTGCGCATGATTTTTAATTTTGTGTGTGTTTGTTGCAGGCTTTGCCGAACCAACAGACTGTTGATTACCCTAGCTTCAAGCTTGTCATTGTTGGTGATGGGGGAACTGGTATTTTATTACAGTACTAGTTACTTTCCTTTATTTTAGTTTGTTGATTCACGCTCTTAGTATTTTGCTCTCACGTTAGAATAAACCGTACTACCTCAATCCCTACTCAACCCATTGACAAGGATCTTTACTTCATCTCTATAGGAGTTGAGCCCGCAAACTTATTGGACCTAAGTGTAGCTGCACAACAATTGGACCAAGTGTCCCCATGAATTCACATCATTCGGGGGGCAAAAATATTATTCCACTTGTAATTGAGTGATTGAGATGATGTTGAGCTTTTGTTTGGTGCTTACTACTGTAAAGATGAGCGGAAAGGGGGGAAAATTAGATGAAGGGATGATTCATGACCTCTTATAGTTTTTGTCCTGGGAATCGGATCGAAACTAAAGGGCTATACTTCTGTAAGGACAGTTCTTGAACTATGTAGAGGGAAGTAGTGTGAAAATGTTATGCATTTGGCTTATGTTTCTGGATGATTTTTAATGACATAGGGAAGACGACATTTGTGAAGAGGCATCTTACCGGTGAATTTGAGAAGAAGTATGAACGTAAGTGTCTCTGTAAAACTGTTCTCTTTCTTGATGTTGAATTGTGTTATTTCTTCTTTATGATTGTGGGTTCTTAAGTGATGGTTTTGTGCAGAATAAATATGATTGCTCAATACTTGATAATGGCTTCTCTTGTTGCGTTCTGTTTCTTGTTCATATTATCACCATACACGCATGTTATTAATGATGGGTTTTGTTTGAAACAGCAACCATTGGTGTGGAAGTGCACCCTTTGGACTTCTTCACAAACTGTGGGAAGATCCGGTTTTATTGCTGGGATACCGCGGGGCAAGAGAAATTTGGAGGTCTTAGAGATGGTTACTAGTAAGTGTTTGCACATCTATTTATCCTGTTAGTGGACCTGGCTTAAAGATATTGCACCCTACGTTTTCTAGCAGCAATATATCATTTTTATGGGGATTTTAGGGGGTTGCCTTCCCTCTGCAGGAAAGTTTGATAGAATGCTAGATTGCAAATTGGTCAAAATATCTTGGCATTTTGCCCCTTTTCATGCCTTAGATCAGCATAGCAGGGATAGCAGCACATTCCATTGATAGAAAGGTTTTATTTATTTATTTGCATGGTGTAAGGGTAAACTTTGTGCGTATATTGCCGAAGGTTAGGTCCTTCTTCAGTCTTCCCTGCCCATACCCTCATCGACTGGGGATTACATGAGTACTGTTACTGTTATTTCTTGATGGTGTAAGACTGTAAGCATAGGGATAGAACCTGAGCATTCCAAAAAGTCCCTTAAAGTCACAATCCGGAATGGAATTGTAGCCACAAAAGAATTGTTTTTTGATGGGTTTTTCTCGAGAGTTAATAAAAAACATTTACTTGGGGAGCCCAGCACACCATATCCAGGTCTTTGGGCATTTGAAATATTGTCTGTGTTATGTATTGGAAATGGTCCGACTAAAACGAAGTTTAAGCTTTAGTTTTTTGACTCCTGAAAGAAAAGTACTTTTTGTCTTGTCTGCATATTGAAGCTTGGGTAATGGTGGAGCCCGTCAATACAATTCGTCCTATTAAATCTATGCAAAAATGCTGAGCTGCCAACTATAACCAGACAAGAAATACTTTTTATTCTCACCGTACCCCTATCCTTATGTGTACTCTTGTTTGCGTAATTTTTCTTGATACTGACCTTCTCTATTTCTATTTGCAGCATCCATGGGCAATGCGCAATCATCATGTTTGATGTTACTGCCCGGTTGACCTACAAGAACGTTCCCACATGGCACCGAGATTTGTGCAGGTGTGTTAATTGAACTTTTGGAGGTTAATACCTATTGTCCACACATGTTGCTCTTAACTCTTTTATCATATTCCATTTTCCCAAATTGACTTATATTTTTGTGGAATTGTAGAGTCTGTGAGAATATACCCATTGTTCTCAGTGGAAACAAGGTTGATGTGAAGAACAGGCAGGTGAAAGCAAAGCAGGTTACATTCCACAGGAAGAAGAATTTGCAGTATTATGAAATCTCTGCTAAGAGCAACTACAACTTTGAGAAACCTTTCTTGTACCTGGCCAGGAAGCTCGCTGGGTACCAAAACTTCCCCTGCTCTTTTTCCATGTTTGGTGACAGGATGGGGTGTGGACTCTAAATGCATAAATTTGTTTTTTTTTTTTTTTGTGATATTAGGGACCCCAATCTCCATTTTGTGGAGTCTCCTGCCCTTGCTCCTCCGGAAGTGCACATCGACATGGCTGCCCAGCATCAGTATGATCTCTTATAATTTCTTTTCATAAGTAAATAATTTTATTAAAGAGAGCAGTAAGGGATGCTACCCATATACAAAAGAGAGGCTACCGACAAAAAGGCTCCATACATCATGATGTGACAATAGAAGATCAAACCACCCAAACCAAATGATCTCTCATAATCCGACCTGTCATAGTTCTTATGTCCACTAAGTCCTTCCTGGGTTTGTGCATGCCAGGTCCCTTGAGGAGAAAAATTTAGTATGTCTTGAAATATCTTCTTGAAGAGGTTTAGAGAGAGATTCTTAAAATCAGTGAATTTTGTTGAAATTAGTAGGACTAAAGCATGATTGGGTGACTATGATTGCTATTTGAAGATAAAAGAAAATAGATGCAGAGAAATGCACATTTCTTAATTTCCAACTTGCAGAGCATGAGAGCCTTGGAATTACACATAATTTTAAGATTGCTTCACATATTGTGACTTCGTGTAGGAACTACAGTTTTGTTATTCAAGTTATTTTGTTTCTTACCCCTGTACGCTGTGGTACGTACAGGCATGAAGCTGAGCTTGCTGCAGCAGCTAGTCAACCTCTGCCTGATGACGATGATGATGCATTTGAGTAGAGGTCTTGGATGGCATGAGGGACTTAATACCTAGTTTCATCCTTCTTTTTTTCGTGCTCCTTTTACTTCTTTGTGAGTTACATCCTGAAATTTCGGCATTTACATTGGAAGGTTTGAATGTTAGAATATGAATTGTCCTGTGAACCAGTGTCCATGGGAGTTATGTTTGTTCTTCAACTGTTTGTGTCAATTGTTGTGGTCTGTAGTAGGATTCTTCAGGCTGCTATAATGTTTTTGTCGGAATTGCTTGAGTGACGGTATTAAGCTTGTTGGATGTGTATTCTTAGATTATCTATTGATATGTGGCCAATGGTTTTGTCAAGTGGCTGCTTGTTTTTCATTTTGTTGAGCTCGATAAGTTGATTTTCATGCAAAAAAGTTGAGTTGATTGAGTGACGATTTGAAAAATTGAATCCTCGTTTGACAATTGAATATAAATTGTGTGACAAATATGTAAGAGTATCTGCTTGAATCTAATCGACTTGATTTTTTGCAAATTTTTTCTCACGAATAATTCACTTGATTATTTTAACAAAATCAACGTTTCTGATCAAATCACCGAGTTGTAGTGAGCACACTGTCTAGCATGCTATTCTTTACTCTCGAAGAATTGAGGCATGATAAATGGACGGGATTGTCTAGTTAGGCCTTTTGTGGGCCTTTACCGGGCTCATTTGATGAACCAACCAAATTGTTCCACATTCTAGAACTCGCTGTGTATTTCAACCACGCCCAAAAGTAGAATGATCGAATATATTTTTGATATGATTTTGGAATATATTTTTCTAAGAACATAACAAGATTACAAGACCGAATCGAAATTCATTTATCTCAGCACAAATTCATTCCAGAATTGTATCAACGGGTATCCGATTAACATGATTTTTTGGTGAACAAATGTTCTCGATGAACTCTAAAATGTGATCGTTTTGACGAATGATTATAGTGGGACCCAAACAATGCTACCAACGGAAAAAATTGGACGTTTCAGTCCATTTTCATTGACTGAAAAGGATCCTCCTCCCATTTTACATTTCAAAGTGTGAGTTTGTCCAACCAACGCAAAAATGATCCCATTTTGTTGGATTGTATCACTGTGCTACGAACGAAGAGTGCTGCTGGGCTGTGGGTGAAAGTTGGTCCAAAGCCTTACCTGTTGGAGTTATGTCTTGAATTTGAAAAATGTGCAGTTTTCTATTCGGGGGTGCTCTCTGGAAATCCTGTTGTCCGGCGGTCGGCACAGAAAACACGTGTTTTAAGTTGGCCAGGGCTTATTATTTGTACTTTCTTATAAATTGGAGCATTGGGGGTTCCTAGGGGTTTGTCTTATGTATTTAATATTAGAGTTTTTAGTTGTCTATTCGGTTCAATTTACGGTTTGTGTCTCCCTATCGGGTTCCACCAATTAAAGATTTGTCCTTAGACATCTGTTATGCTTTATTGAGAGTTACGGATATAGCCGGTTCTTTGTAGTCTCTCATCGTTGATAGCAGTGGGTAGTGGCGACCCCAAGAATTTGGAAGCGTGGGGTCATTCATAAACATTAAATATTTTTATCAACTATAAATCAAAGAAAAACATCACGATAATGAGAACTAAAATTCTTATTCCAAGAGCATTTTCAATGCATCTCTATATCTCTATTTTAGAGATCGGATATGACATATTAAGGGAAAATTCTGTAATTTATCTCTTCTTTTCTTCAAAATTTTTGTACTTTATGTGAGAATTTGGAGGGACCCCTCAGTTTTTTTTAGAGATTTGGTCTCCAAATTTTACCTTTGGCCTCTAAATATAGAAACTCACACCTTCATTTTGAACTCCAAATCTCTAAAAAGAACGAGTTCTCCAAAATGTACAAGAAGTTGACGAAAAGATAGAATAAATTACAAAAAATTTGCTCAATATGTCACGTCCGGTCTCTATAAGATAGAGATATAGAGATGCATTCAAGATGCTCCAACAAAAATCACATTTTAAAGCTTAACTTAGCAAGGCAATTAATCAACCTCTCCATATCAAAAGAACAAAACGAGTGACTAAGATTCAAACAAGACACATAAAGAAGCAACTTTATAAATTTTTAGGGGTTATCCAGCGGTGTTACCACCAAATTTAGGGGGTTCATTTATGAATTTTTAAAAAAATTATAATATAATAGTACTATTTTTTTCCCCGTGGGGTCGGCTGACCCCACTCTCAATGCTGTGGAGTCACCATTGGTTGATAGTGAATCTCTCTCGCTCTTCGCCTGCGAAGTACGATTTTACTTTGTGCTTGAGCAGAGCCACTTAAATCTTTGTGTCTTGATTTATCGCTTGTTGGTATATTTATTCTCTTACTCCGTGGCTGTCATAACATTAGCCAACTTGCCACAGCATGTTTTATACAAGTTGAGGGCTGGTCGGATGGTCTATCTGTTTAGGCCGACAATCCTTAATTATCCGGGGTCTCACCACCCCAACAAGGACCCATATAATTATAAGCCATTTAAGGGCTATAATAAGCCATATAAGGGCTAAGGGCCCGATTGGCTGGGTCTAAAACCACCCTTCAAAATTTATACCGGGTAAAAACATGGATCCCACTGCTTTGGCTGGGTTTGGCAACCCAAAAACTGTCCGGGCTTCATTTTCACCCCTGATGTGTTTTCACCCCCGATGGGGCTTTGTCCCAGATAAAATTTGGGCACCCCTAACCCTACCCAAAAATTATCCGGGGGAAGGGGGCTGGATTTTTTACAATTTCACCCCTCCTTATCCCCTTCCCCAACCCCCACCCTCCATGTTTGCACCAGAAATTCCGACAAACAAATACAAAAAATAAAAATAAAAATCAAATTCATCTGAGAACAAAAACCTGGTAGCAGAGGGAGAAAACATAAATCATCCGACTACATAAATTTGTTTAAAAAAAATAAAATGGAAACCCAGAAATCTTGTACCAGAGGGAGATGGCAGAAAATCTAAGGTGCTCCGATGTTGGTTTGGTTCCGATGGATTTGAAGGTCTCGCCGAGTAGAACAACATTCCCTTCTGGCTCTTAGATCGAATCTCACGTTATAGCCTTCGATTTTTAGTTTGAAGATGAGATTGGGTATGGAGGAGAAGAGAGAGAGAGAGAGGTTGTTCACGGGGAAAAAGAAGAAGAAGAAGAAGAAGAATAGACAATGCCGTCTCTGGCTCTCTGGGGAATAGGATCATAAAAGGGTAAGAAACTACACTATACCCCCTCAAACTATTTAGTAATACCTCCACCAATTTAACATATTTATTGTATACTTAATTTTTTAAAAAATACAATTAAAAACAAATTTTGGATAAAAACCACAATTAAAAAAAAACATTTTTAGAATATAATTATTACAATAAAGTAAATTTCCAATTTAATAAATTTTTATAGCTTCAAATTGTCCAAAATTTATAAAATAGATTAACTTTTGTAATTATATAATTAATTTAATGCATAATCAAAATTTGTTATACCACAAGGGCAAAATAGACATTTGACAGCTTTTTCCATCATTTACCCCCTCTTATTTATAAAACATCCAAACCAAGTCAAAAGTTATCTCTCTGTTTAATCCACCATCCAAATTATCTATTTTTTTCACCCCTTCATAAACATCATATCAATGTGGGCCAACCCTCTAAAAATAATATCGCCTCTTATCATATACCCCCTCTAAAACTTATCCCCCTGGAATTTTAGCACCATCCAATCGGGGCCTAAGGGCAATATGCAGCGTCTGGCTGATTCCGGCTGTCGCTGGGTGGTCGGAGGTGGCTGGGCTTGATTGACCCATGACCCGGCTCTAAGGATTCGGAGGCCGAAAGCAAAGTCATAAAATGGGTCTCTCCACATTTTCCAACTAATTTTGTTCTACAAATATTCATCATAAAATGGACCCCAATTTTAGATTTTTGTTTTGTGAATTCCGCACTCAATCTCACTTCTCGTCTAGCATGGAGAATATTAATATTTGTTTTCTTTGGTTCTTCCTCTTCCTGCTTTCCATATTCCCACAACATCAAGTATTTTAATCAATGACTAAAATCTAAAACTAGGCCTTAAAAAGTTACATGATATTTCAATTGTGCCATCTTGTTTTTGAGGTCCCAAATCTTGTATTGTGCTTATTTATACCTAGTCCATATACGAAAACTAGTTAGACTATATATATACATACGTAAAGGCGTAATATACTTTGGGGCCCCCTAATTTTGGGCTTTTGGTGGAGGTTGCGAAAGTCCAGGCTTTCTAGGCTTTGTCCCAAAGCCCTCTCTCATTTTTTTGTTCAACGGTTAGGGGTGTCCGGGCCATTTTACGCGCATCTCGACTAACCCCTTCTTCAGTACGGTCAAAGACAGACTATTTATGCCGGGACTAGAGGAATGACAAGAAAACCTCTCTCATTATCTCTTTTCAAAAGTAAATCTTCCAACAATATTTCTCTCTCTCCAAATGAGCCTACAGGCATTTGCTTCTCTTAGGTTATTAAAAAAAGGGTTTTGTTAAAATGTGCCCCACAGACACATGATAAGGTTCATTAAATGAGTATAATTAAACCTTTGTTTGCATGAGAAATCTAAGTTATAAACAATAGGCACAAACTCTTTTACTACTTTTTGCATGGGAAATCGAAATATATCAATTATTTTTACTACTTTCTAAAAAAGTAGATTTAATTAGACTCATTTAATGAACCTTATCATGTGTCTGGGGGGCACATTTTAACAAAACCCTTAAAACAAAAGCCTATACCGTAATTCCCTTTTTCTTCCTTTTCTCGATAATCGACTTAATTTATTTAATTCTTCTTGATTATGTTTGCACATTGTGCATGGAAATTCACTGGTACCTTATGTAGGGTAACATCTTACATAAGTTTGGTATACTTTTAGGTGGTGTTTGTTTAGTCACTTCAATTTTACTAATAGTGTAAATAAGCTGCAATAGTTTTTTCTTTCGTGTCACGGACCAATTAACTAGCTCACTTCAGCTAGTGCTAATCTCGGAGCTCTGAAGTAACAAGTGCAAAAGTGGATAATTTAATGCTTTATTTGGATACGGACTTTCTTTTCTAGGATTCGTTTCATAGGGAATGAAATGACTTTTTCCTTATCTTTATTTCTAATCAGATTAATACCCGATATTGTTATTTTTCCTATATCCTGTTTATCAACTTTGACACATTCTTACTTTTAGATACCTTTTACAATAGGCAGAAGATTGGTGTAAAAGAGTTTTACACCGACTGGCTTGGGTGGTGGAAAGAGACTTTATTCCTGCACTCACTAGTTAGGTTTGAATCTCTATCACCTTCCCCCTAAGATAGAGAGATATTAATAATTAAAGTTTTGATGTTATCTTAATTTCATTTATAACTTACAGTAGTATCTAGGCCAGCTGACGCACACTTGAATTAATTTTTGGGAAATAAATTTCACCATCTACCAACGGAGAGTCCAATTAAGGTATGTACTTATTATTTGATGTTATTAACCCTGGCCAAGTGAGGTATGTGATGGCAACTAAAGGACTTGTACTTCAAGAGGTCACGAAGGCAAAATGTCCAAACACTGGGGCTTCTGGAGGTTTGCCTGATTGTTAACTTTAGATCTCCGGGAATAGTCAATATGCACACAAGCTTGCTCGGAAACTCAATTAAAAAATAGCTATAAAAAGAAATAAATAAAACTTCAAACCTTTTGTGATCCTATACATCATTTGGTGTACACCAAATGCACACCACCTTGTGTGAGACCCATTTTGGAGTCTGACACAAATGATTGGAGCTATTCAATTCTTTTAAAATACATTTTTAAGAGTCTTTGTAAAAATCATCTCATTTGGATATTAGTAAGGACTTGATCGATTTCTGTCCTTGAATTCATCAGGGAAAAAATTAAAAATTGAAGTGGTGGTAGTAGTGGTAGTGATGATGGAGTGGTGGCGGTGGTGATGCCGATGGTTGTTTGATGGTAGCTATACTGGTGGCAATATTGGTAGTGGTAGTGCTGCAGTACTGGTGGTGGTGGTAATGGAAGTGGGCAGTGGTGGCAATAATGATAGTGGTGGTCGTGGGGTAGTGACGGCAGTGGCTTGGTGGAGTTAGTGGTGGCAATAGTGATAGTGGTGGTGGTGGTATGATGGTGCAATGGTGAAAATGGTAGCGATGATGGAAAAGTGGATGTGTTGGTAGTGGTGCCGACATTGGGGTGGTGGTGACGGTAGTAGTAGTGCCGGTGATGGTTACGAAGGTGGCATTTTGATGGTGGTAGTGGTAGTGGTGGTGGTGGCAGTAAAGAAAACAGTCATAGTGTATAAGTACTGACAAATTTAGCCAGAATCACCATGCTTCTTTTTTTTTTTTTTTTCCCCTACTTTTTTAGCCTGCATTATAAGATGCACTCAAAATATTAAATTTGATGAAATATGATTATCAAATCAATTTAATCACTTAGTATTACTTAATGCATTCGGTTTTAAATACTGAATTAAGTTATCGAAACAACTAAGTAAAACTGATAGTTAGGAGTAAGCTTATAGTAGTAATTAGAGGGGACTTATTGCAATTTTCAATGATTGGAACTGTGATGTGAAAATGATTGGTGTTGGGACAGTGAACCATTAATCCTATGTGTATTGCAATTTTAAATTATTGATTTATTGTTTATAATTTGGATGGTGACTAATTAGACTTTGAAAGTAGAGAAGAACGTACTTTTATTTGTCTCTTACGTCATTTTTTTTTTTACTGTAATTGTTTTTTGCGATCCTTCCAAGTTAATCCACCTTTACATGATTTAATTTGTTTTTTAAAGCTAGAATGGCGCACCTTCAACTAATTATTTGCGTGCTACCTAATCTCTCTCTCTCTCTCTCTCTCTGGTTATTTCTGTTCTGTTTCTCTCCTTCCAATTAGATGTACCATTGCATTTTCCATTTTCATTTTGAACGTTACTTTGAACTAATTATTTGTGTCTTTACCTCTTCCTTTCCTTTTTTTTTTTCCTTTTGTTATTTGTCTCCTTTTTCTCTTCTTCCAATTTAAGACACCATGTTTTTCAAAGGTAGAGAGTAACGGGCCTTTGACTCATTATTTTGAAAAAAAATTTGTTCACCCTCACCAAAAAGGGATGAACAAAACCCTCACTCTAATAGGTTAAAATGGTGAAGGTGAACAAAACCCTCTTTTGGTGAAGGTGAACAAATTTTTTCTCCATTATTTTTGTCTTATGTAAATTATTTAATTTGTCTCCTTTCAATTTAGCCACCTTCACATTTTTATTTCTTTATTTTAGTTCTTTAAACTCCTTATATTAGCAGAGAAGAGAATAGGAAAGACAAAGAAAAGCTAATTTGGTCTCCTAATCTATTCATGTCAACTTTTATTGTAGGAGTAGCAAATAGTAATTCATCTTCACGAACTGATTCTAAAAAGTAGTAAAAGATTATGAAAAAAATTAAAAAGTCACAAAAGACGAAAAATTTGATTTATTCTGTTTTACGAGGTTTTTTTTTTCAATTTTGATTGATGATTTTATATTTTTTCTATTATTCTAATTGGGACAAATGATTACTTTCAAAATTTTATTTAAAAACTGAAAAATATGATGTAGTTGATGTTACTGATATTCTAAAGGAAAAAGCCGAGGCATCTCTCCTTGGCTTGATGAGCCCTTTGATTTCAAAGAGTTGATTTTTTACGAGAGATATTAAAGATAGGATTTAAGGAAAATGAACAGTTCCAATCATTTACGTGGAATCCCAAAAGAAGTCCAGCAGGAGTTGATCTATATTTGATGTACATAATATGGTGTACTTATAGTTTTTTGGATTTCAATTCATGTTGCGAAGGGTTCTCTGAGGCTACTACTTCTCTGATATTCAGCCTTCCTTCGGTTGGTTAGGTGACTAGAAGATCTTCCCTTCACCTGAGCTCTTGGCCTGCACACTTAATGCCCCCGTTAGCACCGTACTGGACCATTGAGTCCAGAACAGCAGTCCGACAGTCAAGTAAGTATGTGAGGGATAAGGAGAAGCAAGAACTCAGATCTAGAGTTGAGAGGGTAGATTGCGTGTACCTTCATTTGGTTGAACATTATCTTTCATAGGGAGTTTATGACTTGCTTTTCAAGTACGCTTGTGCCCTGCATGCGAGATTACCGCTCGGCTGACATCTCTATGACAAACGCGTGAGGTGTCGGCTTGCCACGTACCGAGGACGTTCACTCAGCTGTCGATATTTCCTTTATAAGTGGCTGACCCTCTAGGCTCTGCTGACCGGTCCCTCTGATGTCACCTTTCGGTGAAAAATCGTGGAGGTTTCCAGGTTGATCTTTGATGCTTGGGGGCGCTTGGCCCCCACAGGTTTTTTCGTGCGTGGACGAGAAAAACGAAGATGTAAGAAACTAGACTTGTTAAACCGCAATTTGACTTGTCACAGCGTTGATTGCGTGGACGAGCACACGTTAAATCTTATTCTCTGAGTACTGTATCCTACTTTACATTTTTAGACGTACATATACAGCTACAAGCCTACGTACATTTGTCATAGTATAATTTTTCATTTCCTAATAAATAAATGGATTTAATTCAAAAAATCAATAAATAAAGAAATGGGTGATACTAGATCCGGATCCAAGTTATCGAGAGGATATTTAATAATCTCAAGTTATCTCAAAAACAAAAATTATTCCGTAATAAAGCTTCATATGACTGGAATTAAACATATGGTATAATAGGTTTTTATTTTTATATTGCTGAAGCATAAAATCACATAATACAATAAATTCTTACCTCAAAAGGAAAAATGGCCACCACTTTAAACGTTTTTTAAATCATTATTGAATCATATGACGTCAGACTACATGTGCATGATGCTCCTACGTAAACAGGAATTGGATCATCTCCGGTTATTAATTTGGCCTGGACGTGATAGTTCAAATGTGGATAGTCCAATGCAAGAATTTATAATTCGGATTTGCTCAGAGACTCTTATCTGTAAGAGTTTTAAAGCAAATACATACCATAATTATGCACATGTATGGTCCAGATTTGAATTATCTCGTCTAATACAAAATTTAGACTGGAGAGAATCGGTACAGCGTGCTAGAATGAGATATCTTTGACCCGTGATTAGCTTAGCATGCAGGAGTAATAATTAAGGGTGCGTTTTAATTGCAATGATGGGTTTTTATTTGCAAATCCAAGATATGAATGTGATTAGCGAGAAATCTCTTACGAATGCGATTCGTTGACTGTGGAATAAATTTACATCATTTTGTGACCACACTCTATATACACAACTTTTGACTTTTGTGGTTACGATAAGATCACTTCAATCATAATTCTGATGATCATCATCTTTAAAAAGTTGAAAGATGACTCATTTCTGTGGAAAAGGATGGACTAAACTAGCGGTTGTTCTCAAGAAATTCTTTTACTGTATTTGTATTGAGAAAGTTCGCGCCAAGCGGAACTCGGCCGTCCATTTTGAGATTTAACGGTCTGGAGTGGTGCCTTCTCTCTCTCTCTCCTCCTTAAATGCGGTTAACATGGAAAAAAAAAAAAACAAAACGAAACTGAGCACTGATACAAGCTGTTAGATATCGGAATGGATGGCTAAGATTCATGCAGTGCAAACCCCTGTTCACGTCAGTCATTATTCTGATGATCATCTTCAAAAAGTTGAAAGATGACTTATTTCTGTGGAAAAGGATACTTGTTTTCAAGAAATTCTTTTATTGTATTTGTATTACTTCTTTTCGTTCCATAATTTTAGTCTCTTTCAAAGAATTCAATTATTTAAAGTGACATAATTATTACATCTCATAACTTCAAGTTTTCCAAATCACCCGTGGTTGAAAATAGAGCGCCATTACTTCATTTGACAATGCAAAGACAAAAAAGTACAATTTTTGCTTTTGACCATTACCCAAAAAGAAAAAAGAAGAAAACCTAGTCAAAATGAAAATATATTTGGAGCATCCAAAAAAAAGGGAAAGGGCAGGGATGAAGTCAAGATTTTTGCATGGCGGAGGTGGGCTATATATGTGGAGAAGTGATGGAGTTCAATAATTTGATGATGTATATATATTTCCAATGTAATAGTAGGGTTTTTTTTTTATATTGTAATAGCGGCGATAGTCTCTACTAGCCACTCCTGACTCCATCCTTGGAAAGATGAACTAAAATTATGTGGACGGAAGGAGGAGGAAGAACTAGCAGAAAAAGAAATAGCGGAGAGGGAGAGATATTGATGATTTGAAGGATGGTGGTTGTGATTCTAATGACTTGGATGATGATGCCTCACTTTCTCTGAAATTTTAATTTTTGGGTTTTCCTTCTTTTTGTGTGATCTGAGGTTGTTCGAGATGTAGTGAGGTTTTGCGGGTTTTCTTTAGGCTTCGAGGTTTTGTGGTCCTTTTGCCGGTGGGCTCTTGATCTGTTTATTTTTTGTGTTCAAATTTTAAAGATTAATGAATTTCTTTTGTTCAGTGAGAAAAAAAAAACTATTTGTTCAAATATTATGCATACAATATTTTACAACGAAATAAGCAAGTAGAGCCTCGGCTTAGTTAGATGCAGATGAGATCTGATTAATGGATTGAATAGTAAGGGGAGATAATATAGGTAGTATTATTTATGAAGGGTGGACCCACATCGACGTAACATTTGTGAAGGAGGATAAAATAATATTGGAAGATTTTGGTAATGTTAGTTTGTTTTGTAGTTGAAATCGGCTTAGGTAGGGGTTATCCCGGTAGATTAAATATGGACAACCCCTAAGCTTAGACTAAATAATTCGGCCTAGGGTGGATTGAGCCAGATTAGGAGGAGTGGGGATTATGTCATCCGCCCTCCTTTTTTTCTCCCATACCATGGATGTAAACATGAGCCGGGGATGAGAGGAGGGGGGGATGAGTCATTCTTGACCCCCTCATCCCCAAGCCAAACGAGCCCTTGGAGCAGAATGAACAGAGAATTAAATGATGGTTTTGTCGGTTCTTTTTCAAAATCACTGTTAAGTACAAATTAACAAAAATCGTTGTAGGTGATTTTTCAAAAACCTGGACTTCAGTATCACTCTGCGTAGAAAGAAATGTTAACGATTAGTAAAAATGATTTTAGCATTTTGACTATCCAACAGCTCGATAATTTTACTTTAATCCTCTTGTAGTCTAAACATTTGAATTTGTCCATCACAAGCCTATATATGATGGTTCCTTTTCTTTCTTTTTTTTTCCCCCTCGGCACAAAGAAAACTTTTATTACAGACTTAAAAGGGAACATCGAAGAGGGTAAAGATGATTCCTTTTTTGGTTTGAAAAGAATGAAATCACCAATGACCATATTGTTATCTATATATATGGATGTACATCGATTTTTACTATACATTCTTTGCACTTAATGTTTGTGTAAATAAGACAGGGATTCACACTTTATGGACGGCTCAAATCAAAGGATGTGGTCCAATTCCCATATTTGGAGGATGAAATTAAGGAGAGAAAAGTATAAAAAAAACCAATTATATAAAAGATATGGAACAGTGGGGTTTAATTGGATATCTCTTATTTTACTCTCATTGCTTGTCATTAACAACCAAATCTTCTAATCACTTTCAAAGTATCTCCAACTTTAATCCATCAACAAATCAAGACATTTGATCAATTATTACCAATTATTCCATTCCCTAGCTCTTAGCTTTATCATTCAACCTCAATTATGTCATTCAACAAAGTTTGCTTATGATTAGATTGTATCCACTGTATTTGATTTTTTTGTTTGGTCAACTAAATTATTTGAGTCATCTTAAGCAAATGAGTGACCTAGAAAATGGATTGTGGATTGAGTCAATTCTTTCTTTACTTTGGTTGCATAGGCTCACTTTTTAACTTTCTAGGCTTATACTAATTAAGTATAATATAACTAAGCCTAGATATAGCACAACATAATTTGATAACCCTTGAATATCTTTTGTGGGATCGAAAGTATATAGTGCAACGTACCAACTAATTTGGAAAAGTAAATATGATGAGTTCATTTTCATGATGTTGGGGGCAGAGAGTTAGAAATTTTGGTTAGCGGGGTTAAAAATTTAATCTGTGTGATGACATTTTTTCTATTTACTAATCCAAATCATAAGTAAATTAAGAGGGTGATTATATAGTAGATATACACTAATAAATCAAAGTTTGCTTTATAATTGGTCCCAAAAGAATTATTATATTCGAAAACAATGCATAATAAACTTATTCGTAATACTATCAACTCTCAAAAGGAAGAAAATGCATGTGATTTCTATGCATTTGAAGCGAGTAAGGGAAACTTACAAATTTTTTGTAGGGACAAAATGGCAAAATTAGATTACAAATTATCTAATATTCTTAGGAGAAATCAAAGCAAGTGACCCCACTTGTATCTACATGATCCCACCCATGCATGCAGTGCCCACAACCCCTCACTACACATATTTTCATAGTGAGATAAAAAATTATGTATGCTTACAAAAATTCTACAGTATGAGCTAGCTTTTCAAATAGACGAAAAATTAAAAAAAAAAAATCTTATATTACTAAATAAGCTAGGTAGATTTTAGTTGCTTTTCGGATCAGAGTTTAGATTCTAATTATTCTGCAAGCTGATTTTTTTATTTTTGCGACAGAGAATAGCAGTTTTTTTACTAGAACTTAATCAATCCCTCAGTCATACTAAACATGTATATCTTATTCTATTAAAATCTAAAATTTAGAATATGCCGCAAAACTTGAAACTAATCTAAAACTTGTGTTCACAACTATCGCAAACATGCAAGTTTTGGAATATGCTTGGTGGCCAATGCATGAATGATATGCATAATTAGAATCGATACTGCCATTTCATTTGACATTCCTTAACCAGTGTCATCAAGATAAACTTAAAAACAATATCAAAGATGATTTTCAATGGTATATATATATATATATATATATATATATATATATATATATATTCATTTGATTCTCTATAAACATTTTGTAACGACTAGGCTTATGCATTGAATAATGACGTTATCGTCCTCCCAATATTATTTGCTCTTTATTTCTTACTCCCTCCATCCCAAATTTTTTGTCCACTTTTATTATCATGACACCTCAAAAAATTGTTTTTACTTTCGAATGTATAATGTTATATATATATATATATATATATATATATATATATATAATATGGTTTTCGTTTTATAGTTCTCAATGGGTTCTATTAAACAAAATTTTCAATATTGAAAAAAAAGTTATATATTAAAAGATATAGACAATTGAAAAATGACATGCTTGCACGTAAATGGACAAGAAATTCGAGATGGACGGAGTATAATTTTAAACGACTAAAATGAAGAGCGCTCAATGAATGACATGCAACGATAATCATTTGAATTACCAATTCATAGTTCAACTCTTATTGGTACATGATCAATGCTTAGATATCCAACTTGAAAATAATCGATGCTAAACTGAACGATTATGATAATGAGATCAATCTCGATAAAATCCACTGAGATGCATTGTACACCCCTAGTGCACTGCGGAAACCCTTCCTTTTTCGTCACCTATTCACCCAAAACAAAAGCATGAAAAAAAAAAATCAAATTAGAGGAGATTGTTTCAAAATAAGAAACCCTAATCAACAAGTAAAATAAAGACAGTTGTTACCCTAAATTTTACCAACAAACGGACAAAATTATGCTTACCTTAATTTCTCCTCCAAATCTGCAACTGGTTGGCAGCTTTTCTGTTACCATTGCTTCTGACAGGAAAAAAGGGGGCAAAATTGAAACAATAGGCCAATAAAAATTGATAAATACGGAGTATTAAAAAAAAATAAAGCTAGTACTACATCAGCTGCACATTTTCTTGTTTGGATTATTTTGGTCATTTTCGAAAACTCCACACCTTTGTTTAAGTGATTGCATAATCCACTTTGTCCTCTTGGCCTTTTCTTATGACGTATAGTTTTGGGGGGCTAAATTAATTATTGGAAATTACTATTTAAAACAATTTTATAACTTTTTTTGGGTCCTGAAAATTCGTCGAATCTATCGTTATTCATTGGGGTTATGAAGGTTCATAGGTAGATTATTCAGGAAAAATTATATCGAGTCAATACTTAGCGGCGGCATGTATCTTTATTAGTATTAGATTTATACGGGAAAACGAAGGTCTACTTTTAGACTATCTTTTCCACTATTTTTTTACAAAAAAAAGACTTCTTTACTACAACTTCAAACTAAAGGGAGAGAGAGAGAGAGAGAGAGAGAGAGAGAGAGAGAGAGATGTTTGACGTCCCCATCTCCAATGTGTTGTACGATCGAGAAGCAGAGCAAAAAAAAAAAACCCTAAAACATAAGGAGGATTCCTATGATCCAAACCAAATTTCTAGTAGTGCTACTCATTTTTGGTCTCGTAATAATGATTCTAATATGGTATATGTATTTTTGCTACGAAAAAAGAAAGCGAGCTGGTTATCATGCTTGCCCAGACCTATTTTCTTATTTTTCTAAGGCGATTGACGATGAAAATGCAAGCATTATTTGTGTTGGATTTTCGGTGATTAATAGGAGTAATATGTTACTATGTTTGAACTAATTTGTAGACACTGGTCTGGACTCCTATCATACTATTAGGACTAATGGACTGAGGTGTATTTTGACATAAAAAGTTAATTGACTTATTTTTTCGTCTTTATTTGATTTTTTTTCTGTGTTTTTTAGTTTTGCATCAAATTTTTGTGTATTATTAGTTCGTCTCGGCGAGATGAATAAAAAAGTAAAAAATTATGATCTAATCATAATTTTTTTGAATAAAGACAAAAATAAGCTAAAAAGTCAGTTTTTATATTTTTTTGATCTTATTAAAAAAAATTGAGAGTTCTAGTCATAATATTTTACCTTTTTAGATTTCTCTCGCCAAGATGAACCAATAATACTCACAAAATAAATACAAAACTAACAAACACAAAAGAAAAATCAAATAAAGACAAAAAAATAAGTTAAGTTAGCTTTTTAGGCCAAACCTCACTTGACTATCTAATCACAATGCCAATTAGGCGAATTAAATTGCGATCTTATTTGGTAGCATGCGGTGGGAGTCGAACCTCACACCTCATTCCAAAATCTTCGTAAGACTCTTGATTACCACTGTGCCAACTCTAACGGGTTATCAGTGTGCAATACACGAAATCGAAATGCCGGTATGTATTTAGACTCGTACGCATTTCATTAGATGGTTTTAAAACTAACTTGTTTTGAACTTAAAACCATTTTTTGTAATGCAAAATGTCATGAGCTAGTTTGCGTGAACTTTAAACTAATCCCTACAACCCCTATATAACGACCCGACCCTGATGACTTGCTAACTCTTAGCCGAACCACATAACTCAGAGGGTTAACCTCAAGTTATACCAGTAGTAATTGATCAGAATCACTTATATACCATTTAATGCTTTTCTAACTCCCCGATGTGGGATTTCACAATCTCCCAACCTTGGGCACAAGGTTCCCATTCCCAAGCATGGCAAGCTTCTCAAGCTCTTCTCATAGGTGGGACCCACCCAAGCATGTTTCCATGCGGGATTCGCCCCACGCTTCCAGTTGGTGTTGGCTCTGATACCACGTGTAACGACCTGACCCAACTGGCCTACTAACTCTAAGTTGAACCATGCACGTGGCTCAAAAGGTTACCTCAAGTTATACAGTAGTTGGTCAGAATCACTTATATACCGTTTAATCCTTTCCAAACTCCCCGATGTGGGATCTAACACCCCTGCCCTTTCCACGCATAAGTATGAGGTGAGATGACCCTAGCTAAGAGTTGCTAACAAATAGAATTGAACCTGAGACCTTAGGGGAGAGCAAATCCTAAGATTTTGACCATAACCACTTGGCCAACCCTCGGGGTCATTAAAACCTATTGTGGGGAGTAAAAATTGAAAATAATTTTAGAAAGGATAACTGGAATAGTACTTCGAAATTGTCTTAGGAACCGAAAATTTTCTTTGCGGGTAAAAGAAAAAGGAAAAGAAATGTTCTTAGTAACTTGGACAAATATAGTTCAACTCAAATTGGAATTCAAACTTTATCTTGATTTATTCTACATAAGAACTAATGTGATTCACAATTTTAGCCAAATCAGACACATTTTAGCCCCTCAAATATGAACTGAACTTACAAAAGAACTAATGTGATTCACAATTTTAGCTGAATTAGACACATTTCAACCTCTCAAATATGAACTGAAAGACTTGACAGATTGCCGAGATCAATAGCTCTCATGCGTACACTAGAGCTCCACACCAGAACCCCCGGGTCCTCAAAACTAACTTATTTTGAATTTCAAACCAAGTTTTTTTCTTTGCTAAGATAGGGTGTCCAGGGCCATCTTGCGTAAACCTCAGGCTAATCCCTACGACCACCCTTACAGCTCTTTCCACACATATGCATGAGGTGAGGTGACCTTAGGATTTGCTGAAAAGAAGAATTGAACTTGAGATCTTAAGATGGAGCAAACCCTTAAGTATCAAACCAAAAACAACTTGGCCAACCCTAGGGCCGGGGCTATTGAAACACCATATTGTTGAGAGTAGAAAATTGAAAACAAAGTCAGAAAGGATAACTAGAATATTTCTTCGAAATTGTCTCAGGAACCGAAAATTTTATTTGTCCAAACGAAAAAACTTTCTTAGGAAGTAGAACAAATAAAATTCAACTACAAATTGGAATTCAAACATAGCCTTGATTTATTCTACATAAGAATGAATGTGATTCACACTTTTAGCAGAATTTGACACACTTTAGCCTCTCAAATATGAAGTGAAAAAATTGACAGATTGGTTTGTAATTAATTGTAGAACCCTTATGAAGGGCACATGGCCCAAACATGTCTTGGGACTATTAGGACAAGAATTAGGGGAAGCAGCCCTTGATTGGGGGAGACATTGGTTGGGTCAACCAATCCATATATATTTAACCACCCAAAAATTGAACATAGAAAGAAACCTTTTAATTAAGTAGACAGCCCTTGTTCCCATGTGCATAAATTTAAGAGCAACATTCCAAGATTACAAACCCCTTTGTGCTCCACCCCACCCTAGCTACTTTCTCTCTACCCTTCCAAACAAACAATCTCTTTGCCAATAAACCAAAACAATTATCCCTTGGAAAGTTCATATCGCTCTTTCCTAATGCATTGGCTTTTGTGTCGGCTATTTTTATAATAAAACCTTTCTACTCTTTTCTTGAGCCTTAAAATTTCTCCACAGACCATATCATATATAAAGAAATCTGAGGTACTAATTTAGGAGAAATTCTCACACTCTCCAGTACTTTCTATTTGAAAAAAATTCTCAATCCTTTTTTTTATTGTGCCAAATTATAAAACAACCCATGTACTAAAACTCTCTTCACACTCTCCAGTACTTTCGATTTGAAAAATTCTCTGACCGCTCTGAAAATTGGAATGGCATTTTACAAAATATGGAAACCCGAGTTAGAATGGCTTGGATGAAAATGGAGCTGAAAATTAGTTTCCATATAGCTAATGCAATACAGGATATAGAAGTTAACATTCTACATGAATAACACTGCATATTATTTTCTGCTCTCTTTGTTATTTCTTTTGAAAAGTTTGAAGTTACTTGAATGATGAGCAAAATAAAGAAAGAAAACTTTGGAGTGTTGCAAGGTGGTATTTGTTGTGAAAATTTAATGGGTGCTCTCGTATCACTTGACGATATCCAAGACTTCTGAATAATCCGTTCGGTGTGGCTTATAAATCAAAACTTATATCGGAATATACGTAAAATGATGTCTGCCATCTACATAAAAAATATGTAAGTATACAACTCATGCCCATCTGTTATGATAACCCAATCATGTATCCATTAAACTGGGCGAATATCCAAAGTGATGAAAATATCCTTGCCCCTAAATTGTTAGGTCATCAATTCATACAGGAGTCGTGTTGTTTTCATTGACCTTGTTATTTTCAACTTTCAAGAAATACTATTTTATTTTTCAAACAACAGGAGAATCACATTATACTATGAGAATTACCATAAAAATAATTTATTGATTACCATATTTAATGGAAGGATGAATTCTAGCTTTACAATATAATTAGATTTCAGGGGACATAATGTAAAGCACTGAGAAATGACAAGGGCAACATCGTCTTGAAAAGATTAAAAATTCATAAATTCACAGATTTCGTTGACCCTTAATTATAATTCCAATCCCGACACCTGCGCCGCTGGGCCCTCCTTCCCTCCCTTCCTCTCCCTCTAATTTTGGTGGCATTGAAGGAGATATGCCAACTATAGGGGGAAAAATTGTTCAAAAAATTTGCTAAATAAAAAAATCAATATGTGGATATGAGTCATTGTAGGCGACTAGGCGTGATTGTCTAGGCATCATTTTGTATATTGAAAAACAGCTGTCCCCTATTTTAATTAATATCAAATACAATTATCTGGGTTAACTCGGTTTGCTAGGACTCTACATTTCACTAAAAGGTTTGGAGTTTAAACCTTTCCACCTCCATGTGAGTGTTATTTGCTTGCTTTTGTTGAGTTATTTCTCCCCTCAATGGGGCTTGTAGTTGGGTGTGGACTTCACTTTGAATTTACTCACTTGCGTATGAGTGTTTCTAGTTTGATGTAATTCATATATATTTGTATTTAATACGAAATACATTTTCCGGCAAAATGAAATGAAATTGTGTAAATTTGTGTATATATTACTAACTCATACCACTGTATTTTGTTCGTAAGTTAGTTCGGATATCTTGAGTTAAAGTCGTGAGAATGTAGACATTTTCGACAATCCAATTTATTCATTCAACATGTAAAATCATGCATTCAGAGAAACACGTTGATCATGTTAAATCAATTAACGAGCGATGATAAATATTATAGCAGTCCATTTTGATCAAGACAAACGTAAATTTTCAAGATTGATACCAATGTCTGATTTTTTATTTTATTTTATTTTAAGAAGACAACGTCATAACAATAATTCTTTTACATAAAGAATACACATGTCGATAAATACAAAATGAAAGATTCGAGCCAAAATAATTTGTGGAAGTTATACTCTTATGTGATGTATCTAATAGGTGTGTAAGACTGCAAGTGGAATTACTACAGTTATAAATAATAATAAAAAGTTACATGGAGCAATTGCACAAAACACACCGAAAGTCACTCCTCTTTTTTTTCCAGAAGATAAGCACACAAAGAAAAGGCTCCTCCATCCAACACTATATAATATTAGAGAGAGAGAGAGAGAGAGAGAGAGAAAGAGAGAGAGAAGGAGAAGAAAAAGGAAGAGCCATGGAAGAGGAGGGCTTCTTCTTGTTGCACATGTTGAAGCTAATGGTGATGTGTTTGTTGGTGTCGGTGTTTTTGTATGAAGTTTTGAAAAAGCTATGGTGGAGGCCAAGAAAGATTGAACAGCATTTCAGAAAGCAAGGGATAAAGGGTCCTCCCTACATTTTTTTGATAGGAAATGCAAAGGAAATAGTGAGCCTAATGTTGAAGGCATCTTCTCAGCCTATGCCTCTCTCTCATAACATCCTCCCAAGGGTCCTCTCTTTCTATCATCATTGGAGGAAACTCTATGGTACCTCTCTCTCTCTCTCTCTCTCTCCACGTATTTCGATTTTGTATATATTATCTTCCTTTTCTTTCAATCATCTTCTTATGGTTAGCAAATCTCTCTCTCTCTCTCTCTCTCTAAATTGGGTTGAAGACCGACGCAAAGTTTTGTGTCGTTCATAAGTAACAGTCGTTTTATTTTTTCCCCTTTTTTGATGAGAGACAGTAGAAAGTTTATTAAGAAACTTGACAAGGGGTATCATTGTCAAGTTTTTTTTGCCTTTTCTGATGAGTATCTTGTCTTTGTTCCTGGTTTTTGTTTCTAACATCTTTTGTTGAGTAATAACTCGAGTGCTAAAATTATTTTCTCTACTTTATTTTCTTAATTACCATCATCGTTTATAAGTTAGTTTTTGAGTATTTTGTTGCAATAATTTGAACTGTACTCACTTTTTAGTGTTTATTTTGCAAGAATTAGTCATAATTCTCATTGTAAATTTCATGCCGACACACATATAATGCTTTTACAAATGTATGGATTTTTTCATCCTCCAATGGTGTTCTCAGGCTTTAGGACCATTTTGCATACTCTACTTCCTTCAATCATTTCAGTTTTGAATTTTTATTCTTCTTTTGTTTTGAAGTTCTTTTTTCTCAGCTTGGATTCTTTGATGTGCAATAGGGTTGCTATCAAAGCTTCTTTACGTGGCTCTGATTCTTGCCGGTAAACTTCCAATAGGGATGCTATCAACTATTTTGGAGTCAGTTCCTTTGAATTTTTTTTTTTTTCAATTTTAGTTGGACTCCCTGTAAATGGGGGTCGTATATAAGATTTCGACCCAAGGATTACTCAAGGTGCTCTCGGGGCCGTTTCCTTCGAAACTTTACTTCGAAACTTTAATTCCCATTAATTCAATTTCAATTGGGCTCCCCGTTAGTGGGTCATAAGATTTGACCCAAAAATTAGTCAAGTTACTTTTAAGTTAATCCGAAAATCCGTGTTTCATAATTGAAAAAAAGGTGCAGAGCACTGTTCCCAATTGTTTTTCTACCCTTTCATCACTTCACTGACACTCTTCTGGCTTAGCATTGTAACGACTTTGTTTTTTTTTATTGTCCTTTCAATCACATAGATTTTGTTGTCCTTCAATAGTACTTTCCAAATCAACAAATATGCTGTCATTTTTGGACTACCTGGTCTCATACCATTCTTCTGATTTTTATTCTTTTCGGAATTTTGAAGCCCTTTTGTTTTTCATGGACACTATTATTCAAGAAAACAACAAATTGAGAATCTGTGATAAAAAAAATTGTCGACAATATTGTGCTATATTATTGTGTTGTATCTATTTTGGTTTTATATCGGTACGGTTCTTAAAATTTGATTATCGTTGTCTCATTTTTTTCAGTACATTTGTTAGTAAAATTCTAGATGTGACTAATTGTAGGTGCAACATTTCTAATGTGGTTTGGACCGACGGTTCGACTCACCGTTTCTGATCCGGACCTCATCCGAGAAATCTTCACTTACAAATCTGAATTGTATGAGAAGAACGAGTCTCACCCACTTATTAAACAGCTTGAAGGCGATGGACTTCTTACCCTCAAAGGAGAGAAATGGGCTCACCATAGGAAAATCATCACTCCTACCTTCCACATGGAAAATCTCAAAGTAAGTTCATAAGAGAATGCTCTTTATACTTCACAAAGAAATTTCTATAACCTTACTATGGCTAGGGTCCCGCTAGTGGACGGTGAGATTGGTCTCACAGAAATAGTCGAGGTGCACGAAAACTTTTCCGGACACCTAGTTATCAAAAAGAAAAGAAAATTTTATAACAAATCACACAATTAAAAGTTTTGACAACACCCGGCTTTGTTTGTGCTTTAAGTAGACCCCGCCAGTGGACGATAATATGTAGCGCACATAAAATTCACTTATGTAACTAGGTTGTGAGCCTATTATGCTAAAACAAAGAACCCTATTAAGATGTGTTTGCATGCTAAGTTTCTCTTGTGATTCTCTTCTTCTTCTTTTTTAATAGTTGTTGATACCAGTGGCGGCAAAAAGTGTGAGTGAAATGTTGGAGAAATGGGTGGCAATGTCGGATTCCAACGAGGTGGAAATTGAAGTCTCCGAATGGTTCCAAATCTTGACAGAAGATATCATAACTAGGACCGTGTTTGGTAGCAGCCATAAAGATGGAAAAGCCATTTTTCGACTACAAGCCCAGCATATGGCCCTCACATCCGAAGCATTTCAAAAGGTTTTCATCCCGGGTTTTAGGTAAGCCTCCTACATTACGTTATCAGCTCAGTGGATTGTCAATAATATAAGCCAAGATAAAATAAAAAATAACACATACTCTGTACTTTTTATAATTTTCAATATATAATTCACACTTATCACGCATTTTAATATAACTTTGTTTTTTAATGGACTAGATTCCTACCCACGAGAAGGAACATGAAGTCGTGGAAATTGGACAAGGAAATCAAGAAATCCCTAGTGAATCTCATCGACCAGAGGAGCGAAAATTATCGCAACGAAAAGGAAGAGAAGGTGGAATATAAGGATTTGTTGGGACTTATGATTCGAGAGAGTTGGAAGGAAGTAGAAAATAGTAAAAGGGTGGAAATGAATTCTAATTCCTCTCCATCGCCCAAGATCACAGTACATGACATGGTTGAGGAGTGCAAAACCTTCTTCTTTGCAGGGGAGCAAACGACGTCGAATTTGATGACGTGGATGACAGTTTTGCTTGCTATGCACCCGAAGTGGCAGGTGCTGGCACGTGAGGAGGTGCTCAAGGTGTGCGGGTCACATGACATTCCCTCCAAAGATGACATCCCTAAGCTAAAGACGGTAAGCTCCGGATACATTTGTGTTGAGAAGAGTTCGATAATGTATACATGTGTGCAAGATTGAGCCCGGTTGTAAAACTTAATTTAAGAAAAACATATGTTAACAAAAATATTAGGCAGAATTAAACTACCATGTATTTCATAAAATTATTGGATTCAAACTTCCCAAAAATGTCATTTTTATAGACCAAAAAAATAACAAACTTGGACATCCTTTGATTTGTGCAAAGTGAAAATAGAAGAAACTACATTGGCAGGGGATAATTATGGCAATTCGCAATTTTGACAGGTTATGCTTTATGATCTTATGTGCAGCTGAGCATGATTGTCAATGAAACCCTACGACTTTATCCACCAATTGTGGCTACAATCAGACGAGCCAAAGCAGATGTTGAACTTGGGGGATGCAAGATCCTGTGTGGGACCGAGCTCTTGATACCGATCTTGGCCGTTCATCACGATCAAGCCATATGGGGCAGTGATGCCAATGAATTCAACCCCAATCGATTCTCTGATGGGGTGGCCCGCTCGGCCAACCATCGTGTGGCATGGATTCCATTCGGCCTCGGCATCCGCACTTGCATCGGGCAAAATCTCGCTATCCTACAGGCAAAGCTTACGCTCGCTATCATACTTCAACGCTTCTCTTTTACCTTGGCCCCACATTATCAACATGCACCAACGGTTCTGATGCTCCTGTACCCACAACATGGAGCCCCAATCATCTTTCGCCATTTGGCCGATGGCATGATTGATCAAGATCAAGGGTCCTAATTACCATCACCGATAGAGTATACCTATTTCTAGTGTGTCATGATTGCATATAATTTTTGCATTGGAGTGACCAAAATATCCATTGTTGGATTCAGAATTATTAGGGTATCAATTGTAAGTCCCATCTCAGCTATATATATATACAATCTAACCCCCACATTGCCAAAAATGTAGCACTATGCTAGTTTTAGGATATACATGTACTTAGAGTGCTAATGTTTTATGATAAATGGTTGTAATGTATCTAACACATGAATTTTGTAATATTATGTGTTTGAGAATGTCAAATCAAATGGTTGCTTGTAAAAATTTGTGGCGGACGCAGGATTCCTATCGCGAGAGGACCAAATCATATATATTCATAAACTAACATCAAAATATCATCCTTATATATTAATAAAATAATTTTGAGGAGACATTTCTTCATAATTGTTACAAATAAAACCTAAAATATAGTAGAAAATTTGGGATAATCGGGGGGTTAGCAGGGGCCCGAGCCTCCGCTTGCAACCCCTTATGTCCGCCCCTGCCCACCACTCACTTACAAATAGCCCAAATAAAGTCGGAACAAAGCTCAAAGCTCCATATGAACTGATTTCGAAGAAGCTGATAACACATGATAATTGCTTATTTTTGTGAGAATCATTAACAGAACTCAAAATCTTTTTTTTTTTTGTATTACTTGTTTGATCTTCTCATGCTGCGTTGAGGTGTTCACCTTCTGGGCTCCAACGGTCCCCACGGAGCATGTGATTTGGGGCTCTCTCTCTCTCTCTCTCTCTCTCTCTCTCTCTCTCTCTCTCTCTCTCTCTCTCTCTCTCATTTTTTGTGTTTTTAGCTTTTGTTCAAGGAATCAAAGCATCCAATGAAGAATCAACAACAATTAGCTTAAAATCCCAATTTTCTGTTCCTTAATCAACAGATTACCTATATTAATATGGCTTTCTTAAGCACAAATACCGTACATTTTAATGGAGAAATATCATGTTTATTCTTTTTAATTGCAATATTATTATTCTAACCTTGAACTATGTGCAAAATAATGTATTATTACTACATGTTGGCATTATCATATTAACAGTGGGCTAATATTTTCATATCACGAGTTAATCGCGTCAACGATGGTGAGCTATCAACAACTTGATCAAATCTTTAAGATTTAAAGTACTAAAGTCCTATCAATTGGAACTAGCTCAGTTGACAAAGACTCCTGCATCTTGTTAGAAGTTCAGGAATTCGAATCTTTCCATCTCACTTATTCTTCTAATATTGGTGCTAGACTTTTTTTATCCCTTCGCTTTGTGAGCAAGCTCAACACCATATTGATATGACTTGCCTAGACTGCACCCTCAGGTCAAGGCCTCGTGTGCCCCCACAAAGATGATCAAAATATTCCAATTTTTAGGTCTCATTCGCAACATCAATGATGCCAAAAATCACATCGATCGAGCATCTGTTTATCATTTTGGCACGTTGATTGAGTATCTCTTTATCTTGAGAGAGAGAGAGGAAAAAAAAAAAAACATGTTTACGCACCGGATCATAACCAATTCATTAGCATTTGAAATCTTACATCGATATATATCCGGTTGACATGTTTTTTGTAAACAGGCTGATGTTCTCAATAAGATCTAAAAAAATTAAGTTTATGATCATCTTTGTGGACACGAAAATGACCTACAAAAGGCCTCAACTTGAGGTGCACACCCTTTTTTGTTAAGGTAGCTAGATCACACTGAATATCAAAAAACCACCTTTATACAAGAGTGCTAGACAACAGACATGCTCAAGTATTAATCGTATAATAACAAGCAATAATTTGTCGATAATTCTAGTTTTCGTGAAAATATTCACGAATGGTGCAAGAAGCATTCAGGTCCTTGTTCATTGAAAACCCAAAATAAAACACATAAAGGGGTGTCATTGTAAGATGATCCCTGAGCTTGTCGCGTTCAACGAAGAAGTCATAAAACTATGAATCAGAAGAGTAAGGTAAATAGAAAAAACCTAGCTCCACTAGAACAAAATTGTGGGATTAAAGTTCTTGATAAACATTTAAGAAAGATAAAATCTTGTTTTTGGCACATTATTATAGATAAAAGAAAGTAAAATGATAACAACAGCATAATTTAGGAGAAAAAACAAGCTCAAAAATTGGCAGTCACTCATAGATGGGTAACCTGAGAACACAGTAACGATCAAGCTTACAGCTGTTAAACGTCTGTTTGTGCAGGCACTGAAACACGGAAAAGGTCTAATCAGAAAGTGGAAATCATGAACATAAGTTGAATTCCACAAGGATTATGTAAAACCAAGAAAAATTCAAGAACAAAGGCATCAGAACCAGAAACCCCATTAGATAAGAATAAGAAAAGGAGTGGAATCAAGATAATCAAGCGATTTTGGATCATCTAATTTACAGTACAACTTCAGAGAATGGAAGTTGTTTCAGAGAATAAATGTTTTTTTTTATATGTATAATTATTTCTTTCAACATCATAAGTATCCGAAGTGAGGATCCTTCACCTATTTTCACCTTCATTTGTGCCTTGTTTCCAACCACATAGATCAATAAAAATGCAGCAGGTTTAATTGCATAATACACTCGATTATATACCATACATAGAACTAATCAAGGCACAAAAAAACCCCTATAGCCTGCCCAGTTGAACAGGGTTCCTCAGTTAACAGAGAAGATCACATTTTGATCAAGCAGTTAAACAAGAAAACAAATGGGCTGCGTCAAAATTGAGGTCTATGACATCATCAACTCAACATTTACGAGTTAGTATTGAAGGCAGCGGACTGGAAAAGGGGGAAAATTTCATGTTAAACTGAACGAAACTACAGAAGCATTGTTTCTTCTATTACATTCAGTTTTGATAGTTCAGGAACTGAATGGGTAATGCAAGCTTTATGTATTGTCTATGATATGAAATGTTTTTTGAGGAGTTCCAGAAACAATTTGAAAGAGAATGATGCCAATAAAACCTTCCAATAGCACCACCTTAGCCTTGAGGGGCAAGCAAGTATAGATCTTTAATTGCTATGACAAAACTAAGATGCTAAAATGGCGTACCAGTATGGTGGTAATGATATCCAGTTTCCTCGTCACTCTATGTAAAACATCTTTCTGAATGGCGGAAGGATCTTGCCAGAGAGATTTTTGATCTCACAACTGAGTTCAACCTCCATCAAACGATGGTTTTCTTTGGATCGATTCATCGAAAAATCAAGAGTTAAATCGTCACCTTCACCAACGGGTACTGAAGGATGCAAGAGAAATACCTGCTCATGAGAAGAAATGCGGGAACAAAAACCAGATTAATGGACAAACAAACCAGAATGATGGACAAAAGCATGCAAGAAATCTGAAGTTTGAAGATGATTTATCGCAGCAACAGTGTTTTTCTGTGATGCACACAAAAGTAATAGCCATAACCTCACAACTACCATCATTTCCTCAGCAGATTTAGTTTACTCCAAACCATAACGATTATCATACTTCATAGTCATTTTTTCAAGTAGACAAGCTAGTGATGAAAACCAAAATCAAGAAACAAGGATGACCAGACATCGTCAATGCAAATTCAAGTGTATAAAATACTATTGTTGTGCCCCTGCAATTGCCTCAGATTAATAGCGAAAGTACCCATACTATTGTTTCGAGGGTCAAGCAGTCTACAGATGATGCTCTGTAAAATGGAGTACTATAGGGAACAGTGGATAACAAAATGCTTAGACAAACAGAAATTCACCAAACTCCAAGTACAGTTCCAAGGCAGAACGGAATTAGGGTTGCTGACCTGCTGACCCCAGTGCGTGCCATAGTCTTCACTTGGAGCAGTGGTCAACTCAATTTCTTTTTGGGCTGGATTCTCCTTACTTCCCTAATGTACCCAAACGAGGTGCAAAATGAAGTTTTTGAGTCAGTATGCAGATGCCTGAAATATATTGCATGCATGTCACTGAAAATCAACTCACTCGGAAATGGACATCAAACCACCCGCCAAATCCGCAAAGCCTTGTTTGCTCTGCAGTGATTGAAGATGAAATGCTTGCTCTGATGTTAAGGATGTCGTCTACTGTTGTTGTTGAACAATCAATCTCTTTTATAATTGCAGGCCTTCCTAAAACTTGCTTCGGATGAAGGTTGTTCCACAGTGATGTCTACAAAATATTGTGAGAAGCCTCTGATCTTTCCGACATTCAAAATATACAGGAAAAGAATAAAAGATCAAGAGTTAACATTGAAATTTTTTCTCTCTTCACACCAATGCTCAGATTTGAGATCACCAAGTACAAGAAGACGCCACCAATAAAACTCTGGTAGTCTGCTCTTAACAGAAAACTTTTCTGAATAAAATCGGGGAAAGGGAAGAAATAGAAATGATAAATTCCACAAAAAAAAAAAAAGAAGTGAATAATCCTAAGCAGATGATACAGCCTTTCCTCTAACACTCTGAGACGGACATAGAGGGGAAGGGTTTCCTTTCAGCAGACAAAAACAGGGGAAGTGGTACCAGAAAGAAAACAATGAACTGAGTGGAATTGGCTGCTATAGAGCTAAATGAGGATGTTTCGATTGGTGTCGATACTGTCCTGCTGCCTTAGTCCACGTTCTTTTCTGCCAAAGCACGGTGCTGTGTTTGCTTTGTGCTCTATTTGTTATGGCTCCAAAGCTAAAGAAAGACGACTCTGGTCTGGCCAGGAAGGAGAAGGAAGGGCATTTAGACTTGTCACGAAGAGTTGTTACAAGGAGGAAAGCAGTCCATCAGCTGAGTACTATGGAGATTGCTCCTAAACGGTACTTCTAGTTTATCAGGCTTTAATCATTACTTAAGGCTTATGCAAATTCCAACACAAGTTTATATGTTTGCACCAGGTTACCAATGTAAAGAACTATAGTGATCAGAATCCAGCGGCAAAGTTTTGAAGTGAGAGGCTGATGAAATATAGCACTGACCTGTAAATAGTACTTCTTCTGCTCCTCAGAGTAAGGCTTTGTTAGAACACTCATATCAACACCGTAATAAGTTTTTGTCTCCCCCAAAAAACAGAACCAATCATCCATGGCTCCTTCATAGTCACCCTTTTTTTGGTCTCCTAATCCAGATCTGATTGGTGCCAACCACATGCGAGCATGGCTGGGATACCTGTGAAGCTCGTTAATCGAAAGATTAAGTAACAATAAGCCACCTTCCTAATCATTGAAATAATATCATTTCATAAGACAATTTAGACAATGCAGCTAAATAAGTAGCACGATTTTAAAGACAAAGTGCCATGTATGGTGCACAACCTGCACATAATTTTCTTAGCTAAAAGCCAAATTACACAATAGTAAGAGCAATCCAATTGGTGGCCATACTCAGCATAAAACATGACCAGCTGGCTTCAGGCATCAAGTACCTTTTTCGGGGTCTCACAAGTGATTCCATCCTTCATAATCTTCCTAATCCATCTCTTTAGTTTATCCATATGCTTTGGTAGCCAGATGTTTACATTTCTTGAATGTACTAGGAATACCATGGCACCAAAATCTCATAAATCCAATCCAACATCTTCAACCCCTTATAAATAAAAAAGCGTCCACATTTCAGTCAAACCTCCTGGCTCCTAAAAAATATATTTTAAAATGAAATCCTAAAATGGCTGAAGTTTGATTTTCGTGGGCCTCCAACCTTGATGCTACCTTGCTTCTAGTCTTACTTCAAGTTGAAATATGACAGCATTTTTGAGATTCTGACTCATTTTATACAATGCCCTTCAGTTTAGGACACCAATTCATAATCTACACTTAACACTCACTCTCCAAGTTCACCAAAAATGTCTTTCTCAAGTAAAAAGGTAACTAAAGACCTTCATCTCAAAGTTAAGAAATCAAGCA
Organism: Vaccinium macrocarpon; assembly: GCA_022606695.1. NCBI lineage: Eukaryota > Viridiplantae > Streptophyta > Magnoliopsida > Ericales > Ericaceae > Vaccinium > Vaccinium macrocarpon. The sequence goes on along the minus strand of CM040171.1, from coordinate 3,006,194 downwards.
ACGATAAAGAGAATCAAAAATAGAAAAAGATACCATTCAAATTAACAGACTAAAACTCGGGTTATTAAAACCACGGTAACCATATGAAACAATCAACTTGTAGAAGTACTTACATAACCCCAGTTGGCTTCAACCAGCGGTCACGAGCACAAATCACAGAATCAAACATAGACTCGCGTAGAAGAAAATATCCCATCCATTCAGAGATAATCACATCAACTGCTCATCAACGATTTCACAGATTTAATTCTTGGCCACAAAAGTCAAAGAATCCAAATGAAAATTCACATATAAAATGGTGGTGAAGAGACAGATAATTATTTTCAAACTAAAAGTTGTAACCTTTCTCTGGCAGAGTAATGTCTTCAATTGAGCCCTCAATCACTTCAACTACATCTTGAAGGTTATTTGCTTTCACAAGTTCACGAGCATGTTCAGACATCTTTGTTGCTTCCACTGCATAGACCTTTCTCGCACCCGCTTGCCCCGCCCAGATTGCAAGAATGCCACTCCCAGTTCCTACATCCAACACAGTCTTTCCCCGTATTCACCAATTTAGTCCAAACACAACTTCAATAGATACAAAAGAATGGAACATCACTCAATCAAAAGGAATATAAATGTGTGTGCAGTTATGGAACAACACTCAAACCAAATATGGTTAAGGTAGAGCGTAGCACTAAAGGGTGGGGTAGACCTACTTCGATTTTAGAGGGCTAGTTTGAAAGGATTAGGTTTGTTGGATAGCACAGAACATGATGCCCTCGATAGAGCCCCATAAAGAAAACAGATTCATGTAGCCGACCGGCCTGACCCCAACTGATTGGGCCTTGAGGCTCGGTTTGGTTTGGCATGGTATAATCAGAAGCGTTCATGCCCCAAAAGTTGGATTCTTGGATCCATCCCAATGGCCCGTGGATGATTAATTGTGTCTAACATATCATATTGAAATGTATTGTCGTGGGTGTTTTATTGAGCCGAAAATTTCTCGTTTTCAACTAAGCTAGCAAGGTCACAAGATTCTTTCCAGATGTTTGAAGCAAATTAGTCATTAACACTGTCTGATTACTGAGTATACATTAATTGCGTTACTGAGTATACGCTAATTGCGTCAATAACGGTTGCATAACAGTTAATACATGTGCCTGTGACCATAAAAGATTAAGCTTCCAAATCATCATTATCAAATTAGTGGAATAGAATCCTTTTAAGACCAGAAGAAAATAAAATAGTAAAAGTTATTAACTTTCATCATTCCATGTGGTCTTCTAATTAGAGAGAGAGAGAGAGAGGAGAAGAAGAAGAAGAAGAAGAAGAAGAAGAAGAAGAAGAAGAAGAAGAAGAAGAAGAAGAAGGAGACCTTGCCAAGGAAGTGATGTTTGTTCTGAAAAACGGCGTTGAAGTAAGCGTCCATGCGGACTCGGTCGCTAAGCATCTCTTTCTGGTGGTAGAGAAAGGCGTAGGTGCAGAAGTAGTTGGCGAAATCGACGTCCTTATCGACAGCGGTGCCACCATTGTTGGTGCCGGTACGGTCGCCGGCAACGCCGTCAGCTGAGCTTCGCATAGTGGAGAGAGACAGAGACTGCGACTAAAGAGGGAGAAAGACCCGGTATCTAGGGCAGCGGACCTATGTGGAGCCCCGCCCAAATAAGGTTTTGATGCGTTTATAAAGGAGAATCAGATCAAGTGTATTGGCAGTTCATACACTATTGTGCACCTCTCTTGTAGTATCATTTGTGCACCTCTATTGTGCACCTCTCTTTATTTTTAACCGACAAAAATATCACCCATTAACCATTGACTATTACTACAAAGGCGACTCCGATCAACCTTGTGAGCACTTTTCATATTTTATCGGGTGGTCTTAACAATATTTACATTATCAAAAGTAGATATAATTTTCAAAATATCTAACACAATGTTCCAAATAAACACTGAAACATTAAAAATACAACATAAAATCTGGACAACTTCTAAACTACCATCTGTTAAAATCTTGATCATCTTCAAACCTTTTCTTTAGCTCATCTCAAAGCTTGTAAAATCGCCAAGGCCTCCACACTAGTTGAAGGCGAAGCACACACCAAGCTGCAACCCCACCAAGCACCATCTATCACTATATCCACCAGTAGAGTCGCATCAGGTTGAACACCAACAGAAAAAGTAGATTTTTCCTTTTTTTAAAATAATATTCTTGAACTAGTAGAATGTTTAATCTTTGAGAAGATATTCTCGAGTGCCTCACCCAGTCACTGAGGTTGAGTTTGGTTTGGATTTTGAATTTTGGTTTTTGTAATGATTAGAGGGAAAAATAGATATAATAATTAAAAAATTGGTACTAATGATTGGAGAGAGATAAAGAGAAAAATAAAAATAAAAAATAAAAATATGGGTAATAATTGAATAATAATTGAGAAAACCGGTTCTTAAGAACCAAACCAAACAAGGCCGGAGTCACCCCACGGGTGCGCTAGGCCTCACCCCATGTGGTGTGCTAGGCCACATTGCCACATTGGGATTTGTCGTATACACTTTTGGCTTGGACGCGACATAAATTTTTCATGCATGGCAGTGTCTCAGGGCACTGGATAATTTTTCATATTTCAAAAATGATAGGTACACACTCATCTCAATCACTCCCTACCACACCCTCTCTCACATATGTGGTGGGGCCTACCCAGTGAGTCTCAGTGGGCCCATCACACATGTGAGAAAGGGTGTGGTGGTGAGTGATTGAGATGATGTGTACCCATCACTGTTGTTCATATTTGAAGTACCTAGCATGAATTTAAGGTTATCTGCATTCCATTTCCATTAATAAAATTTTTTTAAAAAATGGCCATTCTCTAATTGGGAAAATGATGTTTATGCCCCAGTTTTATTTTCTTGCATGTTCAAGTCAAAAGATTTTTTTTTTTTTTTTTGTTGAAGAAAACCAAAATGAAAAAGCGAATATCATGCATAACAAAAAAAGTTTGTCTTTCGTGACTAACCCTTGACTCTCTCTCTCTCTCTCTAAAAACTCTCTCCGTTTTCTCTCAAAAATAAAAAATAGCTGACTAGGGTTTAGTTTGGGAGGAGGGGGCGCCCGCTGCTTTCTGCCCTCTCCCCTCCTCCCTTTCTATTTTCTTCCCCTTTTTTCTTTCACTTTCCTTCCCCCCTCATTTTTTCCCCATTTCTCTTATTTAAACACCGATTGACGGTAACCAATTTGGATGACGGCAGTGGCAACGGTGGATGATGCTTGCAGTTCTTAGATCTTAGTGCTCGTGTGCTCCTGATCGTTTATGGGGGGTCAATTTGGTGATTTCTCGGCGATCTTTCTCTAGGTCTTAGGTGTCCATCGAGGTCCGCATTGGTATGATTATCTTTCCCTCTGTTCTCTTCCTCTCGCCTCTTTCTTTCAACTCCCGGCCCCCGGGATTTTGGACAAAATCTTCTCGTAGCAACTCCCATTGTCCAGTCTCTTCTCGTTAGCTATTCTAGTTTGTCTCTTCGGTTGACTTTCTCATGGGTTTATCAATTATGGCCCAATGGCGTTTTGATCGTAAGGTTCTACACCTTGGTCACCATTTGCTCTCACCATGAGTTTCTGTTTAGTCTCACGATCCTGGCCTAAAGGTATGGTAGCTTCCACGGTAGGTCAAATTTCATCATCCTCCGTTTTTGGGGCCTATGGTGGTGTGGTGGTTTCGGTGGTGGTGGTCGGCTCGGTCTGAAGATGGTGGATGGGAATGGGTAGCTGTAGCTATTTTTTGTCCAAAATTTTTAGGGCTAGATTTTGGGTTTTCTTGGTCTAGTTTGTATTGTTAAATCTAGGTTTTTTAGGCATGTTTCTAAGGTTTCTAGGTTGTATTGTTGTATCTAGGCACTTTTGGCCTTCAAGTGTTTTAGTGCTTTTGTCTCTTCTTGTGTATTTTTCAACCTTTGGTTAGAATCATTTTCTCCTTGGGCCACTTAGCAAAAAACCCAAAACATTTGGCATTTTTAAAGGGAAGGACTAGAAACTTTTGCAATCAAACATAAAAACAAAAAACATTTTCCATTTTTTAAAGGAAGGACAATGAACTTCTGTAATCGAACATAAAGACAAAAAAAATTAGTGAAGTGTCACTAAAATTTCGAACATAAAATTTAAAAAAATACCACTTCCGGCCGACCACAACCCTACCTCTAGCTCACCTCTTTCGGCGACCAAAAAAAATTAGTGAAGTGTCATTAATTTTTAAAAATTATATTTTCAAACATAAAAATAAAAAAAAATACCACCCCTCCTCCGGCCTACCACCTCCCCATCTCTTGTCAACCACTTCCGACGACCAAAAAAATTAGTGAAGTGTCATTAATTTTTAAAAATTCAAATTTCAAACATAAAATTCAAAAAAATCACCACTCCACCTCTGGCCGACCACCACCCTACCTCAAGCTGACCACTTCCGGCGACCAAAAAAATTAGTGAAGGGTCACTAATTTTTAAAAATTCAAATTTTGAACATAAAATTCAAAAAATCACCACCCTATCTCCAGCCGACCACCACCCCACCTCTAGCCGAGTGCTTCCGGTGACAACAAAATTAGTGACTTAAAAATTCAAATTTTGAACATAAAAATTCAAAAAAATACCAACCCACCTCCAACCGACCACTGCCCCACCTTTGGCCGAGTACTTTTGGTGACCAAAAAAATTAGTGAAATGTCACTATTTTTTTTAAAATTCTACTTTTGAATATAAAATTCAAAAAAATCACCACCTCACCTTCGACTGACCACCACCTAACCTTTAGCTAACCACTTCCAATGACCAAAAGAATTAGTATTATATCACTAAGTTCTAAACATTAAAAAGAAAAATGGGAAAAGATTGAAAGAGAACAAGGCCGCCCGAATATAAGCTAAGTACAGACTTTAACTTTCAGCCGTTGGATCGCATCCAACGGCTCTAAAAAAAAGGAAGCATCTCGCCAGTCAAATGGTACCAGGGTCTGGGTAATAATATCTCGCAGGTTGTATAAACATTATACGGGTCATTCTTCCCTTCCTCACTTGCAGACTACTAGAACGAAGAGAGAGAGAGAGAGAGAGAGAGAGAGATCGTGAAGAAGAAGAATAAATCGACGTCCGAAGGTTTGAATCTGTCTCTCCCTCTCTCTCTCTCTCTCTCTCTCGTTCTTGTAGTTCATTCGACATAATGAGTTAGGAAAAACTCGTTATTTTGGTACAAATTGAAAAATCTTGGGTCCAAAGTTTTTCTCCCTCTCTTCCTCTGGTTCGATTTTGGTGAACTAGGGTTAGGGTTCTTGTCAAATTTAAGATTTTCAAGAACTAGGGTTCAGATTTTGAATTAGGGTTAGGTTTTTTTTTTGTCAAATCAAGGGTTTTCATTCAAACAAATCTAGGGTTTCAGTTTGAAATCTAGGGTTTGAAACTCGAAAAAAGCTTGATTTTAGGCCCAGTTTTCCAAAAGATTTTAGCACCCAGTTGCTAAAATCACCATATTTCAAATGAAAAAATGAAGTGGTTCCGTGTATCGTTTTTGATTTTGCCGCACCAAATTAAAGAACTCCTCAAGTACTTTTAATTTGGTGCAAAAAAATCGAAAAACGATACACGGAACCACTTCATTTTTTCATTTGAATATGATTTTAAAGAAGATAAAAATCTTTGAAAGCAAGCCTAAGTTTGAAATATGTCTATCTGTCTCTCTCTCTCTCTCTCTCTCTCTCTCTTCTAGTTGATTCAAACTCTATGCATGCCATTGTTGTCATTTTGAATCCTCATTCTATCATCCTGACTCATGCTTTTATTGGAGAAGCACCAACACTTGGTTGATGTTGGGTTTGGTTACGTCCAATGTTATTACCGAAGTATCTATCTTCATGAAATCGACACAATTCTTCTTGGGTTTTGTCAAATGTTCTGTATATTTTATGATCATTCCCCGGATATTCATCAACCTGGGCTTTAGCTTCATCCCACGTTGTATAAATCCCAGGATTCCGACCCATGAAAACCACCCAGTATGGCATTGTTGTGGCACTAGAAATTTTGCACAATTGTGCAAGTCAATTAAACTATAAGCAACTTTGCATGGTCACATTTGAATCTGAATAATTAACTATAACCAAGTCAATTAAAATAAAGAGGAATATCATGGCCTTACAGACACACACATGCCCTTGTTGAGTAGGTGAATACCAAGCACTTTCAATTACAAAGACATTCAACAGTGCCCCAAGTCTTTACCCTGCATTTTTTGCTATGAAAAAAGAATAGAACGCCAAGAACATCAACAAGATAACAAATTCAACCTTTGCAACTAGACACTAGCATCAAAACTAACCAAACCACAACTAGTTTGGAAATCAGGAGAAACAAAAAGAAACAAACGACCAGGGCAAAAAAACATAACGGGAGGAGAAAAGTGATCGTGCAATGTCCTAACCATGTCCCAAACCACATCATTTAGGTAACTTTTCTGGTTTTTTTTTTCTCCCAATAGTGTAATTACTGTAACTCCTATAGTAGCACCCGCTCAAGTGGGACCCTATTGAAAAAGTGAAATTTTTTAGGCGAAACACAACGAGAGGAGAGAGAGAGAAAGAAAAGAAAACCGGGGGTTCTGACAAAGGGGAAAAGGGAAGAAAAAAGTGAGAGGAAGGAATGAGGAGAGAGAAAACGGTGATACTCACATTTTTTTTTTATACTTTAACAATACCACTATAACACTTATTAACTTAACAACACATTTTGTCATAACACCATATAAATGAGATTCACATTTTACACTTTTGTGTTATATAATACCACATTTTAAACTCCCCCACTAGAGATGGCTTTACTCCTTGTACACAACCAGGAATAGAAGAAAATAACAACGAAAAAATCGACTTTTCACATAGGGCGAAAATGTGAGGACGAAACAATAAAGCCTCACTCCCTCTTTATTCATTTATATATATATATATATATATATATATATATATATATATATATATATATATATATATATATATATATATATATACGCGCGCTAGTGAAAGGCCCGCAGGCAAGCCTTGCCCGTGAAAATGACAACTTGACCTTGACGTACAATGCTACTCAATAATAAATTTGTTATTAATAGACTTGCAAAAACACGACTTCTAAAAAAAATGAAAAAAAATGTAGGCGATCTCACAAATTGACAACAAAACTCATGTTTTAGTAAAAGAAAACAAATCGAAATATCTTAAGGGTTCACTATGGGAGAAATGACTACATTGCACAATCAATTCTCAAAAAAAAAAAAAACAGCAACCCTCCGCTTTATGTGCTTAGTTGCTGTTTTAATTTAAAACTACCACTATTATACTAAAATCACTCCCTGATGGAAGCAAAATGTTAGGAGATGACTTTCCATCAACAATGTATTTTTCACCGTTCAAACTATTTTGTATGAACATTTTCTCATACTTATTTTAGGAGGAGTGCTAAAATCAGTCTCCTATAAACTTTTAAAATGTTTCCTTTATTTTTCTGAGTCTCTCATATGAAAATACAAATAACATTTGATTACTTTACAAACTAAACCAACTTTTACTTATAGTGTCGTTTTAAAAAAAAGAAAAGAAGTTATACATCTAGAGATTTAGCAGAAATTGAGGTACTTCTAACCCCGCCCAACCCCAAAAGGTAACTCCATCCCTATTAATACTGGGTAGTGCCCTTCCCTTATTGTCTAATGGGATAAAGATCATATATAGAACACAAATTTCGAAACAAATTATTTTCCTTACATTCGACTGGATTTTTAATGGAAGCAACTTTTCTAATACGTGTAATCTAAAAATGAACTTTATAGTGGGAAATCACCCAAATTTGTCTTGGTTCTCTTATTAATGTTTACAGTAATAAAAAAGGAGTCTGAAGTACCTTGCGGCAGTGTCCCATAGCCACTCAAGTAAGACTTCTCATTTGGACCATTTGTTATACCTTAATTTCCTAGGGTAAACAAAAGTCTCTGGATTTATTCGTGGAATAAGGAAAACCAATGGGCAAAATTGACTTTTTGCAGGGGACGAAAAAAGTAAATTGACTTTTTGCAAGGGACGGAAAATACGTGCCTGAAAACAGTAATGCACAGACTCTTTTATATAGAGATGTAGATAGATATATTCATATTAGTCGATGTAAGAGAGATTAATTGTCATCCCCTACTCCACCCCCATTTTCGATTAAATCAATCCCTTTGGATTGAAGGAATTCGGGAGAAAAGAAAAGAAATGGAAGGAGAGTGATTTCTCTTCCTTGTTTCGATGAGCAAAGCGGTGAGAGAGGGAGAGAATAAGTGAGAGACCTGAACTTGTTATGCCCCGTTTTTGTTTCTCACCAATTTTGGCTAGATTTCGAGAGAAAGGAACCCCTGGGCAGTCGTACCACCAATGGCGACATCACCAAGGAACCTGCAAACCCAATACAACAACGTTAATGGAGGTGTTGGGGAGAGTGGCGGTGCTAGAGATCCTGGATCTATGATTTGAAGCTTGGATTTGGTTGCTAGAGAGTCGTCAGAGAGGGTTTGGTTGCCGGAATAGGAGGAAAAGGCTCTAATTTCTCACTCTTGTTTGGATCTCTAGGTGAAAAATCGTTCTCCTTTCTTCTCTTTTCACACTAACAAGGGAGAACAAAGCCATTTCTTTTCTTTTCTCACTCCTCTTGCCAAAGGAGTAAAACCCGCACTCCCGGCGACGAGGTCCTCCAATGATGACCGTCTCCACTAGTAAATCCCTCAGCCAAATAGGCCGTAAATGTGAACAAATTGAATAAACAAGTTAGCATTTCCTCTGCTCCAACGATCGACACCTCCGACGTTGATAGAAATAGGTACCTTATTCTTCTCTATTTCTGTTTGAGCTCGTTGTTTTCTTATGGATAGTTAAAATGGCAATTAGGGAGCCTTCATAGTAGCCGACAAACCTATAGGTACAGAGGTAGATGTCCAGAAAGTGTACGGTGGGGACCCACTTATGGGTCCTACATAAGTGATCTGAACCGTTCATTATTCTTATAATATTTTTTTGTGGGGCCCCAAAAATTTTAGCTCAATCGGACAATTGGAAGTGCTAGAACTAAAGTCCCACCGTTACAACCGTTCAATTAAGCTAATCGTCTGATTGAGCTGAAATTTTGTAGGGCCTTTCAAAAAAATGTTTTGAGAATAATGAACCGTACTGATCACTCGTGTGTGACCCAAAAGTGGGTCCCCGAGAGCCCTTTGGACATATTTTAGACATCGACCTCTGTACTCGTAACATCCTCCTTCGTTTTAGCATTGTTTTGGGGCCTGAAGAGGAATTCCATTCATTTAGCACAAAGGGTTGTTAATTCCGAAAGTTGGACCCATTTGTGTTTTTTTTAATAATATAATTGTGTTTTGTTTTGATTAAGGGTGCACTCTGCTCTAACGCGTTCGAAGAACCAACAGACCCGACCCCAAAATTGACCACACGGTCGGTCAGGTTAAAGTGTTTTAGTCGGATTCGGGTCTTGCTGATAAGAATGTTTCGGGTTTCGGTCGGGACAAAGAACTGTGAGTACCCGACTTGACCGAATAAAAAACTCTTACTCCTAATTTTTTAACCCCAGAATCCTAAGTTAGTTAGGGGTGAACATGTTTGACACAAAAAAATAAAATAAAATGTCAAGTTATAAAAATAGAATTTTTGCTAAAAGTAAGATTTTTTAACACCAGAAGACGAGAATGACACGAAAGCAAATTGCTTTGCTCCCCCCCCACCCCCCCTCTGACGCGCGCCCCCTCCACCGGCCCCACCACTAATTACCACTCTACCCCTCTTCCTCCCTTTAATTACATTAACTTTATTATTAATATTTATTTATTTATTTATTTAGTTTTTTTATTTAATTCATTTCTTTTAGTATTTAAATATTTATTTATATCTTTTATTAATATATATTTTTTATTATTAATATTAATTTATTTCTTTATTTTTTTATTTAGTTAACTCCTTTCTTTATATTAATTCATTTAATTATTTAATTCATTTATTTTGTTTTATATAGTTTTTTATTTACATATTTATTTATATCTTTTATTAATATATTTTTTCTCTTCTATCTTTTTAGAATTCTCTAATATTTTATTTCTCTTTTTGAATTATTTAATATCTTGTTTTTCTAATATGTAATAAATCTTCTCGTTCTTTATATATATTTTTATAATATGGTCTAATATCTTTTTTTTCTCTTTTATTTATTAAATATTCTTTATTTACTTCATTTTTTAATTACTTTTTTTTGTTTTCGGATCAGTTGGATTTTTTTTTTGTCAAAGAAGGAGAGATTTTGATCTGAGTTTGAGAAGGAGGGGTGGGGGGATATTGGGAATTTTCAAAACCACTTGTCAACGTGATTGTAATATTTATTCATTTTAAAACGTGATTGTAATATTATTATTTCACTTTTAGAAGTTTTATTTATTTATTATTCATTGTTAAGACAACTTAATTAACTAATTAAAATAATTAGTTAATAATAATAGAAGTTTTTTTGTTTATTATAAAGTTTCTAAATACAAAATGAAATTTAAATGCAAATTTAAGAAAATAATTTACTTGCAAATGTAATTTGAATAAACCAAATTAAATGAGTAATTAATTAAATAAATAAAATGAGTAAACGAAATTATTAAAATTACAGTAATTAAATAAATAAAATTGAAAAAAAAAACAAAAAAAAAAGAAGAAAAAAGCCGGAAAGGGAAGGGGGGGGTTTAATTTGGGAGTTGGGTGGGGTGGGGCCGGGGACAACCCCTGACAGGGGGGTGCAAAGCACCTCTCGACACGAAATTAGTTGCTGCCCCATCCCTGAGAGGTCAGTCCTCTACTCTTTTCCCACTTCCCCCGTTCATTCTGGCGCAGCCATGGAGAGAGAGTAGAGAGAAGTCAGATCTCTCATCAGTCATTTCTCTTTTCTGATCTCTCTACTCAATCTCACGTCTCACGATCTCAAGTCCCACCCTCACGAGTCACGGCTCAGCTTCTCCCTCTCTCTCGCATTCTCTCGGTCTCAAGTCTCAAAGGCTTAGTGGCTCAGTCTCCACCCTCCATTTCGACAACGGCGACGCTGAGTAAGTCTCTCTCTCTCTCTCTCACGTACTGATCAAATATCACAATTTCAAGAGAGAATTGAGTTCCAAAATGGTGCTCAAACACTTGTATTAAGCTTAAGGAAAACACTTGTATTAAGCTTAAGGAAGAAATTCCCAATACAATTCGTAGAGAACAGAAAAGGAGATAGAGAGAGGAGAAAGAGAAAAGAAATAGATTCAATCTTCCACACCCACTTCTTGCTGTCGTACCTCCTTTATACTCTAGATATACTTTCTCTCTCCTCTAACTGCTTCCTCCCCGCCAAAATGAAAAGAAATACTGAAAATGAAAAAAGAAACTAAAAATGCTGTTAAGCCCCTAATAACTTAGCAAATATCAATTAACTGTAAATAGCTGTGGGTGCATCAATCCCACTCCCTTGAAATCAGCCTTGTCCTCAAGGCTGGAATGTGGGAAATTGCTGCAGAAGCTTGTGGAGAGGTTCCCATGTAGCATCCTCTGGCACTGTATTTGACCACTGCACCAGAACCAAAGTCATTGGCTTGTTGTTTTTCTTGATCATCTTCCTTTCCAGTATGGCCAAAGGGGCCACATGCAGCTGTCTAGTAGGAGTTGGTATTGGTAGGATGGTTGAGGCATCTGGAAGAATACCATGCTGTTTCTTAAGCTGTGACACATGGAATACTGGGTGGATCTTTGATTCAAGGGGTAGGGCTAACTTGTAGGCCATGGGTCCCACCTTTTGAGTCACTTGGTAAGGCCCATAGAATTTAGGAGCCAGCTTGGCATTGCCCCTTTGAGCCACTGATTACTGTCTGTAAGCTTGGAGCTTGAGATAAACCCATTGTCCAACTTCAAGTGATCTTTCAATCCCATGTTGGTCTGCTAATTGCTTCATTTTGTTCTGAGATTGTTGCAAATGGGTTTTGAGAACATGCATCATGGTCTGTCGATCTTGGAGAGTGGTGTCTGTTGCTTCTATTTGTGTAGAACTAGATGCATAGTCCTTCCAACTAGGAGGAGCATGTCCATACATGGCTTCATAGGGTGTCACTCCAATGGAAGAGTGCTAGGAAGTTATGTACCACCATTCAGCCATACATCTCAAATAGTTTTCAAGGCATCGATTAATGACCTTAGTTTGGCCATCGGTTTGAGGATGGTAGGAAGAGCTGAGACAAAGAGTGGTGCCTTGTAATTGAAAAGAGTGCTGTCAAAAAGCACTAGTAAAGATGGGGTCTCTGTTAGATATGATAGTAGTAGGCATGCCATGGAGCTTATAGATGTTGTCTAGGAATGCTTGTGCAACTTAAGTAGCAGTATAGAAATGTGATAAAGGAATGATATGGGCAACTTTAGTTAATCTATCAACAACCACTAGGATTACTGTTTTTCCATAGGAGTTTGGCAAACCTTCTATAAATTGAGATGTCTGTCCAGATTCTTGTGGGTATAGGCAAAGGTTGTAGCAAGCCTTGGGATTTGACATTTTCTGACTTGTTTCTTTGGCATGTATCACATTGCCCCACAAATTTCTATACCTCTCTATTCATGTGCTTCCAGTAGAAGGCTTGTTTGAGCCTTTTGTAAGTTCTCTCCACCCCTGAATGGCCCCTTGCTAGACATTTTGTTATAGCTTAAAAGTGCCTAGGGTTTTGCATTTATAAAATTAATTCATTGCATAATCTGAAGGCCACAAAAGTATGGAGCATTGGTTAATTAGATGTTTTAGTATAGCTTAAAATTGCCTAAAATTAATTAAATACATTTAGTTTTGCATTTATAGAATTAATTCATTGTATAATTAAGTTCTTTTTTTTGGGTAATTTGCATTATCAAGTTTGTTACACCGCAAGGGCAAAAGAGTCGTTTGACAGTTTTTTTCATCATCTACCCCCTCTTATTTATAAAACATCCAAACCAAGTCAAAATATATCTCCCTGTTTAATCCCTCATCCAAACCATCTACTTTTTTTTTATCATCCTTCCATAAACATCACATCAATGTGGGCCAACCCTCCAAAAATAATACCCCCTCTTACCTTATCCCCCTCCATAACTTATCCCCTGAAATTTTAGCACCATCCAATCGGGGCCTTAGGGTAATCTTGTGGGTTTTGTTGGATGTTAGTGATAAGCTGTTGGAGGGATGGGTCATTGGCTTGACTTGACTTGAGCTCAGTAACCCAGCCACTTATTATCATTGACATGGCTTGTAGTTGGGCTTCTTGGTGGTTGTCCCACTCTATTCTTGAGAGGGCATCTGCAGCTTTGTTCTGCACTCCTTGTTTGTAGTGGGTTTCATAATCAAATCCCAAAAGTTTGGTTGCCCATTTCTGTTGCAGCAAGGAGGTTAATCGTTGCTCCATGAGATACTTGAGTGTCAAGTGGTCTGTTTGCACCTTGAAGTGTACTCCTAGTAGATAGTGTTTCCACTTGCGTATGGCCATCACCATGGCTAACAACTCCTCATAGGTTGAAAGACCCAAATTTTTGGGAGAGAGAGACTTACTATAGTAGGCTATTGGTTTGTGCTCTTGCATCAACACTGCTCCCACATCCTTGGTTGAGGCATCACACTCAACTGTAAAGGTTTTAGAGTAACCTGACGAGGCCAAGACTGGTGTGGTGGCCATGGTTGTCTTCAGTTGTTCAAAAGATGCTTCTGCCTCATCATTCCACTTGAATGCATCCTTCTTTAATAGGTCAGTTAGTGGCTTGTTGACTTTGCCATAGTGTTTTACAAATCTTCTGTAGTATCCAGTCAGCCTTAATAATCCCCTTAATGCTTTTAGGTTCTGTGGTCTTGGCCAAGCTCTCATGCTATCAATCTTCTCCTTGTCAGCTGACACCCCTTCTTTATTGATCATATGCCCCAAATACTCCACTTCTTCTTTCCCAAAGCACACTTAGATAATTTTGCATATAGCTGGTGTTCCTTCAGTATCTGGAAGGTGGTTTCCAGATGTTTCAAATGGTATTCCCTAGTTTGGCTGTAGACTAGGATGTCATCAAAGAAGACTAGGATGAATTTTCTGAGGTAGGGTTTGAATACAATGTTCATGAGGCTTTGAAAGGTGGAGGGGGCATTTGTCAAGCCAAATGGCATGACAAGGAACTTGTAATGCCCTCCGTGGGTCCTGAAAGCAATCTTTTCAATATCATTGGGGTGCATCCTTATCTGATGGTACCCAGACTTAAGGTCCAATTTGCTAAAGTACATTGCACCATGCAATTCATCCAATAACTCATCTATAATTGGTATTGGAAAATTTTCCTTTACAGAGTCCTTGTTAAGGGCTTTGTAATTGATACACATTCTCCAGCTACCATCCTTCTTTTTGACTAGCAATACATGAGAAGAATATGGGCTAGTGCTGGTTCTAATAACCCTAGTACTCAGCAACTCTGTGACAATCTTTTCTATTTCAGATTTCTGGATGTGGGGGTATCGATATGGTCTTAATTTGGTCGGTTGGGTGTTGGGTTTGAGCAATGTTTTTAAAAGCGCGCTTAAGCCCGAGGTGAGGCAAGGCGCACCTCTAGTGCTTCATAGGGTTACGATTAAGCGCAAAACCATTAAGCGCTGAAGCGCAAGGCGCACGAGGCGCGTGCTTTTGTGTTTTTTTTGCCTAGATTACATCCTAACCCTTCATCTTGATAAAAAACACCATGTGCCAAGTGCACAAGGTAAAATTTCGGTAAAGCTACACATATTGTTGACATAAAACATCCAGCAATTTGATCGACAAACCCTAAAATCATTCGAAACAGTTTGAAGGGGTGAAAGTTCCAGTAGTTTGATCTCTGATCGATCTAACTTCTTTACCAGGTAACAACTTCTCCTCCTTCTCTTCCTCCTTCTTCTTCTTCCTTCTCTTTCTCCCTTCTTCCTCTTCTTCTTCTTCAGAGTCTGACTCTGGGCAGATTTTTTTTTTTCTGATAAAAAAAAGAGAGAAAATTTTGGTACTAAAATTATAGATTACTTTTTCTATGAAGAGTACATGACCTCCACATGTTATGTTTTATGCTTTTATGACATCTTAAGGTTTTATAAGCGTTTGATTGTGTTGAAAGTATTACCTATATTTGAATTTTACTTGTTTTAAAAAAATGTGTGCCTCGCGTTCAAAAGACGCACGCCTCGCCTTGCGCCTTGCGCTTAAAGCTCCAGTGGACCATGGCGCCTATCGCTATTTAAAACACTGGGTTTGAGTGTGATTTTGTGATCATGAGTTCTAGTTGGGGGCAGGTCTTTAGGTTCATTAAAGATGGCAGCATACTGGTGTATGAGATGGGTGATGTCAGGGTGTACCTGTAGCTTGTTCTCCTTCTGTACTGTTGGTTGATAAGCCCCTTGCATACTGTTGAGCTGTGCTATAAACCCCATTGGCTTCTTTTTAAGTAGAGCTTGCATTTGCTGAGAGCTAACCTGCAAAACTTCAGAAGCATTTCCCCCTCTTAGGATATGTTTCTTTCCTTGGTATTGGAATTCCATCCTCAACTCCTTGAAATCCCTGAGCACTGGACCTAGAGTTGTTAACCATTGTACTCCAAGAACTATATCGCAACCCCCTAAGGGTAGGAGTCTGACTTCACTGTGGAATTCTGTCCCTTGCATTTGCCATGTAAAGTTGGAGATGACAGCACTACTAAATAACCTTGTTCCATCAGCTACCACCACTGCTAGTGTGCTGGTAGCTTGGGGGTGTTGCCCACTCCTTTTGGCTACAGTAGGGTCTAGAAAATTGTGGGTGCTCCCCAAATCAATTAGGATTGTAATGGGACACTTTTTAACCTTTCATTTAATCCTCATGGTTCTGTAAGATGGAATTCCCGAAAGAGTATGAACTGATATATGGACAGCATCTTCTTCGATTCCATTTTCCACATCCTCTTCCTCTACTATTTCAGCTTCCTCTTCTTCTAATTCTTCAGCTTCTAGCATGAACAGTTGCTTCTTCTTACATACGTGTCCCCTAAAATACTTCTCATCACACGCAAAACAAAGCCCCTTCTGTCTTTTTTCGTCTAAATCTTTGGTGGTTAATTTGAGTATAGGAGGGGAGGGGTCATTGGATTTTGGGTAGTGTGTAGGGGGTGTATAGTAAGAGGTTTTTATGGATGGTGGTGGAGTAGAAAAGGCCTTTTGGCTGAGAGTGTTATATGAGGTGGAGTTTGATGGGTTGGTAGTGCTGTAAATGTTTTTAGGAGGGTTGTGGATTGGTCTTTTTGATTGCTTCTGAGGTTTCCTCTTGTAGTCGAGCTAAGCCCATGGTTTGGGCTATGGTGGTTGGACGAAACATCTGCACCCGAGCCTTAATCTCCTCTTTCAGCCCACTTAGGTAACAGCTTACGAAAAATGCCTGACTCAATCCTTCAGTCCTGTTGGCTATCTCTTCAAACTTTTCCTGGTAACTCCTAACAGTGGTGAGTTGCTTGAGTTTGGTCAGTTGCCCCACATCATCATCATACACTGTCTTGTTAAACCTTTCAATTACTGCAGTGCGAAATTCAGCCCAAGTACGCAGCGTATGAGACTTTTCAAACCATCTGTACCAATTGATGGCCTTATCTTCAAGATGTATAGCAGCCAGTCTCAGTTTTTAGTTCTCATCAACAACATTGATTTCAAAGGATTTCTCACAATGGTAGAGCCACCCTTCAGGATCATCACCTCCAAATTTTGGGAAATCAATTCTACTAAAACAATTGTTATTCCCAATTCCCTCAAATCCACCCGAAATCGATTGTCCTGTGCTATTATGATGCGGAATTAGGTGTCAAGAGGAGGAGCTGTTAGATACCTGAACAGAGAGTTGATCATACTTAAGTGCCAAGGCCGCAACTAGATTTTTTACTTTGTTTACTACCTCTGTTTGCTGATTTAAGGATTCGGTGCGCTGGGTCATCGCCAACGCCTGTACGTCTGAGTTGGTCTTTCAGCAATTGTATTGCTTCTTCGATATGCTTAATATCATGGGATCTGGTTCCTTCCGCCATATCTGTGGTGGTTGAAAACTGCCGAAGATCAACCGCTCTGATACCACTGATAAACGTATTGATCAAACCTCACAATTTCAAGAGAGAATTGAACTCCAAAATGGTGCTCAAATACTTGTATTAAGCTTAAGGAAGAAATTCCCAATGCAATTCGTAGAGAACAGAAAAAGAGAGAGAGAGATGAGAAAGAGAATAAATAGATTCAATCTTCCACACCCAATTCTTGCTGTCCTACCTCCTTTTATACTCTAGATCTACTTTCTCTCTCCTCTAACTGCTTCCCCCCCCGCCAAAATGAAAAGAAATACTGAAGATGAAAAAAGAAACTAAAAATGCAGTTAAGCCCCTAATAACTTAGCAAATATCAATTAACTGTAAATAGCTGTGGGTGCATCAATTTGCAAACGATTTCATGTTCTAGGTCTGATGTCATGTTGTAGTTTTGAAATTTTAGGGCTTTTTATGTAGATCTAGTTCTGATTTTACAGGAACTTAGTGTGTGTGTGTGTGTAATATGTATGTTCACTTGCATGTGCCATTAGCTGCGCACATTTGCAGTAATACAATGACTTCTGTTGTGTTTGAAAGAGCACTGGTGGAGGTTGAAAGGGAAATATCATTTGTATTTCAGTACATACTGATTTTTCATTCGAGACGTGCAAAGTTCACTGATTTTTCATTTGAGACATGCAAAGTTCACTGATTATCTCTCTGTTTCACTGATTTTAGGGCTTCCATTTGTGCCCAAAATTGATATTTTGATCTGCAAAAAATGTTATGGGCCATCGGGCCTAATGGAAATTTTGGTATTTTGATTTAATGCAGCCCAAATTTAATATTTTGATCCACCAAAAAAAATTCAATTTGACTGCTTCAGCCCAAAACGAATGGCCCAATAAATGGCCCAAAAACCCGACCAACCAGTCACCTGACCTGACCTCACCCGATCACTTTTCGGTCGGAGCCCGATTATACGTTCGGTTGGCGTTTTGATAAACCGATCAAAATTCAGTCAGGTGAATCCCGACCCGAACAAACCCGTCCTGTGTGTAGCCCTAGTTTTGATGCAAATTTTCAAGACATACTGACAAAACGAGCTAAAATTGAGCAAATTTTGAAGCTTTTTAGCTTTCTCTTAGCTTAGCTTGAGCAATAAGAAGTTGTTTTAGCCACATGACCTCATTTTAAGTGGAGCTTTAAAACGAACCAAGCATACAACTTTGGCTCATTGAGTATAAAAACCCCAGGGAGTTGCGGTCATTGAAGCTTACTTCGTTTTCTGAAGTGAAGTGAGCATTGTTATGCCTTTGGCGTGGCTAAACGACTCTGATGTCTAACTTGTGGCAAAATCTTCAATTTCTACTAAGGGGAAAAAAAAAGAAAAAGAAAAAGAAAAAGAAAGAGAGCCTTGGACTACTGATTCAATTTTGCTTGCACACTGAAACTGAGTTTGAGCAGCTTGATTTTGCTAGTAAACACTAATCAGACTCCATAGATTTTAAATGAGCTCAAGCCTAAGGCACTTGCAACAAAGCCCGATTTGAAAAGGGGACCTAGAACAAGGTACTTCCTAAGTGGAATAACCTTCATAATATTTCCTGAGTTAAAACCAAAATAACTATAGGATTTCCTTTTCCTGAACTTCTTCCAACTATGCATGAGTGCGCCAAAACTCCAAAATACCTGGATGTAATTGAGGCCTCGTTGGGATGTCTCTTAACTGCGTAGGCACCATTTACATTTTCATCCACTCAAATTTTCTTTCAATATGGAATTGAAGAACTGCTTGTCATCTATCTGATGAAATCATCAGTTGGATGTCTTCCTCATTAGCTAAACATATCTTTTATGAGGCTTGACTTCAGTGCACTACGATAACTCAAGAGTAGTACCCGTACGCAAGAATTCCACTAGGGTCAGAATCTTCCTTGGTAAAGGTGTCTTGTTTTGTTTGCCTTTTGACCTACTTGGTATCGAAAATGGGGCCTTCCAAGCATTCTGTTTCTTTAAGCTATGTTGATTTTCACTTTTCTTCAAGCTGTGTTCAGATCTCAGATTTTGGTCAGGAAAAGGAAAGGAAAAGGATTTAAACTACCTTCTCATGTTTAGTTGGAAGGGAAAATGGGAGAAAAAAGAAATATGAACGGAAAGAGAAACAGTAATGAGATAGTCATTTCCTTTTTGTTTTCCTCTCACAACCAAACAAGAGCATGGGAACTTGGTTTCTACTTTTCCTTCCTTTACCTTTTCTCTCGCGGCCTCACCAAATTTGGGATTCAAACATTTCGCAAATATATGATTTTGGCATGTATTCAATGTTGACTGTTCTTTGTTTGTTTGGACTTTTGATCTCAGGCCCATAGTCTCAGTCTCCGTTAATTTGGGGATGTCCCACTAATAGATAATCTTCTTTGATAGCTCAAGATATGTAATCTTTTTATTGTCCGATTGTTCCTTGCCAGAGGGGTGTGTGTGTGTGTATTTGGGATGTCCCATAAATGATTTATCTACTTTGATAGCTTATAATTTTTTTAGTGTCAAATAACTCCTTGCTAGATGAGTGTGAGTGCTTATTGCATCTCCCACTTTAGTATCCTCTTTTCTCTTTACTCAATCACTATAGTTTGACGGAAGTACACCATGTCTTGTCAGAGAAGTTGTTTGCTAAAGGTAGGCTGACAAATTGGGACTGAGTCATTGAACTAATACATAGTTTTTGTTGGGCAGTAATTTGGTTGCTATGAGTTGTATTAATGTGGCTTGATCAAAGAGAAAAGTATTGCTGTCTAACTATTCAAGCATTTTATGATGTATACACCACACACACACACACCCCCAAGCATCTAATAAGGGATCCTTTACTTTGTTACGGTGAGGGACTCCCATTTCCCGATTGAATTTTGATGATCCGAACCATTCAATGTGTTTAAAACGTGTTTTTAAGAGTCCAGTTGCAAAATCAT
This sequence comes from Vaccinium macrocarpon, assembly GCA_022606695.1. Classification (NCBI taxonomy): domain Eukaryota; kingdom Viridiplantae; phylum Streptophyta; class Magnoliopsida; order Ericales; family Ericaceae; genus Vaccinium; species Vaccinium macrocarpon. The sequence continues at coordinate 2,986,117 of CM040171.1, read as the reverse complement.
CCACACAAAAAAAAAGGGGGACCGGAAAGGGCTTCATCTGACCGGTTTTCATAAAACTATGTATTTATACAGTTTTTATGAAAAACTGCTTGAATGACGTCCTTCCCGGTCATTGTTTTTTTTATGAATTCTTGCGTGGACCCTTAAAAACACATTCTAAACACATTGAATGGTTTGGATCACCAAAATTTGCTCGGGAAATGGTCGGAAATTGGAGTTCCTTACTGTAGCAAAGTAAGGGATACCTTATTAGAAGGGGCCTGATATATATATATATAAAGTGATCTTGCTATCTCTTGGGCATCCTAGCTATTGAGCATGTGAGTGTGGACGTACACATTTGCCAGAGCAAGTTACTTTAACATCAAGGTCCATTGTCTTCTGTGGTGACAAAAACACAATGTGGTCCATATTTGGCCTATAGAATTGTCCTCGTCTTAATTTGGGATCATGTTGGCTTATAGAAATTGGTTCGATTGTTTGTTTGGTATCGTTTGTTGCTTTATTCATTGTTCTTATTTTGTTTTTTCAGTCTCTTCGTAGACATTTGTTTGATAGGCTTTTGTATCCTTTGTTTAGATGACTGCCAGCGAATTTCTTAATGGGAGAGTCTGTCGGACAAAGTATCAACTCATTTCCTGTACTAATAAAAAGAAGCAAAGCAGTACACCTTCTCTTCCTGATGAGATTATGTTCTACATCCTTGTTTGGCTTCCGGCTGATATTCTTTACCATTCAGTGAGGTACGTTTGTCGGCAGTGGTATAACATAATACAAGACCCTCATTTCATTAAGGAACAACTCAGTCGATCCGTTACGGGCCTCTTCAGCCATAAAATCGAGGCTCCTCATGGTTTCCAATTTACAGAGTTTGGGAAAATGGGTCCCGTTGTGACGGAGGTAAGTTTACCATTTCCTGGCATTCTTTTGGGTACCTGCAATGGTCTAATACTGTTTCCCCCTAAAAATGATATGAGAACTGTATCTGTAGTGAATCCTCTCACAAAGCAAACAGTAACTCTTCCTCGATTTAGTTGCCTTCCCTACCATTGCTTTTCTTTCTCATTGGCATGTGTTTTTTCAAAGGGGGAACACAAAGTCCTGGGCACCTATATTAACAATGGGGACAAATCATTAGATTGTCTGATGCTAACTCTGGGCAAAGATCATGCATGAAAACTGATTCGTCGGGAAAATTTATCTGATGTTTGTTACGAATTATGGCTAAATCGTACATTCTCTACTGGAGAATTTATTTATTGGGCTCGTGACATAGTTTCTCATGTTGTTGCCTTGGACGTGAAAACTGAAATCTTCTATGAGTTTCCTAGTCCTGCAGTTAGTAAAATACTTGCAGTTCAAAGTAGATGGATAGATGTCTATTATTCAGAAAGAGGAAAATCCCTCTCTTGTATGGTTCGGCATCATCCTGGACTATCAGTTGATGTTTGGGTCTTGTCTGATCCCACTAGTGGTGAGTGGAAAAAGATCTACGAAATTGACATGGATGCTCGTGCATTAATCAGCTTGTTTGATGATGGAATGTACTCTCTGAGTGAGGAATGTAGATCTTTGTGTCCAATTGCTTGGGTGAAGAACGGGGATGTGCTGATCTTCGTGGTTTTTGGCGACTCAGGCCCCTATGTTGCTTTTGATGTCAAGACTGGCAAGCCCTTCACATTTGGAAGGAGAGAGAGAATGTCGAGGAGTATGTGGTGTGGTTTTTCCTATAGCCTTGTCTCATGGACAATGAATTAGCAGTTCACTAATCTGTGTGTAATCAGGTCTATCTATTTGTGTTTTTCATATTAACGTTATCTATATATTCGGAATCTCCCTGTATTTGTTGAAGTGTCGGGGAAACCATGTATCCGAATCCCAAGCTAAGCCTTGGATTTAAATGTTTATTTTATTTACGGCAGTCAATTTGCCTTTTCTGACTCTTTAGGTGCATTTGTTCTGTTGGTGGGCTTGTGCTTGTATAAAGCTTGATGGTAATTGGAATGCTAAATCTTCAGATATGCATGCCTTCTGAGGTCGTTTCGTTTATTCATCTATTACTAGAAAATTTTACGATATTTTGCAATACTTGTTTCAATGTTTCTGTAACATAAAACACTTTGTCGTTCCATGCCTTTCCTAGATAGGTGTCAAGAACATGTCATGCCATGCCTTGTGTCAGCTTTGCCTTGCTGCCCATTGACGAGCCATGTTTTTCCATAAGAGATGTTCTAAACGTTCAAGGCATGTTGGTTTTGTGGTAAGATATAAAAATAGGAATTAAATGGATACTTTGAGATGTGTAACTGCTTTTCTCATTGCTATCACAGTTTGGAAAAACAATCGGGATCTGCTTTGTTAACTCAGTTATACATTTTGCTACTAAAATTTGATGAATAGTCTAATCGTCAGCTATTCTCTATCTTGTTTTTGTGTGTTTATTTCTCTAATTATCGATCGTTCGAATTCCTTGATCTTGCCAAATCCGTTATTTGCGATTTCTTTTTCAATTGATCGACATTATAGTCCGTAGAGAATTAGAAAGATCTGCGAGAAGAGCAAATCAAAGTGATTTCTTCTTTACGAGCTTATTTGATCCAAGTTTTGTTTTAGCTTACTTACAGTTTTGTTGTTAATTGGGAAGGAGGTGATATTTTCCTGTAGTCAAAAGTCAATATTCGTTTGTTAATTGGGAAGGAGGTGCTATTTTCCTGTAGTCAAAAGTCAATATTCGTTCTTTTCAGACCAAAAACCTTTTGCTTCCCTTCATTTCATGGGTCTCTCTCTCTCTCTCTCTCTCTCTCTCTCTCTCTCTCTTGATTGTATGAACTTGTTTAAGAGTAGAGGGGCCAATGAGGGCCATAAACGAGCTGAATCAAGCCGAGTTTTAGAATGTTCAGGTTCGTTCATTAAATTTTTAAATGAACTCGAGCCGAGCTCAAACTCAATGAAAATTTGACGAGCTAAGCTCGAGCTGAGCTTGCTAAGGTTTGGACCGAACTCAAACTTGTTCACGAGTCTTAACGAATGAAAAATATTAGATATATGTGCTCTCATACAAGTCTGGAACTTCAAATAAACTTTTTATTTTGTTCATAAAGAAGTCTATACATATAGAAAATTATAAACATGTGTTAAATTTAAGTTTATAATACTTTTTTTAAGTTCATACATGTACAAGTTATAAAATTTTCATTATGTATATGAAAGTTTATACATGTTCAAGGTTATATATGAAATTCTTATGAGATATTCATATACGGAGTATATTCTAAGTTCGCTAGCGTAATCGAGGCGAATATTATCAAGTTTAGGTTCGGCTCATTTATTAAATGAGTCTAAAATTGAGGTTCAGGTTCAATTCGTTTAGTATTCGAACCGAACTTGAATAAGCCTTTACCGAGTTGAGTCTTGAATAGTTCACGAATAGCTCAGTTCATTTACAGCCCTACTGGGCCATAATCATGATTAACGCCATAGTATTTCTGCAAATTTATAGTTGGGAATTGTGTCTGCGCTTGTATCACTCCGTTCCACTAAGCAGATTCTTGGGCTTTTTGGCTTTTCGTATTCTAAAGTCCAAAAGGTTTATAAGTCAACCCAAGGGTGGATCTAGGAACCTAATTTGCCTTGGGCTCACTAAGGCAAGGTTTGGAATCTCATACCAACTTGGGTGTCAGTTTTTCGACTGGTATGATACGGTACCCATACTAGATACGGTTTCGGATTTGGTGATACTATCTATACATAGATAAATTTTAACTTTTTTCCTACATCATTGAATTCATCATTAAAAAAATTATTCGTGGACAACAAATATATATTTGCATACCAAATTTATTAAGTACTGTTCTAAAAGCCGAAGACTAGAAACAATACAAAATTAATTAGCATTGTGCCACCTAGATCCATTAATTTTGACCCCCACTCCCCCAAATCCAACCACAGTGCTACTCTTTGAATCTTTCTCTAAGAGGGAGGGAGTTTGAGGGCTTGATCCGGCGTTTTCACACAAAGCTGCATATATACTATTTTTGTGAAAACGGATCGGATCAAGCCCTTCCCGGTATTTTTTTTTTTGATAATTTCTCGCGGTGACCCTAAAAAACACATTTTAAACACATTGGACGGTTCAGATCGTCGAAATTCGATCAGGATCAATGAGGTCCGGAACTTAACAAAATAAGGAAGTTTGGACCGGAAGTGGACTTTCTCTCTCTCTCTCTCTCTCTCTCTCTCTATATATATATATATATATATATATACATATCATGCATAATAAATATTAGATGCAACGGTGACAATCGTTCTACTTAGTGAGTTAGTGCCACCGCTCGGTTTGTAATCCTAGATAAAGTAGGTGGAAACCACTACGTCTCTCATAGTCTCGTGCAGTCGCCATGTCATATTTTCCACTCATATTTATAGAGTATCGACTTGTAACTTGAGAAATAACCCCAACGGGTAGAGAGACACTAGGGAGGTTTTTCTTGTAGCTTTATGTCTTTAAATTTGGACAGAAATCAAGCTGTTTTTCTGTGAGTTTCCCGTTAGCTAAAAGTTTGCTTTTTGCGCCCCCAACTCCCACTTGCTAAAAGCACCGAGGTGAAACAAAAGGAGTATGTAAGAAAAAATTGACTTTTAACAACTTAGCTTTTAGGTAATGAAAAACAAATTGGTTTTTAACAACTTAACTTTTAACCCTTTTATGAAAAATTAGCACTTTTGAAGCTTTTTGTGCAAAAAGACGAAAATATTCTCCCTTGCTCCCTCCCTCTCTCTCTAGGAGGCTCCAGCAAGAAAGGAAAAGAGCTGGCAGTTGAAATAATCGGACACCGAGATGCTTGAACGGGAACACTTTTCATTGCCCAGAGAATGAAATGAAATCATATGCCGTGCATTTATTAATCTCATATTTTCCATAAATTAATAGAGTATGATTTAAGCTTGTTTTGACTAATCCACTTCAAAATTTTTGATATTTTTAATATTTTCACTACTTTTCATTACATGCATGCATTCTAGCATAAGTCATTTTTCTCCCATACATTACAAATATACTATGCATGATATTATTAGCGGAAACTATGCCTACTTTTGACTACAACCACAATACTGAAAATACAAAAAATACCGTAGTAGAAACTCATTAATATATGTAAACACCGGCCTTTACATACTACGTATCCTCTTCGTACACATATCCTACTAATTCAAATTTAACAAGCCGATGACTTGACGTGTTTGTACCACGCAGAATCCATAGATCATTTCTTTGTCCTTGCTACATGCTATTCTTCCAAGTAAAAGAGCTTAACTGGATAAAAAGTAAAAAGTTTGGAGGAAAGGTCAGTGTTACAGTCTTACCACCACTAACTTTATCACTCACTGGATATTCTATACAAGCAATACATTATAAATGGTGTATAGAGGCTTACATTCTGAGATCTGCTGCCCTCACAAATATTCAACTGTACTTCTCACTCTGGAAACTGGCAAGTAGTAGAATTCCAATAGATAGGACATTTCTTCAACTCAAAAAGCAAGATGATCTTGCTGTTTCCTTCCTTCCTTTGCAAAACAATGAAAATGTGATTCAGTTAAACAAAAACTTTAAAGGAGAATTCTTCAGTGCCTTACCTGAAAATACATTTGTGCTCTATCATTGTGAGTTTCTGACAGTCACATAAGAGATCTCTCCTTGCTGGCTATCTAAGTATTTCATAAATCCATCAAAACACTCACCCAAACAACTTGGGTTGTAGGCTATAGTCTTACGTTATATGCTGCAGCAATATAAATCTCCCCAACTCAAAAGGTTTTCAATCCTTCAAAGCAGTCACTCTCTACATTAGACTAAATGCAGCAAAACATGGAAAGGTGCATCAGCTCTGCAATTTTCCATTAATTTCACGCATCAATAACCTGGATTCATCAATGAGATGTTTACTTTCATGTACAAGGAAACTACATAATTCATGCCTAGGTGCTGGTCTTAGTGACCTTAACTGAGTGAGGGGATTTGTGATCACCGATTTACTGCAAACCTCCCTCGCTGGCTGGACATGCTTCCACCAGAAGTCAGATAATGCTATTCTCAATGCGTCCCAGTATTCTACATCTCGATACAACCTAAATAAACTGCTCCCCTTGGGAGTCCAAACATAAAAATCCATCCAATCCCTATCCATAATTTCCATCAAACCTTGAGCTTGTGGAACACAATAAAGGGGAATTCGTGACCAAGGAGAAGCCTTGGTCATATCACCACCAAAAAATGGGCACTTTATTTCTAGAACTCCTCGAGAAGGCAAACCATAAACAAGCATGTCAACAACCCCATCTGGTGAAGCGGCAAGCCAATCATCATCTGGGTTTTTCTTATAGACCTGAAACTCAGGAAATAATACGGCATTCCCAGTTATCAGTTTGTACCTTTCAAGTGCTTCCTCTTCTTTTATGTTACTCCAACAAGTGGCAAGGTTACCAGTGAATGGCTCAATCGCTCCAACCTTCTCCAACCAGAGTTGAACTCTTCTTCGAGGCCAAAATCCAACAGCGCCGCTAAAAGTGCTTGCTGTCAGCTTGTGCTTTCTTAGTTCTTGCCAGTTTTTTAACCAGTGCTGAAGACTACTTGATTGGAGAACAGAATGCGTTTCAGGATACAACATTTTGGGCATATGATTGGCACAATTGAGAAATTGATCATCAGCCGTAACCGTTTTACTGATCGATTCTGAAAAGTTCCGGCTACTGTACTTCCTTAGGTTTACATAATTGAAAGCAGAAGAAACTATCTTAAGGCCATTCCCATCCTTGAGATGCGGTAAAACGCTGAACATGATGGATTCCCAACGCAAAATTTTCACTGCCCAAAAAAACGACAAGCATCAATACATAGTCTCTATTCTCTAACAATAAAAAAGCTCCTTTTGGATAGGTGAGGACTCCAAAGTTGATAGCTTGCTTATGGATTTTAACATTGAGTTTGGTAGCCTTATCACGATGCATCTGAGAAAACTATGATAAGGATTGACGTCATCATAATCCCACAGGAGATATCTTTTCCACCACAAATCCATGTTCCCCTTTAGTTCATGAGCCATGCACCACTGAACATTTATATTTGCAGAAAATGAACATAGAATCCCTACATTTTTTGAAATCCACAACTATCCAAATGGAGCCTAAATGTTTTCATTACTTGCAAAACTACAAAAAGATTAAAGGGAAAAAAGAAAGAGACGGAATCGAACAGCTAATTGAGCTTAAACATGTTTATGGAGCACAATCAGATGCTAGAAAAAGCATATACTTTAATGACACAGACACTAGACAATGCATAATTGAGGATCCTTATGTTCTAGTGATCTATGTGCATGAAGTCATGAACAAAGAATTTGCAAAACGTTGAATAAATGCATATCACTGCAGATAAAATCTATTAAAGCATCCCAACTCAAAATCAATCAACTGAACAAACACAAATCACTGCAGAGAAAATCTATTGTTAAAGCGTCACGACCCAAAGTCAATCAACATAACAAACACATATCACTGCATATAAAATCTATTAATAAAGCATCCTAACTCAAAGTCAATCAACTGAACACATATCACTGCAGATAAAATCCATTTTTTTAACCATGGCCTTTGCATTGCTATAATTTCCACCTTGTTTGGCATTTTCAGGGGCCTATTTGAAGCACTCTTAATTTTTAGTTTTCCTTTTCCTTTGAAAAAAATAGTGTGGAATTAAGAAGGGCCAAATACCAGCACGAAAATTTTCACAAACAGGTAATGTGAATGATTTTCATTGGCTAATTAGACTGGCAGCCTAATCTGAATCCTAACATGAGTAGAAGGAGAATTTTGACAAGGGCATTCCATAGCAAATTAAGACAATCTTTTTTATAGGCAAAGAAAATTTCATTAATGAACATGATAAAAGGACCACAGCAATAAAAGGACCCGCCGCTCAGCACTTGGGTTTTGGGTGCCTGTCTTTTGGCAAGCATTATTTGATTTTTCTTCCACTATTTAAAGTGTATGGTAGTTAACTAGCTGTGCGTGTATAATACGGGTTTCAAAAGAAGCAAAAGTAAATGATGGAAGGCTTTGTAACACTAGCTACTTAGCTAGCATAACACTGACCCACCTCAGCGGAAGAACCGCCACCATCTTGTTTGCTTTTCACTCATCCAATTCCAATACCAGTATCGCTCAAAGTTCAGGTCCTTGACATTATATGAGTCTCTGACAAGTGCTGAGGTTTTTTGAAGATGAAGAGTCACGGACAAAGAGTAGCACAGGGCAAACAACCTCTCGGCGGCTAATGTATATATGTACACGGGCAAAGAGAGAGAGGAAGAAGAAGAAGAAGAAGACGCCTCTGAGAATCGTTATCTCTCTGTCTCTTTCCTTGTCTGCGCAAACTGAAATGAAATCAGGGTTGCAAAACTCGTGGGAAGGAGTATATCAAACATACAGGAAGGGGGAAGGGTCAGCTGACCCGTGCAATTCGAGCACCCTTTTTTCTTTTCTTTTTTTGGGAAACCATCAGGATGTCCTGGCCAATTAATGCACACCTCAGCTATTCCCCCATCAGGTCTGATTAGGCCATCTACGCTAGGAGCCTAGGTAGGGATGGCAATAGAGTAGATTGGGGCATAAACCAAACCGAACCATTACCAAACCAAATCCGCCCCGATAACTAAACGAGGTGAGGGAAGTTGTCCCATACCCAACCAAACCTGGTATTTCCCAAACCGAATGGGTACCCAGATTCAACTCTCTCTCTCTCTCTCTCTCTCTCTCTCTCTCTCTCTCTCTCTCTCTCTCTCAGTTCATCTCTCTCTCTCTCCGATTCAGTTCATCGTCAATCGGAGGGGTCAGCTTCCATCATGGAGGAATCTGCCATGCATACCCAACTGTCTAACAATCTATGGAATATACCCCTTCAGCATCAAGGGCCTTGAGTTTAGGAATTTTGCTGTTCCTTCTGTTTTGCATTTCAACATACAAGGTTCAATCGCAGTTTGGTTTCTCTAGTAAATAGGACTTTCGATGATATTTTGTTTTCATGTGAAATTAGAATTTTGGCAAGGTGTTTCTCTAGCTGTATAAAGAAATCATAACGAAATGCATTATCGTGGTGTTTTATTGAGCCGAGAATTTCTGGTCTTCAACTACGCTAACAAAAGGCCACAAGACTCTTTGCAGATGTTTGTAGCAAATTAGTCATTGATACTGACTGATTACTGAGTATGCGTTAATTGCGTCAATAACGTTTGCATAACAGTTGAGACATGTGCCTGTGACCATAAAAGATTAAGCTTCGTTTTCTGGCTGGAAAACCAATAAATACACCAAATCATCATTATCAAATTAGTCGACTAGAAACCATTAAGACCAGAAGAAAATAAAATAAAATATACAAACTTCCATAATTCCATCTGTTCCTCTAATTAGAGAGAGAGAGAGAGAGAGAGAGAGAGAGAGGGAAGAAGGAGACCTTGCCAATGAAGTGATGTTTGTTCTCAAAAACGGCGCTGAGCATCTCTTTCTGGTGGTAGAGAAAGGCGTAGGTGCAGAAGTAGTTGGCGAAATCGACTCCCTTATCGACGGCGGTGCCACCATTGCTGCCTTGCTGGTGCCGGTGCGGTCGCCGGCAACGCCGTCAGCTGAGCTTCACATAGTAGAAAGGAGAGACTGCGATTGAAGAGGGAGAAACACCCGGTACCTAGGGCGGCGACTATAGTCCCGTATGTGGAGGCCCGCGCAAAAATAGTTTTTGATGCGCTTATGATTGGCTGTAAATGAAGTGAGCAATTCGCAAACTATTTGAGGCTCAGTTAGTTTGTTAAGAGCTTGTCCGAGTTCATTTTCTTTTATTAAATGAATGAACTCAACCTCAATATTGCTCTAAGAAAGGCTTAAATAACTTGGGGGTCAAAAATACTTTGGGGTCAAAATATAATTAATAATACTTTAGAGATCTACATGTAAATAGTTTATAGTTAAGAAACTCCTATGTAATTTGTTATTCTTTTATCCCTTACTAGAGTATGCTATTACGAATAGATGAGTTTTATCCCTAACTAGCGTAATCTATTTAGATCTTCATATTTTTTCCTCGTGTGTTTTTTTTTCTTCTTTTGATTTCTTGATTATTGTGGTGGATTTTTTATTTTTGTTTGATTTCTTGATTATTGTGGTAGATCTACATGTTACATTATTTTGAAGCATATCTCATTTCCCTCTCAGTTTGTGTTCTAAATTGCTAACGAGTCCTACTGAGCTGAATTCGAGCGTAAATTCGGCTCGATTGAGTTTAAAGAGCCCGAGCTTTGAAATTTTTTCACAAGCTGAACTCAAGCTCACTTGTCTAGGCTCAAATCGAACCCGAGCCTAACTCGAGCTTGATTCAAACATTAAAGAACTGATCCCAAACCTCATAAGGTTTGGCACGCTTCGGCTAGTTTACAGCCCTACTTATAAGGGAAATCAGATCAAGTGTATTGGCAGCTCATACACTATTGTGCACCTCTCTTATATGTTTGGTAATTTCATAATAATTTGGTACCTATAGTCCGTATGTGGAGCCCCAAGCAAAAATGGTTTTTGATGCGCTTATAAGGGAAATCAGATCAAGTGTATTGGCAGCTCATACACTATTGTGCACCTCTCTTATATGATTGGTAATTTCATAATTTGGTACCTCCTGTTTGCATATAAAATTAACACATCCATTAATTAATTAACACGTAATTAACAGTGCCAAACGTTGGTGGCTTGTCGTTAATAGAAAAAACACTAGATTATTAGTTTATAAGAGGATCGATACGATGTCGTACTGTTCTTTAAATTGAAAGGTAGTTATTGACAGTTGTAGCTAAAGAATAAATAAAGAAATTGGCTTCAAAGCCACATGTTTGACTGTTAAAATGCATGAATTATACATGTAAACATATAAAATTTGACAGTTGGCGGTTGAAACACATGAAGCAGATCGTGCAAGACAGTTATTCTTTGAAACTAATCGTATGATTTAAATAAGCAACCGTGCAGATCCAAAATTCAAATATTCCTGAAGGGATTTCGAAACAATTCAAGTTCAGATGCTTTTGAGGGGAAGAAACTACCTTTTTGAAACAATATGATGGAGTTCGAAGTCAAGAAACCAAACGAAAAATTCAAATCGCAAATAAGGCCTATAAAATAGAAGAAATTGAAGAGTAAAAAAAAAATCCTAGACAAATCTTCAACAAAAAGCAAAAATGATGCTTGGTTTGTTATTTGGCAGTTAGAATTGTAGATTTAGGATTTCGACTCAGTTAGAAGTAGTTTAGGAAGTAGTTTTGGGAAGTAGATGATAGTAGTTCTTGTGACAATCAAGTGTTCGAAGTTCTTGTTATCTTTCTATTTGAAGTTGAAGAATATTTCGAAGTAAGTCTAATTTTAATTTATCAATCAAAGTGCCTTGTTTCTTTTATTGTTTTTAAATTTCCTAAGTAAGTTGGTTTGTATTTCTTTCACTTTGAAGGAAAAATCCTCTTAGTTGAGGTAATTGAACCATTAAAACATAATTGCCTAATTAAATTTGGTTTTTCAAAGTTAATATGAGAGAAAAGACTTAAAGACTTTCTTTGGCACGCTCACACACAATTATTTTTCATTGCAAAGAAGTAAAAGATCCAAACACCTCCCCTTAAACTACAATTTGTTTTCTTTTTCGGGATTTGAATTGTTTTTTTCCCTCTCTAATAGTATTCTTGAACTAGTACAATGTTTAATCTTTGAGAAGATATTCTCCAGTGCCTCACCCCAAGTGATGCGCTAGGCCTATTTATTTTGCACCGTACATTGCCACATTGAGATGTATCTGTATACTTTTGGCTTAGACACGACATACATATGCCTCCAATCAGTGATATTACATGGCTGTGTCTGAAAGGCATTGGATAATTTTTACACCTACATAGCATAATTTAAGGCCGCTCTGGATTTGTATCCGATTTCCAATATAAAAAGGGGGGGAAAATGGCCGCTCTCTAATTGGCAAAATGATGTTTTACACCCCAATATTATTTTCTTGCACGTTCAAGTCATTTTCTTTTTAGAAAATCGAAATGAAATAGTGAACACCATGCAGAACAAATACTAGATGCAATGATGACATCATTCTACTTGGTGAGTTAGTGCCACCAATCAATTTGTAATCCGATATAAATTAGGTAGAAGCCACCGCATCTCTCATAGTCTCGTGCGGTTGCCCCATGTCATATTTAGAGTATTGACTTCTAAATTGGGAAATAAGCCAAATGGGTTGACAGACACTAGGAATGTGTTTCTTGCAATAACTTTTATATCTTTTAATTGTGGACAAAAGTCAAAAGTTGTTTTTCTTATTGTGGCTATTTGGGCTATTTATGTGAATATAGACTTATTCGAATTTTTCAGTAAAAAGCCGAAATAAGAGGAATGGGGCTAGGGATCTCCGGCCAATCTCTCCGGCAACTTTGCCCACCAAACCCATTTTCATTGAAAGGACAGTGTGCAAAGTTTGAGAACGTTGCACACATATTGCTATGCACAAACAAAACCAAAACAGTTGATCAGTGAAGTCATTTCCACTTGCTCAAAGCTTTAATACATATAGCACTAGTATACATACAAAGTCATAAACGACAACACCCCAGCATCTATCTGCCGATTCTTCACTCCCTAATAGGTTGAATAAAGAAACAAAAAGGCATGAGGGGATGAAGAAACCGGAAAAAAATTACAACAAATCGAACAAACAACAATGAATACAAGCAATGAATTCAATGAGCAGAGCAGAAGGTATAGATTAGCAATGGAAGAATTTTCCTCCTCACACCCCCACCACAAGATCAATTTCAAGAACGAAGTATGATATCACCTTTGGACCTCTTTAATAAAAGAAACTTCCCAGTTACCAGCAGACAGTGAAAGCAGCTTATCTTGATCTGCATCATCGCTTTCCGTTGGCTCGTGGGTGGTGGTTGATAAAGACTCGGTCCCATCTTCTTCTCGATGTGATGAGGGTGAAAAACATGAAATTAGAGGTTGAGATGATATTTCCAAAGTCAAAAAATTGAAGGAAAATAATGGAATAAGTAGTAACCTGTGCTGATAAAAAAAAAAAAAAAAAGAAGTAACCTGTACCCGCATGATATTCAGCTAGCTGTTTAACACTGGTTACTTGGAGGCTTTCTGGAAGCAGACAACTACACAAGTTACCTGAAATTCAGGCAGAAAAGTGTTGTTATCAGTTGTAATAGGGTATAATGAATTGCGACAATGGCATCATCAGTAAAAAAGCAGCCTTGGTTAACTAAAAGTAATCTAACTTCATGGTTGTCGAATGTAAAAAATTGGAAAGTTTGGAATAAACAGCAATTCATGCGGGATCTTGATAAATATTTTTTTTTGTTTATTGATAGGCAAAAAGTTTTGGGGATCTTGATCAATTCCTAGAAGAAATCAAAACGATGAGTTATTTTGAGGAAAACCAAATGGTAACTAAAGTAGCAATCAAAACTATGGTAATTACCACATATTTCACCAAGAAATGTTGTCCATGACATCAATATATATGATCAAAATTAGTAGAAGTAAATTCGATTTAAAGATGTTTCGAGTTATACTAAACCTGTCAAACTAGTATAACAGGTGTGTATATGTGGAAATGAAGTCCAAATCTGAGAACCTATTGTTTCTATGGCAATCAAATGTCATCAAACATCAAAATATAGATTATGAGTTGGACAATACAATTTTAAGAAAGACCATACTCTTTAAAGATCCCCATGTACACAGTCAGAAGTCCTAATTAGACAAAACAATAATAATACTGACGAAATGAATTTAACAGCAACCGTATACCCTAATTCATGACAATGTTTGACAGTATATTTTCAAAACAAAAGACTGAAAAACAAAAGTACATGAAGAGAAAATCTTAATTGTTGGGAAGCAGAACATACCAAACCAAGCAAGCCGATTCACCCACCCAGGGATATGTTTTCCAGTCATTCTACATGCAATGTCATCTGTAAAGTGGTTGCAATTCTTAGTGATGAGGTGGTAGGTATCCCCATGGTACTCAGAAGCCACGCTCTCAATAAATGTCCGAAATTCAGAGGGAGGCATATTCACGCGGCCCAATGGGATGGAACATCTGAAGATAAAACCTGGGCAGCTCTTAGGTTCCACTTCAAATACTCCACTTACGGGGAAGTCATGGGCTCCAAATCCATATTCCATTCCGTGTACTGAGAAAATAGGTTGCTGTGTGTGAGATGCGGAACAAAAATTGCAAAAACCTAGGTAATGAAGCTGTCGATTCTTCCAGACCAGACTATTTTACTATTTACTAATGTAGCTAACTTCGTCGATGAAAAAACGAAAAAGAAAATATTAATCCCTGTCATTCAACTAATTCACTCAGATATTTAAAATATTCAAGCTTATTGGATCCAAGTTCTTATTCTCCCTAGGAAAGTGGTTAGAGAATACATTCAAAGCTTGCATATGGCTCAGCATTAATATGAAGAAACGACCAAGATCCCTCGGGACACTGTTTGCAATAAAAAATATAAAGGAGGCAAAGATTTGGAGAATTGTTTCATGAAACAAATTAACTCTGATGTGATATTTTAGGCATAATCTGATGTGGATATAGCAGTTTTGGGGTTCTCCCCATCCCCTAAACATTCCAAAGAACTGGGGGAACATTTTGAAACTAAGAGAAACAGCTGGCCTCTGAATAGGCAAGAAATTCGTATGAAAAAGATATATTATATAGTATCATTTAAGTATTTAACTCGAGTGGACCTGTGGAGGGCATTATTTTGCAGAATAATGAGATGCAGGATCGAGCAAAATTCACTAATCTGCATGAGCTTAAGCAAGTTCCAATTCAACCTCCTGATGTTGATGGAGATATAGTTATTTGTCTTCCTAATAGTAAATGTAGATTATGCAGTAGATTGGCAGCTCATTAAGGCAGAGGTGAACAAAAAGAACTTCTTGACATCAATTTATACTTGGTTGGCACTTAAACATCACTTACCCTTGTCATGGAAGATTAAGCAAAGACTAAGCAAACATCACTTTGTCTTGGAAAATTCGTACTGCTTGTGTGAAGGAAGGTTTCATGTTTTTTGCTTGGGTTTAGTTTTCCTTTTTTTTTAATTACTAGTAGTCTAGGCTAGCTTGCACACATCTCGACTAATCCTAGATTTATGTACACCCCGCCACACATAGACCGGGCAAAGCCAATACCCCATGAGAACCATGAGATCTTGTGCAGGCGGCCCCAAGAAGTTAAAGAGTTGAACCCAAGACCTCCTCTTCCTTAGGAGGAGTCCTTACCAACTCATCTACCCTTTGGGGCTTTTGGGTTTAGATGTTGATGAACAAAACAGATGTTCCGATGTTTATGTATTTTGTAATATTAACAATTGGATTCGCCTCCAGTTCTTTTTCCCTCTGATGTAGCAGATAAAGGGTTTCCCCTTTTGTATTGTGCTCTTTATCCTTCAGATTTCCTTCCCAGTCCTAAGCTTATTCAAGGTAAATAAGCAAAAACTGCTTCAAATTACGATACTAAAGAGATGAATACTAGAACTAAGCAAGAATTTCCAGTTAACAAACTTCGAAATCAGCAACAACCAATCAAAATTTCTTCAAATGCAAAACGAAGGAGTATATTCCTGTTGACAAATTCAATTACCCTAAACAAAGCCACATCTGAACACAAGAAACACATAAAACCTAGGTACAAATAAGATTAGGAATTGGGAAAGAAATCGCTCACCTTCAATACCCGAATGGAAGATGCCGAAACCGAACCAGACTGTGTAGTGATTGATGGGCGTGAGGTCGTAGACGTTCAACATGATTTGGGTATCGTAATCGGAGTTTGATTTGGAGGGGTTCTCTGCCCCCATTCGGTGATTCTGACCGGAAACTAATTCGCAGAGAAAAAAAAGCCTGAGAATCCTCAATTCAAAGGAATATTCTTCCTCCTCACTCCATTTTCTCAGGGCACCAATCTCTCTCTCTCTCTCTCTCTCTCTCTCTCTCTTCCAGGAGGCTCCAGCAGGTCAGGAAAAGAGCTGGCAGGTAAAATAATGTTTGAACTGGGAGACAATTTGTTGCGCAGAGAATGAAAGATTACGTGCATTTATTAATCCCATATTTTTTTAATACGGTACTCCATTTAAGCTTGTTTTGACTTTTCTAATGTTGTATTTTTTGTATTTTTGGTTTTTTTTAGTATTTTCACTACTTTTTATGTATTTCAACACAAGTTATTCTTTCACATACATCATAATATCTTGATTGGTATTTTTAGTGGAAACTATACTCACTTTTGACTATAATTTAATACGAAAAATACCAGAAATATCATAGTAGAAACTCATTAACAATCATGGAGGATTTTTTTTTTTCTGTTATTGTTCTAAAAAATTTACCTTCATTAACTTTGCGTCAATCTTGAATTATTAGATCATCTCCAATAGCCAAATCTTAAAAGAAAAGATAATTATAGTCAGAATCTTAAAAAAAATCCACTGAAGGCAGATTATCTTTGTACTTATTTGGAAAATTTTGGTTTGGTTCATTTTTATTTTCTTTTAGATTCCTCCAGCAAGACAAATCAATAGTAATTCATAAAAAAAATGTCGCAAAACTAACAAATATGATTTTTTTTTTAAAATGAAAACTATTCCAAGTTTTGATTAGTCATTGTCCTCCCCAAAATGACTTAATTACTTACTTCTCTGTTTTTTGTTTAACCATTTTTTTAATCCCATCAAGTAACGAAAGAAACGTTACTAAAAAGGAATTAAATTTTAGGGCAAATTTCACTTACCTCCTTGAGATTTTTGACAAATACACTGACCTCAGTGAAATTTACTCTAAATTTTACTTTTCACAAGAAAAAGTTAAAGTTATTGTTTGTTTTTATTTTCCCACACAACCAAAATGCTTGATTTGTTTACTTCTTGTATTAATTTTGACGCATGCTTTGTCACGTTTTATAACTGGAATTCTGTAGTATTTGTTGACACATGCAAGTAGTGATCTCGTGTGCCAGCGCCGAGTTTGCTCAGCCCAACAAAATATTTATCAATCGTTTTCTAATACAAGACTTGAACTATAAATGAGAGTGTCAAACAAACAAACAAACAAAGTTAGGAGCTTCTGGTGGAGAACTTGCAAGAACATAGTGGCTACCAAGGAGAACCTTTTCAAGAGAAGATGTGCAAAAGACAGTTTGCGCCCCATCTGTGACAGTGAGGTGGAATTTATTGAACATCTTTTCTTTTGGTGCCCTTGGGGAAAATCTGTTTGGTTCGGGTGCAACATCAAACATTTTGGCACTTTAGGAGGCAATGCGTCTGTTGTTAAATGGGTTGCAGACATGGTGGATACTATGTCTGCTAAGGATGCAAACGTTTTTATGGGAAAAGTGGCTAATATAGCGTGGCAGATTTGGAAAGCTAGAAATGATTTTGCTTTCAACAAAGTTAAAGTTAATCCTCTGAATACCATAGCCTTCATTCTCCACTCCGAGATGGAATTTTTAAAGTCTCTAGAGATCCTTAACGTCCATGTGGATAACCCACATGACCAGGAGGAATTGTCCACTTGGAGGGCTCCGAACAAAGGTAAGTTCAAAGTAAACTGCGATGTGGCCACTACTAATTCTGGCCAAACTAGTAAAGCCTCTGTGGTTCTGCGAAACTGAAAAGGAAAGCTTATGGATGGAATGGCGAAATCTATTCATTCTAGCCTTGATGGAGAGCTGCAGGCTACCAGAATGGTTTGCGAGATGACTAATGGTTGGGGTTTGAAGGAGGTGGGATAGAATCTGATAACAAGCAAGCCATTTCTCTTAGTGTATTTGAGTTGGTACCTCCATGGAACGTCAGCACAGTGCATCATTCATGTATAAATACAACTATCCACCTTATTTGTAGTTGATCCCTCGACAACCTTAAAAAATTGGACTACCCCTGGTGGAGCTCATAAACCGATAGCAATGACATACTACGGCTACGAATTCAAAATCAACCAAAAGTATTATGAACCCAAATCACATTTTAATTGCATAATGACATTCATAGGTAAGCAAGATTGACAAATCCTGAACAAATCTGATCAACTCGAAGTAAAAACCATAAATATTTGCACCTGAATGGGATGCCCAAGTAAAAAAAGTAAAAACCATAAATATTTTCTTATGCTCTTAAAGGAAATTTACTTAAAATCTTATCATTGCAGTACAAGATGATTCTGCAACCTCAAGTGCCAACCCTTCAACACTCAGCAGAACAGACCAAAGCTGGAGCAAAAAGAGTTTGCATTCGCGCTTCTCGTCTTCCAAAAATCCACCTGAGACACAACAAGAAGGGGAAAAAAAAAACAAGAAGAAGCAATAAACTTGGAACTAAACAACAAAACAAATGAATCAATGGCTGAATATAACAGATGTAGAGGACTTACAGTCGATGCATCCCAATCAGTGAAGTGTATTGAGAGGGGAAAATATCCAGAATCAAGGTTCATTATCTGGTGTGGATTGCAGCCTGGTCTGTTCCCATGACCTTCAAGAGCCGGACCCACCATCTGAAGACTCATTATCGTTGTCCCTAGAAACAGATCCATTTTCCACATCATCCGTCTCACCCCAAAGCCTTATTGATCTCATTATCATAGTTACTTGACCTCTAGATCTCCTGGTCTGGCTACTACTGCTCCTCGAACGACTACTTGCTGGGACATATTGAATAACAAGGACAATAGACAACCACGGACTGACAAAAACCAAATGGCTTTCCTCCTCCTCCTCCTCCTCGCTACTTCTTTCCTCTCCGTTGTCTCCGATAGTAGATTCTAGTGTGCTAATCAAGTCTCCTAGATCCCTCTGCCACTCCAACCTCCTCCAATCGCGCTGCCTCTCTGGGTCAACCTCCGATGGCCTCACACGCGGGTGCTCCACTCTTGCATGCTTCCTCAGATCTTTATAAGATCCACTGAAATCGCAAGTCTCACACGCACAGCTTCTTGATTTTGCGTTCATGAAACGTCGAGCAGAATCCACTACAGTCCACCCCATGATATGCCCACGACAGAGAGGGCACATCAGCTTTTTCTTCTCCTGGTTCTCAATCAACATTGAGGCGGACCCCTCTATTTCAACTGGGCAATTGGTAACCATTTCGTCTGACATCGGGTCACTGGTGGAGTGTTCAACAGTAGAAAGTGGAGTAGTTTCTTCAGCAAATGACTTGCGAAACTGATCAAAACAGTTAGAGTGGCGGTAGCTTGTGTCACACATGTAAGGGCGGCAGCCTTTCTCATGGGATGAACACATGAGTAGAAGTGCATTGTGGGGATGTTCCATACAAACAGGGCATCTAGCTTCCTCCCACTCCTTAACATTCTCTTCACTTTCAGGTGGATTTTTGGGCAATGAGCGTCTTGCACGACTAGAGCTGCATGGAAAAGGAGATGCCCGGGATCTTTTGAAGGACACAGAACGATCTCTTTTCTCCTTTGGCATGTTGATATGTCAAATATCACACCAAAATTCTGAAATGCCTGGCACCTCCCAAACAGCAGCTGCAGAAAAATTGGAACTGTTAACTGAAGGAAATACCCTACGTAAGTACTATAGTTTGTCTTAAAACTATCCAAAAATAACATGATGAAGTTCATGTAATGAATGATAACAGTTAGAACACAGTAATATTTGTATGACATGGAAAGCCAAAACAACTTATTTTTATGTATTTATTTATTGAGAGAGAGAGAGAGAGAGAGAGAGAGAGAGAGAGAGAGAGAGAGAGAGAGAGAGAGAGAGAGAGAGAGTCGATTGAAGCGAACTTCCTGAAAGCTACAATTTGTTCACTGAACACTTCTTTCATCCTTTGACATCTTTACTTTCAGAGACTATTGTTTCCCCGCCTCAAAACACTTTTAACTGAAGCTTCCATCATTTCTCATCATTTATTTATGAAAAACAGAATCATAAGCAGATTATAACAATACTAATGACTAGTAAATAAATCCTAGTGATAATTTAAGATATCACCACAATAACACAATATGGACAGAGAAAGATCCACCATGCCCTTCCTAAAACCATCAATTCTCTGGGGAAGAAGCAATTGCAATACTTTTTTTTTTTTTAATCGAAATTGGTGAAGGCCATAATCCATTAGGCTTGATCAGTAAAATTCGTAACTATTAACAATTCTTCTCTCCATCCATTGGAGCAATAAATCAAGAGCCCATTCGTCTTTCCATGAAAATAAAATAAAATAAAAATCAACAGCAATTTCCCAAGTGCAAACAACCATAACAAGCATACCTTGCATAATCCTATAGAACAAGATTTCCTAAACAGTGCAGCTATAATAATGTCTTGAAGTATATAGGCATGCAAAAAGATAAAGGGAGACCACATCATCATTCCATAGGATCCCAGGTCTCAATTGTAAACTTCAGCTGCAAACTGTCACTAACAGATTACGACTGAGCAGGAAGTTCTTCACCAACATCAGACATCGCAAGTAACATTTTACGCTAACAAGAGTTAGTAGGAATAAAACTAAGTATATGGTCTGCAAGTTTAGTGATACTAGAAGTGCATATGAGGAAAGAGTGATGATCCAAGATTAGGAGATACCAAAGAGGGACCATTTTAGGTATTTAAGCTCTATTATTAGTCAAGATAGAGAGATTGCAGATGATGTAACTCATAGGATCCAAGTGGGGTGGCTCAAGTAGAGAAGTGCTACTGGTGTACTATGTGACAAGAGGGTACCAACAAAATTGAAAGGAAATTTTTATAGAACTGCCATTAAACCAGCGATACTTTACGGGACAGAATGTTGGCCTATTAAGAAACAAGTGAACAAGATAAGTGTAGCGGAAATGAGAATGTTGGGGTGGATGTGTTGTAAGACTAGACGAGATAGGATTAGAAATGAAACAATTTGCGAGGTTGTAGGTGTAGCACCTATAAAGGAGAAGTTAAGGGAAAATAGGCTAAGGTGGTTTGGGCATGTCTATCGTAGGCCAGCGGATGCAGTAGTTAAGAGAGTGGATATGATAGCTTTGGGTAGAAACACACAAGGGAGGGGAAGACCTTAATTGACATTAGATGTGGTAGTACGCAAAAATCTGAGTATACTAGGTTTAAGCGATGAAACAGCACTTGATAGAGCTCAATAGAGAAAAAGGATTCATGTAGCCGACCCCAATTGATTGGGACATAAGGCTTGCTTTGGTTTGGTAAGTGTTATCCAGACTCAGATGAATGGTTTAATTACTATATCCCATGTTTTGAGCTCTGACGCGTGTTGCTTTGTGTTGTATTTCGAGTTGTTGATGTATTGAAATAATTAGGTTTGCTGTAAATGCTGTTGGGATAACATGTGGTTTTGAGCTGATGTTTAGTGGATATATGTTAATTTGGTGTTATGGTTTGAGTTTGGATTGTGATTTTATGAACTTTCCTATTCCTGATGTCCCTGGATATTGGCCAGTTGAGTTACAAGTAGAAATCCTTAACCTATTCCTTGTCTTGTCTGATTTTTTGGACGAATAATTCAGTCTGAATTGGTCTTAATTTGTTGCCATAATGTTTCTTGTTTAAGTGAGAAAGCATTCTGGAACTCATTTGTGCTACACCTACGTCTACTCTCAAATACTGAATTGCCAATATGGGAATAGCAAAAAAGACAAACACACAATTCAAGAAACAGAATATGAAGGTATCCCTTACGAAATGAGCCATGTGGAATATGACAAGTAATTTAGCATTGAGGCTAGAATTCTTTTGAATTGAGCCATAAGTCCTAACTATGACCACTCACATTCAATACAGAAGTGGTCATAATGATGATCAAGGACATTTGTAGCTGCTTGAAGTAGCTGGAAACTTGGAGTTGAATGCGTCTTCACTCTTGTAGCTCAGTCTTCGAACATTAGTTTTAGTTTCTACAAAAGTGGCATTTTTTTTTATTGTTTAATTTCTCGCGGTTGCAGAGAAAGTAGATCGTGCAAAATGTGTTGGGATAAACCTCAATCCCACCTGTAACGGAAGCATAACAAAAAAGAAACACAAGCGATTTTACTTGGTTCAGCCTTAATGCCTACTCCGCGGTAGAGAGAACAATTTCCACTAATAGTGAATGAGTACAATGAGATAAGAAATACCCAACCCAAGCTCTCAAGCTCACTTATATTTTTATCTCTCACACACCTCTCTTGTTGCACCAGAGAGGAAAAAGGTTGCAAAGACACCACACATAGGAGAAAAAAGGTTGCACACCCTCAACATTTTTTTCTCTCTCATGACCTTTTTTTTTCCTCACTACACTTCTCCACACCCCACGACCGGTGTACCCAACAACTCTCAAAGAGGATCCCTAAGCCGGGACGTGGTCATAGGTGGGAGACCAGAGGATTAGGATGACGTCGGCACACGGATAAGGTAAATGCACGGTTTGTACAACATCCCTAGCCAACAAACAAGACCCCATGGTTTGCCCATCAAGTGGTAGAGAGTGTAAATCAACTCAATAGTATCTTTTTGTCCAACAATTGATCTCTCGTTGTTGCCCATTCTTCTCAAAAACTCGTTGATAAATGGCTTTCCTTCCTTGTGTATATCCGCCAGTCGATTCTCATGCCTAGCTTGCCTTCCTCTAAACCTCTGGTGGATGGCCTCTACGTGAAAGAGATCATCTCTGCATCTATCGATTGTTTGATGGGAAGAGTGGTAAATTTTGAGACGGTTCTAAGAAGACTCTGTTCTCTACCAAAGAGTAATAGAAAATCCACCAGGTTGTCCATCTCCAATTCTCCATCACGTCAAGGTTAATGATGGAAGGGACTCCCCACTTTTTCGTAGAGAACAAAGCCTTCTTAGAACCATTCCAAACTTCACCAACTCTTTCAGCCAATCGATCGATAGATGTAGAGATGATCTTGTTCACATAGAGGCCATCCACCACACTCTACCACTTGACAGCCAAAACCAAGGGTGTTGTTTGTCGGCTAGACCTAGTCCCGGGATGCCCCGTCGCGGCCCCGACAGAGGGCAGCACCTTCGGCAGTTGCCGGGTACACCGATCGTAAGGTGTGAGAAGAGTAATAAGCAAAAAAAAGAGAGAGAGAGAGAGAGAGAGGGTCGTGTGTGGGCAGCCTTTTTATTTTTTGTTACACTTCCATTGCGCGTGGGTTGTAGTGCGGTGAACTCATACTGGTTTGATAGGCTCGCACGGAGGAGACTCTCGATGGAACGAAAAAGTCCCAGGTGACACTCAAGGGAGCAAGTATGCTGGCAGATGGGTAAAGCCCACAACATGGAGGCTCTCGATGGTTCGAAAGCAGTGTTTTGGTATTACTGCACTCCACACACACAAGGAGGAAAAATATTTGTGGCTTTTCCTAACAAAAAGTCACTCTTGTAGAAACTGAATCTGGGAGCCAGCCACAACATGGGAGTTGAAGAGACTCGATAAAGCATTTAATTTCTAAACTTCCAGACATTCAAGAAGCTACAAACATCCTTCATCATCACGTGACAAAGCCAGCAGTTATACGGTTAGACAACTTATGGCTCAATTCAAAAGAATTCTAGTTTTGTTTCTATAATTCTCATCCTGACCCACGTGGCTCGTTTTCTGAAGGAAAACTTTCAAATACAGGTTTTTGAATTCTGTGACTCACTTGAACAAGAAACATCATCACAAATTAAGTGCAATTCGACCATTCACACCTCCAAAAATCCAAAAGCACTTCCACTTTTAACTCAATTGGCAATTATCCAAGTAGGTCGCAAATATGAAAAATTCATAGTATCACCATCCAAATTCCAACCATAACACCAAATCAACATATTACATATATCCGGTAAACATCAACTCAAAAGCACATATTATCACCCAACAGAACTAAAACCTTCACCAACAAAAAGAAAAAAAGAAAGATTTAAAAACCCTAACCAGTGCAATACATCAAAAACTCCAAATACAACACAAAGCAACACGCTACAGAGCTCAAAAGATGCGACTCAAGAAATTAAACGGATATTGTGAGTGGTATCGGACGCTTTCAAAGTAAATTAAGTAAGAGAATTTACCGGAGCCTCGAGGAATCAGTCGATTAGAAAGAGAAGTACGTCGCCGACTTTAGCTTGGTAGATGAGCTTGATTTCCGATCACAGAATGAGTTCAAGCAGCGGAGAAGAAAGAGGAAGCTTTTTAGGGCGACCTTTTCCGAGAGAGAGAGAGAGAGAGAGAGAGAGAGAGAAATTTAGTCCGAAGTTCACTCTTGTGAGCTGAGGTGGACGAACATCCAAATTTAACCAATGGTTAACGTCGGCGCCCGTTTTGTACTCGAAAAAGCGCAACACGCGATTTGACTCTCCCGAAATTTCTTTTTTCTTTTTCCCCTCTTTCTATTTTACTCCTATTTTTATTTTTG
The DNA here is from genome assembly GCA_022606695.1 of Vaccinium macrocarpon. NCBI lineage: Eukaryota > Viridiplantae > Streptophyta > Magnoliopsida > Ericales > Ericaceae > Vaccinium > Vaccinium macrocarpon. Next base: position 2,961,574 of record CM040171.1, on the reverse strand, counting down.
AACTGGAATTTTACTCCTATTTGAAAGTTGAAACAGGAACCAAGGATAATATTGTGTTGTCAATCAACATTTCTCTGATGCCTAAGTCAATCGATTTGTAGCCTAAAAAGAACAAGGAACTCGGGTAATTATATAGTAGTAATAAAAGTTGTGTACCTATCCTTGTATTATGGGGGTTTTTTAGAGGCAATTTAGAGGGTAGAATTCCAATACTCCTTGAGGCCTTCATTGGCCTAAAAGTGATTTATGATTTTTTAGTTTTTTTATTTTTTCTTTATTCAATTAAAAAGTTCCAAAGAATAAGGTACAAGACATGCATATGTAGTTTGTTTAAGTGTACAATATCAAAAACATTCCCAATCGGGGTGTACATGGTATAGTCAAATCATGGCATGAAGGATGATTTGAAGCATTGAAAATTTTTATTTATTCATTCTTTTGTAAAACAATGTAATATTTTTATGTAAAATCAGATGGGGTATTGGGTGTCGATGTAACATTTCTTTTAAATTTATATATTTCTTAAGAAAATGTTTATTTATTTATGTTAAAAATCGAGGACGCGACAGTGCTGTCCCAGGCGGTGAAGGAGGTCATTTGGTGAAGCATTCCCCCACACTCTCTTTTTCTCAACATGGTTGGGCCAAGCCACCGGGTCCAAATCCGACGCAAATGTTCAATATCACACAATTGAGGTAGCTTTTGTGGTTACACCATGCGAAATGTCTGACTTTCAACAATATCCAGGCTAGCAAAAAAATCATCATCATTATTCTATGCAGTGTCACTAATCAATAAGAAATTCCAATAATTAAAAAGTTCCAAAGAATAAGGTACAAGACATGCATATGTAGTTTGTTTTAAGTGTACAATATCAAAAACATTCCCAATCGGGGAAGTTACGTGTAAGGTCAGTTCATGGCATAAGTTCTTCTCCGATACACATGCCTAGAGAGAGAGAGAGAGAGAGAGAGAGTATCGTGTCGCTGTTGCCGGTTGCATAACAAAGGTAACAAAGAAATACATCCAAGAAGTACCGTCCTCAAAAAAAATCAAAGCGAACTGATACAATAAGTTGTGACAAAAAAAAAAAAAACTGATACAAAAGTCTGTTCTATATCCTACACACACAGCGCACTAGTTCAAACCAGGACTGCAAAAATAAGATCTTCACCAGGTTTGGTTTCAGTAAAACAACATAAGGCTGTGAATATGTTCATCAGATCAGACAAGACGATTGGACGGCAAAGTTATCACGTCTCAGAATGCCTTGTTCTTCTTCGTGTTCCAAAAGTACTACTATTTACACCAAAAGGACATCGGCTAAGCACAATTGTCATTACTTGATGTTCATGGCAGCTGACATGGCACGAAGCTCCTTTGCGATTTCTGAAAACGGTGGTCTAGAGTCCGGATTAGATGACCAACACCTCTCCATCAATGATCTCCATGCCGGGTCGCACCAAGTTGGAATTTCAGGGCGCAGATCGCCTTTGATTATACCAGCTGAAACCACCACAAGAAGGAAATATCAGACAATCGCTTGACTATTGCAAGTATTGAGCATATTTTTATTTGAACACTAATTTTGAAGATATATCACTTATTTCGGAACTCAATTACGTGGGATGACTGCCAAAGGATGATTTCGATGTCAACCTGTCCCTCATCAAACAGAAAGCTAAGCATATCTACTTGCTGCTATTATGCTTGTCAATTTGAAGGATTACCTATTATTTCCTCTGATCGCATATTTTGATAAGGTTCTTCCCCTGTCAAAAGCTCCCACATGACTATTCCAAATGAGTACACATCGACCTGCATTTGAGCACCGATGAAATTGTAAGAGTGAAGCAAATGACAAATACAAAAACAGGAAATATTTCATGATATTTGAAGGTGATCATATTACCTTATCAGTAACCATATTTTTCTGAGAATCCAATAATTCTGGAGCCATCCATGGTAAAGTTCCTCGAACTCCACCAGAGACTAGTGTTCTCTGCTTAACTTTTGATAAACCCAAGTCGCCAATCTGACCAGGAACAATGTGAACATTCAAAAGATTGGTGTACAATAAAGCATTTACAATGAAGAGGTTGGCATCCATTTGGTGAAGCACCCAAAAAAATAATCCAATTTAACTGCAAAAATAAGTCTACGATGGACTACCTTGCACAGTGGCCGCTGAGGATCCCTCATATTCACAAGTAAGTTATGCGACTTCAAATCAAAGTGAACGATCTTCTTCTCATGCAGATATTCCATACCAAAGGCCACATCCATACCAATAATCAACCTTTTCCGTCGATCAATAGTTCTGCAAATTAAAATAAGCACAGTTTCAGTGAAGAGTGGGAAGAAACACCGGTATCGTGCCTATTGACAAGAGTGGGATGTATGAAAAGCATAGCAAGAGTAAGCTACGAGTTTTATTTTCCAACTTTTTGGTAACTAGCAAGTTACCGATGCAATATGGGAAGAACAACACAACTTGCTACTTAAGTTGGGAAGGACTGAACGCAGTTTCTACAGTGAGTATGCCTGGTGCTAAGCGCTTACAAACATCTGCACATCTTATCCTAGAAGAACTAAAAATTTAAAGGCTATGTTTCCTTAAGTTTGTCCTTTGACCTTGACATTGTACTGTAACCAAAATAGAACTATAACGTGCAGAAAATGACAGACCTATCTTTTCTCCGCAACACTTGTTTAAGGGATCCATTCACCATGTACTCTGTCACTGCAGCCAAATTTGTGACAGGCCCATCTGTAACTACACCATACAATGCCATAACATGAGGATGGTGAAGTTGTCCCAGTATGTGAGCTTCCTTCCAGAAGTCTGCAACCTGCACATGAGCAAAAATAAATTTAACAATCACTCCAGCAATCATGCAGGCATCTATTTTGCAATTCACACTGAAGGCCACAGATTTAACATGGAAGGAAGTCCCAAGATTACTTTAAAGCGGATCTTTGATAATGACGTGCTAAGACACATGCTGTGCGAACATCCTTGTTGACAAAGCAAGGTCTAAGTATTCCCCACCACTAGTCACACCAATGTGGTCCAACTATCAACATGATAAATCATTTTTCTACCCAATTTGAAAAAATTATGGATTCGTAAATCAAAATCCAGCAAAGCATCAGTGATTACCAATCTGTCCTGGTCTTGTGCACCTTCATTGAAGCAGCTGGGCTTAAACTTTTTTATGGCAACATCACAACCCTTCCATTTTCCGTGGAATACAGATCCATATGTACCAGATCCCAGTTCCTTAATATATTCGAGGTCAGAATTTTTTATAGTCTGCAGGAAACAATAGAAAATTCAAGCTGGTCAAAAAAAAAAAAAGAGGCAAAAAGAAGCATTTTTGCTCAAGTACAGTTCGAGGTTGAATTGTTTATCATTGAGAATTACCTGCAGAAGGTCACCAGGGATGCTTCCATTTCCCTTGGGGCAGTTACGATTTTCTCTGATCTCAGCCTGCCAGAAAATAGCCATTACTCATTAGTTAGTCAAAGTAATGGTTAGTGGAGGCCATTGCTGTTGGTTTTCTTTCCCTTAATTCACAAGTAAGACTCATAAATACATAATTATTTTTAAGCTATAAGCCTATACCTTTTTGCCGATGCTTAAATTGGATGGATGATCCTGCTGCGTCTCTTCTTCCTGTAAATCCAACTTTTCCAATTTGGCAGCGTCGTTAAGAAAAGAAACCAATGAAACTCCATTAGATGCCTCGACTTGGGGGCCTGATGTAAGGGGTTCTTCAACCATGAGATCTACAGGCTTCGATTGAGGCCTCAGCAAGGCTTCAAAAACATCATTGCTACTGGGAGAAGTATAGGCTGTGGGTTCAACTTCTTTGGATGAAGATAAGGAGAGATTTCGAAAAGAAAGATCCACCATAGAGGCAAGTCCACCTGGCATAACATGAGCACCATTATGATGTTTGCTAAACAGATTAACCCATGATTCTATATTGGACAGCTCACTTTCACATCCTGATTCTCTTCCATTTCCAAAACCCAAAGTGTTTGGAGAGCCACAGATGTCGATGGTTACCATTGGCTCAACGATCTCTGATTTCTTTTCGAAATCAATACAACTCGATTGGCTACTCAGAACTCCCGGAAAATTTTGGCGTGGAACTTCATGTTTCTCACCAATGGAACCAGTTAACAGACCTTCCCGAGGTTCCATACCCCTGGTGCTCGTCAACAGGTTATTTGCAAAAACAAGATGTGAGAGAGATTGGTCATCCCTTGCTGTGGATGCACCATTAAAAGAAAATTGAAATTTCTTAGGATTTCGCGGTTGCAGTTGTGGAACTCCATGACCACCCTTGTAAGTGAAGTTTTCTTTATTTGTGCAAAATTGATCAAACGAGTATCTTGGGTCATTTTGGCCAGAATCCAGGGTATGGAGTTGATTACCTGACCGCGGCTTCCACAAACTTGGATAAAATAATCTCATAGTCTGCCCTTGTTTTGAGATGCTGGAACTCGACCTAAGTCCAGGGTAGAATTTTCTAACCCAGGGCCTTCCTTCCCATCTAGGATTGCGATGGTTCCCCATCTCTGTGACACTATTCCGATGGTTTCGGATGTAGTTCGGAAAACTCATATAGCTTCTAAAATTTACTTGTGGGAGCCGATGATTGCGGATCCCACCATGAAGCCTAGCCCATACCCTATCACTTCCAATCAATTGCTTCCCGCAAAAAGGTGGTGGGAAGCAAACCATATCACAATTGGCAGACAACAGCCTTATGTTCTCCCTATACAAAATGCTCAGCGAATCCATCAAATCCATATTGGACTCACATGAATGCTTCTGGCACTTTGTGGCAAACTGACTATATCCCCCATTTTCCGATATTGGAGCAAACCTATTCGTAGAGTACCGCGTAAAACCATCCAATTCTACATGGGGGTTATCATCTCGCGGATTCAAGGTTCGAGAAGGAGACACTGGTAGGTCATTTACACCCGAGTTTTCTCTTCTTTGAAAGTGGGCATTCCTAAATTCATAATCTAAAACACTTGACCTATAAGGGTTGCCACCAAATTTGAACTCTGTTGTCTCATGGCACAAATGGCCTTGCGGTAAAGAGGTTGGGCTACCCATTTTCTTTTCACATATAAGCTTTATCTCATTTTGATCATCAGCTAATCCTAAGCCACACTGACGACCTCTAATTCGACCAGGTTCCTTCGCTAACAACTGTTGTTTCAGAACTCTTTTTGTCATCAAACCATCAGTAACCCCAACTCCATTAACACCACTAACTGATTTCTTAACTTCATTACAATCAAACTCACTTCCACAAACATTTACAGAATCAATACCAAACCCATAATTATTTTCAAAAAACACCCCAGACCCATTACCCACATTCCCAGTTTTACTAAATTTCCCGATCCTATAACCAAACATATTACCATTACAAACATAAATCCAGAGCCTAATGGGCTTACCGAGAGATTCAAGCTTCTCATACTCGTTAACCATGCTCGAGACGTCGTCGTCCGACTTGATCAGAACCAGAGGCGCCGCGTAATCCTTGCATGGGAGTTGGTATTTGAGAGAGAAACAGAGAGAGAGGCCGTCGGTAGGGCACCCAACGAGAGGAAGATCCGAAATCTTCGACTTGAGTTTTGCAAACCCGATGTTCCGGTCCACTGTTATGATCTTCGTCTCGCCGCCGGTGTACCGGAGGTTAACCGATTGTGGTCGGAGCTGGAATGTGCCGTTGAAGCTGCAGACTAGCTTCAGTTTCTTGGGTGTGGCGGGCTTTCTGCGACGAGAGAGGAAGGCGTCTTTCATGGCGATTTAGAGAGCGAGAGAGTAAAATGCGAAACTGTATGGAGCAGTGACCGTGTTTGTTTAGGGAATTTATACTAGTTTTGTTGAGGTGGGAGAGGACAGCGAATTACGAATTAGGGCTTTAGGATGTTGTTATTTACGAGTGTTAGCCCTCCGGCCCAGGTGTTTTCTCGCTTTGGATTTAGGTTATGTTTGGAAGTTTGAGGAAAAAAGTGGAAGAAGAGAGAAAATTAAAAAAAAATTCACTCATTTGTTTGATTTCCAAATCAAAAATGATACAACCACACACACTCAACCACACACACACTCAAATGTGGTGGGACCCACCCCGGGGGACCCACCGGTGGGCCCCACCACATGTGAGTGTGTGTGGTTGTATCACTATTCTTTCCAAATAGAAGGAGAAAGGAAAGGAAAGAGAAAGGAAAAAGAAGAGAAAATTAACTACTTTTTTTTTCTCTTCTTCTCTCTCCCATGAGTGCAAATTTTCCTCCAATCTTTCACAAACAAAAAAAAAAAAAAACAAATTTCTTCACCATTTCTCATTTTTTATTTTCTCTTCTCTTTCTCTTCTCTTCCACAATTTCCAAACACATTTTTAGGGAGTCAGCTATGTGATGTGAAATGCTAACATACTTTATTTGAGGGGATTAGTTCCCATATTACTTGCAAAATTAGTTTCAATATCACGAATTTTTAATTGGTACACCAAAATGGAAGTGGAGATAACTCCACTTTTCCGGGTGTCACATCATATCAAAATCTGTAGGAGACCTAATTACACTAATGTTGGGACAGAAGCTAAGGTCTCATCACACGTGAGTGGTGTTAGGATTTTGTTTAGTCCCAATAAGGAGCTAAGAGGACTTGAACTTAGGCTTTGTCCTACTAAGTCTAAGTTTTCGCAACCGGGGACTCTGTATTGAGCAACTCACTACAAGCATGTAGTGATCAATAGCGGAAACCGTTCGATCTGTTCTAGACGGTCTGGATTTTGGAAGAGCTTTATTTAAAATTCGGACCGTTCAAAATACTTTTTACGGCCACATCACTCACTACACGCCTATAATGAAGTTTGGCTCACTACATGCCCTAGCTGTTCTCTTCTCGTGTCACCATGTTGAAAGGGCTGGAAAAAGTTGAAACAGATCCATTTGCATTGCATCCTTACACTATATGGGAGCGTAGGTATGTCACGTGCAGAATGTGATGAAGGTACACCGTACACTGCCAAGTGTTTCCCATGACATGAAGCCAGACCAATTGCGCGCGCTCTCTCTCTCTCTCAATTTTGATTGAGTCCTTCTACCTGCACAGATGTGCATGCACAGATGGTGCACAGATGGGTCTCGGGGATCCACTTTTGGGTCCCACATGGCAGATCCGAGCCGTTCATTCATCTCAAAATCAAATTCTGAGGGGCCTACCCGGAGATAAAATCGATCAGACGTCCCTAAGTGCTCGATCCAAAATCACCCCATTTCGTTCATTACTTTTTGAACGAAATGGGGTGATTTTGGATCGAGCACTTAGGGACGTCCGATCGACTTGATCTCCGCGTGGGCCCCTCGAAATTTGATTTTGAGATGAATGAACGGCTCGGATCACCCATGTGGGACCCAAAAGTGGGTACCCGAGACCCATCTGTGCACCATCTGTGCATGCACATCTGTGCACGTATCTTTACTGATTTTGATTTTAACTGCATGATCAATTGATCATACATGCAATATACGTATATCTTTAGCAAAAGGGAAATAAAATCTATAGAAGAATCTTACTACTATAATGTTTTATTTTATTTTATTTTATGAGGAACATAATGATACTACTATATATTATTATGCTTAATAACACTTGCACATAGAATATTTGATACCTTACGTGAAAAAAAAATTCTAAAATCAGCCTATTAGGTTGTCGTTAAGGTTTAAAACGTGTATTGACATTTGTGAAAAGTACATAGAAATGTCTGAACATGTATAGAAAAGTAAAATAAGTACACTTAAGTGAAAATGAGTATTTTTTTTTACCTTGTTCTTATTTTATTGTCAGTTCAGTAGGCTGTTAATAGAATGAGCGTTAAATAAAAGCTAGCTGAAAGTTTTTATTAATGTCAAAATGCTTTGTCTTGCTCTTACCTATAAAATGTGTGAACGTGCATGTATAGAAAAGTAAAAAAAGCACATTGAAGTAAAAATGAGTATTTTTTTTTTTTTTACGCTTACATTTATCAATTTAGTGGGCTGTTAATAGAATGGTCTTAAATGAAAGGCTAGCTGAAAGTTTTTATTATTGTCAAAAATGCTTTGTTGGTTCACTGACAGAGGACCACAAGGTCCCCCCCACCAGAAGGGACAATGCTGACACATTTGGAAATTCCCCAATTCCAGAATAAGTTCCTCGTCTAGAAAATCCCTCTACCTAATACTATATGCGTGCATTATATTCTCCCCTAAAAGTCAACTATTTTATTTGAAAACACGATTTATCTACTGTATTTATTAAGAATGTTATGTTATAAATTATAATGAAGAATTTGGGAGCATTCCATAAAAGAGGAGGATATATTATCTCGGTGAGTAGGGCTTAAAGGATTTGGTAAACTTTTTATAGACGCTAGATCGGTTAATTCGACTGGTCAATTTGAATTCATTTGCCAAAAGATCGAGTAACCTCTCTAAACGACATCACCAAAATTTAAGTGGTTGAAACAAGAAACATGTACTATTAAGTAGTTTAAGTGAGGTTTGTGAAACAATCCAATCAATTAAGGTTAGTTCGTGTCATCGACGAAAATATAGAAGGACAAGAGAAGTGAAGATTGTTACATACGAGCAATGCTAGGTCGACACAATATTAAAAAAAAAACGTTTTCAAAGAAAACGTCACCCTAAACTAACCAATCGGAGAAGCAGGACCTGAAGACATGGCTCGTCCACAAAATTCTCAACGTCTTTTGTCTTATCCTAACTAGATAACTATCACTTGTTGTTTATTCTAGCACGTAAGGACTCCCTAGATTTTCTTAACATCAAATTAATTAGCAATATGAAATTAGTAAGTTTAAGCAAGCCGTGTGTGACAATCTAATCAATTAAGGTGACTTTGCGTCGTTAAGCAACAAAATAAAATGAAAGTGTAGATCGATTGCCATATATGAGCAATATTATGGTACAACTTTAAAAAACGACAAACGTCACACTAAAGTAACAAACCAGACAACGAAGATATTACTTGATTCATAAAGTTCCTAATGCCATTTGTCGTATTTTTACTGAATAATCACCACTTGTCGTTCAATACAATAAGGAAGGCCTCCTTAAATTTTTTTTAACAATAAAATTAGCAATTTAAATGGAATACGGTTATCGTGGTGTGAATACTTGGCAAAAAATATTTAAAAAAATGCTCTTCAAGAAAAGTTCCCAAAAAAAAAGTGGTGTGGAATGTTGCCAAATTGCATTAGGTTTGCCACACCAAAGGAATACAAAAATCACTACATTCCCTAAACTTTAATACTATCAAGTTTGGCATATTCGTGACTACCATCTTCAACCTGGGTCCCATCCCAAGTTGATTACGTTTACACGTAACCACTCATAGACCACCTGAAAGCAACAAATAGTACTAAACTAACTAGTCGGGCTGAAGCTCAGCTCAACTCGTTTAAAGAGATTTGTAAAATAAATTAATTTAGTTCATCTCATTAAATAAATTAGTTTAGTTCGGCTCGTTTATAATTGAGCCGAGCTCGAACTCTAGTTTTGGACTTGTTAAGCAAATGAGCTGAACTCTAACATTACAAAGCTCCGCTCGAATCGGCTCATTTTCAGCCTCAAATAGAGGTGATGCCACCACTGTTCTCTTCCTTCCTTTCCTTTTTGTTTCCCCCCTTGACGGTTGGGGGAAACAGAAAGCGGGGGGCATTCTGTCCCTTAAGGGACAACATGCATGTTGACCCCATCCGAGCCGTTTGTGCTGGCCGATTAACGGCGCAGATTTGTTCAGATTCAAACAGATATGCACTGTTCATTACCGAATTAATTTGGGCTGTGGAACGCCGAATACAAACAACTCGGATGTCATCAATATGCACGTTGCCCCTTAGGGACAGCACGGCCCCAGGTTTGGGTAAACATCATTTTGGCCGAAGACGCATAATGGTTTATTGTACTAATAGATATTATTTATATTAAATACCAATTGAAACAATAAATTAAATTTTTTATAAATTAAATTTTTTATCCGGTACACTTTACACTTATCTCGACTAATTCTAGCCTTGATTTGGTCAAAGAAGTTATTTATGTCGGGACTAAGGGATTTAAATAAAAATGATATCTTACCACTTAAAAGTAACAATCAAAGAGTGATCAATTATGTCGAGAGCAAATACATCGACAAATTGGACAAACCTTAGCCGATATATGTTCGGAAAAAGATATGAGTACACCACATGTGTATCTCAAATGCATACCACCCTGAGGTGGCAAATGAGGAGAGGCCCAATGTAGGACTCACTAAAAAAATGAGTCTCTGCTCATTTGCCACCTCAGAGTAACATATATTTAGAATGCATATGTGGTGTACTCATAATATTATTGTATCTATTCTCCTTTGATTCGTCAAATTAGACCTTGTGGAGACTTTGTTCGATTACGGATGATGTCAGCTGGACCCCACCTACAATTTCCCCTGCATGCATGCCACGTATATTGAAAAGTATTCAAAAGGTACAACACGTCATCAGCAGCCCAAGATTTGATCCCTATGCAGGTGGACACTTGGCATGATGGGTTTTGTATGCTTGTTGGTTGGATGGAAACAACTGGTAGTTTCGTAGTGGGCAGTGTATAAAGAGAACAATTTTGCTAACACCACAATAAAACATAAAACGAAAATGACATGGCCAATTCCACTAGCCATTCCTGGTGGGAGGGATTTTTCTACACAACACCTACGAGGTTTTGAAAATAATGCCCAAATATTGGAATCTGGGAATCCTGTAGTGCACTTACACACTATAACTTTGTAGTGAGACACACGAGCTGTTGATTTTGGCAATAAACGGCTCGGATTTTATCTCGGTAATAAATGACTTGGATCATGCAACTACCAAGATAGAATCCGAGCTATAGATTGTGCGATTAACGGCTCGGATGCCGCACTACAACCCTGTAGTGCAGCAGTGCACTACATGATGCCCTCTTCCCAAGTATTGACCTTTAGATTGAAAGTTAGGAAAATTTAAGTTGTTAGATCAAAACTATCGACAACGATAATTAGCCATAGATGTGATAAGTAAAATTACATTTTTTTTAGCAGAAAAAGAAAATAATTATCTTGATTTTAGCAAATTCACCTTCCCAGTGGTTTTGATCTAGCGGCTTAGATTCACCTCTCTCAATCTAAACATCCATATTTAATGGCCCAACAATGCTATGAGTACACCTAACTTGTACCCCACATACACACTAAGATAATGTGGCAGGCAAGGAAAGACCCATCATTTCAGGTGGGCCATAGATTAAACTTCTCCTTGTCTGCTACACTATACAATGCATTGTGTAAATGCTTGTGTATGTATATGATTGGTAAATAACCCAATTGTTATTGGGCTTAAAATTCAGTATCTAAGACTACAGGGCATGTGCTAAGACCAATCATACTTCGGACATCAAAAGGTATGGGAGCTTAAAGCCTGGTCCATTCTCAAATTTATGGGTAGGAAAGGGTCACTTCGAGAACAAAGATGAAAGACACAAAAGGAAAAGTGAAACAAGAAAAAGATTGTATCAAAGCTACTTCTGGCATCCCCGAAAGGATCGAAACCACATTCGTAGGCCAACAATTTAATTTTCTAGACAGGTCAAACTATCGGAAGAAAATAGAAAGGGAACACGAACGGGATCAAAGAAACTAACGAAAGTTAACACATTTCCTCATGCTTGGATGTGATAACTAACGAAAGTTTCACAAAACATAGCTTTCGCCCACAAGATATTCTAACTCTTTCCAAAAGTATATGAAAATTTGGACACTAGCATAACAAAAGCATTTTAGATTCAACATGAACAATTCTGCGTTCTTATAAATTGTTAGCAATGGCAACTTTTTCCTAGGGATTATTTTGTAGTTGTACTTGGTTTGGTTGATAGTAGTTTCTAGGAAAATTACAAAAAGATCCCAAAGTTTCACCTATTTTTCATATCGAACCCTGGATTTTTAATTTGTTCAAATATAACTTCGGAGTTTCAAGTGCATCCCAATTCAACCCTACCATTTATTTTTGTCCACAAATTAACCCACAGAGAAGTTGCTTCCCCAAAATCCATCCCTAACCCTAGACCCCACCTTATATCTCTAAAACGACACCTCAGAATTTGGGTTGCGTTGTGAGATGAGAGAGAAATTCAGAGCTTCTTTGTTGTATAAATTTGTTGTACACTGCATTTCAAATGGTAATGTGTTTATTTTATTTTATTTGGTAATTGGTTGCATACTCTTTTCAAATGGTAATCTGTGAGATTAAATGATTTCCCAAAAGAGGTAATTGGATGAATGATATATCCAGTGACACTTCAATACTTCACCAGTTTTTTTTTAGAATGTGTACTGTGCCAAAATATTTTATTACTTTAATGAATAAATGTCACAAATTCATATCTAGTGAAATATTTTTATCCAGTGAAGTGTCACTTTCTAGAATGTGTACTTTGCAAGTAAAGGTTCAAATGTTCACTACAAGTGTTCATAGCGAATTAAATCTAGTGAAGTGGCACTAATTTTTTTGAATATGTACGTGCCCAAATCTAGTGAATGATCACTAGTTAATTGCTTATTCAAGGGTCAGTAATTGGAAAATAAACAACGTACTTGCATTACAAACACCTCCCATTCCATTTTTTCAAACGTTCCACAATAAATATGAATTCACCATTTATAGAAACTAGAGCTTCTGAAGACGCCTAAGGAACGTCATTGTAGGCTACATGAGATTCCCAAGGTACATATGGATCCAAATATGGATAATAATTGTCAATCCGACGAAGATCGATCCTGCAGTAAATAGCAACAATAAACAAGGTGAGCATGCAAAGTCGATATATTCTGGATTAAGTAGGAATAGGAATAGGAGTGATCCAAATCTGAACTCGTCATTGAGTGATGATGTTTCATATCATTCTAGCAGTTGAAGCATGTCTTCTCCGTTTTACTTGGATAAAGGAGCTTCTACCAGGAATGTAAAAAGAAAGAATGAATTCTTGTTTGTTGAGGGAAAAGATGCATGCGGATCAAATACATAAGAGAAACCAGGTGGATTCTTCTGGTTCAATTGTTGGCGGTTGGAATAATTAAGCTGGATCTTTTTCTAGGTTCGGATTGGGAAGCTTCAGTTGCATCTCTATCTACTAGCAGCACACCATCTGCGTCCAATAGCGAAATAGACAAATTGTGGTATTACCGGGACCCCAATGAAAATATACAAGGACCATTTTGTTTGTTGCAGCTACACAAATGGAGTACCACTAGATACTTCCCACCTGATATGAGGATATATATGGAGTGGCCTTCCTCATCATTTACGTTCCGTATCCTCGTATAGGTGGAAGTATCCAGTGGGTACTCCACCTGCATAGTTGCAACAAACAAAACGGTCCTTGTATATTTTTATTTGGGTCCCGGTAATACCACAATTTGTCTATTTCGCTATCGGACGCAGAAGGTGCGTTGCTAGTAGAGAGAGATGCAATTGAAGCTACCCAATCTGAACCCAAAAAAAGATCCAAGTTGATTATTCCAACCGCCAACAACTGAACCAGAAGAATCGACCAGGTTTCCTGGTTTCTCATAGGTATTTGATCTGCGTGCATCTTTTCCCTCAATAGCCTAGAATTCTTTCTTTCTTTCTACATCCCTGCAATAAGCTCTTTTACTACCAAATACCTAGACCATCAGACGAACTCCAACCAAGTATGAACGCGCCAATAAATTCCCAAAGCTACAGATCTAACAAGTCACCATGAATTGCTCCAGCAAAGACATCATACGGGGGTAATAGAGTATTATCGACGTGGATACCGTTGTGAAGCAACGTCGTTTGAAAGAACCTGATTTGTAGATGTAATATTTACCCAAAGATGAAACTAAAAACTCTCGCAAAAAGGAGAGACAAAACTCACATAGAAAGGAGAGAAAAAACTCCATCTTATAGATCAAACGAGAAGTCGTTGATACGAAGAGATACGAGAAAAATAAATTAAGGACTAGAAAATAGAGTGAAAGATTGAGAAATGGTATGACGACCTACCCCTCCCACCGCTTCATAGGATCGTGAAACCCTAGTGGGAGGGGAATGGGAAGGGAGAAGAAAAGCAGATGTGGCAGCTAGGGTTTTGGGAGAGAGAGCAAAGAAGTTTCGGGAGTGTGTATGGTAGGTTGAGATGGGAATATAAATATACTTTATCACTTACTTGGACCTACACATAATTAGGGATGGGCATGGGGACGGATCGGGGCCGGAGAGTACTATCTCCACCCCCAATCCCCAAACCCCCCTCCCATATCCATCCCCTACCCAATCTCCAACGTGGATTTATTTTCATCCTCCATCCCCACTCCAAATGGAGAACGGGGATCCCCACAGGGATTCGGGGATCAAATAATTTTCTCTAGAGTTACAAGTAAATAGCAATAGAAACCCAATTATAAATCATTTTTTCCATAAAAGCCAATCACTGGGCAACCCCTAGATAGCACACACACCAGCCATGACAATGAAACAAAATATGCAGCAACAAATCATTAAGAAATCGAAGAGTGCCCAGCACATTCTTCACATTTGAACAACAGTAAATTGTCATCAGTCTTCATGTCTCTTAATTTTGCCACAAACTTAGCACTTAGCAGGTTCTGAATAACATAACACGGGGATTTAGTGTGAGACCCTATATGTTTGGAGAAAATTTAGTGTGACCCCAAATTTTCATAATTCATGAATAAACCCCTATATTTCGGGGATTCTTGGACGGGGCGGATCGGGGACGGAGCGGAGCGGGGCGGGGACAGATCGGGGAACGGATTCGGAGCGGATGCGGGGCGGGGACATGCCTATATCCACCCCCTATCCAATCCCCAAACATTTTCAAAAAAAAATCTCCATATCCTATCCAATCTCCAAACAGATCTCCACATTGCCGATCCGTTCGGATCAGAGATCGGATTGGATTCGGACAGGGCGGATGAAATGACCAACCCTACACGTAATAATACGTTTTAATTCTTTAGAATTTTAGCCAAATATTTTTGTCGTGGCCAAAGTTCAATATGTACTGTTATAGGACCCAAAAGGAAGAAAAAAAAAAGAAGACTAGATATATTCACTCTATAATTGCCCAGCAAAAAGATAATCCCTCCATCCCCAAGTAAATATAGAGTATTCAATTTTGTGTTGTCCCTTAATAAACGTGTTTTAAGTTAATGTTAAAATGTTATACAATTATTATTTTGCACTCTTTAAAAGTTAATAAGGTTTAGTTTTTCATTTGCTAAATCAAGTGGGTGATTTTAGCAAATGAAGTAAAATCACCTCTCCACTTCATTTGCTAAAATCACCCACTTGATTTTAGCAAATATTCATTTTAGCAAATGGAAAACCAAACCTAAGTAAAAAATTAATGGGTAAAAGTTGAAGATGATTTTGAAAAATGAAGTAAAAACTGATGTGAGAGGTGTTAAGTGGATATAAAAGTTGATTTAAAAAATGTAATGATGATATTTTTTTTTAATAAGTTGGATTTACGAATCAACACATTTAGAAAATAGACGGAGAGAGTATATTCATACTATAATTGCCCTAGATCAAATTGCTTCAATTGGTTTAAAAGAAAATGTTTTCGTATCTTTGCCGTGTAATGCGCGGTTGTTAATTTTGCTGACTCGGTATCAAAATAAGATATACTTAAAACATGAGTATAATTTCCCTTCCTTCATCACACAAATCATGCCTTAACCATTGTTTCCCATTTGCTAAAATGAAAATCCCATAAAATTTAAGTGGGTGATTTTAGCAAAAGATAAAACCATAAAAATAGGTTGATTTTATGGGTTTCCCATTTAAGAAAATGAGAAACAAATAGGATACTTTTTTCATGTTTGAAAAACCTATCCCACAAATTAAGGGTTCTGCTAGAGGGAAATATAGAGGATTACCAATTTTCCAGATTATATCTAAGATGCATGAAGTGTGAATTTTCAAGTTTTGAAGAAAATGAAAAAGAGAGCGTACGTAGGAGAAGAGAAATATGTGCAATAAATATACAGTGGAGGAAATGTGTTTGGTAGGTTGAGATAGGAATAGAAATGTACTACTTTTTAGGATTTGATTACATACGTAATAATGCTAGTTTCTATTCTTTTAGGATTTGATAATAAAATATGTGCCTGATTTATTAGATGCAAATCTCAAATTTCCTTTTTTATTCCGTTAATTAGTCGCCCATACTTGGCCAAAGTTCTTCTTTTTTTTAAAAAAAACGGAGTGGCCAAAGTTCAATATGTATTGTTATAGGACCTGAAAGGAAGAAATAAAAAAATAAAATACTCATGCTATAATTGCCGGGCAAAAAAGATAAATTCATAATATAATTGCCCATGTCAAGTTGCTTCAATCTTTCAATATTAAAAGGAAATCCTCCGTTTGGCTTTCGCTTCTATTCTTTTTTCAATTTTGCCCCACTCTAGGCTTTTGGTTCTATTTTGTCCTCTTGTTTTGCTCTTTTAGTTATTCACGTAAACTTTAATGAAGCAAAATAGTTGTGTGCAATAGAAGTATGACTCATGTTCTTATTTACTCAAACAAGACAAAACAATTATTAAAAGGAAATCCTCTGTTTGGCTTTCGCTTCTATTCTTTTTTCAGTTTTGCCCCAAGCCTTTGGTTCTATTTTGTCCTCTTGTTTTGCTCTTTTAGTTATTCACGTAAACTTTAATGAAGCAAAAGAGTTGTGTGCAATATAAGTATGACTCATGTTCTTATTTACTCAAACAAGACAAAACATTTAATGAAGCAAAAGAGTTGTGTGGAACAAGTTAATAATATCTATACAATATCAGAGGGTTAAACTGGCAATATCATTATCTCTTTTTAAAAATAAAATGCAATTTCAAATAGAAAAACTCATGATTAATTGCTTCCTAGCAAGTCATATTCTTCACAATTTGAGTGACCTTTGTTTCCTTTCTCTATCTGTGAGTGATTATAGCCTATGCTTCTTGTTACTGGTGCTTGAATAATTTTTCAAATCATATAGGAAATGTGGTACTAGAATTTGCAAATGATCAAAGCAATTACTACCGAAATTCCGTCTATAGTTCCGAGTAAATGAAAATCAGAGTTTCATATCTGGAGAATGATAATGTTGGTTTGTGAGATGAGTGACGATTTATGTTGAACCTTAGTTGTTCTTGAAAGTGCAACTACTATTTTTTTCACTTATTTTTTGTTCAAAAAATCTTTCATTTATGTTTTTTTCCAACTTCCTTGAACCCCAGCTAAAGGCCACATCTTATTCCAGGCTTGTTGATCATTCCAAGGTACTCCATTAGTTTTCTGAGGGTTACCTGTGCTGGGACTCTACAATAAGGACTATATCATTTGTTCATTATACAATCCGGCCTGTTTCTTTTAGTCGCAAATTTAATTTTGGTTTGATTTCTAGGTGTGGTGTGACTGATTTTGGAGAATCATATAAACCACAATGGAGTTGTTGGGTCCTTTTGACACAGGAGAGATCAATAGTTGGGTCATTGGTATGCGGAGCACATGCCTTTTAGCACATGCAATTGTTCTTTACTTAGTTTCACATTCAGTTGTCGTTGCACGATTGAAAGTGGTATCTTTATTTTACCTATGCAACTAATTATTATTATTATTATTAATTTTGGAAATTACGTTCGAATATTCAATGCAAAGAATACTGCTGCTTAACTCTCTATTTTTTGTTGTTGGTTTCTTTCAACTTTTCTTCAACAAATTGCATGAATTACATTAGTACATGCACTCATCCTGCTTAACTCTTTATTTTTTGTTGTTGGTTTCTTTCAACTTTTCTTCAACAAATTGCATGAACCGCATTAGTACATGTACTCATCCTAAAGTGAATTAAAGTAGCCACTGTGGCTAAAGTAAATTTGTAATTAGTAAAAAATTATAGAGCAACGTTTCCCAAAAAACATCACCAACACGAACAAAAATAAAATAAAATAAAGTACAAAAGCACGAGTACGAGATTTCGCGCATGCACGGAGGCATCAAACTAGTTTGGTTCAAAAGAAAATGTTTTCGTATCTATGCAGATTGTTCCTGTTCTACGAAGTTCAACATTGGGGATTAGCTACTTCACTTCTATTCCATTATTTTTCTGTTGGTTTGACTAGATGGACAGTGGACACTAATCCAAAGTTCTTTAGAATTATTTTTATGGAAACATGACCCCTGGTCCTATATTAAATGGAAAACAGGACTTAGTTAGTTAGTTTGGTTGGTTAAGATAAGCGACAAGGACACAGCTTTATTTTTTTGCCGCTAAGAAATTAGCTACAATTCATTGGGTTTTCTATTTTGTGATTATGCCGACATAGAAGCCTGAGATTGTTTTCTTTGTTTCTCTGTAGATTCTAAGTTCAAAGAAACAAGATTGGAAAGGTTAGAAAGCTTGGCAAAAGATTTGGAATGGTTTAAAGAGCAGATGAAATGGGAGTAGCTTCATGATTTAAAGTTACTGAGTTCTTTGTAGTTAGAAAAAAGAGTTTTTATTTTTATTGCCATGTATTGGCAGATTGTATTGTAAAGGGTGAATCAAAAGTTGGAGTAGCTGGATGTTCCTTTTTTTTGTTTTTTTTTGTAGGACTTTCTAATGTTTACCCGTTGCAATTTGTATAATTGGTTGGTTCAATTACTTGAATGGAAAGTGACATTTTCTTGGATGACATGTGTTCATTTATCTGTTGATTATTTGAGACATGTCAGGTTAGGCCATAATGCAAGGAAACCATGTCAAATTTTTTCCAGGACTAATGCACATTAAAGTGATCATCCCCTTTACCAATCAAAGAGCATATAGAACTTTATATCAACAACCTCAATGTCCAGAAAAACTGTTGCATCAATGGCTGCATATGAATACAACTAAAGCCGAACAAACTATTCCACTTGAAAAATCTATTGCTGCCTTAACAGTTGTTGCACTTTATAGATCATTGCAAAATTGCAACCATCTTTTCCCTTTCTGGATGTTCTTTTTACCACACCAAACCCACTTTCTCTAGCATATTTCAATTACGAGTTAGTTTCGAATTAGGATTTATTTTTTTCGTAACACAGGAACTCCATTTACACCCCATACAACAGAGAGAGAGAGAGAGTGAGAGAGTGATGGACCTTGGTGGTGTCTTTGTTCAAAGTGTTCTGTAAAGAAAGCCCATAAATGGTGGTGGTCATAGGAGGTGGAAAGCCACTGGGGGTTGGCTGTGGTTGGCGTTGGTGGAAATCGTGGTAGTGGTCGTCTTTGTACTGATCTACTTTGAAAAGAAAAGAAAGCCCGCGTGTTTTGAATGAGGGAGCAGAACGCAGGTTTTTGAGTTTTTTTTTTAAAGGCAAAACAACGCCGTTTTGTACTTGGTTGCATTGGTAAGTTGGTTGTGTGTGTAGCATTATTGTAATATGTGTGCATTATATTCTCCCTTAAAAGTCAACTATTGTACTTGAACACACGATCTATGTATTCAAGAATAGAATGTTTTAAATTATAATGAAGAATTTGGGAGCATTCCATAAAAGATCGGTGAGTAGTAAAGGATTTGGTAAACTTTTTACAGATTATCGGTTAATTCGACCGGTCAATTTGAATTCATTTGCCAAAAGATCGAGTAAGCTCTCTACTAAATGACATCACCAAACTTTAAATGGTTTAAACAAGAAACGTGTACTATTAAGGCTTGTTTTGGGTAATAATCCATAATCTGGATTATTGGATTATTTGTTTTGTCTTTATTCAAATTTTTTTTGCATTTGTTAGTTTTGCGTCAAGATTTTGTGGTTTCTGGATTCTTCTTCACAAGACGAATCTAACAAGTACAAAATTATGGTCAAACCAAATATTTTTTTGAATAAAGCCGAAATACTTGGATTATTGGCCAATAATCCAAGTATTTTGGCTTTATTCAAAAAAATTTGAGTTTTGACTATAATTTTGTACTTGTTAGATTCGTCTCGTCGAGAGGAATCCAGAAACCACAAAATCTTAACGCAAAACTAACAAATGCAAAAAAAATTTGAATAAAGACAAAACAAATAATCCAATAATTCAGATTATGGATTATTACCCAAAACAAGCCTAAGTAGTTTAAGTGAGGCTTGTGAAACAATCCAATCAATTAAGGTTACTGCGCGTCATCGATGAAAATATAGGAGGACAAGAGAAGTGAAGATTGTTACATACGAGCAATGCTAGGTCGACACAATATTAAAAAAACCTTCATGATTTTCTTCAGGCACTCCAAAAAACCTTTATTCTCCTTTACGTCAGACACTCTAAAAAAGCAAATAGTTTTTTTTATTATAAAAAAAACCCCTGATAGTTGCTCAACTCCTTTACTTCACGTCACTAAATTGCCTACTTCCATATATATTATTTCCTTGGTAGAGTTTTTATGTTATTGTCTCTATATTCTACATCAAGACAACTTGGACAAGTGGTCTTCGACAATTGATTGTAAAATCATTTTGCCCATGCAAAGTCTCTTGTGAGTTCTACTGCTTTTTTTCTCAAGAGTTCTTGAACTTTAGTGATTTGCTTTGTTTGTCCTGAGTTTTAACAACTACTCAAGCAAAACAGGGAGAGGATTTGTCTCGGTGTCTTTGATTTCATTGAACGGTGGGGAATATAAAAAGTCAAAGGATGTGTTACCGATATTTCACTGGCATGTGTTGTGGGATCGGATCTGCTCTCACCAACTTCTTTCGTCCAAAGGTTTGCTCTCAAATTTCCAAAATGACTGCCTTGGGTTTGCTATTGCTCTGTTTTTGCTAGGATTCAGAGAAAGGGAGGGAGAACTACGAATATGATTCAGAAATGCTTTCCACTCCTTGAATCAAATGAATCTCATTCCGCAACTGTCAAAAATGTGTTTGTGTAGGTCTCACCCATCGCAAAATATAATATAGATATCGGTTATTTCAACGGGGAGGAATCAAAACACTAGTCAAGGAAACTTAGGGCTAATTTGGCCTAAAAGTAAAAACGGATTATTGGTTTTTTTGTTTCTTCTTTATTTAATTTTTGGATGTATTTGTTAGTTTCGTGTCAAGATTTTGTGGTTTCTGGATTCCTCTCGGCGAGACGAATCTAACGAGTATAATATTTGGCTTTATTCAAAAAAAATTGAGTTTTGACCATAATATTATACTCGTTAGATTCGTCTCGCCGAGAGGAATCCAGAAACCACAAAATCTTGACACCAAACTAACAAATGCATACAAAAATTGAATAAAGAAGAAACAAAAAAACCAATAATCCGTTTTTTATTTTTAGGCCAAATTAGCCCTTAATTACAATTATAAAAACTCACTAATCCCTAAGGACAGTGGCTTCTCTAAAAATTGATCCTAACTTGTCCTAAGTTGTACACATAAGTATAATTGATGTCTACTTTTCACTTCTAAAGCTTGTTAAATTTAGAGAGGATGTGTGCACTCAATGAGTTATGAATAACATTTTCTAAATTTTTTTAAAATATATTAGAAGCAACTTGTCAAAAGATTTCACATTAAAAAATAATTGAAAGGCTTTGGCCCCACTTGGAATTAGCTATAAGGCTACCTAAATTTAACTATTGTGCTAGGAGTTAAGCTTAGACGCCATCTTTAGGAGTTTGAATGGGGAGCCCATTAAAGGCAGTACTTGAGCACATGGCTAGTTAAATATTAGGAACCTCACTTAGGAGTTATTTTGAGAGTCTACTGTGGAAGCCTTAAGCTCTACTGGCCGAATCATCGTTTCACCACACCTAGTACTTGACAGTTGCGGCTTGAATCCAGAAGCCTTCTATTTGCCTCCTAGAGATCTACCAAACCACTTTTGGGCTTTTCTCAAGGGGAGACCGCCGGTGTAGGTGTAAACAAAAGTTTTCTCCAAATCGATTTCATTGCGTCTGTGTCTAAACGGTGGTCCCAAATAGTAGAACATGGACATGTGGCGCAATGCAATCGATTTTGACGAAACTTTTGTTTACATCGGCAGTAAGAATGTTTGGAGATTTATGGAACGCTCACTGATCTATAGATCACATCTATGCTGCAAGATACAAAGAAATAAAGCCTGACGAAGGTTTTCTCTCTCACACGTTGAGGCTGCTGTATTTCGTGAGTAAAAAACGTTTTGACTTAAAACGTTACAGTTGTAGATTTCTGCAGTTCGCACAAAAACGGCTTGAACCGCTTCCAACCCCTTTCAATATAGTGGCACTGGTTAGATATAGGCCTGATAGTGGCTCAAGCCACTTTCTGGAAATCTCAGAAAAGGTGTTTTTGAATGCTGAAGACCTTCGCCAACACTTGTTTGCTCAAGACAATGATTCCATTCCACGTCTATACAGACACTCTAAAATAATAATGAGAAGAAAGTAAAACTCGATAACAAAGAGATGCATGTAATTGTGTGTGGTGGCATGAGATTGCGAACCAAAAGGCAGCTCGGTTATGGATCTTGCACAACTGAACCGATCCAATCCCAATACTTAACGGTTTGGTTTGGGTTTCCATTATCTTAAACTGGATGAACCGGTTTGGCTCCTAAAAATGTCTGGTGTATGTGTTGCACATCAAGGGAACGTGTGCATATATTTTATGACTTTGTTTACTTTCAGAAATTAAGCTTATAGAAATCATTGTTGCCCAAATCACGCCCCCGAGATATGATGATTTCGCAAAATATTCTCTCTTCCTGCTCTGATATCTAGAATTTATCCTTCTTGCGTACGGCAATGTTGAGATGTCCTTTGTAGCTTGTGGATAGTCAACTATCACCAAATCTGCGTTCAGAAAAAAAAACTATCACCAAATCTGTGTAAAAATTAATTATTGTGGCCCCACCTGATTATGAGTAAGTAATAACGAAAAGAATATTTTTGCCGCTGAGATACATACCGAGGGACATAATCTTTTTGACTAGCAGAGCATCTTTGTTAAGAAAAATAAGCATGATGCCACACAAATTATTTGTGGGTAAAATAAGGATAATAGTGCACACACGGAAAACATCCGGTGTGCGCATTTTATAAATATATATTGGCAGGTATATATCTTTCTCTATATATTATGTCTGTATACCTACCTTGTAATCTTGTCCTACTATCCCACTTGAGTTCCTCCCACTTGAGTCCCTCCTAGCTTGTGCAGTATGGCTCGACTGGTTGGTAGTGATGAGATAGATTCAATGAGAATTGAGATGGCAGATATAGGAAAACGTTTGAGTTCAGGTATGACTTCTGCAAAGGATGACGATGAGAATAAATTTGCCTCACAGTGGGCTGAGATTTACAGTTGGCCAACATTTGAGAGGTTGAGACCATCTTTGTTTGACAAAAATTATGAAAGTAAAGTTGATGTTCAAGGGAAAAGTGCAGTCGACATTACTATGTTTGGTGCTCTAGAACGTCGCAATATTTGATAAAAACTCATCAAACACATTGAGAGTGACAACCTTCGATTGTTGCAGAAAATGAGAAGCAGAACAGATAAGTAAGTTGTTTTTCTGGTGTTTTTAGATATCCCCACGAAAAGCCTTTGCACTCACACAAACCTACGGTAGCAATACATATGTATCTACAAGAAAAGCCAGAGTAAACACAGATTGACTGGATAAAGAATCTTTTAGTGCACATGGATTGTATGTATTATTTCAACTTTATTCGATTCAGTGCAATGGATGTTCCGAGTTCTCTATTTACAGCAATGAAGGTAGCTAGTAGTCTTAGGTTTTTAACTTTTTAATGTAGCAGGGCGTCAAGGATTATTCATGCAAAGTGTTCATTCCTCGTATTTGATGTTGTCTCTTCATTTTCATCTATAATTCTCTGCGTAGACGTACTTGTTCGTGATTGTCTTTTTAAGTATCTTTTGATGGGCTATTGAGGCTTTAGTTGATTCTCGTAGGGTTGGTGTACAATTGCCGAGAGTAGAAGTGAGATATAGCAATCTGCGAGTGGAAGCAGAGTGTGAAGTGGTTCACGGCAAGCCCCTCCCAACTCTATGGAATTCACTTAAAAGTATTTTGTTTGTAAGTATTTAGTTTCTTCAAGTAAATTAAAGATCTCTTTGGCCTGCCAGTGACTTATGTGTCCAGACTGTAAGTTAAGGGTGAAAGGCTATGAGTTACATAGTTAATTCTAGCTCCAAAACCGACAATATTATTGTGTTAAATTAACTTTATCCAACTCATTGCTAGGCCAAGCACAGTATGAATTTTTGTTCTTCTGAATGTTCCTTCGTAGTATTTTAAGACCAGAGCGGCGAGCTCGTAAAACAAATGCTGGGTGGTTCTTAGGTATACAGCATAAAAGTCAAAAGTTCGGTTGTATAACTCACCAAGTACCGAAAGACTACCGATATCTTGTTTGACTGGCTATTTTGTTTCCAAGACAAATAAATGAATCCATGTTTTGAGTAACTCACATTAAAAGAGTCACTAAATGGATCCGTTTTTGTCCATGTACACTTGGTCAATTTATCAATTTATGGATTTTTGGTAACAGGACTGTGCCATGCTACTTGGTTTGAAGTCGAAAGAGGCGAGGATAACCATCATTGATGATGTCAATGGTATCATTAAGCCTGGAAGGTGAGATTTTTAAGCTTAAGTTATTTTACTGTACTTGATGTTTAAGATTAATATCCCATCAAAGTGAACAGATACATGTTTATAACTAAGAGAACTCGAGAATCGATTTGAACTCTGTAATTTTGTCGTGTAAAACAATTCAAATGACATGTCTGAATGTTACATTTCCGTATCGAATGGAGTTGAATAACTTCCAAATTTGGCGTTTGGATTCATATGTCTGGATGTACTTTTGCACGCAAACATTATAAAATCGTGAGATTGAAATATTGATAACTAAAGTTCAATGAGTTGACTTTGGGAAGCCATTCAAATTTTCTGGATTCAACGTAGCGTTATGCTCTTAGTGAAATTCCCTAATCTGTGTAATTGAGTACGTGTTCTTTTGTTATGATTTTTGAGGAAAGATACTTGCCTAAGAAAAAATCACTCTCACGCCTAGGCCACTGACTAGTCACCACCTAGGCGGTAGGCGGTGGTCCAATACCTAGCTTAGGCAACCGACTAGTTGGTGCCTAGGCTCTAGACAGCCCTTTTCTGCCTGACTAGCGCCCAACAATTTTTGGAACATTATAACCAATTGTTATGCTCTCAGTAAAATCACTTTTGATCATTAATCTTACTGCAAAAGAATTGTGTTTTAATTGTTAATATTTGTTGAGATAACAAATAGTAGAACAGCTTACACTTATTAATCATGTTCTAATGGTTATTATGGGAAGCTTGGTAAAATTAAACAAGAAACAAATTAAAACCTAGGAGTATGGCAGTACCAGTTCATAAAAAAAAAAGGAGCATAGCAGTAGTTGTGTAAATGACAATGTGAGGAGATAGGTTCAGTCTTTATTGTCCTGCATAAATGTTCAGTTTCTTAATGGGTACAGGTACAGGTTAAGAACTTTATCACATACATTTGAAGCTTCTAAAAATAAAAGCTGATTTAAAATTCATTAAACATGTTTGGGTCGTTGCATCTTTTGGTATTCTTGATGTAAGTGACTTTGCTTATCTGGTAGCCATGTTTCAATTTTACCAGGCAGTTTCTATTGAAGGGCAGAAGACTACTATCCAGACTGACTATATTTTGAAAGTAAGTCTTTTAAGAGAGCCTGCATTGATCTACTTCTATGTCATTGCTCGGAGAATGCTTTACCTACTTTGCATGGATACTCAGATCTTAGGACTTGACATCTGTGCTGACACAATAGTTGGAGATTCTATGAGAAGTGGTATCTCTGGTGGTCAAAAGAAAAGATTGACTATAGGTAATCTTTCTAATTTTTGCAGTTGGATCAAGAATATGGGGATTTTGAATGTGAATGCTCTAATTTGATGCCAAGCAATTTTCGACTATGTCATGTCTGGAATTGGTGCGAGTGTTTAGGAAATTTGTATTTCAACTACCTTCATTTACTATTTAGCAAATTTTTATTGATACTTTGGCAGGCGAGATGATTATAGCCCCCACAAAAGCTCTATTTATGGATGAAATATCAAATGGCTTAGACAGTTCCACAACATATCAGATTGTTGTTTATCTTCAACAGCTAGCGCATATCACCGTTGCTACTATACTTGTGGGACTTCTTCAACCAGCACCTGAAACCTTTGATCTCTTTGATGACATTATCTTGATGGCAGAAGGGAAGGTTGTGTATCATGGACCCCGTACCCATGTTTTAGAATTTTTTGAGGATTGTGGGTTTAGATGTCCTGAAAGGAAAGGGGTAGCTAACTTCCTCCAAGAGGTAAGTTTATCGTGGTTTATCTGGAATTCTTTATTAAGCTCTTCTTTTCTTCATCTGTGTTACCTCTTGACTCCATTGCAGGTTATATCTAGAAAAGATCAAGCACAGTACTGGGACCAAGCTGAACAGTCTTGGAGTTACGTTTCCGTCGACTCGTTTTGCAAGAAATTTAGGGAATCTACTTTTGGGGAGAAGATAGAAATGGAGCTATCAAATCCATGTACAGAGTTTCAGAGCAATAAGAATGCAATTTCTTTTAGCAAGTATTCACTCTCTAAATGGGCGCTCTGTAGAGCTTGCATGTCGAGGGAATATCTTCTCATGAGGAGGAATTCTTTTATTTATGTATTCAAATCAATAGAGGTTATGGTTGTCGATTTCTTACTCCCTCATCCTCACTGTTTTTTTTTTTTTTTTTCTTTCTGAAAAAACATTTAACTGTTAATGCAGTATTATTATTTTTTACAAGGACAATAACTGTTCATGCATTTGTGTAATCTTTTGGCCTAAGGCCCCACCTAACATCGAAGCTTTATTCTTCATTCTTCTTTGCAGCTTGTCATCGCAGCTAGTATAACAGTGACCGTATTCTTGAGAACTCGGATGGGTGTTGATCTAATTCATGCAAACTCTTATCTGGGTGCTTTGTTCTTTGCTCTCCTCATTCTTTCTTTAGATGGGTTTCCAGAGTTGTCGATGACTGTTGAAAGACTTGATGTCTTCTACAAACAGAGAGATTTGTACTTCTATCCGGCCTGGTCATACGCAATCCCAGCCACCATTCTCAAGGTTCCTCTTTCAATCTTTGAAGCTCTACTTTGGACTTCTCTTACTTATTACGGCATAGGATACAGTCCTGAGCTTGGGCGGTTAGTATTCCTTAGGCATATTTTCCATTCTTTGAATATGAATTGATTTGAGGGAGTTACCATAGTATTTGAATAAACTATTGGTAATTTAAGTCAATTTCCATTGATTGCATACATAGGTACCAAGCTTCATTGGTACTTCCATATACACTCATAGAGACTCCTTTTTAACTTAATGGGGTTCATTCTCTACCATTGTCTCTGTATCTTAGGTTCTTCCGACAATTCATTCTACTTTTTGCTATGCACTTTGCTACAACATCCTTGTTTCGTTTCCTGGCATCTGTCTTCCGTACCGTGATCGCTTCTACAACAGCTGGTAGTTTGTTGACATTATTTGCCTTTTTATTCAGTGGCTTCTTCATCCCAAAATGTAAGGTTTCGTTGCCTCTTCCATATTTGAGTTTTGAAAAATTATTGAGGAAAACAAAGTTAACCATCTTGTTGCTTGCAGCTTCTTTGCCCTCTTGGTTGAAGTGGGGATTTTGGATTTCTCCGTTGACTTATGGTGAGATAGGTCTTGTTGTAAATGAATTTCTTGCTCCAAGATGGCAAGAGGTGAGTATCTAGGTAAATGCAAACTTTGTTGCTTTCTCCAAATACCAAAACTTTCAAGCAGTATCTTTTTTTTGGCTTCGAAGTTCACTAAATTTCATGGTGATAAAATGCTTCACTCATTGTTCCAAAACCATACATTTAGATAACCTTAATTAATATTCAGTTACCACAATTAGCACTTCAACAACAGGAGTGGCTACAAGATATCTCAATTTAGATTTGCAGCATTAGGGAAAGAACACTAGCATTTCTTCACTTATCAGCTTATTCATTCTATGTTTTTTTGTAGACACATGCAGGGAATACAACAATAGGGAAAGAAACACTTGAAAGCCGGGGACTTGACTTTAGTGGATACTTCTTCTGGATATCAGTTGGTGCCTTACTTGGCTTTGGAGTACTATTCAATATTGGTTTTACCTTAGCCTTAACCTTCTTAAACCGTAAGTTTAACTGTGAATTATATGAAGTCAGTAAAAGATTATCATGGTGATATATGCGTGTCCTATTTCAAAATGAAAATCCAGCTTCTTGGTCTCGCACCATTATTTCCAATGAAAAACTCTCCGAAACACAAGGAAATGAAGATTCCTCCAATGGTGCCCATAAAGAAGGAAAGTCGAAGAGTTACCAGAAACCTATGTCAAAACCTCATAAAGGTCGTGTTTTTGCCTTATTCTTCTTTCTCTTCTAATTAGTTTTTAGAACATTGCTTCAAATGCGAACTTCCTTTGTTAATGGAATTGTAAGTTTATTCCTACTGCAACTAATAAGGGTGACTAATCTAATTTTTCAGATCGGCTGGTTTTACCTTTTCAGCCCATGACTTTGGTGTTTCAAGATTTGCGTTACTACGTTGAAACTCCTTTGGTATTCATATGATCGGATCTCTTATGGACCTTTTTTGGCTGTTAGATATTAATCAAATGATCTAACCTTCGGTGATTTTCCATTTTGATTGATCTCAGGCAACGAGAGAAAGGGGTTCCACTAAGAGAAAACTCCAACTTCTTAGTGATGTTACGGGTGCATTAAGGCCTGGGGTTCTTACAGCGTTGATGGGCGTCAGCGGAACTGGGAAAACTACTCTTTTGGATGTTCTTTCTGGAAGGAAAACTTGTGGCACCATTGAAGGAGATATTAGAACTGGAGGATACCCTAAGGTTCAAGAAACTTTTGCTAGGATTTCAGGTTACTGTGAGCAAAGTGACATTCATTCCCCACAAGTTACAGTAGGAGAATCCGTCATTTATTCAGCTTGGATGCGTTTGCTCCCTGAAATTGATTCAAAAACTAAATTTGTATGACCTCTCTCTCAAATATAAATACTAGTAATATATAAATATATATACACACACCCCACACTTCTAGTTAGGGATCCCTCACTTTGCTACGGTGAGAGACTCCCGTTTCTTAATTGAATTTTTGATGATCCGAACTGTTCAATGTGTTTTTAGGGGTCCACGCGAGAAATCATAATAAATAAATGGCTAGGACAGGCTTCATCCGAGCAGTTTTTGGATCATCAAAATTTAATCGGAAAATGGGAGTCACTCACTGTAACAAAATAAGGGGTCCCTTATTAGAAGCGGATTGTATATATATAGTCCTGATCTAATGAAGGATTCCTCATTTTGGTTTGGTGCGGAATCTCCCATTTCCCGATTGAATTTTGATGATCCAAACTGTTCAATGTGTTTAAAATGTGTTTTTAAGGGTCCTTGCGAGAAATTACCCAAAAAAAAAATCGGAAAAGGCTTGATCCGAGCAGTTTTTTTATAAAATTCAGATTATCAAAATTCAATCGGAAAATGGGAGACCCACACCAAACCGAAATGAGGGATCCCTCATCAGATAATTGGTGTGTGTAGCTTGGATTCTTTTGAATATTTAGTGGAAAATTTCATTTTCCTTGCCTTTGCATATATCTTCATAGGAATTTGTGAAAGAGGTCCTGGAGATCACTGAGCTTGATGAAATAAGTGATTGCTTGGTTGGAATGCCCGGAGTTAGTGGTTTATCAAACGAACAGCGAAAGCGGCTTAAAATAGCAGTGGAGCTTGTTGCTAACCCCTCAATTATTTTCATGGATGAACCTACCACTGGATTGGATGCAAGAGCAGCTGCGATTGTCATGCGGGCTGTGAAGAATGTGGCTGATACGGGAAGAACAATTGTTTGCACCATTCACCAACCAACTACTGACCTCTTCGAAACATTTGATGAGGTAGGACACCTATTAAAGTATTACTTTATGTACAAGGGACTTGAGTCAACTTGGACGTTGAACTGAAATTAAGAATTTTTACCATAAGTTGTTCCATCACCAACTGTATCTAGCAGAAATTTTGACTTTGTGGTTTCAGTATGGGTCCGAAAAAATCCTGGTTGTCCTGTACTTGGCAAAAAAAAAAAGAAAAAAAAAAAGAGGCTTCCGAAAGAAAAGTTAGTGAAAATGGGCCAACAAAAAGACATGCTTTAGAATCTACTTTCCTCTTGATTTGAAGCCATCTGAACTTTAGCGTCACTTCATGCGGCGATGTTGTTGCTATTCATGTCATTAGCTCCATAAGACTTAGTAGCTCCGTAATACATAGTATTAGTTGTGGGCCTTTACTTCAACAGCTTGAGCTTTCATTGCAAATTTTCAATGCAATTCGTAATATTGAGTTACACATTGTAGCAGGTGGACTAACTGTACTTACAATATTAGTTATATGATCGATTGTGCAGGTCCATGTCTTTGTATTATCAGTTCTTGTTGTTTCTCTAATTTATGAGATGCAAGCTCAATATGCACTGATAGGCGTTTTCCCTGACAACTGTAACATATGAGGAAATAGTTTGGGTGATAAAAATGAAAGGAAAAAAGCACTATTCCGAAGACAAGATCGCTTCCTTTGGCCTATCATTGAGCTAGAAGTTCTTTAAATTGTAAGCAAGTGTCAATAAATAGGAGACATGCTAGCTTATAAGCAAGAAAGTTATATAATTAGTAAGTATGCTGGTACATGCACTATTTTCGTTAATATAACTTGTGATTGTTTTTGAGTGGGTGAGAGACTGGATTACCTTTCTGAATGTGTTCTTTCGTTAGAATGTTTCGCATTGACTTTACATATCATGAACATCACATTTGACTACTTCAAAGACATGAGGTTGAACTAAGTTTATATGAGGTTACCAACCGTTCCTATTGTTTTATGATTTGAATGTGCCTCATATCAAATTCTGTAAGATTATTTCTTTCTTTAATAGTTTTCTTTTGAGCAGCAAAAAGAATTAATCTTTGAATGATATAGATGCACAGACTAAATGAAAAAGTATAAAACGGCATCGCAACCAAGAACTGATATCCCAACTAGGTTGGCACAAAAGCCTTAGACAACCACACGTCATCTGATACTGAAGGGAGGAAGGGCAATAGCCAACACAACCACACCTAAATGCAAACAAAACAACTGTCCAACGGACTGGAACAAGACCCCTAGAAGACCAACAACTTATACCTATAAAACAATGAAACTGCCATAAGGCTTTTTCCTTGCGCAACAGAAATCTCAGAATCGCCAACCATTTTATGTGTACCAGTACCATCAGTAGCGTCACATAAGATCAGTTTCAGGCACCTCAATGAGGCAGCACCACACTTGCACTTATGTCTGCATTTGCCTCCAAGTAGACACAATCTTCATCACCCCACTAATAAACTTTTTTGATATTTTGTTATGTTTAGATTCTGGCAATTACAAAACATCCACACTTTTTTCTCCGAGAATCCTCTTCAATTTCCTCTAGCTTTTTTTCTTCTTCCCCAGCCCCCTCCAGTACATGTTCTCATTGCCAGGAAAGGTTTACCACTTTGAGAAGCCTGCTTCAAGAAGCTATTGCTGGGCTATGCATAGCAGCCCTTTCTTCTTGTTGTTATTCAATAGACAGGGAAAACCTAGAATCTATTGCTGCTAACTATTGAATAACAACAATACTTTGGCACATATGAACTAATTTATAATCAAGACAAATTCTAAACTACTTCATGGAGACCATTCAATTCATTATTCTTGCCATTGGCATTCCATTTGTACTTCAGTGTAAAAGAGATATATTTAATACCCCATTTGGAACACATTGCAGTTAATTCTATTGAAAACTGGCGGGCAGATTATCTACAATGGACCACTGGGTCAATATTCAAGTAGTGTCATCAAATATTTTGAGGTTCGTATGCTACAAAATACACCAACTTTGAGATATTTTCCCCTACTACTTGTACGGGTTCTGTGTATGATATCGGAAAGTTAACTATGATTCATCTTGGTTGTGACCATTTCACTCCAACAGGATATCTCTGGGGTTGCAAAGATTGAAAGTAATTACAATCCAGCAACATGGATGTTAGAGGTCACTTCTACAACGGTAGAAACCGAACTTGGCATAGATTTTGCTCAAGTGTATAAGAAATCTATCCTTTATCAGTGAGTACAACTGTTTATCAAATTTTCATTGTTTTGGGTTGGGATGGTCCTTGTGCACTAGCTTGGCAAGGCTGCAATGCAGAATTTTTCAGGGAGAAAAAAAAAACCACCATATGAATGTGTTTTGTTATTTGGATAATTTTCCCATGATGTCTCTGGAAGTGTTCAGCTTTCTGTGGTCGTATGGTGATCTTGTATACAGTTTCAATTGCCAAAGCAAATTTTTTTCCCCACATGGTTTTACATCTTTTTATGTTCATTGAACATGTTGTATATCCAACAAACTGCTGAAAAACTTCCTCCATTATTTTGTTGAGCACATAGCAACTGACCATATTGTCTGCGTATTTATGGTATGGGTTTGGCTTTGAAGCAGGGGGATTTAAATTACTACTTAGCCTATAGTAGAGCTCAAGTCTATTGTAGAAGCTCATAGTTTCTGATGACTGGGTTTGGGTTGTCATCATTGTGGCAAGGAGTGGACGATAGAAAGGACTAGGAACCCTTGCGGTGTGGCATTCCAAAAATATAAGATAAGAAAAGAGAGTATATTTTTGGGCACATATTATTTTCCTTACTATGTATGCTATGGTACGACAATCAGCAATTATGTAGCAGGTGCAATGCTCAACGTCCCTCAGATTGGCATTAATGATGTTTTCACATTTAAGTGAAGTTTATTCCAAGGATGAACTATTTAATTTGGCATAACGCTTTGTTCATGATACCCTTATAAAAAAAGAGAGATATTATATCGATTGTTTTTATAATTTTCTTCACTTGATTAGGACTCATTTCTGGTTATGTTGACTGTAGGAACTGTATGACACTTGTAAATATTCTCAGCACTCCTTCCGATTTGAAAGAGTTGAACTTTGCGACCCGCTTCTCGCAAAATGGTTGGGGACAGTTCAAGTCCTGCCTTTGGAAACAAAACTTGTCTTACTGGAGAAGTCCTTCATACAACTTGATGCGCTCCATGTACTTGTTGATCGCATCTTTGCTTTTTGGGATTGTATATTGGGATCAAGGGAAGAAAATGTAAGTAAAAAATACATTGAACAGAGATGTCAATATTTGGGACTTAAGCAGTGAATTAGGTATTTCCCATACAAAGAATCACCATGAGATTGGTTTGGAACTTTGGATTCCCTTGACCTATAATGACTACATTAACAGTTCTGGAATTCAATTATTATGCTACTCCGTAGACTTTGTAATGTTTAACGTAAAATGCTTTTATTGGACAGAAATGACCAGCAAAGTCTTTTGAATATACTTGGGGCAATGTACTCTGCTGCAATTTTCTTGGGCATAAATAATTCTTCGTCAGTTGTACCACACATCTTAACCGAGCGATTAGTTTTCTATCGGGAAAGGTTTGCAGGAATGTATGGATCATGGGCTTATTCACTTGCACAGGTAAACCTCTCAATTACGCAAAGCTTAGGTAACTTTGAACTGTTGCAATGTTGCCAAGGTTCTTGCAACTAGAAACCCAAAGTCTGAACATAGGAGTGCCATGATTCGTAGGTGTATCCATGTTATCAAATGTCAACCATGAAACATTTTCTTGTATTTTCTTAATTATCATGTTCTTACTAGCATTTTCCTACTATTTAAATATGCATGTGCTTGATTTTGTAGGTCATGATTGAGGTTCCATATCTCTTGGCCCAAGCAATTGCTTTTACGATCATCACATATCCGATGATTGGGTACTATTGGTCAGCTTATAAGGTTTTCTGGTACTTCTACACCATCTTTTGTACATTGTTGTACTTCACCTATCTTGGAATGCTGATTGGTGCTTTGGCACCGAGCTTGCCAATGGCGGCAATATTACAGGCCCTGTTCTACATGACATTCTACTTGTTCACTGGTTTTTTGATTCCTCAACCGGTAAGCTACTAACTTTAACTTGGTATAGTAAATTGAGTATTTCAATATTCATCTAATGTACATATTATTTATCATTGTGTGCGATCTATAATGTGGTGAATAATGGTAATAAGATTACTAGGGGAAAACCATCATGTTTTCTATGCAAGTCTAAGTGGTAAAAATCTCAATTATAATCTTATCTAGCTTAAGTGGTGATGAAAGAGCATGGAACGAAGGAAAAGGGTGAATTTGGATAATTACTTGGAATAGGTTTGTGGCATCATGGAGTGAGGCTTTGATTTTGAGTATGTATATGTTTTCATATTTTGTGTTGTTGGACATTCTCTATGCCCATAGCATTTTTTTCGAAGTTAGGGAGGTAATTTCACCTTTTATTTACTTATTTATTACGGGATAGCGGTTAAGAGTAGTTGGATTGGATAATGTAGTTTAGGATAGGAAAATGCAATGGGTACAACACTATTGTGTACACCAAATGTACCACATTCTTGTGTACACATGTACCACACTTATGCCATACATTTGGTGTACACAAAAGTGTTGTACCCCTAGCAGGGTTGTTCTAGGACTCAAGTATCTTCTGAATTGAATATCCGACAACATGCAATTTTCAAAAACCATTCAATATCGTCGAACTGTTTTTCAACCATCTCTTTTAATTAAGTCTTTTATGGCATTTGACATTGCACCCATGAGTCTGTTTTTAGAGTGGTCGTAGAGATCGCATTGTGTAACCAAATCTATGGGGCACTCCGGGCCCAACCCTATACACCTATTGATTTTCGAAACCTAGAGATGTTTTCTCCTTCTTACAACTTGAATGCTCGAAGCTTTTTAGCAAATCCCGTCACAATGTAGGCCTTTTTCAGGCATCATTATTGCAACTTTCCTCATGTTGTCCTAGATCAAGTGGCATTTTCGTTTATTTTTCTTATTGTCAATCCAATTTTTGAAGCGTTTGTTCACAATCCAGTAGATCGCCCGAAAGCAGTGGGCACTTTGTAGGTTCTATTTACTTAAGCATAAAGTCTAAGTGCCCATAAAGGCCAACTAGAATTTATCCCGAATGTGAAAATATTGATTTTCAAAGTTGGGTAAATTCTGGATGCATATCCTGGGTATGTAGTGGTGCTGTTACTTAAGCATGCAATATCATTTCAGAGCTCTAATGGTGAGCAAAATCATCAGATTTGTTTAGTGAAAGACTGGACAGGGGGAATTCAACAGGCTTTCTGTTTTAGGCCTTGAAGCTTTTTCACATCCTACTAATCCATTTTGTATTTTCGGAAGCAGTGAGCAACAATTTTCACAATCTAAATTAGTGATCCAAGTTATATTTGGTTCAATTGGTCCATTTATTTCATAAGTTGATTTGCTGGAATGTGGGCATCTTATGGGGAAAAAAAAAGAAGACGTGGATCTTAAGCTGATATATGAATTGATTTGGTGAAAATGAGATTATTAGCATGAAGTCACAAATAATCTACGGAAAACTTATTTTTGCAAACCTTTGGCATCACGAACACTAAAGATTCTTTTAGTCCCTTCCCTGCTGCTACTAGTAGTAGCATTCTTGCTTGCTGCTATATATGAAGGCTGCCTATGCGTAATCCATTCAGCACAGCAAAGCGGTTTCTGCTGCTTCTTTGGGGCATTTATTTCCATAAACAGCACCTGTTTTGCTGTTTTTCTGGGTTTCTGTTTTGGGCTCATAAGTTTTATCAAACCAAGGGAGCTCCATCTAGGCATGCAACTTTGTTTACCGTTTTGAATATTTTGATTGTTTCTCTAGTTTCTCTGCTTTCGTTTTCTTTTTAATGGTACTAACCTGGTTGTGTTGATATTGCCTCTTGCAGCAAATTCCCAAGTGGTGGGTCTGGATGCATTATATGACTCCTACGTCTTGGAGCCTAACGGGAATGCTTACTTCACAGTATGGAGATCTACACAACGAGATTATAGTATTCGGTGAAACTAAAACCATATCGGCTTTTTTGAGAGATTACTTTGGGTACCACCGTGATCAGTTACCCTTTGTGGGTGTTGTTCTCTTTATTTTTCCCGTATGGTTTGCTTCTCTATTTGCATACTGCATTGGGAAGTTAAACTTCCAGAAGAGATGAACGTTATGAAACCCTACATTTTGTAGTTTAACCTTGCTGTTGTCTATACCAAACACTTGATGAATTTTATATTTCAGATTATGATTACTGAAATTGTCAATTACTATGTGATTATATGTTAGGAGGTAAAGGAAGCCTTTGCTTTAACTCTCTCATATTGTAAACATAAGTGAAAGAACAGTTAAGTGATATTTTTAGTTTTGGTTTTTTCATTTAACATTATATTTCGTTTATTTTCCTCCTAATCCTAAATAAATTGTAATTCGGTCATGAATACCAGAATTCCTTCGTTTTTTCTTCGTATAGTGCGGAGATTGTGTTAATTAATTACTGTTTTTTTTGCTCGGCAAAAAGAATTTTGTAATCTTTGAAGAAAAAAAACAAAGATTAAACGGACCAGGTATACAACGGCAAGTGCCACACGAGGAACAAACAGCAAGGGAGGCAAGATACCAACCAAAAAGAAAACAAGACACCAGCAAAAACCGAACCAAAACCCAAAACATCAACAAACCTCCCCAAGCCTCAAACCCATCCTAGCAAAACCAAAACCCAAAACCCAGAGTTCTTTTTTTATCAGCAAAGAAGAAGATTATATAAAACTCTACGAGGGTACATCGAGAAAAAGAGAAAAAGAGAGAGGAGAAATGCCCTAAGGCAAAAGAAAGAAAAGAAAAAGGGAAACCCAGAGTTCTTTCTATTGGAGTACTTATATAAGAGTGTTTACAAAATAATGATCGATCAAGATGATGCAATAAAAGGAAGGAAAAATACACACTTATAGGGATTGATTTCCTTAATCCTACACCGCGAATTAGAGGTGCAAATGGATGGGGTGGGGTGGGGTGGGGTGGGGTGGGTTGGGTTGGGTTTGAATAGGTTGATATGGGTTGTGGGTTGAATATGAACGGATTGAATACGGACTAATAGTATGTGGGTTGAATATGGGTTGGTTTGAAATTGGTGAAGTCAAATCCAACCCAACCTAGCCCAACCCATTTTTTTTTTGTTTCCCCCTATTTATGAGGCACATTGGATTGAAATGATTAATTCCCACGAATAACATAACTTGCTGCCACATTTGTGCTTACAAGGAAGAGGGAGGGGATGTGGTGGCACTATGCGAGGATATAATTATTGGTCTAAGTAGGTTTGCTCAGCTTCAATGGAAACAGGGGGAGACATGACGATTTTATTTTTGGGTGACATGACTATTCTATTTTTGGGTTCAACTTCAACCCATTTTGAACTCATGTAAACCTATCTAAATGTGGGTTAGTATGAGTTCACCCATTTACAACCCACATTATAATATGGGTGGGTTGGGTTTTAAGTGGACAGATTTAGGTTAGGTTGAAAATTGCCACCTCTACCGCGAATCATGTCCTATCCATAGGTGGAGATTTTGACCTTCCATAGATAAGTGAAGATTGATTACCCTGATTTTCCTCCAACTAATTGGTAAGGACACACCACTCTACCAACTTGATTGGTTGAGGTTTGTGTTCCAATAGAAACACCTATCCAAACAGAAACAAAAACCACAAGCACCCGAACTACCACCATGGACAAGCCAAAAAGCAAGAAAATGTCGAACTTCAAAATGCCATAGAAAGAGAGACATTATCCTCCAAAAAAGCAATATCGGCCTTGTTCGGTCAGTAGGTTTAGTTTAGTTTTTGATGATGTAAGCAGGTATAATAAGTGAAGAGAGATAGAGAGAAATGATGATGTATGCAAAACTAAAACAGGGCCAAAACTCTCAACCGAACACGGTCCTTGTATTCTATTGAAGGTGCCATATGGCCTCAATTTGTATATGATAATTTTTTTAAAAAAAATCAATATATTTTCTGTTAGATATGATTTTAGGTTTTTAGATTAGTCATTTGTCTTGATAAGGCGAGTTACGAAAAAAAATATAATGTTCAAAATCCAAAAGAAAGTTCACCAAAGACGATTTCCTTTGGAAACAACAGTATTTGTGGTCTTTGTCGTCTTCCTATCTGAACTTTGTTTACTTTTATTACATATTTTTATAAATTTTATGTTGTAGTTGATTTTAATACAAAAAATTGATAATCAAACTAGAACTTAGAGAATTTCCAAAAGTGGAGTTGCTATTTGAATAGTTATTGCTATAATATAGCAATGAATAGTGTCAAACTGCTATTGCAGAACAATGTTGCAAATGCTATTACTTCACA
The DNA here is from genome assembly GCA_022606695.1 of Vaccinium macrocarpon. Lineage (NCBI taxonomy): Eukaryota > Viridiplantae > Streptophyta > Magnoliopsida > Ericales > Ericaceae > Vaccinium > Vaccinium macrocarpon. Next base: position 2,922,948 of record CM040171.1, on the reverse strand, counting down.
AAATGTCATTTTTCTTGCCATTTGTGCGTCTCATGATGAGAGAGGTAGAAATAGATGGCTATATTTGGCACAACATATAGTTATAGGTAAAACATATAGTTATAGGTAATTATAAAAAAGGTTTCCTCACCCTTTAGGAAGACAATTTGGAGCCTCATGCTATAATATACTTATAGCAACACATATAGTATGCTATTGGAGAAGCTCTTAGTGTCCCTCTTGATTTAGTTGCAACATATTACTACACAAGTTTATTGTTTTCTTGGTGCGTAATTTTCTTGTTCCGAAAGGGAATAAGAAAAAAAAAAAAAACCAAAAGCGATGGAGAAGCATACTGTTTTCTTATACTAATTAATTGTTTTATATATATATAAGACAGATTTAATGAAGGCATATATGTAATCACATTTGGGTACACAATGTATGGTTATCTCTTGTAAGAAAAGGCTATGTTATTTGTTTGGGATGGTTTGTGTAAGGACTCGTAATTTTGTATAATTTTTAGGAAATAATATTGGATAAATGTGAGGAATTGAATTTTGCTAAAAAAGGGTCAATGTGATGGAAGTAGATTGCATTTGGGTCTTTTTAAAATGCATTTGAAAGATAAGGAGGGTGCAAGTGCAAGAATATGTGTATATGAGTGTGTGTAGTGTAAAATTCTCCCACAAAACACAGTACCCCTCTCTTTTACATCAGCCATTGCTCTCTTTCTCTCTCTACCCCTCCCAAAATTTCTTCCTCCAATCTCACACAAAATCCACTCCTCTCACTCAATCTCTTCAAGAACCAAGTTCAAAACCTTCATCTACTCGTCAATTGGAGTCGGGATCACCGTGGTTCTTCGTGGAGAGCAAAATTTTTGGTTTGAGGGCTTCAAAATCTAGGGCTTTGCTTGTTATACCCATTTCAAGCTTCAATCTTGAGGTAGGAAGATAAATTCTACTCTCTCTAATTGTATTAATGTGATGTGTAGCATATATCTTGTTCTAGTTCTTAAATTCCATCAAAACCATGAATTTCTTCCTAAGTGGGTTTGGTTAAATTTGATTTTGTGATCTATAGATTGAGTACTTGTTTGATGCAATTGTTGGTTGTTTTACCCTCCCTTGATGTCCATATGTTACTCTACATTTTTATATTTTGGCCTAAAACATCATATTTGCAATTGGGTTCAATTTTGGCCTAAAGGGGTGAAAATTTTCATTGTCTGTGATGCCCAGAATCTACCTAACCCACCCGGGCGGGAAATCTAGCAGCTACTGAAAATTTTGTTTTGCTCCGGTTTGTTCCCCGATGCCCGTTTGGTCCCTGATCATCCATTTCTTCGTATTTTTTACCCGTACCACCATTTTGAACATCGAATTCACTTTAAAATGATAAACTAAAATCTTTGGGCACGTGATTTAACAAATTTCATGGTTTTATGTATTGGACATGTGTCGGTTGACACATTTTGGCAAAAATGGTAAAATTTTGGAGTAAGTGGGACATATGAAAGTTTTTGACAGACAACGTGTTTTGAAATGATATATTTGGATAATGTGAATTCTAGGGATCACCCGTTTGGTGTCCCTAGCCATGGGTGCACGGAGCCCACGAAATCCGGCAGATGATATTTTCCTATTAAATTAATGAATGTTTTCCTATGAAATGTTGGAAATGACATATTTTGGTTAAATTTGGAATATTTGGTGAAAACTGGATTTTTGTGTACGAGTATGAGAATTTGGAAATTGCTTAGACTTTGGTTGGATACTTCAGATTGTTTTGGGACACTTGGACACATTTTGGACACTTGAAAACATTTTGGGTACTTGGTGGTTGAGTTATAGTCATTTATTCATCCTAACCTCATACATTGGTAGTGTCCTTCGTCAAACTCTTCTGTTATGCATGTATTATGTTTATACATTTAACATTAGTATAATAGTTTTCCTACTAGGCTAGTAAGCTCAACCTATCAATTTTTAGGTACTCGGCATGGAACATGAGATTGGATTCTTGTGGAGTGATACATACATAGAGCTTATACATGCATTAAGTTACTTTCTCATCTTTGTCTTATATTTTTTGAAAGATGGTTTTATAACTTTTATTTGTCAATCTTTTGACTATTTGGCCAATGTAATAACTCTTTAAACTTGGTACTTGTACTTTTGGGACTCGTTATTAGAACTTGTTGACTATTTATGGTGAGAATGTAATATTTTGACTTTTAACTATTTAAAGGGGTAAATTGTAAGACTTTGACTTGTTTCACGTGGATATTTTCTATATTTGGTTTATTAAATTTGAGGGCGTGACAATTTGTTGTCTTGTGATGCTACAGAATTAATGAAGATAATGAAAGAGGAGCAATGTAAATTGCTAGCTTTAAAGGAAAAAAAGATTCCAAATTTTGTATTGCAATTACCATGACCCTATGCAATGTTATGTTTGAAAATTGAAATTTCAACTATCTATTCTCTTCGTCGCTGTTTTTGTGAATACCATCCTATCGGTTGATCATGCTTTCTTTTCACTAAGGTATTGCATATAAGAGATCAATTTATGCTTGACCAATCTGCAAAAAATCATAATATTAACAGATCTAACAAGAAAAAGAATAAGAAAAAACTTGGTAAGTGCAATTGTAAAGTCGTGAACTTATTTTAATGATAATCTATATTATCATGTTGTGATAAATCATTTTCTCACGTCGAAGGAATGACTATGCGAATGAACTACAATAGGCAATAAGTGACGTGCAAAGCACGTCGGTTTTCAACTAGTATACTAGAAACAAAGCCGGCCCAGGCATAAGACCTATAAGATTTGGGCCTAACGATGCAGGACAAGATATACACCTCTATTATTTATGGAAATATTATTTTAGTAATAATTTTTATTTACAATTACTATTAGGAGATTTTATTTGTGCTGCCTGTTTTGCACGTTTTTAGTTTAGTTTTGGGTAGATTTTATTTTATTTCTTTTTAGCAAATAGTCTAGGTTTCCAAGTAATACTTTGTTTGGTCACCACTCTAAGTAATTTCCTTTTAGTTAGGACTTCTACTAATATAAATAAGGATGTAGCCTATGGGCATATTTTACTTTTAATCAAATAAAATTCAGAGTTATCTCTCATTCTTCTTGTGGATTCAAGAACCTCGTGGATTCGAGACCTATTTTCGTTTGAACTAGTACGCAACTAGTTTCTCGTGGATTCCGCTGCGTCAAGTGGTATCAGAGCAAGATCGTTTTTGGCTCGATGGCACCTAACAAAGTTGATGACACAACCTGTGACGTTGCTCAGGAGTTTGCTGATCTAAGGGAGATGGTAGAAGAACAACGAACCCAGTTGACAGGGCTTCGTGAATTTCGCGATGAAACACGAACTCAGTTGACGGAAATTCAAGAAACGCTGCGACAGCTGCAGTTGACTCTTCGCCAAAACCAAGGATCAGGGAGGGTTGTAGAGAATTGCGCGGAGGGAGTTGCCCAACGCCGTCCTCTTAACCAGGTTCGGGAATGCGCGGTGGGATTTGCCCAACGCCAGCCCAGTACCCATATTGTAGTTGGGAGACACCCAACTAACTGTGCTGATAATGAGGAATCAGAACCCGATTTCAGGTCTTATGATAATTTGCGTAAATTAAGTGGTAATGAGTATTTTGAAGATATTTTAGATTGGATTTTAGATATTGATGATTTCTTTGAGTATGTGAGAATGCCGTCTGAAATAAGGTGGAAATACTTGCTGGCAAAACTTACGGGACGAGCGCTACGATGGTGGTTAGATTTGTAGGATAAAAGAGAACGATTGGGAAAGCGTCGTATTCGCGCATGGTCAAGAATCAAAATACTTATGATGGAGAGATTTTTGCCATGGAATTATGAGCAACTTTTGAAAGAAAAATATGGGTCAAAGCAACAACATACAATTCACACATCTGCCGATGTTGTTGAAGAAGCTGTTAAAGAAGAGGTAATTCAAGTTGATGATGAAAAACAAATTGATATTAGCAATAGTGGCAACAAGAATATTATGATTGAAGTTAATGAAGAGCAAATCGATACAGATTTGGGTGATAAACAGAAAATTGATATGGATGTTGGTGATCAAGTTGTTGAGGACCCAATTGATTTTTCAATGGAAGAAATTGATGTTGCTAATTCATCTGATGACTCTACGATCAAGCCCAAATTTTGTCTCATCGAGTCAATTGTTGATGTGTCAACCAATACCAAGATGAAACAAGATCAAGAGTACCCACAAAGTCAAGTTGACTTTGTTGATTTTCTTGGAGTGCGACAGTATGATTGGATTCCCAATATCCATCTATTGGATTTTATCAATCAATTGAAGCATGCTGAGAAGATATCATTGAAAGTAATTTTTTGTGTGGAACTTTTTTGGAAGGAAATCAAGCAATTGAAGTACTCCAAGTATTTATTTATTTGGCATGGAAGATGGCAGGTTCCTAATGAGAACTCGAGGACGAGTTCTTTTGAAGAAAAAGAGAATGATGCAGGACAAGATATACACCTCTATTATTTATGGAAATATTATTTTAGTAATAATTTTTATTTACAATTACTACTAGGAGATTTTATTTGTGCTGCCTGTTTTGTACGTTTTTAGTTTAGTTTTGGGTAGATTTTATTTTATTTCTTTTTAGCAAATAGTCTAGGTTTCCAAGTAATACTTTGTTTGGTCACCACTCTAAGTAATTTCCTTTTAGTTAGGACTTCTACTAATATAAATAAGGATGTAGCCTATGGGCATATTTTACTTTTAATCAAATAAAATTCAGAGTTATCTCTCATTCTTCTTGTGGATTCAAGAACCTCGTGGATTCGAGACCTATTTTCGTTTGAACTAGTACGCAACTAGTTTCTCGTGGATTCCGCTGCGTCACTAGGGCACTCCAAAAACTTCCAAAATTAGGGGCACTCCCATAAATTTTTAGTGTTAGACTTGAGTAGAAGTCTTTTTTTCAAGGTTATCCCAAACAAAAAAATTTATGAGGCAACCAATTAATTTTTTTTTTTTTTACATTTCAGGGCTAACATGAAAGTAAGTGGAGTGGTGGTAGCTTTATAGGAAAAATGAATGGTTGATAAACACTAATTTTTCGATGTGGGACTAATGAAACTCACATAGATTTAAATGAGAGCTCCCACAATGGTTTTGAGTAAGTCCCGCAAAAATTTCTTGAGAGAATCTTATTTATGTACAACCTTCCTCACCAGCTCTTACACAAGTGAGAATTCAACAACCTCTCCATCTTGCTCGAATCGAGCCCAACACTGTCCAATGAGATTGTTACAATAGTTCTAAGATCTTATGGAACCCAACAAAGTCCAATGAGATTCCTTTCTCCCCAATGTTATAGTTTCTTCACCACTTGATCAATTTTGGTATTTCGTTTCGAGCTTAAGCTCAAGTATTTTTTTAGCGAGCCGAGCCCGAGCATCATAGAACTTGACTTGTAGAGAAAAATTATGTTTCTAAAGATGAAGTTTATAAGGTATATTTCCTACTTTCTACTGAATTTCAGCAAAATAATATTATCAAAGGAACATTTTTACATTTTTTTTAACTTGCACAATTTACATCGAAGCTGTTTTAGGCCCATTGTGTTCTTATCTAATAATTAGTAGAACTTTATATGGTTTTGACTTTCTTGTGTGATTGTTGCGGAAAAATAATTTTATGGCATATTTTTTAAATTAGGCCTGGAGCATTCAAAACCCTTAGGCCGACCCTGACTAGAAACCTCACTCTTTCCAACATTAAAGAGCCAATTCAGCGGGCCTTGACGAGTTGATGTACTAATATGTAAATTCCAATCAATTTTCCTAATTTAATATATTAGGTGGGCTAGCTAGGTTGGAAGATTGAGTTTTTCTTCCTATTTAGTACTCCCTCCGTCCTCTTTTAAGTGTTGACATTTCTATTTTGGGCTGTCCTTATAAATCTGTGTTTTGAAATGTAAATGGGTAAAAATTTGTAGAATTGTCATTTTACCCTTTTGAAAAGTTAGTGAATAAAACGTTAATGGGTTAAGGTGAAGGGCAATTTTGAAAAGTGGAGGTAAAAATTGATGTGAAAAGTAAAAAAGTTAATGTAAAAAATGTAATAATAATGTTTCTTTAATAAATTAAATTTAAAAAGTAACACAATTAAAAAGAAACAAAAGAAATACTGTAGTTCTTATTTATCTGTTCTAGTTTAGGATGTCCTCCCTTTGTGGAGGTTTGTCTCTTCTGGTGGTGAATGATGCCTTGTTCGTACTTTTGGTGACAGTCTAGTTCTTGCAATGCACCCTTTACGAATTTTGGATATTCACCGGTGTGTAGGCTAGTTGCATTTATCATTGTTTAGTGCGGTTCAGTTAATTATCAAGAATTTTATTACGCAGTTTAGTGTTTGTATTCAGGCACTTTGTACCCCTGCGTGACATGGTCCGGTATCTCTGTAATTTGATCTTCTTAGATGGTGTTTTTAATGACAATCTTCAAAAAATAAAAATAAAAGCACAATCTTTTTGGCATGTAGGTGTAACCCAAAACACAACTTACAGTAATGTGGTGGGAAATTAATTACTTGAATATAGTGGCGACTTCAGAAGTTCGAAAATATAGGGTCATTCATAAACGTCAAATACTTTTACCAATTATAAATCAAAGAAAAACATCACAATAATGGCAACTAAAAATCTTATTCCAACAAAAATCACATTTAAAGCTCAGTCTAATTAGACAGATCAACATCTTCTTGTCAAAAGAACAAAATGAACTACTAGGATTCAAACAAACCACACAAATAAGTACCTTTTATGAACCTTTAGGAATTATCCGGTGGTGTCACCACCCAATTTAGGGGGTTCATTTATGAATTTTTCGAGAATTTCAATATAGCAGTAGTATTATTTTTTTCCGCCATGGGGTCGGAGTCGCCCCTGCTTGAATACATAGTTTACAATCCCAGGGTAGTGAATGTTCATGTAGTAGTTTTCCCAATTGATGATCTTAGGATCAAAATAAAACACATCGGTCTCGATGCTACCTTCCCTTGCTGCTCTTCGTAACTTTTCTGTGTTTATATCGTTATACCTGAACGTAAAATTAACCCATTATTGGCACTATAATCTTGGCGATAAAGATATGAAAAACGAAAAAGTCGCTAGAACATACTTACGTGCCCTTGAAGAATAAGTAAGGTTCATAAAGTTCTATCAACCGCATCAAGATCTTGATTTTTTTTATGAAGATTAGAGTACGTGGCTTGAAAATATTGGCAAAATATTATATTTGCTAATTGTAATCCCTGAAAAGAAGAACAAGGAAAGAAGTAAAAAGAACAGTTTAAAATCAACTTTTGACCCCAAAATTAAAAAACAAAGAAGAAGGGAAAAAAAAAATCTCAAAATTCCAAAGTGAAACCAAAAGATGAAAAAACACAAACCTTGAGTGGAAGCAAGTAACGAATGGCCATGTATCTGCGGAGGCTGGGCACGGAGCTTAAAATTGTAAGGTTGCCTACTTCAACAGCCTTTCCATCTTTTCCATTAATCCAAGGGTGTTTTTTGAAATAAAGTTGGGAATAATCCTGAAGAGAACTGCATCTTAATGGATTTGAAACTGAGGAACCAACTTGATATATCACCACATCATCTGATGCTTGATTTGAATAGTAATTAGCTGCCATGGCTACCAGCATTGAGTTCACCACCATATCAGCTGGTATCTGCACAATAAGTATGTTACTTTGGATTTTCTCAATTCAGGTAAATGATAAATGATGAAAATTACAAGCCATTAATATCTAGTCTTTTTGAATAAATCTTCTCCAGTTGGAGATTAATATGACCAATTCACTTAATTTTTCTTATAAATCTTCTATGTGTTCTCCCTAATGGATCCAATCTGGTTTGATTTTTGCTTTTTTTCTTTTTTGTAATTTACGTGTGAGTGAGTATATATATTAATTTTGTACTAAATGAGGCATTTGAAACAGGAAGATGTGGTTGTTGTGCTTCAGTTTTGCATAACGATAAAAATGGAAATTGTAGTTTCAATCTAGTCCAATCCCTTGTGAAACAAACATGGTAGTAACAATCCTATATTTTAATCCAATGTAAAACAAATATACAATTTATCAATCCTTTATCATTTCCAATTCTATCCCAATCCCATCACATTACCAATTCCATCTATACTATTCGGGTTATCAAACATGGTCTTAATTAAGTACTGTGTTGTTTCGTAAATCCAACTTAATATTAAAGAGACACAATTATTATATTTTTCACATCAACTTTTACTTTCATTTTACACCTTGTGCATCAACTTTTACCTCAACTTTTCAAAGTTATCCTCCACTTTTACTTATTAACTCTTTATACATTAACTTTTCAAAGGACAAAATAATAATTGTACAAATTTGTATCCATTAACTTTTTAAAACACACTTCTTTAGAGAAAATCCAAAATAAAATAATTGACAATAAGAAAGAGACGGAGGAAGTAGTTGATTATAGGTAGAAGAATCTTATCGATTTCTGATGTTCTCGAACAAAAGTACTCTTTTTGTCCCAATTTGTTTGCTCGCTTTGGAAAACGTGTATTTTTGTAGATGTTAAAAAATGTACTTTTGTATATTATTTTAAAATTTTTTTTACACCAAATTAAAGTACTCAATGAGCACTTTAATTTGGTATAAAACAAATTAAAAAATAATATAGAGAAATATATTTTGTAGGGGTTTGAAATTGCACGTTTTTTCATTGTGAGCAAACAAATTGGGACGGAGGGAGTACTTGTTAAAGGGGTTTTTTTTTTTTGAAAAAAAAAAAAAATGAAGCAGCTCCTCTCTTGCCCCAAAAACTCAATTAGGCCCATGTGGGCGCTTTTTCCGAGCTTACTTCAATAATCAAATTATTTTGTTCATTTTTTAAATCTTGTCGAAATCACCAACCATAGTAACATTCATGTTGATCATATACTCCTATCAATGACAGATGAATATTGTAACAGATTTATCTTCATGTAAATGGGTTGTTGATTTTTTCTACGATTGATGATTTTGATGGGGTCTAAAAAAAAAATTGTTCTATCATCAAAGAATGTTGATTTGAGAAGGACCCACGAATAAATAAACGTCGCAACTCAAGTCTTATTAGTAGTTTTTAGAGAATCTCCAACATAATTTATACTGTCAAAAGTTAGCTTTGAAACTGTGCTTTGCTATCTTTCTACATCATCATTTGAAGAGTGAGTTGGTATATAGGTCACTCCAGTATACAACAAATTCTAGCTTTTTATCATTATTTTATATCTTAATAATTTAATAAATAAATTGACCTCATTTTCTTTTAGATACAACACTTATTAGTTAGTGGTCAACTTTTTTTTTTCTAGACTTGCCACTTGGATGAATTACCCGCATATTATGTAAGTGGTTTAGAGGATGGAGAAGGAAATTAGGGTTTCCCATCATCTATATATGTAGGAAAAATATTTCTAAAATATAAAATTATTTTCTGGAACATTTATAGAACTCATATTGAGTATTTTTTTTTTTTAAATCTAGGAGAGTTGAATAAAGTTATAAAAAATTGACAGTGAAAAAACTCTAAATTTTATGTCTCCTTTAATGAACAAAACTCGAAGAGCATTATCCCACATTCCTCTATATGAAGGGACCCTCACCAGCATAATTTTTTTTCCCCAGTTGAATAGAAGTTTGCTTGAAAGTTAATTTCATGATCCTGAGTTAATCTAAATGCATGTAAACTGACATGGATACCCGACTCGAGAAACACTTGCATAGTGGTCACTAGATATATTATAGGTTGGGCCTAACTGACTTTATATGTGGAAATGATTAAAACTCACCGTATCGAATATAGATTGTGGATCAACAACGAAGAATGTAAGTTTTCCTTTTGCATAAGCGACCACAATGCTATCAAGAGTTCTGCATCCAGCAAAACAAATTAATTTAGAACATACAATTAGTATCAAATAAACCAAATCAATTTTATGTTTCAAGTAATTGGGATCACTACATGTATTCTTTTTCCCCGCTCAACTCTGTCAAGAATTATTTTAAAATGACATTGGATCATCTCCAATCTATTTATGCACATTTTTGGGTCCTTTCAGGGTCACTTTGACGATTGAAACTGTTCATTTTTAAAGCTTGTTGAGAACATCAATTAATCATGTCAAAAATTATGTTAATTGGACATCGTTTGACATGATTTTGGAGCGCACTTAATAACTTGAGCACCAATTTTGTGTTGTAAACTTTTATTTTCTCAAGACAAATGCATACCTAAATCATAGTTAACAATATCCGATCAACGTGATTATGTTATGGTCGATGTTTTCAACAATCCCTAAAGAGTGACACTTACAATCATCTAAGAAAGCACAGTAAAGACAACAAATAAATTTCTCTCCATCTTTTTTTTTTTTAAAGCTTCATTTCTTTTCAGTCTCGTTCAGTTGCACGAAAAGGATAGGAAATTATGGAAAAATACAATTTTTACCGTAACTTTGTGTTTGTTTAGTGACTAAGAAAATTGTGTTCAATTTTCCTTCTCTTATTGAGTCCCTATAATCAGCTTATGGCAGTATGGTAGTTCATGCTGGGGAGATTTTCTGGCTTGGAGTTGATTTCTTGTTAACTCTTTCTGTTTTTATGTTTCTCTTGTTCCTACGTTTTCATTTGGTCTGGCGTTATAAGCCCAATTGTGGGTTTCTTTCCCTTTCCTTTTGGACATGTTGGATCCCCTTGTACTTCTTCTTTTCGTATAATATATCCTTTCTTTGCTGATAAAAAAAAAGAAAAGAAAGTTGTGGGACTCATAGCTTCAACTTTCCCACTAGGTCACACTTTCATACAAAATATATCTTGCCGAAAGAAAGAAGTTTTTGTTTTCCTGCAAGATTCTTTGTTGAAAGATCATGGACATGGTAATAACTTTTATTTTTCTTTAATTCACTCCACTTCACTTTTTTTTGTCTTTTCACATAACATTCCCGACAAGTGAATGCAGCTGTCGTGATAACTTCAGCAGTCCCTTTCAACCCACAAGGGAGGCCTCTTGAAGCCTTGAAGGCAACTGAGATAGAAAGATGAGGTTGGGTACCGGGGTCTCTCTCAGCCACTCTTAATGGGGAAAATAGTCAATAGAATCACCAAATGTGAAATTGAATTCCCAGTGTTCTTCTCAGTCTTTACCGTCCGGACAAGTGAAAATAGTTTGGAATTAAGTTAACAAAAATTAAAAAGAAAGCTTTTATTGAATTTTACCTGATACCTTCAATCCAACCGGGGAAGGGTTCTTTATAAGTACTGGTGATCATGGTAGGACGAAGGATTACTACAGGAATATTTCCTTTGTTGTGTCCCAAAATCATTTCTCCCATTGCCTTTGTGAATACATACGTGTTTGGCCACCCATACTTCCTTGCTCTGTTATACAGAGAGAGGAAAATCAAAATAATTTACAATGAGAGTTCTGTTTGTTTCAACGTAAAATGTTTTTGAATGTAAAATATTTTTGCATGAAAATCATTTTGGCAAAAAGAAACTTCAATTCTCGTTTCGATTTTACGGTGTTTGGTTGACATCCACCGTAGAATTAAGTTTCGGTACATTTTTGTACTTAAAAAAAACGAGATTGATACTCTCTAAATCTGAATGGAAAATTAATAGGTAAAATATTTGACACAAAAATGTTTTATGTCGAAACAAATGGAGCCTAATTTGAGTATACCGCACCTTTGAATGCCCAAATCTTTCATTGCCAATGTAATGTCTTGTTCTGTAACCTCCTTCCCCTGGAGTTCAATCAATCTCTCCTCCATAATTTTCTTCTCCATGTCAAGGTCTAACCCAAGAGTCCCATTAGGTGTCTCACCCATGTAATAGGGTTTTTCGTGTATAAGTCCTGTCCTCTCGCCTGATACATAAGCTGAATAATAACCACATCAATTAATGTTAATAATTGCTTCACGAGCAATACCATACACAAGAAGTAAAGGGAAAATTACAGACCTTTAGATATTGAAATAGATGGTTGAGATTTATAAATAGATCTATGAGATTCAAAGACTGAGATTTATAAAGGGTCTTGTTAGCTTGGTGATTTTAGTTGTTGGTTGTCGGTTGGGGTTTTCGTTTTGGTTGGGTTGTTGGCTGTCAGATTGGGGTTATGTTTTGTTCGGTGTTGGTGTTCTTTTTCTTTAATTGGTTTCTTACCAACTTCATTTTGAGTGTTGGGTATTTTGTTTACCTTTGTTCTTTTTTATCTTTGTTCTCTTTTAGAGATTAATAAAAAAAAATTCCTAGCAAAAAAAAAAAAAAGATTGAGCTATGGGAGAGTATTTGCTAATTTATGTAGATAAATCACTAAAACATCAATAATTGACTTGTCTCGAAAAACGTGAAAAACATAAAAGATCCCAAAAATCCATTCTATCTTAAATGTGCAAGAGTGAGAATGAGAGGGCAGCGTAAGGATTGCGAGCGGGAAGGGAAGGGAAGGAAAGAAAAGTATTTTGTGCTTTTTCCCGTTGCTAGTATTTTTAAGGGCCCTTAGGCCTAACTTCTTTTGATTTTTTTGACACAGTCTTTTTAATTGTTTTATCTTAACCCTCATAAAGTTTGAATCAAGTTTTTACATCAGATTGTTCGTCTCAATGAAAAAACTAAAAAAAAGTATGACTAGAATGTATACCACAATTTTAGAGGTCCATGTGAGTCTAAACGGAGAAAATTTTGGGTGCCTGTAGGGTAGAATACAGCGTCGTCTTTTCTTTGCATTCGATCCGGCCCGCCCAAAAATGTAGCGGATGGTTTCCGGATTAAAAACCCATTTTTCACTTTCTTTTTGTTATTTTTTAAATCCGTCCCAAGACTTTCAATCCGAGCCGCCCATTTCATTTTTTTGGACGGATCTTTGATCTGAAAGTAAAGAGTATATGTGTACCCCATTTGCACCCAAAATTTTCTCGTCTAAACGCGACAAAAAACACCAAAACTACTTTATTATATAGACCGACCTTTTGGCTAGTGTCTGCACCTATTTTTTGTGTCGACTCATGGATACGCCTCTTTTTGCTAATAATTCGATTATTGATTATTGGATTATTTGTTTTATTTTTATTAAAAACTTTTTTTGTATTTGTTAGTTTTGCATCAAGATTTTGTGGTTTCTGAATTTTTCTCGACGAAACGAATCTAATAAGTACAAAATTATGGTCAAACCAAATATTTTTTTGAATAAAGCCGAAATACTTGGATCATTGGCCAATAATCCAAGTATTTTGGCTTTATTCAAAACAATTTGAGTTTTGACTATAATTTTGTACTTGTTAGATTTGTCTCATCGATAGGAGTCCAAAAATCACAAAATCTTGATGTAAAACTAACAAATGCAATTTTTTTAATAAGGACAAAATGAATAATCTAATAATCTATAATATGGATTATTAGCCAATAGAGGCCGTCCTGAGCCTTACCATTTTAGGCTCGTTCGTTGGGGCTAAAACTTTTTTATTTTTTAGCTGAGTTGGGACTATAAACTCATGGCAAACTTGTCAGCAAAATACCCAAAAAAATAGTACAAAGTTAAAAGAGAAGCAAAAATGTTAAAAGATGTTTAAAGGCAGAAATTGAAGAAAATTGTACTAACCAGTAGATACGTGGAGAATCATCTTTAATTTTGCAAATCTTTTGGAGAAGTCCAATACATTCTTGGCTCCCATTGTATTGAGATTGAATGCAACATCATATCTGAATAAATGGTAAATAAAATCTTGTTTTGCTGTGAAAAAAGATATCTGAATAAAATTGGGGGAAAAAAAACCCCAACCAAGAAACGAAAAATGGGGAATTTAACAATTGAAAGGAGAAAAACTTGGGTGTGTGTAGAGTAGCACGTGGTGTCTGATGTGGTACCTGTAACGCCCTATCATTGCTATTCAAAAAACATTTGAACTGTCCGGATTTTAAATACAATCTTACAAGTAAAAGCATCAACTCTTAACTTTCTTAAAATCTGGACCGTTCAAAAGTATTTTGGATTATCGAAATACGCATTGAGTACTTCCGCCACGTGGTACCTAGCGACCTCCCAAGTTTTTCTCCAATTGAAGGACTAGATATTGAAGTACTAATATGGGGTATGTTATAACTACGTACCTTTCATCAAAGTTGGTTGTTGCAGCTAAATTAACCACAATATCAACCTCTCTCCTCATTTCTTCCACCAAATTAGAGTCTTCCACACCCAAGTTTTCACTGGTGACATCACCAGGGACCAGAGTGACTTTTTCCGAAATAAGGGTATTCAAGCTTTCTCCCATTTCCTCTCTGAGAACCCTAAATAAGTCCTTTGCTATGGCCTAAATTGATGAAAACAAGCATTGAAACATAAGAGTTCGATGTCTGGCTAGCTCGATTGTTTGACTGTTCAAATTGGTGTTCATGCCATGGCTGTTCGACTTCCAATTTTTATCCTCTTTTTTTTTTCTTTTTTCGTTTCACCTTCATTGGATGTCCCCTCCCCCTTTATCGATGTATCATTATTGATATTCTTTAATGAAATTTATTTAGTTGATCAAAAATAATATTTTACATATATATACAACAATGCAGGTGAATAGATCTAGGTAATACCCGCTAAAGCCTACATGATGTGAAGATTTTTGGTGCAAGTTGTTGCGTGGAGGAGTATAGATCACACACTTTTTATGTATGAAACTCACAAAGAGATTGAACAAACACACTCAATTTTATTGATGTTCTCTTACTCCACATTTGATGAAAAAACTTAACAGATTACACACCTATTTATAGATATTACAAAAAGAAAAAACAAATACCTTATAAACTCATATTTATTATGCAATCACAAAACATATCACAGAAATGCAAAAGTCTTCAATCGTGATAGTGAATAGTAACCCACGTTTTAATTTTGGGTTGCTGAGAACCCACTTGTTTCACTTATTGATCAAGTTTAACTTTTCATCATCCCCGCTTAAACTTGAGTCTGGGGGTTTCTTCATTCCAAGCATTGTCTTCATTTTGATGAAAGTTTCATGCTTGAGGGGCTTCATGAAAATATCAGCAGCCTGGTCATATGTCCGGCAAGAAACTAGTTCCACTTCTTTTGCTTTCACATGCTTTCTAATGAAATGGAAGCGTGTGTCGATATGCTTGCTTTTTTCATGATGCACTGGATTCTTTGCTAATGCGATTGCGGAGCGGTTGTCTACATAGATCTCCGAAGGATTTTCTTGGGAAATTCCCAAGTGATTCAACATATTTCGGACCCATATAGCATGACAAAAAGTTGAGCTGGCTGCTACATACTCAGCTTCACAAGATGATAGTGTCACTATCGCTTGTTTCTTCGATGACCATGTGAAGGTTGTATCTCCGAGAAAGAAAGTAAATCCGGTAGTACTTTTTCTCTCATCCAAATCTCTTCCCCAATCACTATCTGAATAGCCGACAAGTCTGAAGTTTTCAGTACTTCTGTAAAATAATCCATCATTGACTGTACCCTTGACATAGCGCAAAATCCGCTTGGCTGCACGTCAAGTAGCGAAGGCTTCCTACTAGACTCTTGAAATATGTCGGATCAACATTACCGACCTTGCTCTTTCTGAGTTCCACTCCACTTTTAACTGGAGTAGTTACTGGATTACTCTTCTCCATGCCAAAACACTTCAGGATGCTTTTGGCGTATCCAGCTTGAAAGATAAATATGCTATCATCTCCCTGCATCACTTCAATTCCAAGGAAGTGTTCCATCAGTTTGATATCTGTCATCTCGAACTCTTGAACCATACTCTGTTTGAAAGAATCAAACATAGCTGGATTGTTGCCTGTGAAAATCAAGTCATCAACATACAGGCATACATACATTAAACTTCCATCAGTTTCCTTTTTCATATAAAGTGCATGTTCGTAATGGCACTTCTCGAATCCATTCTTCTAGAAGTATACATCGATCCTTGTATTCCATGCACGTGGCGCTTGTTTCAATCCATACAGCGCCTTCTTCAACTTGTAAACTTTGTCATGGTGTTCTTCCTTCACATATCCAGGTGGCTGCTCGACATAGATTTCCTCCTTCAGAAATTCATTGAGAAACGCAGTCTTGACATCTAATTGGTAGATCTTCCATCTGTGTTGAGCAGCTAATGAGATCATCATCCTGATTGTCTTCATCCTGGCAACAGGGGCAAAGACTTCGCCATAGTCTATGCCTTCCCTCTGTTTGTAGCCTTTAGCTACGAGTCTGGCCTAGTATATCTAAACTTTTCCTTGAGCATTCTTCTTTGCTTTATAGATCCATTTCACACCAATGGTCTTATAGCCTTCTGGAAGATTTGTCAGCTCCCAGGTTTTGTTTTTCTCTATGGATTGAATCTCTTCATCCATAGCCTTTCTCCATTTGTCTTCTTGGTTAGCCTCATCGAAGCTAACTGGATCACAAGTCATTTGAAGACAGAACATAGTGAAGTCTACTGCCAGCAGATCTGTATTACGATATAGATCATCCAGGATTCGTGTTCCTCTAGGCCTCATGTTGGAAAGCTCTTCTGTAGCTGGTGAGGATGGTTCACCTCTTTGTGGTGAAGGGAAACCACGAGACGGTGATGACTGCTCTTCTAATCTTCTAGGTACTTCCTTAGTATGTACCTATTCTTCATCTTCAACAGTCAATTCCATATTCCTGGTAGTTTCTGTCTGATCCCAACTCCAAGATTCATTTTCCTTCAAAATGACATCTCTACTGTATATCACCTTCTGAGTGACAAGATTGTATAGCTTGTATCCCATCGTCCAGTCACCGTATCCAATAAGGATACACTTCACTCCTTTGTCTTCAAGTTTGGTTCTGTTTGCCTCTTGAACTTTTGCGTAGGCAATACAACTGAACACTTTGAGATGGGCCACACCTGGCTTGTAAGTGGTCCATGCTTCTTGTGGTGTCTTTGACTTTAGACTCCTCGTAGGACATCTGTTGAGTAGATAGACCGCACATTGAACTGCTTCAGCCCAAAATCTCTTGGGCATATCTTTATCCTTCAGCATGCTTCTCGCCATTTTGAGGATGGTGCGATTCTTCCTTTCAGATACGCCATTTAGTTGAGGAGTGTATACTGGTGTACACTGGTGTCTGATTCATTGCTGTCTAAAGAATCCATCAAACTGATCTCCAGTGTATTCTCCTCCTTAGTCTGATCGCAACATTTTGATGTAGAAGTCGCTTTCTTTCTCCACAAGTGCTTTAAAGTCTGTGAACTTCTCGAATACTTCTGACTTCCATTTGAGAAAGTATACCCACGTCTTCTTGCTATAGTCGTCGGTGAATGTGAGAAAGTATCTATTCTGTCCGTTGGAAATTGGCTTCAACAGACCACACACATCTGTGTGTACTAGCTCGAGCGGCATGCTTGCTCTCCAATCAACCTGTTTCCCAAAACTGTTGCGGTGTTGTTTGCTAAGAACACAATTTTCGCATACCTCATTTGGATGTTGGATATGAGGTAGGCATTTGACCATCTTCTTATTCGCTAACATCTTCAAGCTTTCAAAGTTGAGATGTCCATATCTGAGATGCCATATCCAATCTTTGTCGTTGATAATGACATTGAGGCACTTTGGCGTGTCATGAAGAATAGTTAGCGGAAACATCTTGTTCTTCGCCATCTTTACTCGAGTAACCAACTTCCCTCGAGCATCTGTGATCGTCAGTTGCATATCCTTCAGGCTAATTTGATAGCATTTCTCCAGGAGTTGCCCAAGACTAAGTATATTAGTCTTCATGTCTAGAACATAGTAGACATTGGAAATGAATGCATGATCTCCATTCTTCTGTTTGATCACAATATTTCCTCTCCCTTGAACTGAGACTTTGGAGAGGTCGCCAAAAGAGATATTTCCTTGAACCTTTTTATCAAGTTCAGTAAATAGATGCCTTGAGCCAATCATATGATTACTAGCTTCGGAATCAAGGAACTATGTACCTTGATCTTGTTTGGTGGAACTGTGCGCCATGAGACTTATTGAATCTCCTCTTGCTGGCTCCTTGTCTGCATAGTTGGCTGTTTCGCCAACTTGATTTGATGCTGGCCTTCCTTTGCATTCTTTCATGTAGTGACCATACTTCTGGCAATTGTAACATTGAATGTTGCTTTTGTCAATGTTCGGTCGGTTGTTATAACCACCTCTTTTTCCTTGTCCTCTGCCTCTGCTACTTTGCTGTCCACAGCCACTTCCTTTTGGAATATGGTTTTGATTTGCTCCTATAGAAAATCATCTGCCTCCTTTACCTTTGGAATTTGAACTTCCAAAACCTCTTCCATGAGAACCATAGCCTCTTCTTTTCTGTGATGTCCCCCCTTGCTCGTGCCTATCTTCATTGAGGGGCAACTTCGTCTATAGAGCTTGCTCCACGGCTCTATCATCATCTCTGTGCAACTTCTGTTCATGGGCTTGCAGCGAGCCCACAAGTTCTTCGATAGACATGGTTGTTACGTCTTTAAGTTCTTCCAGCCTAATAACAATGAAGTTGAATCTCGGATCCAACAATCGAAGAATCTTCTCTATAACTCTCGTATCTGTGAGATCTTCTCCGTTTCTTCTCATCTGATTTGCAACCGTCATGATTCGACCATAATACTCAGAAATAGATTCTGAGGGTTTCATCCGTAAAGACTCGAATTCGCCTCGTAGAGATTGAAGGCGAATCCTCTCTACTTTGTCAGCACCTTTGTATGTTTTTTGCAGCGTCTCCCAAATTTCTTTGGAAGATGTAAGCGGAAACAATGATCTCAATGTCATGTCATCAAGTCCTTGGTAGATGATGGACCTGGCTTTGCAATCCTTCTGTCGCTTGACACAGAGCATTGTTTTCTGTTCCTCCTTCAAAGCTGCTTCAGCTTCTTTTGAGACGGTTCCTCGTACCCATTTTCGACTATCTCCTATCTCCATGACTTCTTGAGCACCCAATAATGCTCTCATTTGGATGGACCATTTATCATAATTGTCCTTGGTGAGCTTTGGAATAAGTGTTGGCGCAGCTTCGTTGGCCATTTGTATTTTAAACAGACGTCTGCGCTCGGAAAAATAAATGATGCTCTCGGAAAAATAAATGATACACGACCCCACTTGAAGTAATTGGCCCGACCCCTTTGGTGTAGACTTTGAAAGTCACGGCAGTTAGGAGATTAATTTGAGGGCCCACTTGGCTTAATACTTCTCTGCACGCTGGCTTTTATTTTTGCAAAGAGAAAACTTCACTTTTACCCAGAGAAACGACTAGTGTATTTCAGTTGTACCACGTGGTGGAAGTACACGATTGTTTTTTTTCTTGGATTCTTCTGTTGCCTTGAAAACAATACTCCACTACTAAAGACACTTGTTTTTATTGTTGGTGAACAAACCAAGGCCTTCCTTTATTGCAAAACAATTCTGATAGCAAAAGATAAAAGTAATCTCTTTGCTAGTTGAAACCAAAGACAAAAAACAGTGTCTTTCTTTCCCTTTTTTCGGTGAAACCAAAGACAAAATGTCTTGGGTTTTTCGATCTACTCCGGCTGAAATTTCAGGCTACTTGTTGCATCGTAAGCAAAGTTATCAATACCGTGATGCAGGCGGTGATCTTGGCAGATCACGTGTCGATTTTTCTATAAAAAGCGGTGCAAAGGGCCCTCAATACCGTCACAGGTGTTCAATCACCACCGTGCCGGTGCCGTCTGCAGGAAAATACGGGAATACCCGGTTAGTACGGAAAATCTTAGGACGTAACAAAGCTGTCGCGTATTTTGGCCATAACTTTTTACTCCGAACTTCGATCAAGGCAAGTTATATATCAAAAGTTAAGAGAATTTCCAGATCTACAACATTGTAGTTACACATTTTTTTTAATTTGGTATCGGTATGACCCAAAAATTATGATTTCTGAACAGAGAGATTATAAAAAAACAAGGTATGTTTTTTAAAAAGGGTTTGTGATGCATGGGTTCAACTTCTATCACTACCAAACATCAAATACAACAAGTATGTACTAAATTTACATAGATTAAGTGGATTTAAGAAAATGAGATTGCAAATGTCATATTCTGTGACAAAATTTGTGTCTCTTGAACCCTATCTCTCAATATATATATATATATATATATATATATGGTTGCGGCAAATCGATCACGGATGCGGTATTGACCGTGCCGTCGTACCGTCTGCAATAAAAAAACGGTACTTCATGCCGCATACACGGTATTGAACCTTGATCGTAAGGCACACCGTAGATGAAGATGGATTGTATGTGGGTGCGTAGGTGAGAGTAGTTCGCCACTCTCCAACTTCTAGGTTTCAAAAGAGACAGGAGTTCAATTTTGTCACCAGATTTTCGTTTCCGGCTGCGACAAAATCGGCACTCAAAAATTTATTTTGGGAAAGCTAATTTCTGGATGAAAATAGCTGTAGAACGACAAAAACCGAAAGGTAACTTTTTTTTTCTGAGAGAATTTTTTCGGATGAGCCTGAGCTCTGATACCAATTTGTTGGGTGGAGGAGAATAGATCACACACTTTTCATGTATGAAACTCACAAAGAGATTGAACAAACGCACTCAATTTTATTGATGTTCTCTTACTCCACACTTGATGAAAAAACTTAACAGATTACACACCTATTTATAGATATTACAAGAGGAAAAAACAAATACATGATAAACTCATATTTATTATGCAATCACAAAACGTATCACGGAAATGCAAAAGTCTTCAATCGTGATAGTGAATAGTAACCCACGTTTTAATTTTGGGCTGCTGAGAACCCACTTGTTTCACTTATTGATCAAGTTTAACTTTTTATCGCATGCATGCGTGCTATCCCTTAAGGGACAACATACATGCCAGCGCAAATAATTTTGGTAATGGACAACTCAAATTTGTTTGAGTCCGAACAAATTTACGCTGCTAATCACCAAACACAGACCACTTGAATGAAATCAACACGTATGCTGTCCCGACAACACACGCCCGTTTCTTTCGATCCCTATTAGTTTTTATTCAATTGTCACACATGATATATTTGGCATGGGATTGGGATCTCATTAAAGAAAGCGACTTATGCTTTTATTTTACCTCATTATGAAACCTTTGAGAGGCTGACTTGGCATCTGCAGCTCTTAAAAGTAGATACAGCTTCTTGACATTTGGTTGAACTCTTAGTATCTTCTCCACAAAAACTACAGTACCCGTGGAAAAGGAAAAACAAAATTAAAACCCAGCAAAATGAGTGTAAATTAGGGCTGCAGATGAACCAAACCGTTTGCAAATTCTTCGTGGCTCAATTTGGTAAAACATCATTCGAATATAATTCTTCTATTAAAAGAACCAACCCTAACCTCGATTTTAGGCTCGTTTAGTAAAATGAACCATGTATAAACCTAACAGTATTTGGCCCAATTAGGCTTGTGAAGCTTTAGTGTATGTACGTAATGAACATTTAATGTATCAACTTGAATATATATGAATCATATAAATTGTAAATGTATAAATTTATATATGAACGTAATGAAATTTTTATAACTTCTATATGTATAAAATTTATTTGTATTATACTTCTTTATATATATGCACTTGTTATTAATTTTGTACATTATGTATGAATTTATTTATGTGCATATTACATATGTTATCGACGAATCTAAACTTGTGTGCGAGCATAAATATATTATTTGCTTTCACTCATTAAGGTTCGTGAACAAACTCAATTATGATTCAAACCTAGCTTAACTTGGATGGAGCTCAGCTAGTCAAAGTTTTATTGGCCATTGAGCTCAAATTCATTTAAAACTTAACGAACAGATCAGAACATTCTAAAATTGGCTCGGTTCATCTCGTTTGCAGTCCTCTGTGTGCGTGTGTGAATGTAGAGAGAGAGAGAGAGAGAGTACTCTTTGCTAGGAAGCCAGTGGCACCAGTGACTAAGATGTTCCGGTTCTCAAGAAACTGGACAACACTTCCCAACGCCATTGGAGATGAAAAATGGCTAAAAGCACACAGAGAGAGACATGATAAACGAACATAAACATTACTCTAATAACATGGCTAGAGTTTGTGCTCAGACTAGATAGATGTTACAATATGGATACTTATTTGAATATTGGCAATACCATGCACACAGACCACTCGGCACAGATTGTAAACAGATAATTTACTGGGACCCACTTTGAGATCCTACACAAACGATCTAATCTGTTCATTAATTTAAAAATATTTTTCCGAGTGGCATTACCATAAATTAGCTTCCATTGGATAAGTGTAAGTAGTTGATCTTATTTTCCAACTTTTCATTGCGAATTCAGGTCCTAAATTCTGAAAGAAAAAACGTTGGAAGCTTCAACTACTTACATCTTATCAATTGGAAAATATTTTTAATTATTAACGGATGAAAGTGTGATGGTGTAAGAAATTAAAGTTTTACTACATTTGTTTAATTTGCTCATGTTGTTATCATATATTAGATCCAATTATGCAGAGTGATTATCTAAACTATATACTATTGTGTTGATACCCGCCCGTTGCAGCACAGGTTGTAGCACAGATTCACACACGTGCGTGATGGTCAATTAGCGAAACATTAGACACCTGTTATTGTGTGCCTTTACTGATAGTGCCCGTTGCGGTCCACTTTGCTTGTTTAGTTGCCGCATGGTTTTAGCAAAAACCAAGAAATAAAGTATAGAAAATTGTTTAAGCTCAGGAGATAGGGATACGATGCAGGAAGGTGTTAGGCACCTATCTTTTACCTACCAATGGTTGACATCTACTTCTTTGAAATGTAGCCTTTTGGTTGTTTATCTTTAATTTTTCAAATACACAAATATTCTAATTAAACCAGTTTTAGTGTTGAAAGCATATAACACAAATGTGACAGTGGGATGGGGGTATGCAAATTAACAACAATAGACAAGCAGTTTCTAGAAAATAAAACTAGAAGAAAGAAAGAAAGAGGGAGAAAGAAAGAATAAACTCGCAGTCCGAGTGACTGCGGGGCCACACCACCTCGGGCTCCTCAGTTAGAACTTGGTTTTGAACTCGGCGGTTGCTTGGGGTGATTCCTCTCTCTAGAAAGCTCTCAACTTTCTAGAGTTTCTCTCTCGAATTTCTCTCACAAGTTCTTAATTAAAAACCCATAGAAAGAGGCTCATATATATATATATATATATATATATATATGTGTGTGTGTGTGTGTGTGTGTGTGTGTGGAAGGGTAGAATCAAAGTATGTATTGTCAAATCAAAGAAGATCGATATGGGAAAACAAAATATCTCTCAAATCAAAGAAGATCGATATGGGAAAACAAAATATCTCTCAAATCAAAGAAGATTGATATGGGAAAACAAAATATCTCTCAAATCAAAGAAGATCGATAAGGGAAAACAAAATATTCTGCCGAAGATTTGAAGATATTATGGGAACGTAAGAAGAATATTATAGGGCAGCAGCTAGCATGAATATCCAGAGAGGCAGTTGTGACTTGTGAGAGGAGATTGGGATGACGGCGTTGGTGGGTAGGTGTGGATAAGGCAGAGGCAAAGAGGGTGGCGGCGGCAGCGGCGTCTTTGGCGGTTGCTCAGAGGGGTGCTTTTCGCGGTTGGGTCGTTTTAGGAATTTGGTGGTGTTTTTTTGGTGGGTTACGTTAAGGAAAATTCTATCATTGGCAATAAAAGTTATGTTTGACTAGTAAGAGAGTATTCTTACCGGTGGAAGAACACTTTTATAGTTTACCTATTATGCTAACAATAGGACTGTTTTGTTAATTAAGGAGTGATTTTTCTGGTGGGAAGCGGCAGTTTGCGGGTGGAGAAAAAAGGTTTTCCAGCGTGAATTGTGTAATACCGGTGACTATGAGGGATTTGGCATTCATTCTTGGATGGGAGCCGACACTCTCTTCGGACCTTAGAGCATCGATCTCCAATTGAATGACTAAAATTGAACAAAAAATATTACGTACACAATCATCCAACTATAATTCAATTCATAACCTCTCACATACACACAAGACCCACATCGTAATTGATAAGTGATCATTCGCTTATTGAGTTGATGGTCACTCCCATGTAGCAGCTAAACATTATGGAAAATTGAAATACAATAGAGTTAAAAGAGAGTTTCTCTCCATCTATCTTCGCTCGTGATTGTCATTGTCATTGTTGCACGTCAGTCAATAAGTCGCGCTTCCCTGCATCCCAAGTTCATGAATGTCCTTGACGATATCGAACGCTGCGTTTGGTTGAGCGAGTTGGAGTGCGTTCTCTGACATTTTCTTGAGCTCCTCTGTTTTGGTGCTAAACCAATCGGCCACAAGCTTTGCAGTTTTCTTCGGACTCCGGCTGAAGACCCCTACCCCGTTGTCGACTACGTAGGGAACGTTTCCCTTTTCCTGGAAATGACATAGGAAGAGGAAAATAATTGTACTGAGTTTCGTGTGATCGATGGAGAATTGGAGATGCATCGAAGCCTTCTTTTTTTTTTTTGGCTCGGCTCGTGTGTATCGACACTGCCCAACCACCCTTGGTGGTTGTTCATCATCAAAATTTAGAAAACCGATTTCTGAAACGCAAACATCAAAATTTAGAAAACCGATTTCTTGAAAACAAGTTTCAAATCCATCAACCAAGATGAGTTCTCTAAAAAATGTTCTGGAAAATCGATAGAATAAGAAAAGAAAAAAGAAGAAGAAGAAGATTGTTCTTATGACTCACTTGTCCACAAATGATAATCATCTGTCCAATTGGTTTCGTAAGTTGTTCATCAAACAAACTTTCTCCAATAGCCTCTGCAGTTTTTTTCAAAGGACCCATCCCTTCGCCACCTCCCATGAGCAAAACCGCAGGCAATTGGGGATCCATCTCAAGTTCTACTCTTAAATCGTCCTGTATATATGATAAGTTACACAAAATGAACATCCAAGACAATAATAAAGAAATAATTAATTTGTTTGTAAAAAATTAACCTTGCAAAGAATAGCACGGCAAAATGATGGTCGGATTGGCAATGCAAAAACACGTATTTGAGATTCTTTCAGGCCGTAAAGCAACGCCCTTTTCGCCACCACCTTTGATGGGGAGTACAATCGATTCACCCTAGGGTGAAACCTGTATATATATATATATATATACCAGAAGCCGACTCGAAAATATGTTACCATGTACTAAGATCGAGGGTTATAATTGACAAACAAGGAAATTCAACTTAGGCTTGGTTCGGGTAAATTGAAAAAATTGATTTTTTGGTTTTTTAGTTTTCTCTTTATTCAATTTTTTTTTTGCATTTGTTAATTTTCGGTCGATTTTTTGTGGTTTCTTGACTTGTCTCAACGAGAGGAATCTAAAAAGTATAAAATTATTAGTCAACTTAAAGTTTTGTGAATAAAGACGAAAAATAATCCAAAAAACCGGTTTTTTGAATGTCACTTTCGTTTTTATTCACAAAACTTTAAGTTTGGCTAATAATTTTATACTTTTTAGATTTCTCTTGTCGAAATAAGCCAAGAAACTACAAAAAAAAAATCGATTAAAAACTAAGAAATACAATATTTTTTTGGAATAAATATAAAACCCAAAAAACTAGTTGTTTCAATTTACCCAATTAAACACCCCCCTTATAGTGAGAAACCAACCATGCGCGGTGGCAAGTACTGAGGTCTGTGATGACAGTAACAAAAGTTACTTTCTTCTGCAGGCCGTGCTGTTTTAGAACCCTTAAAGGAATGTGTTGCATAAGAGGATGAACACTGATGATTATATCGATCCGGATTGTATTCCATGAGACCGGCCTCGATCTCCCTTCAACCAAACAATGCGTACAAATTAGAGACTCCCGTGACATTAATCTATTTAAATACAACTCATGACTTATTTTTTCTCAAGCCTAAACTTTTGTAGATACGAGTTCGAAAGCAACGACTTGAATAATCTCTCTTTCCTTCTAGTGATTAACTAAGGCCGAGTTTGAATTGATAATCCGTTTGGATTTTTTTTTATTTTTTTAGATTAAAAAATTTACGCATTTGTAAGTTTGGAATCAATTTTTTATGGTGGTTGATTTTTCTCGTTGAGAAAAATCTATTGCTAAATGTAAGATTTTTTTAATAAAGACGAAAATAATCCAAAATAGACAATTTTTTAAATTATTTTTTCTTTATTTAAAAAATTAAAGACGAAAATAATCCAAAACAGACATGTTTTTTACTTCTTATAATTAGATTTCTCTATTCGAGACGAACTAATAATCCAAAAAAAAAAATTGACGCAAAACTAAAATAAAAGGGGAAATTTCTGAATAAGGACAAAAAAAATATTGTTGCCATATTATTAAGCCAAAACAGTCCTAATTGAGAGAGAGAGTATACTTGGCATAGTAGGTGGCGTAGGCGGCAAGAATGAAAGAATGGATCCATCGCGGAGAGGTACCATGAAACATGACCTTCCAAATCAGAATATGTTTAATCATGAATTTGTATGAGCTCTCCATATTATCTAAGGGCCAGCCCGTGTATTCCTTCCAAACATCCTTCAGAATAACCTTATTAAGATCACAAGACCATATCTTGTTAGAAGCAATTAATGGCAAATTAAATGGTACCTATTTGTAAATCAGCACTGTTACATGCATAAAAAAAAAATCTATCCAAAATGATTACCGGTAGATTTTATGTGCACTTAGCATTTTCCTTAATTTGTAAAGATAATGATTTGTCGAATGATTTTTTCTATTTTTTGTTGGAAGAAAAATGGCAAACTATACCTATCAGTGTTCTACAGTTGCAATGAGTTTTAGGGGTGTTTTTGCCTAAAAAACCCATCTAACGTAATTTTTGTCTTTACTCAAATTTTATTTACCTTTGTAAGTTTTGCGTCAAATTTTTGTGAATTATTTGTTCATCTCAAAAAGAAGAATCTATAAAGGAAAAAAATTATGATCAAAACATTATAAAAAGGTTTCCAAAAGACAAAAATAATTCAACTTAGATGGATTAATATTTTTGTCCTAAATCAAATTTGCTAAGTTGGTTTCAACTTTGTTCTTTTTCTAATTCCTCTTCCCGTACAAACTAATAACCCACAAATATTGACATAAAACTAACAACAACAGAGGGGGAAAAAACTCCATTAATGGCAAAGAAATAATCCAAAAGAATTATTAAGCCAAAACAACACCTACGGAGATTCACAGTGACAAGTCATGGTATTAAGCTGCTTTTAAGGAGTGATCAATTTGCTTCTCAGTAAATGGATAATTTAGCAGAAATTTTTAAACTTTCAGGAGCAGTTTTTGCAAAACCCTTTTCTAGTCTAACATTTGTAATCATTTTTTGTTTGTTTTAATTTTAAAGCTTTCTCGATAGTTTCAAACTGTTTGTGTGCTCCTTAATCTGTGTTGGTCTGGGTCATGTTGACCGATTTGGGCCGGAGTTTTTTGTTTTCAGGTCATGCTCACTTTGTGCTGCAGTTGTGATTGATTCCTTATATCAATCTCGCCTGATGTAATTTGCTTCGATCTATCTCTTTTTATCTGATTCCTCGAATGATTTTCTATTTTTGTTACAATATGGAGTGCAAGTGATGCAAACTCAAAACTGCACGTACTTTGGTGTGGTCGTAGCGAATGATTGAGTATGTTGTTCACGGCATATAAAATATTGTAACATGTGCATGGCCTCTAGCATTGATATGTAGTTCAAGATCGAAACCCAGAATAATATAGTAAAGTATCAAGTTCAATTACCTGATACTCATCCCGAAACTCCAAGTGGAAAGCGTCCCGAATCGCCTCGGCCGAGGCACGGTGGCCGCCGCCAGTATCACTCATCAAAATGAGCACATTCTTGGTCCTCTGACCACCAATTTGCATCATTCCCATTCTATTCGCTTCTTCCTCCTGAGTTTCATGCCTGCACCCGTTGAACTTCTGACTCTTGCTGCTGCCCCCAAAGCCGCAAACCCCAACTCTCCGGAACACCTTTTTGATCGAATTCCTCGGAGACGCCATCTTAATAGTCTTCTCCATATCAAAAATGTTAGAGGTACGTACAGATAGTATTTGGCAACGTCCAAAAAACTCCGACCCCTGCACTGAAAGATATGCAAAACCCAACAAAATCCAGAAATGGGATTTGCTAAAGTAAGCGGAGAGGCCGAGAGATCAGCGGCGAGGACAAGTGACGAATGCAGAGAGAAATAATGGTTGAAGGCACAGCGCTTCAAGTGGGGAGGTGGCACGTGGCACCCTGTGTCCCAAAAAAAAAAACTATATGATTTTCATTAGAAGGGCAATGTTATTCTTCAAAAAATGTGTGCATTATTTTTAGTATTCAGCATATTGATCATGAGTGATTAATCGGTGAAAGTGTTCAAATTTTGGGGATTAAGTATGTTATGAATGATTAACCTATAAAAATGTGTATCTTTTCGGATATTAAAAATAATTAATCTTTAACAATTATACGAATTTTGGAACTATTATACTTTTTATTATACTAATAACTCCATGTGCCCTTATTCCCTTAACGACAATCTACTACCCAAAAAAAAAAATTCCAATTTTCCGATAAAAAAAATAGAACACTTCCTTGTATGATTTCTTGATACAAAATTAATGAATTAATTGAGATTTTTATCCAAAAATTGAGTATGTCGTTGTTTTATAAGAGACTATTTTGGTGGGACGTACGGAAAGAGGGATAATATTGATTTTAAGTGCCACCTCCGAATCAAAATCCTCACTCCGTCCCTAAACGGTGTTAAGGATGAAGAGAGAGAGAGAGTTTCCATTTGGGTATATATATATACACTCGAAAGGCATATTGCTCATGGAATGTCAACACCTGATCAATAGATTAGCTTAGTTAACACTTGCACACGAACTACGGTTGTTTTCATTTATTTCTGCACGTGTGTCGCCGTTGATTTATTGGAATGGGGATGACATGTCTATTGAAATCGTCTCAGATTCTCGGGGCCCAAAACCCCTGTGTCAGGGTTTTGGGCCGTTGAATTGTAATTTTTGTTTTTATGTTTTAATATTTTTGGATGATCCAACAGTCGAAAAATTCTTCTACACTGAAGCACAAAAGTTTTTCGGTACATATGATCAGAGCTCCTATTAAAATTTGACTTGGCTGATGAACAATGGGATACGTATTATGTCATCAAGGTAGTTATTACTAAAAAAATAAAGTGGAACAGAATCAGTTGGAATTTTTATTGTTAGGTTCGAGCTCCAGTTGTTTGGTATCTTCGAAAATTGAGCCTCATGTTCACTTTGATATCTTTTAAACGGCAAAAAAAAATTTATTAATCTTTTAGAAAATTATAGAGACTAAAAGAAAAAGGAGCGATGACATCATACCCCAAACAAGATTTATTTCTCTAATCAATATGTCTAGATTCATTGGAAATAAAATAACATCCCTACGTCATTTGCTAAAATCAACCGTTTGATTTTATGAGATTTCCATTTTATCAAATAGAAAACCAAGCCTAATATATGTCCAGATTTATTGGAGATAAAATCACATCCCTACGTCATTTGCTAAAATCAACCGTTTGATTTTATGAGATTTCCATTTTATCAAATAGAAAACCAAGCCTAATATATGTCCAGATTTATTAGAGATAAAATCACATCCCTACGTCATTTGCTAAAATCAACCGTTTGATTTTATGAGATTTCCATTTTAACAAATAGAAAACCAAGCCTAAGGTTCTCAAGGCTGGTTCCCAAGAACAACAAGGTGTAAGGCAACCCAAGAAATACCCTAAGAGCTGAAGCTTAACACCTAAGGCCTAGGCTCAAAGAACAGCCAAGCCAAACTAAATACATTAATAAGATCAACACCTAAATGGCGTAAGCTCCAGCAGGGCAAACCACAAACATCAATAAAGTCCAAAATCCCAAGAGGCCCGAACTCAACAATAAGAACCCTAGCCTAACACACCACACTCCCACTCCATCACAGCTGACAAAACACCAGCAGCGCGCTGCCACCCGCCAGCACCAGCAACATCAGCCAACTAGGGATGACAAGGGGTCAGGTCGGTTCGGTTCAATTATTACCATATCTGAACCCATTAACCAAAATTAGATGAGTACCCAAAACCAAACCGAAAGCCAAACGGGTTGGAAAAATTGAAACCATAACTGAACCAATCGGGGATCAGTTCAGTTCGGGTACTCCCCATTAAATTAAAAAACAAAATAAAAATGAAATAATTATGGATGAAATGCGTCATGCTAACGGGTGCCATAGTGCACCCATTGATGATAAAAAGTACATTTTTGTGGGTCCACTTGTACGAAAACTTAGTCTATTTTAAAAATACATTTGTACGTGAAAATACACTTAAAAATATACTTTAAAGTACAAATGTACTTCTAAATCGTATTTTTTTATACTCTTAACGGGCGCACTATGACATCCATTAGCATTTCCCATTTTGTAATTACACATATCCGGTTCAATTCGGTTCTGGGAATGGTTCGGTTATTAGCTCAAACTAGAACTGAACCGAACCTGTTCAGTTATCTTACATCACATACCATACCCGCACCCAAGGTGAATATTTCAGTTATGGTTCGGGAAAAAAAAAAACCGATTATGGTTCGGGTACCCATCGGTTCGGTCGAAATTGTCATCCCTACAGCCAACTCAATCCGTTAGGATCTGAAACAGATCTCATCCAGTAGGCTAACCGCCACCGCTGCACAAAGCTAGAAGGAAGAGACAAAGAGCCGCTGGTGGTACCCAAAGCCACGGAGCCGTTAGGTGTGAAACCGGTTTCACTAGCAGAGACTAGGGTACCAATGAACATGAGGCAGAGGGAGGGAAAAAGAGAAGGCCAGGATTCCAAAGCCACCACCAAACGATCCGCCAAGACGCCCATGGAGAAGGCGGCCAAAGCGCCACCTCGAACCCAAAACAACCTATCGGACACCAAAGCCAACCGCCGATTCGGCCCTCGCGAACGGAAACAACAGCTAGGGTTCAACAACACCACAGCTAGATGCCATTTACAAGCACCACGCCACACCATGCCTCAACCGATCCTACAAAAAAGGAAAAGGAAAGGGAGAAGAGAGGGGTGTAGGCAGCCCCCCACACCCAATAAATAAATAAATAATAATATAAATTAAAATCCTATTTAGTTACCTTTTAGAGAGCAGGAGGAAATTGTTTTTAGAGAGAGAAGGGCTTATTTGAGTTTGATTCAATTATTAACAAACTGAAAAAGAAATTTAAAAATGGCACAGATTTTAAAAATAGACCAATAAATGCAGTTGGAGGAAGTACAAAATTCGGAACTCAAACTATTTTAATTTCCACCGGTGTGAAATATGCAACTGTTGTTTTATTGGTAGGAGGATGTCGTGTCAACTACTGATTGGAGGGGAGGAAACTCCATGAAGCCCAGGGAGTCTAGATATAATTATTCTCTTATACTAATCACCAGAATAATTTGTCGCGAGGTGCGCAAGCTAGGCCCAATCTAATACCGGTCTTTAATTTTATTGTTTTTTATTCTAATGCCGATTTTTAATGTTAATAGATCATTGCCTATTGAACAAGAACGAAGACTTTCTCTGATCAATTTTTTCTATTAGTCATGCGGAAAAGAAAAGGCCAAAGATGGGAAGATAGGGGTCTAAGTGTCATAATTAGAAAAGTTCTACCCCAAAAAAATGAAGCTTAATTCGAATGAGTGCAAGATTCTGCTGCCGAACATAACCAGGAACTCACATCAATAATGACATTTTTTTTATCGGCAAAAGAAATTTTCTTTATGATAAAGATAAAATAATGAAATCATTACAATAGAAAAAGAAATTCATTGAGACAGCTTCAAAGAGATCAAAACTCTTTTCGTGCCGCACTCGCAAAAACTTTAACTACCTCTCAGCCTCATGGTTTTTAAATATAAAAATGACATCGTGAAACATAAAAATAAAAAAGTGGCTGGTAACATCAATAATAATGACATATTGCAATCTCTCCATTCAGATCTTGCCTTTTTTAAGGCTGAAGAGGCACAATAATTGTAAATGGTCAGAAGTAGAACAGCTAGAATTATGTGAAAGTTTTGGTTTGAAAGTATCCTTGTTGTAACCAAGGGCCTGTAGCTTAGCAGTTATCTCCTAGTTCTCTCGTAAGAGAAATCAGGGTTCGAGCCTCGTCAGAGGCGTTGAAACAACAATGCACCTCGCGGTTCAGTGTGGGAGACCAAGAGGCAAGCATTTCACCTAAAAAAACTTATAGCATAAATCACTAAATTTCAGGGAGCAACATATGGAGAAGTCCATTCTGCATTGATCCCAAGCAGAAGGCTAGCTAGGTATTGACATGGTGGAGATTGATGCTCTAATGTTTAAAAAAAAAATTGATTGAAGATGAAGCTAAGGACTATGAAATGATGCAAAGGACTGTCTACTTGTTATGTTAGAAATTGTGTTTACTTTTTGTGATAAATCCAATAATATGGATGCAATAAAACTGAATTCAAAACCTGAAAATCGATGAAATCAAAATGGTGATCAAAATGAGTGTTGCACCGTCTACTGAAGGTGTTATAGGTTGATTTGTGTCCATCTCCCAGGATAAAACGGCTAACTAGAGCTATGTGAAAAACCAATGCAATAGAAGCTGAATAATAAGCAAACAATATGCAAACAACTTCAAACATCACAGAGTTCAATATCTCTGTGATCATGTGAGACCCTAGTTGTTCCAATACACAGACTTTCTCATAGACATAGCTGGTTTTATAAAATCCTGCACAGGGCCGGACTTGGGCTTTAGGCCCACCAACTTAAGATGGCTCCAACACACTCACATGGTTTGTGCCCACACACATACAATGGCGATTTTATTTAAATTTGATGATGCCATCTTAAGTTCATCAAATCCCAGCTGGCATCTTTTTATTTAATGCCAAGAGTAGTTAATCAACCAATTTCATCTCTTAAGCACACAATCAGAAAAGCCACGTTGAGGTCAGTATGTTTCAGGTCACTCAAAGCTGGGTTTCCTTTGCCACAGAAGATTAAATGCATGGACGTCTTACCTGCTTCAAGCATCATCGTATAAATTCCCCTGGTACAAGTAAACAATGCACAAAAACAAGACCAACTAACCTCAAGTTTCAAGGTCTGGACCTGAGCACAATTATTTCGTCCACAATACTGGAAACTCAACTAGTTGTGCGTTTTTCCTATGCACGACTGTAAAGAGCGAAACCAGTCAGTCCAATTCTGGGTTTCATCTCTTAATAAGCACACAATCAGAAAAGCCGCATTGAGCTTAGTATGTTTCATGTCACTCAAAGCTCCATTTCCTTTGCCCACAAAAGATTAGCTGCACGGATGTCTTACCTGCTTCAAGCATCGTAGTCTAAATTCCCCCTGTAAAGGTAAACAATGCACAAAAAAAAGACCTACTAACCTCAAGTTTCAAGGGTTGAACCTGAGCACCATTATTTTGTGCACAATACTGGAAACTCAACTAGTCGTGCGTTTTTTCTATGCACGACTGTAAAGAGCTAACCAATCAGTCCAATTCTAATGAAGCCTCCCCTTGAACCTAACCTGTGAATCTACATTGATCTTTGACGAATGACTGAGTAGAATTTTCCATAGGTATTCTCCTTTATACACACAACACATGTTTAAGGTATGCATGATTACAACTCGTGAACCAGGAACATTACGAAATCGTTGTGATATCTGAGCCTATCGAGTTCATTACAGTTGCATTTAACTTTCTAGTAAATGGAGCTTCCAAATGCATAACAATTTCTAATACAATTCTTGAATATTCCACTGAACAAACATCTTATGCTGCAAATATGTACCCCAGATACCACAACTCGTCCACAAGATATTCTCACTTATTGGACACTTGCATAACAAATGCATTTTACATTCAGCATGATGCAAACAATTGTGAAAAAGATTCTTCACTCTTACTTGTCAGTAATGGTAACCTTTTCCTAGACAGTTGAGACAGTGTTGCACCCTATAACGAAATCCAGAAAATTCAATCAAAACAATATTGTTAGCAAACAATTGTGAAAACAATACGGTATAACCAACAAGTGACAGACCTGTTTCCATCACAAGTAGGGCAAATACATGGATTTATGGCTGAAGGATCATAGAGGGGCGACCACTCTATTGTTGAATTTCCTTTGCACAGTTTGCAAATGTAAACCCCTATTCCACTGCAAACCCCACACGGCAATGCGAATTTCCTCTGCAGAAAACCTGACAAAAAATTAAAATGATACCCTATCAAGAGCCATATGTACATCAGTTCAAAACCAAAAACTGCCGTATAGACAGATTTACAAACATATGGTTCATAAATACTCCATCCATTAAAAAAGAGGGTCCGGTCTGCAAAACAAGGACTTCAAAAAAAATTCCTTTTTTAAAAAAAAATGGAAGAATTCATCGATCTCTACTAATATGTGAAAAAAATTCAATTTTTTAACCAAGGGTGGTTAAAAGATCAGACTATGTTTATTGGAACGGATGGAGTAGAAGCTATATGAGGATATAAAAGATTTCAGAAACAAGGGTGGTTTTAGGCTTCTAGGAAACCACAACTTCAGTCCAACAACTTCATCATCAAAATCTCATATACCAAGAGATAAGAATACATAAAATTGGACACTTATTTATATAGGGGAATAGATAAAGTTTCAGAAACAAGGGTAATTGCAGAGAACCCAACTCAAATTCAACAAATACACCATTGATATCCCATATATGGATAAATACGAACATGCGCAACTGTACTCCATGCAATAGTCAAGAAGAGTGATATGATAGTAGTGGACTAGTGGATAGTAGGGCTAGGGAAAGAGGAAGATCTAAATTAATTAATTAACTTTGGATGCCATCATAAGAAATGACTTGGGCTTACTAAACCTAAGTGAAAAAAATTGCCCCAAACAGAGCTCAATGGAAAAACTGTAGCCGACCCAATTGATTGAGAAATAAGGCTCGGTTCGGTCTGATTTAAAAAAGACGTGCAGATATCATATGTTTCCTATTGAAGGTATTTAGTAGTAGGAGATATAAAGTTTTCAGAAACAGGGTACTTGTAGACCCAACTCAAATTCAACAAATTCATCATCGAAATGCAATTTCCCTCTGCATAAAACCCTACTCAAAATTCAAATATCACACTATCAAGTGCCGTATAGACCGATTTACGAACACATGTATCATACGTAATTCAGAAGGTATATGAGAAATATATAGGGTTTGAGAAACAAAGTAGTTACCCGTTTGGCCTCGGTGATAGCTTGCATAGCTCGGATTGTGACGTTGGAGGCTAGAGAGAGGGTAAACATTCCGCCGAGAAGTACAGCAGCAGCTGAAGCTAACATGCGCAGTGGCTGTGGAAAGCCGCCGCCGCCGCCTCGTCCACCCACCATTGTCAGGGTATAAAGAGTCCAAAGAATCGTTTGGAGAGAGATTGGGAAAGTGGGAAATTTTGAGCGGCGGAGGGAATTCCTATGGATGGTCCATATGGGGCCTGTGCATAGTTTTGAGATAAAATGGGATAAAATTTATTCCCGTGTGAAAACCTTGAGTGCCAGTTGGGTATCACACAAGAAGGGGGACTGAGGTTG
Organism: Vaccinium macrocarpon; assembly: GCA_022606695.1. NCBI lineage: Eukaryota > Viridiplantae > Streptophyta > Magnoliopsida > Ericales > Ericaceae > Vaccinium > Vaccinium macrocarpon. The sequence goes on along the minus strand of CM040171.1, from coordinate 2,887,207 downwards.
TCTGACAGAGTAATTGTGCATCTCAATTGTTGAAAAATATTTTTGACGGTTCAAATTAAAAATAGAGATAGAGGATACGGAGGGAGAAGAAATCTGTGCCGTCCTAAAACGTGGAGAGAGGCGGAAGAAATTTGGACCGTCCAAAATATTTTTAGACGGCCAAGATGCCCAATCGGGCATTACATGACCATACCTGATCGGTACCCAAGTCTTTCTCGAGAATGAGGGAGATTAATTGGAAAGAAGAGATTTACTATTTTTGCAGACTTTGCTTTTGTTTGTCCTCGTTTTTATGGGTGGATGAAATTAGATGGATGATTGAAAATGTGAGAAATTGATTCTGACTTAAAAGTTCTAAAGTGGAAGCCTGGGTTGAGCCCCGCGAGGGGCGTGGTTGAACTCTCTAAAGCTACTAACCCCTCTTCCCGCTAATGTATATCGTTTGACAAAAAAAAAAAAACTTAAAAGTTCCTTTTATTTTCAATGTTTTTTTTTTCATTAACCTATAAAAAAAAGTCCCACTTAATACCCAAATTTGGGGGTTGGGGGAGTAATTGTGTCCCATTTATTTCGTATGTTGATTTGCCGTTTGGAATGTGGGCATCTTATTATTGGGAAAAAAAATTGTAGTGAAATCATCTTAAGTTGATATATGAAATGATTTGGTACTGGAAATTTTTGCTGTTTCTCTCATTTACTTTCTTTCGTTTTCTTTTTAATGGAATTGACCTGGTTGTGTTTATACTTTCTCTTGCAGCAACTTCCCAAGTGGTGGGTATGGATGCATTATGTGACTCCTCTTGGACCCTAATATGGATGCTAATTTCACAATATGGAGATTTACATAATGAGATTATAATATTCGGTGAACCTAAACTGTATCGGCCATTTTAAGTGATTATTTTAAAGGAAGGATCGTACCTCTTTGCAGGCAACCTTTTATGAAAAGTTATGTCTCTAGTAGACCTAATTAAGTATGAAAGGCACTTTCACCATTTTTTGGAAAGGGAAAAAAGAATTTAATTATTAATATGAAAGCAACACCTATATTTTACCCATTCCAAATAAACATGTCTTTCAAATAAACACGTCACAATTTAATGGGTATTATAACTATTTCAATGTGAAAAGATGTTGCAACATTTTTAAAAAACGTCTCCCAAAACCCATTTCTTATCTCAAAAATCTCTCACTGGGGATGTTGGCCAAGGGTTCCCCTTTGGCAAGCAAGTTCATGAATGTCCTTGACGATATCAAACACTGTGCGCGTTTGGTTGAGCGCGTTCTCTGACATTTTCTTGAGCTCCTCTGCTTTGGTGGTAAACCATTCGGCCACAAGCTTGGCAGTTTTCTCCGGACTCCGGCTGAAGACCCCTACCCCGTTGTCGACTACGTAGGGAACGTTTCCCTCTTCCTGGAAATGCCAAAGGAAGAGGAAAATAATCATAATGAGTTTTATCATATCATCAGCATGCATAGACACATTTTTTGATAACTCAGGTATGTGGGCCAACTTATACACACACATGCATTTACAGCTCAACCACGTTTGGTGGTTGTTCAGCATCGAAAACCAGAAAAACCGTTTTCCAAAACACAAAACAACCTGCCATTTCCAAAATGTTGTGGAAAATCGATGCTAGCAAACGAGTATCGTATTGTTGAAACATACTTTCGTTACAGTGCAGTCACAAGCGCCCATCCATTTTTCCACCTGGGTCTCAAACCCTCTAACCTGCAATGCAACAAAACAGTTAATAATACTGTAGCGGCCGGATCAATGAGGGCCACCAGGGTCACTCTCTCAAAAGAACAAAGAAATTGAAAAGGTTCAAGTACCTCAGAATCGGCTAGACTGAATGCAGTTCGATCCACTTCAATGGTGCCGAACGTGTGGTATCCTCGGCGAGGAGCACGTGTGCGTGGTTTTGGACGAATAAGGATTTGAATGATCTTTGCCGAGCGTGAGGTGCCCAGGGTGAGGTACCCTCTTCTCTTCTCTCGGCATACCCTCGGGACCTCCGGCGATCGTCGTGCCGAGCGTCCCAGGGTCGGGTCAGTTGCATGCCGAGCCGATTGACCACCGGCAAGTGGGGGCTCGGAACGCCTCTTGGTTCGGAGGAAGCGTGCCAGGTACGCCACACGTTTCCCAAGGAAGCATTAATCGCGGCGCCACCTACATCTGCGCCGCTGCAAACCGCGTGGGTTGCGGGGAATGTCTCGAGGTGATTTGACTACTCGAGCCCACGTGCCATGACGTCGGCCGAGATATGGCGTCCGTGGCAGGGACAGAGGTCACTTCACCTGTCATTCCGAGCGCGAATGACAGGCGCGTGGGAAAGGTCGAGCCCGTGAAACGCACGCTCCCTCTGCCTATAAATACTCACTCACAACTACCACAAAAGGGATCTCACTCTCTCCTCATTTACTACCCTCATAACTTCAGTCTTTTCTTGAAATTTTGTGCACATCTCCTCCCTCCGGTGACTGACTTTATCATCGGAGTGCCTTCCCGGACCACCACCGTCCGGGCTAGGCACTAACGAGGTTGTCTACTTGTGCAGGACCTCCCTAGGCGTGCAGCATCTCTCCCACCGCAGCTCGCTCAACTGCCCGAAGGCTCAGAAGAGTCAATCAGGCAAAGACAACCCCACAAATACTTACTGCAAAAAAAATGGCGATCAAATTGATAAATATTAAGGTCTGTAATGACAGTGAAAAAAATTACTTTCTTCTGCAGACCTTGCCGTGTTAGAACCTTTAGAGAAATGTGTTGCATAAAAGGATGAACACTGATTATTAGTGTATCCGGATTGTATTCCGTCAGACCCGACTCCACCTCCCTTCAACCAACCAATGGCCCGGCCGGTACAAATTAATTAGAGAATCCCATCACATTAAACTAGTAGTATTTAACTACAAAATCACTTGTTTTTGAAAAATTCTAAGTACTCAAAATATTACCCAGAAAGTGAAATCAGTGGCTCAAAAATCACTTGGGAAAAATTCTAATTACATAGAAAAGTTCTTTTTTTTTTTTTACCTGGGAACCACCCTGGTCACATTGGACCCACCCATGCAATGTAATTCTATGGGAGAACTAAAACAGCAATCCAATTTGTTTGTACTCGGCTACTCGGTAGCATTTGATATAATGAACTTCTATCTCTTTGGCTAAAAAAAAAAAACACAGCAATCCAATTCTATAGCCCGCCACTTAAAACTTGAGTGTCTCCAAGGGAAATTGAATTAATCCTACCATGTTTAGGATGGGTCCATCATTACCACCGGGACAACCCACGGGTGGGTAACTTGAAATTAATTTTTAGAAATTTGAAATGTTTAGAGAATCAAGATACTAAAAGGGTTAATGGGAAGGAAGAGAATATACTTGGCATAGTTGGCAGCCAGAGCGGCAAGAATGAAAGTGTGGACCCATCGAAGAGAGGTAACATCATACAAAACCTTTTTAAGCTGTCCATGTTTAAGCAGGAAATTGTTTGCCCCCTCCAGATCATTCCATGGCCAGCCGAGGCATTCCTTCCAAACATCCTTCAGAAAAACCTTCAGATCACAAGACTAGATCCTGTGAGAAGCAATAGCAAAACGGAACACAGCATTCCTATTTGGAGCATAAAAAATGTGGGGAAGGTCGGCGCGTGGACTGATTTGACTAAAGTCTACCGTTGACTGTCCAATCAAAGTTTGTCACATGAAAAATAAGTCCACAAAAAACATGACGGATCGAGAACAAAATCAACGTGCTTAATAAACTAACACCGCAAACAGGTATCCCTCGTAAAAGAGTAAAATTAAGGCACATTGACCCAAGTATAGGGTACCCTTGGAGAAGGGGGCCTCATATTATGAGGAATTTATCTGTCGTGACCCTTCCCTCAAGGGAATTAATGCGATAGGAAGTTACAAATACCAAAGCTCAAGCTCGCTACAAAAACTGAACATAAGGCAGGATCAGAAATGTCTTTTGAGGCTTGAATAAGGCATTGGCGCAACCCAAAGGGTCGCGACCATGTCTAATATTTAACGGGAACAGGGGCTAATATTTAACGAGAACAGGGGGATATTAGTAGCTTGACGAGTTAAGAATAAAAGCGATCACCTCTATGGAATGGCACGCACCGACCATGTCGCAAGGGTTATCCTTATCCTAGTGATAGGTGAGGTCACTCGCGTGATCTTGGTATACGGAGAGAGCACGTGTCCTCATATTATAAGGGGAATATCTGCTGGCCAATGATTGTTTGTAGATCCCTATAAATATGAGACATTCCTTCACAAATTCCAAGAGATTGATTCATCCTCAAGGCATGAAAATTCCAGAGAGAGTGGCCTTTTAGTGCTAGAGTCAAGAACACCATTCTTGTGAGTATTCACAGACCCATTTTCTCCTAGAGTTTACACACTGAGATATGAATCTAGGAGTGGACTAAATACTGCTCCTGCCTTCTAAGTTCTCTTTCCTTGTACTTGGCCTTCTCTTTAACCCCTCCATAGATCTTCCCTTTCTCTTGACTATTGTTTGCCTCTCCACGTTGACTTCATTGACTAACCAAGAACTTATCCTACAAAAACATCCGAGAGGGTTCTTTGCATTGAATCTTGGGGTAAAATGTGATCTACCTATCATTGAGGACTAAATACATCTCCAATAAGTTTCTACAACTTTTATTCAATGACTTGATGACCGAAAAGGCGAAAAGTAAAAAATCATGACCGAATCCAATTTTTTAAAAGAAATATCCAACTTTTGGAGCAAAAATTAAAAGTTGGATGTTTCTTTCTTTGATAAATAGACTTTTGGTCATAATTTTTTAATTTTTCGATTTATCTTGTCAAGACGGACCAATAATTCACAAAAGTTTGACGCAAAATTAACAATTGCTATGAGTTTTAGGGGTTTTAGCCTAAATAATACTTCTAGATCATTTTCTTGTCTTTATTCATTTTTTTTTATAAAATGTTAGTTTTGTATCAATTATTTTTGAATAATTTGTTTGTCTTGAAAATAAGAATCTAAAAGGAAAATGGTTTACCAAAATCTTAAAAAAGTTCAATAAAGAAAATAATTCAAAACAAACTGTCTGTTTTAGACTCTTTTTATTTATTTTAATTTTTAAGTTCGGTTCATATTTATCATTTTTCAGATACAAATAATTTATTACTATTTTCCATCCTTTTGGATTTTATATGGCGCAGCTCTATTCAAAAAGTAACAAAAAAGAGTATTAAATGTACAGGACCCCTAATTAACTGTCCCTTAATCAAATGCAAAACTTGTTCACTAACACATGAACATGGTTTATTGATTTACCAGATTGGGTGATTTGATACAATAAAATGTGGTTCACTGGTTTAGCACTTTGGCACTTTGGCGATTCAACAAAGTAAATATGGTGCATTAATCTACCATATGCTTCATGGTTAATCTACCATTTTTTTTTGGTGCGTTAATCTGCCATTTTTTTGTAGTGCATTATGTCAAATTGTCATGATTATTTATTTTTAATTTTGTTTAAAGATTTTAGGTATGAGAAGATTAGAGAAGAGAGAATTAAAAAAATAGAAAAGAGAGATTTGAGAGAGAGAGAGAGAGAGAGAGAGAGAGAGAAAATTAGGAAAGATTAGGAGAGAGATAAATTAGGAAAGATTAGGAGAGATAAAATAGATTAAGAAAATCAGGAGAGAGAAAGGGTGTTTTGGGGTTTATTTGAATTTCAAGATGGAATCATAAATATTCAAATCTCATAGGATGGAATCATAATGATATTTTTTGTACAGGACCCCTAATTAACTCTCCCAAAAATAAACTACAATAACTAATTGCAAAAAAAATTAAAATTAAAAAACTAATTATATATGGCAACGTTTTTTTTTAAAGTTTGGCAAGGTATATGTTAAAATTGATTGTAATTTCCATATACAATTCATTTCTAAAATTTTGTTGTTATATCCCAACACCATATTTCTAAATTAGAGAATGTTAACAGAACCGTGGCTTTGGATTATGGATTTGTAACTTATGGAGAGAGAAATAGGCGAATTAAATGATGAGGAGCATCAAGAAATGAAGAAAAGAGATTTAAAATTTAATTCTGCAATGTACCATGTTCTACCTTTCCTCGGTTAAGTCTCCACAAATCCATTATGTTCCTCTGCTGAAAATAAGTTTCACGTGAATAATAATGGACCTGGGTATTGGGTATTGGGCCAGGAGGGAGAGGGGTATTATTTTGGGTATTTTGATAAATTGACAAGGGTATTAGAGGGTGTTAAATATGGACACCTCTTGAGCTGTCCATAAATAACACCCCTGCAGGGATGATATTTAGTCCGAGAGATAAATAACACCTATGCATTTTTTGCTACCAAACCATTTCATATGTGTGAGTCCGGGCACAAATAACACCATCCATATATATATATATATATATATATATATATATTTTGTCAATCGATAGAAGAGAGATCAATTACATCACATATGAAGTACAAAGTACCAACTCAGGACACTAAATGAATTGTAAGTCCACGAGACAACTAAGCCCAACAACTTAATCAATACAAGAAATAAACCCGTTACAGGGTAGAAACAAAGAAAGAAACAAGGAAAGGAAGAGCCCCTACACGTAGGCAGGGAGATTCGAACTCCTGACCTCTTATTGAGATGCAAGAGCCCTGGCCAACTAAGCTAGCCTCGTTGGTTACACCCTCCATATTTATGCCCCCTTAACGCCCCATCCAAATGAGCCATTTAAGTTTCAATAGTACCTGAAGCGTCAGTGATCGCTTACTGTCAATCATCCGTGCCCATTCTTAACTGGTCATGGATTCACAATCACATCCGTAGCTGGTGATCACCCTTGGAGAGTGCATCCAAACAGTCTAAATGTTTGGACATCTCAAATTTTTTTATTAAAGAGTTAACTCTTAGATAAAAAAATCCCTAACATCGATTGTCGGGATAGATTGCTCAGATGCACTCATTAGGGTGCTCACCAGCCCCCCCGGGTCCCTATTCTCATGGTCTCTAAGTATGTTAGTACCTCTCAAGATAAGTATGTTAGTACCTCTCAAGAGCTCCATTAAATTCTCCACGATTAGATTCTACATTTTAGCTTCAAATTTTGCTTTCGTATAGCTTCTGTAGCTTTTTGGATAAGATTTCAGATTTTAAGTTTTATAAAAACTGATTTCCAACATTTTGCAGTAAGCAGTACCAGCTTTGGAATTCTTCCTTGTTCGGATGCATTTTCATTTTCGGAAGAGTTTCTGACTTGATTGATGACATTGGGCAGCAGGTGGGCCACTGTCCATTTCCATCACATTTACTTAAACTACTATGGTAACAACCTCTTCACATATGGTGCACAAATCAGCACACAGGACCCACCTACGGGCCCTGTAGATGTAATCCGCACCGTTCATTAAACACTCCAAACTGATTTTGGAAAACTGGAATCTCAAAATCTACAAAAATAATTTCTCATTAACACACACTTAATCATGTCCAAAGGTGCATTTTCAGAAATGGGCAACAAGCATGGGCAATGGACCATTCCATTGCTAACCTAAAGTAATGCATGATTGATCACACAGCCTAATTGATCAACGGGTAATGCATGATTTATATGTTATGGAAAATTCTTAGCCCTATCGGGTAATGCAAATTGATCACACAGCCTAAAAATGCAACGGCTACTTTTTCCCATAACACGCCGTTTGGATGTGGATTCTCGAATTATTATTGAGCACAATTAACTCGGATGTGGATTCTCGAACTATTATCTAGAAACTGATACGGAATTAATCAGAGAGAAAACAAGATCCATAATTTATCAAAAAGAAAAAGGGATAGAGGATGGATCTAGAACCTGAATTTATAATTTTATTCTTTGGGCTCTCATCTCTGTAAATTCTAAACGAAAACGGAGAAAATCAGGAAAACACTAGCGGTGAATAGGCCAAAGTCGAAGATCAGGCAAACGCCTAAGGAACACTCAAAATCTCCAAACCATCAATCCTCAAATTTTCATAAGTGAATTTTTATTGTTTTATGTGATTGTAGACTTTAGTGGTCCACTATCCCACTATACATTATTAATAGTGCAAACTCATGTGGGAGGCATTTATGGTGCTTATAACCAAGCTGTGAATGGTTGTGAAGATCTCATGAAGCAAAACCAACACCTTCAAAGTGTTATCGAGAAGTTCTCAACTCAAGAAAAACTTGACTATCGAACTCACTTGCATGCAACAGTTGTTTGCGCAAGACACCTTATGTGTCGAGGTCAAGCTTTTCATACGTGCTCATGATGAATCCGAAGATTTGGATTACAAAGGGAATTTTCTTGTGCTTTTGCAGTTCTTGGCGAACCGTTCTATAGGGACTGACCACGTACCGACCGGCGTCAGGGACCCCGTTATGAGTCCCAAATGATCAATCTGAACCGTAATTTTTTAATGAAATGAGGTGATTTTGGATCAAGCTCATGCAGCCATCCGATTGCCTTGACTCCCGCGTGGGCCCACTCGGAATTCGATTTTGAGATAGATAAACTATTCCGATTGATCAGGACCCACAACGAGTTCCCCGACCCCATCTGTACACGGTCTGTATATAAGGGGTCTGTACCCCTTGTTTTACCGGTTATTGGAAGATTATAATGAGGCTAAATAATTTTTTGTCATTTTTTGGTGGCATTGTTGATATTACTACATTTTTTTTTCTGTGTACAGTTATGAAATTGGAATGGCTGCAATCCATTTCACTTGACCCACAAGATCCCTTGCTAGCTACTAGACCTACCCCCTCCACTTTTCCTTGTCGCATCAAAAGCTCCATCAGAATTGATCTTCAAAAAACCGTGGACTAGAGGACTCCATCCGATGGGCTCTTCTACTTCGTGTTGTCTCAGTTCACCAGTGGGTTTAGGATTAGCTAATAAGAAATCATAAAACTCATTAATACCTTTGCCCAGAATTTCCTCCTCCCCAATCCATTTCTTATTGAAGATCCAATCATTCCTCGCCTTCCGGTAAAAAGAGTTGGTGTTCTCTTTTTTTCTTTTTGATTTTTGTGGGTGGTTCTGTCTCTCATGATTTAATGTGGTTATATTCATTTTATCTGGTGACAGGGCCGGCCCTAGGCATAAGCCGACAAGGCGGTCGCCTAGGGCCCCCCAGTTTTCGGGCCAATAAAAGAGCCCCCAAATCTAAGATAACAATAAATGTTATTTATGTCTAAAATTTACTAAATGTGTTAATCGGCCACAGTGGTTGGATTGGTGTGGTATTTCTTTGTTGATGCAAGTTTGAATCCAGCTTACAGTAGTTTTTGTGCGCTCTTTTTTTTTCAAGTTTTACACACAAAAAAAGGCTTCAAGTTGACAGCCCAAAACTTTAACTTGCGACCTAATGGAGCATCTTCATTGTTTTAACCAACAATCCGCTGAACCATAAGGCACTTTTATGCTTTATGTGGAATAACTAATATAGGAGTATGTAGAAACAAATAAGAGGCCTCATTATCAAATTATGCCTAGGGCTCCAAAAATCTCAGGGCCGGACCTGTCTGGTGAAAAGGCAAATAATGGTCACGATTCTTCCGTATCGAATCCTAGGTCGACAAGTAATTAAGCATATGCTTGCATTCATGGAATTCGCTAGCTACAATTTGCGATGTCCGTACATGCTATCCGAACATAATTTGATCAGAATTCAAAAAGACATTTTACATTAAGTCAAATAATGTGCGTGCGTGAGCGTGCGAAAAGTATTGCAGAAAAACATATTAAACTACCAAAATTCTCAATAGCAAGGATTGACAGTGGAAACTTAAAAAGAGAATAACTCGGGATATTTTAATAGCAATAACCGCCACCTAACAAATCAATAAAACGTAGGCAAAGACTAAACTTTTCTCCTCCTAGAAGAGCATTCCTACTCTGTTTAATGTTCCCTTTTCCCGGAGCCGGCTTAGAGGCCAAGCTAAGAAAGTGACTGCTTTCGGCTCCCAAATTTTATTTAAAAAAATTAGGCCCCCAATATGTTAAAAATTAAAACCTATATATAATTTTAAAAAATTTCAAAGATTAAAGATTTAGCGCATACTAATTTCGCATTGGAGAATATATCAAGGGCCCCAAATAGGAAGTTCGCTTTTGGTCACCAAAAATCTTGGGCTAGCACTGCCTTTTCCTTGCCGCCGCATTTTTTGGTGGGGAAAAAAGTGTTTCTTGAAACAACATTCCTTGATTGAAGCAAAATTGTTCCAAAACACTTTTAAATATGAGCTAGCTAGGCAGGGGAAGCAAAGAGTGGGAGAGGATGTGAATCTTTCACCCTTTTGAATTATTGCTGGAAAAGGATTCCAAATTGAGGAGGCAGATATAGAGCTGGGAATGAATATGAATGATATCATTGGAAGGAATTGATTCTTGTATATATGGAGATCAAATTCTCTTTGTTTTTCTGGATTTGCACCTGAACCATATGAGCCTGGCTAGCTACTCGGGAAGGCGAAATGTGCGTGCAAGTTACATGGAATCAATAGTACATAATCGCATGACGCGCGCATCCACGTGTGCATCCTTATCATCTAAATTTAGGGTGTGCATCCTTATCATCTAAATTTAGGCTTTGATTTCAAACTCAGAGTGTGGTTCGTTTGCCAACCCTATCATTTGATCTGATTATTCTGGGTTATGGGTTCATGCAACGAGATATAAATTTCTTGCCTAATTTGCTTACGATAATTTCAACATTAAAAAAAAAAAAAGTTTATTCTATTGTCAGCCCCACCGCAAACAAAAAGACAAAAAAAAAAATTACACACTTCAGTGTACACTTTCATACCTTGTAATACACTTTTTACATATTTTAATATACTTTTTAAATCTTAACGACAGTCCTGTGGGCTGATTTTAGAATTTTCTTAAAAAAAAGTTAAAGAAAAACCAAATGTGAATATGTAAAAGATGTTGTCATGTCATCTATAGTGAAGATGGGAGATGAAAAATTCCATTGGAAGAACTTCAGAGTAAATACCCACCTTCCCCTCATACGACCTAAATGCAAATGGATAGATAGGGAAAGAGAGAATAAAATTTTCAAACCTTTTCCCTTCAAATAATGCATAGGGGAATCATAGAAAGAGGGACATTATTGGATTTTGCATGGGAAAATATGTGGCTTCTATGCATGTACTGATCGCCAATCTAAAACTTTAGAATCCCTATCCCCACAATACCATTTTGGGATTATTACCTCTACGTCTAGAAAAGAGATGTCTAATTACCAGTAACGTAAGACATTTTTTTTAATTACTACTAAGGTAAGTCTCTTTTTTTTAGAGTTTTGGTTTAGGGTGCACTTTCCTATTATAGGAATTTAGTGGTTTAGGCACTTTCATAGAGTACAATAAGATTTAGACACTTTCATGGGATACCCTGGTAGAATACCCTAGAATTTTAGGCACTTTCATAGGATACCCTAGTCGTAGGGTACCCTAATCGTAGGGTACCCTAGGATTTTAGGCACTTTCATAGGGTAACCGATAGGATTTTAGGCACTTTCATAGGGTACCCTATAGGAGTTTAGGCACTTTCATAAGGTACCCTAGTCGTAGGGTACCCTAGTCATAAGGTACCCTAGTCATAGGGTACCTTAGAATTTATGTTTAGAGTACACTTTCCTATTATAGGGTTTAGTGGTTTAGGCACTTTCATAGGGTACCTTAGGATTTTAGGCACTTTCATAAGATACCTTATGATTTAGGCATTTTTATATGAGTTAGAGAGTTGATGGAAATTTTTCAGAGTTGAGCTTGACCTGATGGTAATTATGAGATTCAAGGGTGACCTAATGGTAAACGTCCCTACCATTTTCCCTAAGGAAAACCAGAGTAAAAGTATATAAGAAATGCTGTTGTGATTGCTGTACTAAATTATTCCTTAAGCTATCTTAAGACAACAATAGCTCATAAAAACTTGGACAAGGAAAATCTAGTGGGACCCATCATAAGGCCCTTACAAAGTGTGTGTATATATATATATACCATCCCAACCCGAACAACAATAATATCACCAATTATTCCTTAAGCTATTTTTCCTCTCTGCTACGGCTAAGCAGTTCTAGCAATTATTATTTCAACTCATTTCTTCATCTTCTCTTCAGGTAAGCCTCGCCCTTTTTTTTTTCTCTAAAATTTAAAGTGTCCAAATCAACTTAGCGCACTTGGTGCTTCGTTTGTGCATTTCAGATCGTTTCCAAGGTTTTGAAGACGCTAAATTTAACTTTGCAATTTCCGGCCATTTTTCCTGCCCTTTGTTCTTGATCGAAACGCATTTTCAAATCTTAACAAGTCATAAGTTAGTCTATGAAGATCGGTGCACTTAGATTTGAAGGATACCTAAGCTGTTTTATCGTTGTATTCTGTTTCTTTTGTCTGTGTAGTTGACGTCTTGTTAACTGCATTTCTCTTTCGGTCTCAAGTGGCAAATGATCTTCATGGATTGGGGTCTCAACCTAGTTGGGATGCCCTTCTCGTTTTGATGTTTTGCTCTTGCCCCATTTAATCATTGTATCAACAATATATGATTAAAATTTTTTTTTTGCTGTTAAAAAAAAAAAGTCTATGTATTGATGCATAAACTGTTTATTCAGGCATAAACAAATGAGCATAGGAGGAGGAGATTGGATGTGCAGTGCATGCCAACACATGAATTTCAAGAAGAGGGATTCATGCCAAAAATGCAGCTGCCCAAAGTTCTGCGGTGGGGCCGACGTGTCCTCGTACGGGATAAACAGGACGGAAATCTTGGCCGGGGACTGGTACTGTAATGCCATGAATTGTGGGGCTCACAACTATGCAAGCAGGACCAGCTGCTACAGGTGTGGTGCATATGGCGGAGGCATGGCTGCCGGAGGTGGTGGTTATGTATGCGATGGAAGCAGCGTCCCCGGATGGAAATCCGGTGATTGGATTTGCAAAAGGTTAGTTCACATGACTTCCGCAAATGAATGTCAACTTGTATGCATAAATTGTTGTAGCTAGAATAGTAGGGTCTTAAATCGACAGTTGCTGAGATAAGCAAGACAGATTCTATCATAACTCATTCCCGCCAAGCTACGATGCACAGACATGGAAACCGACACGGATATGGACACAGACACGGACACGGGGACAACACAATTCTAAAAAAATGGGGACACGGACACGACGGGGGACACACCACGTGTATACACAAATCCTCTAGTCCGGACCTCCCGAAAATTAGAAAATGTGTATTTTTTTGTTTTGCGAATTGTTTTTGGAAAATCCGAGCCGTATACAGTTTTTGCGAAAAACTGCTTGGATCAAGCCCTTCCCAATATTTTTTTTTTGAAGATTACCCTTGAAAACACCTTATGAACACATTAGACAGTTCGGATCATCAAAAAAATGCTTGGATTATGGAGGTCCAGAAGTCCGAATCCCGTTTTAGAAGCTTTACACACACACACACACACACACACACATTATATATATATATATATATATATATATATATATATATATATATATATATATATATTTTAAAACATTTAGGGGACAAATTGAAATTTTTGAAAACTTTTAGGGGTAAAATTAATTTTTTTTTAAACTTTCAGGGATAAAATTGAAAATTTTTAAAACTTTCAGGGGTAAAAATTTTCAATTTGACCCCTAAAAGTTTTTAAATATTTTAATTTGACCCCCGCAGTGTCCACGTGTCCCCAGCCATGTCCCCATCCAAAAAAGCACTACAACCCTGTCCCATGCCACGTGGCATGTTGGGACACGTGTCCCGCCGTGTCCCCGTGTCGGGACACTGTGATACGGGGGGAGGTGTCGAAGCTTCATAGCCGCCAAGAAAACAAGTCCATACTTATGATCATGAGGAGTCAAGTGATCGTGAATTCATGGACAAAAAATTAAGAGCTTTAGAGCAGCTGAATCAATCATATCATGTGAATAGGTCATGAACTGAGTACTGAAGCACGAGTACACACACAAGTCATCGATTTTGCAAAACAATTCCATCCCAAATTATATATGATCTACAATATGGTCCGGAGCCAAAATATGGATACATGTCAACAGATATGTACGCTATGTACTTGTCGATATCAAAATCATTTTGCAATTCCGTCCCCAATTATATATGATCATGCAACAATATGGCCCGGGGACCAAAATATGGATACATGGTCAGCTAATAGCCTGATACGCTACGTACCAGTCAATATTAAGATCACAATGAGATGTTCTAACCTGGATTTTCATGCAATATTGTATTTTTCTTTTTTTGTGTCTAATTTGAGTGCATTTTGGATGTGGTCAGATATGGATGCGGTGGGCACAACTATGCTTGTAGGGTGGAATGTTTCAAATGCAACACTCCCAGGAATTAATTCTGGTGATTATGCAAACTCCTTCCTCGTTTCGGTTTCTTTTTATCTCAGTTCTTGAACACTTTGAAAACTCAAGAATTCTTTTTTCTCCATTCAGGGGGTGCATTTTAAGGAATGTGGATCAAGAAAGCCTAATACCGGCAGTGGCGGCATCCCGAGTTCAGTTCAGTTCAAAACTTCCCATTTTTTTTTCCTTTTTCTTTCTCCCCAATTCCATGATTTACTTAATAAGCTTTGAATGGACGACGATGAAACCCCGGCAATTTTACAATAAAATCTTCTCTTTTCCCCCAAAAGTGTTGGAACATGTACAGCTCACTATTAGTTTTCAAGTGCCCAAGGGCCAGTCTAATCTCGCCGGCCCCTCTTACAACACTTCTCACACGTTTGCGTGAGGTGAGGTGGCTCCATGTATCCACTTTCTGCAATTACGGCTCTTAATCAAATACTGCAACTAAAATTTACGGAGCAATGTAAAAACTAGTTAAACCATTTTTACGCGAATGGGAACCACTCCTTTGTCTTAACGAATCGAATTTGATCATTATATTGCATTCAAATATACATAACAAAGGACCAGGACTGGAGCAATTTATTGAAACAATGCAATTGAACAGTGCCAGAACCTTGAAAGAATTGGATATGAGATTCAAAAGGATCTCTTAAAATAGTACATTATTCGAAAGGCATTGTTTGGGGGCAATAAAAACTCGATTCCGTTGAGAATCAAATCCCAAAGAAAAAAAAAACACAAATAATTTTGCAGATGAGAACTAGATGCCCTGCTTTATGAGCACATTCTGCGTAGGCAATGCCAAGTTTTGAAAGTGAGTCAAATCCCACATCGTCGATCCCTTTTGGCCTGTCTAAAAAGTTGACCTTTTGATCAAACGCAAGTTGTTTTAATACTGACTTTCGTCGAGAGAAAAAAGTAGGTTGATTCATATCCCCGAAGTGATTTCGATTTCCATTCTTCGGTTTGGCCAATACCTTTCGGGATTTCCTGCCTTAGTCGACATTTGGTTGGAGTAAGAAAAAAAATTGTGACTTTTTTCCTTGTTTGGACAATCTTTCAGTTCTCTTAGGGATGTCAACACTCTAACAACCTAACCAAAATGGTTATTCAACGCCCAAAATGTCATTCTCAGCTACAAAGACACATATACAAATGACAGAAAACGATCGGAGCCGTAGGTTTCTAGATCACCAATAATATATGGTACACCTTGGATCAATCAAAATACAGTTTTGATGCGGACTCGATGATTAGCAATGCAAGAAAATTTTAAATTTCTATTAATTTGTTTCCACAAATTTCAAACACACCCTTATATGATGACTCAAAATAAAATTGGCCCAAATTTATCAAACCTTCCATAAAAGGCTCTATTATCTGGGAGTGAAAAATGTTCTCTTGATAGAAGAAATGACAGGCTGCTCCAATTTGGAGGTCCATCGATCTCCAGCCCAGTGCAGAAAAAGTTTCGGGAACTCCATGACTAGTTTTTCTACAAAAACTACCCCTTGTGTCCTCTGACTCCTCTCGCATCAGCTCGTGAAATTTATCTTGTAAAATTTACGAGGTCATAAAATTTATCATTTCAAAGTTACAAGCTCCTCAAATTTATCTCGTGAAATTTACTAGCACATGAAATTTAGCTCCAAAAATTTACGAGCTCAAGAAATTTAGCTCGTGAAATTTCACATGATCAAGAAATTTATCTTGGAAAATTTCATTAGCTTCGAGCTCATGAAATTTGTGAGCTCCTAAAATTAAAATTTAGCTCATGATATTACGACCTCCTAGAATGAAGCTCCTAAAAATTCACGAGCTTAAAAAGTCATGAAATTTAGCCTGTTAACTTTACGAGATCATGAAATTTAGCTCGTGAAATTTACAAATTCATGAAATTTACCTCGTGAAAATTATGAGCTCAAGAAATTAAGCTCATGAAATATATAAATTCATGAAATTTAGCTTGTGAAATTTACAAACTCATGAATTTTAGCTCTTGAAAATTACAAGCTCAAGAAATTAAGCTCGTGAAATACATAAATACCTTGTGAAATTGACGACCTAAAAAAATTTAGCTTGTGAAACTTACAAGCTCATGAACTTTAGCTCGTGAAATTTATGAGCTACTAAAATTTAACAAATGAAATTTACAAATTCATGAAACTTTTTTTTTGACACAAAAATTCATGAAACTTAGCTCGTCAAATTTTTGGAGCTCAGGAAATTTAGCTCGTGAAATTTACTAGCTCAAGAAATTCAGCTCATAAAATTTATGAGCTCCTCAAATTTAACTCTTGAAATTTCACGCGCTCAAGAAACTTAGCTCGTGAAATTTCACCAGCTCCGAGCTCATGGAATTTAGCTCGTGAAATTTACAAGCCCCCCAAATTCAGCTCATGAATTTCACGAGTTGATAAAATTTAGCTCATGAAATTTACATGCTTGTAAAATTTATGAGCTCACAAAATTTATGAGCTTGTGAAATTTACGACCTTGTGAGATTTACCTTGTGAAATTCAGAAGCTCAAGAAATTTAGATCATGAAATTTACGAGCTCATGAAATTCACCGGCTCTTAAAATTTAGCTTGTGCAATATATGAGCTCGTGAAATTAACGAAGTCATGAAATTTACAAGCTCGTGATGCGAGCTCCTCAAATTTAGCTTGTGAAATTTACAAGCTCATAAAGTTTAGCACGTGAAATTTTCGAGCTCAAGAAATTTAACTTATGAAATTTAGCTCATAGCTCATGAAATTTTGCCTATGAAATTTACAAGCTCATGAAATTTAGTTAGTGAAATTTAGAGGGTCATGAAATTTTGCTCGTGAAATTTAGGAGCTCCATGAAATATAGGAGCTCAAGAAATGTAGCGCATGAAATTTCATTCGCTCAAGAAGTTTAGCTCATAAAATTTCACCAGCTTTGAGCTCGTGAAGTTTAGTTCGTAAAATTACAAATTCATGAAATTTACAAGCTCCTAAAACTTAGCTCGTGAAATTTATGAACTCATGAAATTTACATGTAAATAAAAACTAAGTTTATCCTTGGAATAGCAGAATTTATGAACGACTGGTAATTTTTTCCGCGCCCAAATTGCATAAAGATTATTTTGTTGGGCCTACTTTGGGGTTTTGTTGCATGAAGATGTTCATTTTTTTAAAAAAAAATATGTTTTTAAATGCCTCTTTGAAAAATCAACTGAAGCATAGCCGTGTTAGTTTCAACCATGTTCGTTTCTTAGTTTTGTTTTAATTTTAATTTTAATTTTGATGACATTATCATTTTTCTTATTTCTCTCTTTATTTCTCTTCACTCATTATATTTGATGACATTATCAAAACTAAACTAAAATCTCTAACCAAACACAACTTTCATAGTTTTAGTTCCATTTTAATTTTATTTTATAATCATTACACTTATTTCTCTCTCTATCGCTTCAGTTATGACACATTTTTTCAAAACTAAACTAAACTAAAATTACTAAACAAACATCGCCATTCGTGGCCTAACTGAAAGGTCCAGCAAGAACAAGGCCATTCTCCACTCATCAAATTTAATTCAGGCTGTGTTTGGTTAGATAATTTAGTTTAATTTTAATGATGTTAACAGATGTAATAAGTAAAAAGAGATAAAAATAAAAAATAAAAAATAATGATATCATCAAAATTAAAATTAAATAGGGAAACGAACATCGCCCAATCTTTCAATTTTTGGTGTCGTAACTGAAAGGTCCCAAGGCCTCCTGAGTCACCACCAAATTCAACCGTCATCCATGGAAAAATCAGAGCCATGCTCTTCCTCCTCTCTCCTTCAACCACCTCCGCACTCATCTCTCTCTCTAAATCTCTCTCTCACCGAACCCTAAAAAACTCCCTCCCCCGCCTCCTCCTCTCTACCATGTCGATAAACATGACCACCCATGCCTTTGCAGGAAACCACACAAGATCCAAAACCCCCAAAGCGAATTCCCCATTCTCACATAACTCTGCACTCCAAACCCTAAAATCCCTCCTTTCAGAGCAAGCCCACGAGCCACCTTCCCCTGATTTTAAAGTACTTCCCTTTAGAAAGGGCAGGCCCTTGGCCGGTTCGAGCAGCGATTCGCGGCCGAATTGGCATCTGGGTTGGTTGAGTTTGGGTGATTGCAAGAGTGTTTTGGAGAATTCTGAGGTGAATTTGAGTGAAGAGTCGTTTGTCTACTTGGGTTCGAAATCGGAAGAGGATGTTGTTTATTGGGGAATTGATGTTTCTGAGGCTAATAGTTTGGTTAATGAGTTGGGAAGTAGAGGCTTGTGCTTTGTTGAGCTGAGGACTTTGATGGTCGCGACTGATTGGGCTGATGATCGAGCTATGGGTGAGCTAGCTGTTGCTGGTCATGTAAGTGCTGATTGTTTGTCCAATTTGATTTTTTTCATCAGTGGATTGCTCTTTGAGAATAACGAGTAGTTCACTTTTGGCCAACCTTACGTTTGTTGCATTTGGTATCCAAAGTAATCGGAGGCATCAATTACATATTCACTGTTCGTTTTTTAAATTGATTGTGATCTCATTGTGGACCGTGAATTCGAAAATAACCTCACTAAGTTTCTTTATCCCCCTAAATCTCCCCTATTATGGGCATTCTGAGTTGCTTGAGAATGTAGAGGCGGGTCACGATTCGTGATTCGTGGTTTTTGGGCTCTTTAAGTAAAATGCAACTCTTTGCAATTGCAACCAAGAAGCTTTATCTTGGTTGATGTAGAATTTGTTGAACTGTGTTGAATATGTTTATTTAGAGTTAAGAATCGAAGGAGTTCTTATTTTTTCCAGTCAATTTTTTGAGTGGCATTATTAGGGTATCTTGATGTCTGGGGATTGGGTGGAAACATATGCTGGAAGATTCACTGTACATGCAAAATTACTGCTTTTAGTGTGAACTTTCAAAAATAGCACCACATAATACTCTACATACCTTTTTTCTTTCTCTAACCTAATCACGACGGTAAAGATTTTCATATAATTGCATCCTATTATACCTTTCGATATCTCCTCACCTTGCACCTTTTTTTTTTCTTTCCCTCACTTTTGATTCCTTTCCCATGTCATGAAAGTGCAATGGTGCCTTTGTGCTCATCACTTTTTAGGAGAGGAAATTTGTTGAACCTTCTCAATGAAATTGGAATTTCAATGTCGTTTGTTTTGAACCCACTTTTGAGGCTTTTTGAATTTCATTGGTAGACATGGGAGGCTTACGAGTTCATTAGCCTTCAAGTATCACATTCTTCTGTTTGATCTGTTTTTCTTTGCGTGTGTGTTAGCGTGCATGTTTAAAGAGACATATAAGGATGTATTTAAAAAGAAGTCCTTTTGGGAGATGTGGCTGTGTGTATTCATGGAATCTTTTCTTTTCTTTCTCCAAATGTTCTCAAACATGTACATGTACGGAGATTCTATCGCACTTGTATTATGCGACTTGTTGATGGTTTGGGATTTATCAGGCTAGGGCATTGCTAGAATGGCATAACCTATCAGGTTTTTGTGGACGTTGTGGAGCAAAAACAATCCCCAAGGAGGCTGGAAGACGGAAGCAGTGCTCAAACGAGTTATGCAAAAAGAGGATTTACCCTCGCCTTGATCCCGTAGGTGATTCTTATTTTTGCCTTAACTTCACTTTGACATCATTCCATAATGAATGCAATTGATGTCGTAGCTATCTTATAATCCAAGTACGCGTGCAACAGGTGGTTATTATGTTAGTTATTGACAGAGAGAATGACCGTGCACTTTTAAGTAGACAATCTAGATTTGTGCCACGCATGTGGAGCTGCCTTGCTGGTTTTATAGAGGTAAATTTCCCATCACTGATTTTTCTGGTCTTTTGCTTATGTTTGTGACACCACTGTTCGAAGAAAGATACGTAGCCTCATTACACTCTGTTTTTAGGTAATGTTCTTAGCTCTGATACATGGATCCTGCATTTTGGTTGAAGCACCTGTGTTGATGTGTCCAACACCCGTTTCCATATTGGATACTCAGATCCTCTAATTGTTATGATATCCACCCAAAAATAATATCAATTTGCTAGAAAAGCGATATTTCTAGACTTTCACATAGATAGGAAATAACACAAACATATTTTTCTCAACCCTTCTTGTTTAAATACATTACAAAATATAATTTACGATACATAATCTGATAAAATTATGCAATATATACTACGAAAAAGTGTTCACAACGTGTCCCCGTACACATACCTAATTTGGGGACACATATCCCTGTCACGCCCCAAACCGGTAGGTCAATGGCGCCGTCCCTAGAAATGTGATGTGGCAGCACCTAATAACCCGTAAAATAACTTAACCAATAATTATGACAGAAACCAACCCAAAAACACTCTTATTAAAACTACGAAGTAAAACACACAATTAGGTACAAGCATCTCAAAAGTTAGAGTTTTACACCCAAAGCCACAACCCACATCATATGTACAATATAGTACAAAACCCCTCTCACAAAGTGTACATTACAGTACAATGAGCTCTGCTCACAAAAGATGCCAAAAAGACACACCACGACAGCAGCTGTACAGTGGACCACTTCTAATCTCACACACCTGAAAGAGAGTCGCATTGAATGCGTGAGCTAACCACATGCTCAGTGAGTACAGTTGAATTATATAGATAAGAACAGCTAAAACAAGTATGGATCAAGTGTAAATCAAACAACACTTTCAGTAAAGTATTTTTCACAAAGACGACCACAAGGTCCATCAACTGATCCCATATAGCCAAGGGTCGTTTACCTCCGACCAAAGTTATCACGGTACCGTTACCCTAAGTATTAGCACAAATAAGTACATTGGCGAAACTAGGGGCCATTCAATATAATTCCCAATGGTAGGGACACTCCTGCATTAGCGTAGAAGCAGGGCAAACACTCCTACATTGGCCCAAGAGCGGGGCCTACACTCCTACATTAGCCCAGGAGCAGGGCCAGCAAGGCTATCGTAACATGAATCTCAAAACACATTTCGTAAAATATTCTCGATACATATTATCTCCAACAATTCAAACCACAATTCATAAAAAGAGATCATTTTTAATAATTAAAAGCAGAACATTTTAGTTCCAATCCATATAAATCATCTGTACTCACCTTTTGAAACAACCGGATTAACCGGGACCTCAACTGAACTTCTAGGGTGCGGATGAACTGGGTGTAGACCTCTCTGGACCTTGCACAAATCACAGGGCGATGCAAATGATTAACTGAAATATATGTCATCACTTTGAATGCATGAAAAATGCAATTATGATTAACATGCATTCATAATTTTGTCCCTGACCAACCGCTGAAATGAACCCATGAGCTAATGCATCTTCAATTTTAATGTCTAATAGAAATATACCCATTTAGGCTACCGCATATAATTTTCCAGTTAGCTGAGTACCAAGAATTTAAACTCCAAATGAAGAATTCAGCAACTATAAATAAGGAATTAACCTAGGACTATCCGGTTCTCGGCAATTATAGAATTGTTTCAGCACCTATATCAAATAAATAAAATATAAACTGATTACTCACCAACTTATTGTAGTCTTGATTAACATTTATGAAAAACTAACAAAATCTCTCAAACTTGTTAGCCGCTATGCAATAAGAAATGAACCAATGCAGTTTTTTTTTTTTTTTTTTCTCTAATAAAGGATGAGAATGTGCACATAAATCAAAATGATTCTTGGGTCTACCCTCTCTGATGCCTTTTGGCTTTGATTTGAGGGCATGATTCTGCAACAAATGCAACGGTATAGGGGGCCATTGTTTCAGTGGTATTCTGTGAGCAGCCACTTTGTGCATTTATTGCCAAAGGTTAGGTCTGTCTCCTATTCATCCCCCGCGCATACCCCCAATTATTGGGGACTAAATGGGTTATGTTTATGTTATGTGTAAGAAAGGATGAGAATAGTTAGTCAGTCATGTAGAGATAGACTTGAGAAAACTCAAGCACCTTGATGTCTCGCCACAACAACTCCACGTGATGTGTGCCTGCTTAGGCAAAATGATATTGAAATGTTTTTTTTTTTTTTTTAAAGCTAACATGGAAAGCATCAAATCTTTCCTGGGCCAATTAACAAGTAGCATTTTTTTTTTTAAGGGCAAACATGAGATACAAAATGTCATGTCATGTGCGATGCATGTGCAAATTAAGATCAGGGTCTCACAATCCCAGTATCCTAAGATTTAAGTTTAAGAAGGTCCAATGCTTGGACCTGCACCCAATACTTGCACCCGAGTCCATGTAACATAGGTTCTTAGTTGAGTACTTGCGGGGCAGTAGTTTGATGCTAACATTTCCGGTCATTCATGGTACTTATTACTCATATATAAGGTTTAAAGTTTATAGAACTAATCATTGTTGCTTAGGTATTGAGTTTGTTTGGTTTTGTCTGTAAGGTTTATACATCTTGCCAGTTTACAATAATGATAGTAGAAGTGTACATAAGCTGAATCGTTTGATTCTTCTTAGCCTGGAGAAAGCTTGGAAGAGGCGGTGAGGAGAGAAACTTGGGAGGAGACGGGCATTGAAGTTGGAGAAGTTATATACCACAGTTCACAGCCATGGCCTGGTATTGTTTTCACTCTGCTTTGTTGTGAGCTGGATTTTGTTTCATATGCTTCATTAAGTGTTCGGTTATTGGATTTTATTAATCCTACTACGGTACAGTTCTAGGTATAGAGGATGTCTAAGGAAGTTGTATCAATGTTTGTTGCAGATTTAATACATGACAAATTGTCAAGAATAAAATAGCTTGCAGAGCTCAGGCTCAACTTGGCTGCAAGTTCTCAGTGGTCACTAGCATTAAACAAGCTTTGTTTCAAGATAAATGGGCTATAAGACGTTTTTGTCCTAGAAGAAAATGACTTCATATCAAGTTTGTGATTTCTTAACAAAAGCCAAAATTTCAATTTGATTTTTGAACTTTTGTGGCAGAAATTCTGCTTATTTGCCCAGCATATCTTCTCTTCTCTTGGACTTTCTGATGGTTTTGAAACTCTAATAATGTTCAGTGGTGTCGAAGGGAAATTATTGTGATTCTTACGGCATTTATTCACTTTTGATTTTTGTGTCCGTGCCCGCTATGTTTCCGTTGATTTAACGTACTTCTGTCTTCATTTGTCCGCAGTTGGGCCCAGTAGCATGCCGTGCCAACTAATGGTGGGATTCTTTGCGTATGCTAAATCTCTTGAACTTAACGTGGATAAGGAAGAGTTGGAAGGTACATTAATAATCTAGAGCAAATTTGTACTCGGTATTTTCTGTGCTTCTCAGTTTCATTCTTTTGCATGTGATGAACTACAATTTTTTGGTGATGCTCTTGTGCATTCTCTGAGGGAAGGAAGTGTAAGGGGATTGTACAACTCCAGTAGCTGAGCCAAATAAGCACCTTAAGAAAGCATTGCGCTGAAATCCTTTAGTATTGAATTCTTTTACCTTGCTGTCTCGGGATATAACCTGATTTCATTTCTGCAGATGCCGAGTGGCACAGTAGAGAAGATGTGAAGAAAGCGTTGACATTGGCCGAGTACAAAAAGGCACAAGTAACAGCAGCCGTTAAGGTAGATCAGATGTGCAAGGGAGTGGAGAAAGGGCACAACTTAGCTACCGACTTCAACATGGAAAGTGGGGAACTTGCTTCGATGTTCGTCCCGGGACCTTTTGCAATTGCTCATCATCTCATCTCTGCTTGGGTTAATCAAGATGATGGGTTAAATGGTATTGCAGCCCAAGTGAAGCAACTTAGTAGCTCTCTGTCAAATTTGTAGTAGTAAATCTTAAAATGTGGCCTTGTATCCTTCTTCATTGTCCACAGGTGTTAGTTTCTGTTTTGATTTTCGAAGGTGTTGTTTCCTCTTTTCTAAATAAGGGCAATGGGTGGCTTTGGTGTACTTTGCTTTCACAAGTAAAATATAGTATCATAATATAAAACAAAAATTAAATAAAAAAGAAAGTTGATCATCAACGGTGAGTAAATTTATAGATGCTTCAACGGTGTTGTAGTTGCTCATCTCAACCAGTATGTCACCTTACATTTGCAGAATTTCTGTGGAGTTTTAATATGTCAAAGGTGGTTCAAAGTTTGACAGAACTATATTCAAGGGTCATGTGTGAGTTGATCCCGAGACTTTAAATGTACATTCATTTGACCAAATAAAAAATGACATTTATAAATTGGTATCAGTCATCTAATAACTAAAAGGCGGCAATTTTGGTTTTTGCATTCCCAAGTCCTTACCGTAGACTTCAAAGGAATTTCCGAAGCACAAAAAAAAAAAAATTACAAATCGTAGTCCCCAAAACAAAGCACAATATAATAAAGGGAGTGGAGTTCATGTTGTGCACCATGTGCATGGCATTGTGAGGTACGGGTATCTGGTTGTCGATTGCAAAAATGCAAGACTTGGATTTCATCCCACCCCAAGTAAGGGTGGATATGTAATAGACATACAAATCTGGTGACAATAAAAGAATTACACAAAAGACCAGACACTTCACTGCAAAATTCAGAAAACTCATAAATTATAGAGGAACAACCCCGTGAACAGTCATAAAACCCCAAAATGATATCCTCTCTCTCTCCCTCTCTCTCTCTCTCTGTGCCTGCAATGTAACTGATGACTGATGATACGATCCCTATCTCTCTAGAATTTCGCTACGCATACTGTCTCTCTCTAAAAAATGGACGACGAATTAAAGAAGCGAAACACCGACTGCGTCTACTTCTTGGCTTCTCCTCTCACCTGCAAGAAGGTCCGTCACATCAACAGCTTCTACAATCTCTCGTGTTTTTCTTTTTCGAGTTGGTTCAAATTCTTTGATTTTTTCAATTAGTACGCTGTTCGTTTCAACAAATATATATGTGGGGTTTTTTTTGTTTTGTACATTGCAATGTATTATAGCGCGTAAGAATGTTTACCTTATTTCAGTTTTCTTGTTTCGCCGTTTGTTTTAGGGTTCTTTTTTGTGATCTTAGATTTGGGATTTGGCAAAAATGCAGCTGTTTCTTATCTTTGTTTTCCGTTTTATCTTATTAATGGGCCTTATATTGTGTCAATCACTAAAAAGGCATTCGACAGATCCATGTACGTGGGAGAAACAAACGCAATCTTTTTTGGTGCCAGTATATATCTGTGTAATAAATCAACAATATTTTGTATCTATAGTTTGGTTTTGAGATTAGTTCTTTAGTTTCCCTACGCGATGTCAGTTTCCTGCAACACATTATTTTGAGATTTGTTCTTTAGAGTTTCTAGCACAACACAAATAATCTATTTAGTGGAATATTGGAATACAATATACCATGAGGCTGCGTCGTCTGTTGAGCACAAATACAAGAATTCTTACCCACTGAGAAAATGATACATGGGTAAACATTTAAAATGCACTCTAGCTATTTTCAACTAGAATAGGAGCAGCGGACTTGAGATGTATAACTCGAAATGCACTGGTCCATACTAATGTATATAATGTGTATGCATGTGTATTATTACTCTTGTTGAATTTGTGAGCTTGTATAATGGTGAGGGGTTGGATGTTTTAGTAATCTTTACCTGTGCAGGGAATTGAATGCGAGTATCGACATAGTGAGATTGCAAGGCTCAACCCAAGAGATTGCTGGTACTGGTTGGCGGGGAGCTGTCTTAATCCTTCTTGTGCTTTCCGACACCCTGTAAGCTCTTATTACCTTTGGATTGCTCGGTTCTTAATAACTGTTTGTATTCTTCAGGATTCATTTAGTAGCCTTTTGGTGCTTTTCTTGGAATAAGATATGTGGAAGAAATTCCCCTATTAGATATGAGTGCAGTCCTTTTGTCTTTGATTTGCAACTTTGTACATGAATTTTAATTTGCTACGGGAATTGGTTCAGGTAGTTCAGATGGTTAGAGCAAAGTACTGAATTATTCCACTTCTAAGCAGGCGACTAAGCCTGGAGAGAGCCTAACTTTTCTAGAAACTTGAATCAAGACAAAGGAAAACTCTCTACAGGCCATAAAACACAATTGAACTATTAGTGTCCTTATCAAATAGTTGATAGGGTCCTTCAAAAGATCTCCTATTGCTCTTCTGCGACAAGCTCCACAAAAGGCATAATGGGAAAACTTCCTGAACTTCATTGTGACGATGTGACCAACCTTAGTAGTTATGACACTGGGTCAGCCCTCAATATTTGATGTAAAAAGTTCGCGGACACTGGCTTAGCCTAACCCACTGGCCCACCATACTTCATAGATTTAGATATCAGCGCATTCTAGCCCAAACTTAATTTTGCAAAGTGGGCTATACAAAAGAAGATGATTGACACTAATGCAAGGCCAATCCAACACGAAACCAAACCAAACTAAGCCTTACAACCAATCGATTGTGGTCTACTACCTGTTGTCAATATGGCCTGAAAGATGTGGTTCGCGCCAACAAAATGTCTCCTTCAAAGCAGCCTCAATATTCCTTCAAAGCAGCCTCAATATTCGGATTCGTTTCCATCCCAACAATGCCCAGGCGAACAAGACATCTTTAATACTGAGCCACACGTTGAAGATGTCCGGTAAAATCTGCATTCGTTGCTGATTGATGATTACTTAAAGCGCCCCCAAAAGCCTCCATGTCTCTCCGGTTTATCTACTTTCTCTTGTTGCCTTGGTTTTTGAGACTGTACTTGTCTACTATTTATTTTGTATACTTTAAATTACTTGTCTGAGTAATGAGACAGTTGCACCAAGGGAATGTCAAAAATAGCTAAAAATTGCATTCACATTAAAACAGGACTTATTCTTGCTCCTTTGTTTTCTTCTTTCCCCTACAGCCTTTAGATGTGCATACCGAGGTGTCATCTGAAGCTGTTCCTCCCCCATGTCAGTCCGCTGCACTTGTGAACAAGTTAAAGGCTCCCTGCTTTTTTTATTTCAATGGTTTTTGCAACAAAGGTGATAGATGCCCTTTTCTACATGGACCAGGTGAAGATGGTACACCCGCTTGGAAACCCTCAAAGACTGCTTCTGCAGTCACTGGTGCACCTCCCTTGGAAAATAAGACATCAACAGTAAGTGATACCGGATCTTCACCAATAAAAACACTTCATAATCCATCTGAAGCTGCCTCTATTAGAGCAGCAGAATTTCAGAGTAATCCTAAACCAGATGTCCACTTATCAGCTCATACCAACATCGAAAATCAAAGTACTTCTCCTGATATGTCAGCATCTGAGTGTGAAGAAGCGCCAGTAGTCAGTTCAGAAATGCTGCTTAATGGGATAGATTTAGCACGAAGCAGATCTCTTGTATGCAATGATCAGAGCTCGGAAGAGGATGCAGTTGATGGTCTTCTAGAGAGAGAGGACTGTTTAGAATCGTCTCCTGGTTTTGATGTTCTTGTGGATGATGATAGGTTACATAACTTGGGCTTTGAAGAGGACCCAGAATACTTACTTTCCATTGATAGAGATGAAACGGGACTAAATGTTCCTTTCTCGGGGTTTGATTATGAAGACCAAGTTGAGGATGATCCTACATATCATGATGCGCTGTTGTATTATGAGCAAGAGAGATATGATTCTTCTGATCAATTTGATCGCGGGGAGAGATTTGATTCCATCAGAGAATTTCATGGGCGCTCCAGGGAGAGAATGTTGGAGCCAATTTTGCCCCGGAAGAGGAAATCATTTCCTTCAAATTTGGGAGCTGATGACCAAAGAGGTGGGGATCTCCGAAACCATCTTAAGAAACGTCGTAGGGTTATTGAAGGTCGACGGTTGACACATTTCTCTAAAAGGAAAAACACTTCTTTTCTGGTTGAGAGAATGCAGGAAAGGCCTCGAAAATTTGGGGCTCCTTGGCTGTTTGGGAGATTGAATTCCGAAGTGCATAGTGACAGAGTTGGATCATTTAGCAAGTATGGGAATTTGTTGCGTCCAAACAGGCCCAGACAGCAATACGTGGAAAAAAGGCAGCCTAGACAGAATTTCCTTTCATCTGAAGTCTGTAGGAAACCGGTTTCAAGGAAGAGGAGATCAACTGAGGAGAAGTCTAATGTGTTTTCTGGGCCAAAAACTCTGGATCAAATCAGGGAAGAGAAGAGACGAGCCAAAGAGAAAGGGAATTCTTCTGGCAGGCCTGGGAATTCAAGCAGAATTATATCAGAAGAGTTTCAGGGTCCTAAACCCCTTAGTGAAATCCTCAAGGAGAGAAAGAATCTGGGTTCTGCAATTGAGGCCAGCAATTACAGCAGCTAAACTACTTGACCATTTGGAATCCTTTCTGAAAGTCCAAAATGGGAACGGCTTTATGAAAATGATTACTGATAATGAGTATTTGCTGCTTTCAGAGAAGCTGACCAGCTATATGAGCGTTTTCGAATTTTGAGATTTCGTTGTAACATCAAGAAATATCAATGAGTTAGCATTAAATAGTGCGGGATAATTGTTGTTTCCTGATGTATAGCTAGATTTGTTAGGGACACGAATACCTTTTTCTCTGTTGTGATCATGTTCTTGAGCTTGGTTTGCAGTATAGATTTTGGTCATTGATACTTGTGTTGTGGTTGGACCATCTGCCTTAGAAATCCATGCATGTCATACCTGCTCAGCACGCGATGCTAACATGTTGGTCTCGAACATTTAGTTGATAATCACGAGGTGGGTGGGGCCGATTTGAGCACCTTGTTCTGATGATCTCTCTATTATTCTTCCCTGTCATTGTTTCTTTTGTTTATTTTCTTGGTGGTTGGATTTTTATCCTCGTCATTTCAGGCAATTTTCTTCACAGGCATGCGCATGATTGTTCTATTTTGGGTTTTTGAGTGAACCTGAAATTGGGGCTTAGCAAAGAGGGATTTAGGGCCCTGTTGTGCACTAGGTGCATCACACAATGTCATGCAAACATCCGGTCATCCATTATGAAAATGCACAACTCAAGTTAAATCCAACTTCATGTGAAAGCTATTGCTTTGTAGACACATAAAAATTCTGGCCTATCACAAATCGCCACATGTTGCTAGGGCACGCAAATTGGCCAATTAAATGTTGCCAAGTGTCACAAGTCAAAGTCAAAATTTACGGACGAGCCAATTAAATGCTACCAAGTGTCCGTAGGTTAAAAGGCCAAGCACGATAACTGGCCAATCAAATAATGCCACGTGTTTTCAAGTCAAAAGTCAAAGATATATGAAAGGATCAATCAGAGGGTGCCACATGTCGAAATGACACAGTAATTTATTTATCAAGTTTGGCCAATTAAATTATGCCACTTGGTGAAATAAATTATAAGTCTTATTATATATAATTATCTTTCCCAAAATAAATAAAAGAAAGATATTTATTACATTTTAATTATTTTCCTTTAAATCAAACAAGGAAATAATTAAAGAGAAAGATATGGAAAGAATTGTAATCTTGCCATAACTCTTCATCTCCCCATCCCTATAAATAGAGGTGCTCTCTCACACATTAAAGGCACATTGAAGCTTCCATCAACAAGCTCCAGAGCTCTGAAGATTCAAGCATCCAAAAGCCCTTCAGAACTCCTTGGAGACATCAAGGCATTGAAGCTTCAACAAAGATCAAGATCAAGCATCCAAAAGCGGCCCGAGTAACGCTTTTAAGTCTTCATCAAGCAAAGAGATGGTTCTTCAAATCAAAGCCCAAAAAGCTTCAAGAATATTCAAGTCTCTATCCAACACACAAGCTCCAGAGCTCTGAAGATCAAGTCTCTAAAGCCCCTTCGAATTCTTCAAATCTACGTCACGCAAGGCGCCTCTTCAGATCAAAGCTTCAAAGCTCAGAAGATCGCTCAAGCCAAATCCACAAGTCAACAATCTCCTTCTACCAAATTGAAGAAGATCTTAAATTCTGATTTGAGACCAAGCTCTAAAGCCTTCAAATCAACATCTACAAATCTGCATCTCCTTCAACCAAATTTAAGAAGATTTCAAAGACCGATTTGAGAAGAAGCTTTACAGCCCTCAAGTCAACGATCATAAATTCGTCATCTTTTTCAACGAAATTGAAGAAGATCAAGTAAATCAACTTGAGAAGAAGCTTCAAAGCCCTTAAGTCAAAATCCGTCAAATTCGCCGTCATCTTCGCAAAGATCAAAGAAGATCTCGCCGTTCAAATCGAGAAAAGGCATCAAGCCCTCGAATTAAACTCTTGAAGAGAAGAATTAGAGGATTATTTTCTTTCATTAGAAATTGTTACAGAGATTGTAAACCCTAATTTCTCAAATCAATAAAATCATCGATTTTGGTAAACATTTTTCCGTCTTTTTCGCAGACTCGAAATTTGTGTGATACATGCTTGGATTGGATTTGATCCGTGCATTTTTTCAACGAATGGCCAGATGTGTCATGCACCTATTGCATAGTAGGGACCCGTGTTGCTAGACCTACATTTGTACCCAAAAATTGTGTAATTATTTCATTCCTTATTCCCTTTGGATAGCCCCCTTCTTTAAACAAGAAATGATAGAGGCACTAACTAATGTACTAAATATATGTGTCATTCTTTTTAGTGGATGAATGCATCTATGAAATGTATTGCATCTTTCATAGTTGTGGTAATGACATTTGTATTTTCAGTGTAATAGTTTGTATGTTATTAGTGTTTTTAGGATTGCTATCTTTTAACTTGTCTTTTATAGAGAGAGAATGGAAAGAAAGCGCTGTCATTATGTACACTTTTTTTATATATAAAAACGAGGTGTCTGGACAAATTTGTGCGCACGACTTATCTCATGAAATCAATCTCACCGTCCATTAGTAGTGGCCACTATGTACACCGTTTTTACTTTTGAGAGGAGGGATAGAGGGTTTGTGTGCATGCATGCGCGCGAGTGTGTGGAGAGGTGGCACGTGATTTTTGTAGTATGAGAACAATGTTATTCCTCAAAATGCATGTATTTTTTTATTAAGCATATTGATAAGTAATTAATCAGTGAAAAATTGTAATTTTGCGTATTAAGATGTTGATGAATGATTAGCATATGAAAATGTATATCATTGTATGAGAAATAATTAATTACTAATTGAGATTTTTATTCAAAAATTACACATCATTTTATAATAAACTATCTTTGTGGGATAAAGAGAGGGAGAATTTTAACTTGGGTGCCACCTCGAGCCAAAATCTTGGCTCCGTCCCTGTTGGATAGAGTGCCAGCCTTGTACATTATAGTATAAATCTTCAATTATTGGAGAGTATGTTTTCAAAGAGGGGTGACCGTTCCAAACGACTTGGCTAATAGCCGAAGAATCAGTCAAAATCCGAAGTGTTTACAAGGGCTCGATGAAGACAATTCAAGTCAGTCCAATTGCGTGGATATAAAATGAATTGGCAGTGTATTTGTTTGATGCCTTCTTCATTTGTAGTACTATTTCTTGAAAGAAAAAAAAAATCTCTAATGGCTGCCATATTTTATTATTATAGGTGAAAAATTAATAACTTAAAATAGTGATGTCATCGTAGGTTGTAGCTAAAATAAAGTCAACGGTTATTCGAAAATATTATCCCTTTCAAATAAAATACTACTCCCTCTGTTCCTATTTGATAGTCTATTCATTTTGGGATGCTCCAAAATGTTAGTCCTTTTCGAAAAATGGAAGTAAAAAGTTGATAATTTTTCAAAATTGTACCTCATAAGTGGATAAAAGTGTTACAAAGTATGTAAGACATAGGGGTAATGGTGGAAATGAAGTGTAATCATTATATGTCTTCTAAAAATTGAAATCTTGAAGAGAGACCAACAATTTGGAACGAAGGGCAAGGATGTTCGGAAAAAATAAAAAGAAAGGCACCAACAGGATATGGACTTTGGCAGATTAAAAATACTGAAAAAAGGAATCAACAGAATATGTGCGCGCTATCAAAGGCCATGTTTGATCGGTGACCATTTAGCTTTCAGTTTTGTAGGAAAAAAATTACCATTAGTTTGAGTGTTTCGTTTCCAAAAAAAATACAGTCTGAAAACATAGTTACTGATGTTCGATAAACCTAAGTGTTCGGATTCTTAAACTTTTGTTACATTCAAGTACCAAATACGCAAATGGTGGCTAGTTCATGCGGTAAAGCTTTTGAATACCCCACGCTGCATCCCAGGATCGAGTGTCAAGATATATGCTACCATTTCTAATTCCGCCAATCAAATATGACCTTAATTTTTTATTACCAATTAACCATGTAAGCATAGCCCCCTTGTGGCTTCAACATTCTCTCCAAAATGATTAGTCTCACTAATTAATTACACAAATTGCTCCAAAAAGTGACAAGTACTTTTTCAAGTCAACAAATAGAAGATTAGTAATTTAGTACTTGGAGCATGTCATATTTTGATCTCACTTTTTTTTCATATTTAGAACCGATCCCAACATATAATAGCAGACGTAGAATTATCAATTTGACCTGATTTGTAGAAATTATTCTTCGGTAATTTTATAAAAAAATTCAAAAGTATATTATAAATAGAAAAAAAAAAATTTAAAAGAAGTGCAGAGACCAAACACTCCCTTGTACCCCAGGGTCTGCCAATGGCACCACCCGAAACTTCATGGGGTGCACGTGAACCGAAACCTCCCTCTCCATTTCAAATAAAAGCTTCATTTGTGAAAAGGGCAGTCCAACAAATTCTTATTTTTAATAAATCAATAAATAAAAACTTGTTGGACTATCCTTTTTATTTATTTTTGCCGGAAAAAAAAAACTAAGTTTTTATCTTTACGGAGGGTCAAACCATGACATTCTACCCCGCCCTCTTTTATTACTTGAGGTAACTAGGTTTGTAAGACACAATTATTGTAAGGCGGTCAAGTTTGACCACACCCCTTGTTTATTGATTTTGTCACTTTCCACTCCCCAATTATTTTTAATTCCAAGGAACAAGTCCGAGGAATATGAACATCATATAAGTAGCCATCCAATTCTCATCATTCAACAAACGCCAATATCACACACATAAAATATTTAGAGAGAAAGAGAGAGAAGGAGAGAAATTTAGAGAGAGAGAGAGAGAGAGAGGGCATGGATGGTTTGCAAAGGTCATGCACATCGTACAGAAGATCAGGGTCATCAGGGTTAGTTTGGGACGAAAAATTATATTCAGGAGAGATTAAACGAGTTCCGAGGCCTAAAGATGAAGAAGATCAAGAAAAAGGAGAAACGAAATCTTCAGTGCCAAACAGGCCTTCACAAATTCGAGCGGACCGAGATCACCACAACATGTACCGGAGCATGAAGGAAGTTAGACCCACCATCGACCCACCGTCTCCGAAGTTATCTGGCTGTGGGTTCTGTGGAATGTTTGGCAACCCAAAAAAAACCCAAAAACCTAAACGTAAGTGGTAGGGTTTTTGTACATGTTTTCTTCTTTGGCCACAATACATGTTCTTGAAGGTGAATTAATGCTGCCAAACGCTGCGTTCTTTGGTTTTTGTTTCATTCTTCATATATCTATGTACGTAAAAAAAGATATAAAATTGTTCTGGTGGTGATTTAATTTGTCTAAACCATGGCCTAGAGATGGTTTAGTTTTGGTTATGTGATTTTATGTCATTCTTTGTGAATAATTCGTGTTTTTTTTCCCGAGCTTGAAATATGATGCAAGAAATTAATTCTCCCTTCCCCCTCTCTTTTTCTCTCTCTTCTCTGGTGTGTGTGCCTTAACCAATTCTTTCTCCGGTTCAATTCGGTTTGGTCAAAAGCTAATTATTTATGCCCAGACTAAAAAGTTCACAAGAAAAACTCTTGTTGGCTGGCCCAAGAGAGAGTTCTCTCTCTCTCTCTCTCTCTCTCTCTCTCTCTCTCTGTGTGTGTGTGAAGTCTGTTGGCCGGTGGAAAGTCTTCAACAAAGATGGGCGGGCGTGCTTATCTGGTTCTTGACTTGTATTTTTTGCCACGTCAGATCCGAGTCTTGGTGGCTAACGATAGATGCCAACCCAAGAAAGAAGCCAAAATATTAGTGGGGCACGTTAGATGCCCAAGAAAGAAATAGGTGCATACCAAGCTGATATGATCACATGGTGTTTGACCGAGCATCTTGACCTTTCAAAAGTGTTTTAAACGGTTATGATTGCAAATAAAGAAAAAAAAGAGAGGGGGAGAAGAAATCTGAACCGTCCAAAACAATTTTGGATAGCTGAAATGCACGGTAACCGGCACCGTAGGCTCTCTGTTTGTCCTTTTTTAAGGTTCACTTCTATTCGATTACCGGAATTGTTTGTTTTTAAGAGCTCGTCGAGAATATTATGTACTCCCTCCGTTCCTAATTAAAAGTCCCACTTTCTCTCTCTTATCATTTTTCAAATAAAAAAATGAAGTACTTCCGTGTATCATTTTTCAAATTTAATTTACGGAAATATTTCATTTTTTTATTTGAAAAATGACACGATTTTTCGTAGTTGACTATTATTTTAGAACGGAGAGAGTATGTCATAAGTTATGTCATCGCAATCAAATATTGATTTATATTATTTTGGAACACATATCACTTTGAAAAAACAAAACTAGCGCTCAATAACCCTGATACAATTAATCATCACCATTATATTTTTCGATTCTGCGATTTTAAATCACGCTATATATTCATGACTCTTCAAGGTTTCATAGTAGATAAGAGGCCAAGCAAACAAATTAACATATTTAAAATCTTTCTAATAAAAAAGTAATGATGATGTAACTAATGTCGATATCTAAAAATAATATTCAAATCAATATTGAACTCCTTGAAAATACTGGTTCAATTAAACAATTCTGCAAATGATCAACTAATTAACAACCTTTTATTCTCCTAGCCAACTAATTATTCAGCTTCTGCTTCTTGGAGATCAAACGGAGCTTAATTAGTTTCTGCTAGATATAAATTTTGAAGAACATAAATGAGG
Organism: Vaccinium macrocarpon; assembly: GCA_022606695.1. NCBI lineage: Eukaryota > Viridiplantae > Streptophyta > Magnoliopsida > Ericales > Ericaceae > Vaccinium > Vaccinium macrocarpon. Next base: position 2,851,837 of record CM040171.1, on the reverse strand, counting down.
AATCAAATAACGAAATACTATCTGCTTCTGCGTGATATGAGATATGAGAATCTTTATCTTGAAGAGAAATGCTACAGACACTAATTACAATACAAATTATTATATTAAATGTCCATGTGGCACTCTTTTGTTGGATGAATCTATCCACGTGTTAAATAATGCATTGTTGTGGCAGTGACATGTGTACATTTTGTATAATAGTTTGTACAATAATTAGCGCCTGTATCATTGCTCTTATCTTGAATACAAGAAATTACGCAAGGGTTCCGGGTTAGAAACAAACCTGCAAGTTTTCACAAATTTTTTTTTTTTTTTGCAAGGATCGATTCTCGTAACTCAACATGACACAGCTTTGGTTTTAAATATACACTACTTGCTACCTCGCGGTTGATTACAACCGAATCGATACCTCCTAAGTCTAGTGTAAATGAACTAGCCTTTTTATAAATAAATAAATAAAAAAACCCACGTACACTAGCCTTTGATGTTATGTAAAATGTACTTTTTTTAAGGAAAAAAATGTATTAAAACTAATTAAGATTAAGCAACATTAGTTGAGTGAGGGACACCATGTGACCTAAGATCAACGGTTTAAGTTATTATTGAATATTTAAAATTGTGACCTATAGTACTGGATTGCAAGATTAAAAATTTGCAATGATAGTCTTAAAATAGTCTTGGGCATTTAGTTATGAGAGAGACTGAGAGGGAGTCCACCTCGAACTCATGAGTAATGTTAAGAACACAACTTTAAAATATAATTCCGAACACAGCTAGATTTGGAGTTGTTCGATGCACCTTTGCCCAAATAATTGCGTACGAAAAATGAGCATTTTAGCAATCAAGAAGGGACAACAAATATGTGAGAAAAAAGCTAGCAAAGCTATTTGCTAGGGTTGGACCCATTTTTATAGAGAAAAACACACATGATGGTTCTTGAACATTCTAAAGCCTTTTATATTTTATATTACATGTAAATTATATCGAGTTTTCTTTGAACATTTAATCTTAGTACAATGAAACCTTTGATACACTAACTCAAAACAAAGTACACACTTGTAACGGCAAAAATTAAAAAAATTAAAAACTATCTATTCGCCATGTGACTTCTCTCTGAGGAACAAACAACTCTCTATACAAAAAATTAAATACTAGTATATTTGTGTCCTGGTTTAATTTTACTTTTCCCTAGTACCTAGATTTTGACAAAAAAAAACTTTTTGGCATCTTTTGTATTTGCATATCATTTGATCACATTATTTACACGACTATATGAAAATTTGTAGGTATATATAAGTTAAGAGTTAATGTAAATCTTGAACACCCTATTCAAAATTTCTGGAACATAATTTGGTCGTAATTAATTGAGAGTCTTGATATTTGCTTCAGATATTGACTTACCCGAATTGTTCGACAGAAAGCAGACCCAGAAGTAATTTGACCTAATTTGATTTTTGATTTTATTTCAAAAAAATTGGGCCGAATTTTTCCAACTATATCGGAGGAGGTGCAACTTGAGCCCACAATGCAACGGCCGGCCCATACACCTTTCCAAAAAAAATGTGACCGCAACCAATAAGGAGGGAGAGAGAGAGAGAGAGAGAGAGAGAGAGAGAGAGAGAGAACGTGCGTGAGTAATTCTTGTAGGAAATTGTTTTCCGGACTCTAATTTTAAGTTTTTGCACTCTTTTTCTTGTCTTATTTACTTCAAACGACAAAATTACGCTTCAAGAAGGGAATTAAGAAATAAGAAGAAAGGATATCATTAGACCATTAGATAACCCGAAAGGGTTTGACAAATGGTTATGAGAAAATAATAGGTGCGTCTCCATCAAGTCACATGTTTCATTTTCACAGAGGTCATAACATTTCAAACCTTAGGGTTACTGGAGACTTGCCCGGTTGTTTATCTTTGGAGCCACGGGATTAGTCGAGACATACACAAGCTGACCCAGCAACAATAACCACAATAGCAAAACCAATTATCTAGTTCACAATCATTGGAGATAGACCTAACCTTTAACAATATAAATAAAGTGGTTGCTCTCAAAATTCCGCTGAAACAGTAGCTCTCCTAAACCTCTAAGAACCAACAAGCTATATAGGTATTTTGTTGGAAAACTGTGCACCCAAATCAAGGCCGAAAGGCATCAAGGAGAGCAGGCTTAGAGGCCGAAATTAATTTATGTGCTCATTAGACATTCACTAATAAAAAAGAAAATAAATTAATTGATTTCATATAGAGTGGAATGTGAAGATAAATTTATTGTACACGGTAGAAATTCAATGCACGAGAAATACTGGTTGTGTTCGGTTGAGTAGTTTTGTTTTGTTTTGTTTTGTTTTGATGATGTAAGCATGTGTAATAAGTGAAGAGAGATAGAGAGAAAAAGTGAAAAAAGTGATGATGTAATCAAAACTGGAATAGTGACAAACTGGAGGAAAACCCCCAAACGAACAGGACCACCATCACTAACATGTACTCAAAAACCACTTTTGCCTCATTTGATCTTGACCGTCCAACTACATCACTGACATGAAAAATCCTCCTCACGATGTAAATGAACGGTGGACAAGGCCACGATCATAGTCTATACAGCTTGGCTAACATGTTGCTGCTTCTGCTGCTGCACACTGCAGCTGATGCGAGAGCATGATCGGATGGTATCCACGGACAATGGGACCACAGGTAGGTTATCACAGTTGCAAATCTCGATCATCGAACCGTTGGGATCGTGGAAGAATAGCTGATCAACGTAGATTCCACCCTCCTCAACCCTACTCTTCAAGTATTCTATCTCCATCTCCTTCAGCTTTTTTTCCACTGTTCCCATGCTCTCACACTGCAAAATAAAATTTATTTTGAGAAAAACATTGTTGTAATTTTGAGCAAAATAGCTGATCAACATTATTGTAATATCTCTTTTTGATCCACTTATACCTCTTTTTTTCCTTATTCACTTGAAATTTTAAAATTAACTTATTTTTAACTATTGTTCCACACACAAAACGACAGATATATAGAAATTAACTTGGCATTCCACTAAGGGCATCCTTGTCAGACGACTCAAAAAAAGCACCAAATTTAACCTCATAAACACTTTTTATAATTTAGCAAGTCATTTTTTCAAAAACTCACAAAATCAGACTCTTTATTTTAATTTTACTCCCAAATAAACTATTATTTCCAGGGGAGGCAAGTCTGGTGAAATTCAGGGGAGGCAAGTCTTGTGAAAAAAAAAAAAGAGTAATAAACAATTGGTTAACTTGTGAAATTCAAAACTGAAGCGTTAATGTAGCAAAGCTACAAATTTTGCAAACTGATGAGTTACTTGTTGAGGCTGATTTTTGTGTCTTTTTTTTTCCTTTAACTCATCAAATTAACTATCAGGGGGATTTGCCTCCCCTGATTTTGATTTTCTATGGTTGTTGTTTTATTGTTTTAGCTTGTTTGTCCACAAAATAAAAAGACCAATTGTTCTAACTTGGCTTTTTGACTTTTTAGTTTCTTTTAGCAAATAACAGTATTGCCCTTATTATAATACAAAATAAGCCTAGGTCTTGTTCCATTAACTTTAGCATATTAGCTTTTTGGATTTTTTTTTTAGTTGATGAATGTGATGAAAATGACCAATCTCGTAAATTTAACAAATGACCATATTGCCCTTATTACAATACAAAATAAATGTTATGATGTCCTATCCTATTCAAAAGGAGACTGATTAGAAAATAAAATTATTAATTGCTCCTGGTCGAGGTCAAAGCACCTTCGGTGCTCTAGATGCCTTCTCCACCATAACCACTCTGCATAAATGAGTGTAGATGTATGCCGTCGTATTTAGAGACAGAGAGAGGGGTATACTTGGAAAGAAATGTGATTATCTTTGGGATTAATTTGTCTAATCTTGGGCATGTTATCACAGTCTTCCGATTGCAGAAGGTGTATTCCGATTCCATAACCGAATAACCTGCACACACAAATACACATATAAGTACAAATTCAAATGATTTTTATTTATTTCTTTTTGAAAAAAACTGCGAAAAGATCAAGAGGGTAGCTTTCTCAATCTGTTTTGAATAAATAGGTCCAAAAATTAAATTTAAAATGGTACGTACCAAGCTCCATCAAAGTCAAAGGAATTAGGCCTCTTGATTGGGGTAAACCCAAGAATATTCTGGTAGAAATCCAGGGATTTCTCAACTGATCGACAAAGAATCGAGATGTGATTCAGTGATTTCAGGAGCAGTGGGTTTTCCCTACTCATCCCAATCATTTTCCTTGCTTCCAAAACTTGCAAAATTCAATACGGAGAGAGAGAGAGAGAGAGAGAGAGAGAGAGAGATGTTAATGCCTCTAAATTTCAGCTATATATAGATAGAGACAAGCCAGAAGAATAGTGAGAGAGATATTTCATCTCTACCCGCCAACCCGAAAGTAACATCTAAGTGAATTTCCTAATTATTATAACGTGAATCATCTGCCTTTTTCTAGACCACAATAGAGATATATAAGTTGAGCACCTGATGGGGTGTTATACACCCCTCGGCAGTCCGATTTTTGGACAGTCCGGATGCATTTGGCAATTTTGATTCAATTCCCCATATTTGATTAGTTGAGTCGTGCTTAAGCCCCTCACGTATAACAACTGATTTGACATTTAGTAGAAACAACATGATGTTTCACTACAATAGAAAAGGACGATTTTTTTAGTGCAAACTTAGCCTACTTCACGTAGGAAGTTTCCACTCTACCGCAAAGTCAATTATGGTACTAGTTGATTATTCAAGCTGAGTTTTCACTAAAGTATTTTTGGTATACTTGAACAAGTAGTTATCAAATCAACAAGTCATTATCCTCACATACCTAAACTGATTTGGCAACTTATAGTACAACAATATCGAAAATACCAAAGTGGAAACTCACCAATTATATTAATTTAATTTTTTAAATTTTCGTTTGTTAAATAGGAGTATATCAAAAGTGCATTAATTGGCGCTGAATTCATTTACGATCAATAAAACAACAGGATCGAAAAACTTGTGTTAATTGGCTCTGAATTCATTATTGTCACTTATATTGTTTTTATTATTTGATCGGCTTATCACCCGCATTATTTACGTACAAGATTAAACTTCAGTTACAGGGCTGGAATGATCTAGCGATGATTGATTTCATATCAATAACCTTGTCCTCTCTATAAAATCTCTAACGCCATTATTGTCTCCCGATACCATGATGCATAACTACGTACAAAATCAAATTTATTGACTGGGCGAGTTAATTAATTTAACTCTTTCTTTTCTTGGATGTTAATTTGATCAGTACCCCAAGTATTAGAGTACCTTTGTGCAGAGAAAAACGTCGGCGCCTTGTGCGGTACCGGCAACCCCATCACAGCCGTTCAAAGTCGAAAGTGTTTTAAATAGTCTAGCCGGATTTTAAATGCAGTTTAATCTGGACCCTCAAAAAGTGTTTAGGACGGCCGGTGAGAGTGCAAGAGCGTAATGTTATTTTTATCAAATTGTGAGTTTATTCGATACAAGGATCCTACCAAAATCTGTGGGCTGAACGTTCGTAGCGGTATACAGTGATGGAGAAAACTCGCAAACGAACCCGTGGGCTGTTTGTAGCATTTTTCATTTTCGTATACGCATTTTCTGGTTTGCAAATTGCAATTAAATATGTGAAAACCACCTTTATGTCTAATCAGCGGTGTACCAATTGAATGCAATGTCATACTTTTATTTTTTACTCCTACTATTATATTGGTGCAAAAAAAAAAAAAAAAAAAAAAAAAAAAAAGAGGGCGTGAAAAATCAGTTCTCATTTTATAACATTTTTATTTGAAGAAATAATATAGTATTGTTTGGTGGAGATCATGCCAATGTGTCATCGAGCATTCATGCTCTAAGTGTTGAGTTTGTAAAGTCTTATTAGATTTATCTTGTGTCGCTCACTGATTAGCTGTGGATGTAATTCTCGTTCTCTTTTTATTCTGTACATAGTAAAAACCGTTACAACTTGTGGATTATCTTTTGCCTCTAAAAAAATGTCTCTGCTAAGAGAGTAGCACATTTAAATAAGATTTCTCAGTACGTTGATCAAACTACACTCAAGTTTACATGGAAGATACACAACTAACGTAAGTTTTTTTTTTAAAGAAAATATGCACATAAGTCTCTTTTTTTTTTTTTTTTGCATGTATCTTATTATGAAATTTTCTTTTTCGGATCAAAGTTTATATTTGTGGTTGAATCATCGATGTGATTAATTTGGCCCAGTTTGGATACTCATAATTTGTCGGGATAGGAAAATTCAAATTCCTAGTAATTCAATACCCGTAATAATTCTATTCCAACTTTTGAATTAATTCAGTAATCTTCTCTATGAATCACTTATTTTGAGAATTTACGTACGTAAGTCAAACATTTACTTTTTGTATGAATTGAACCAAGAATCTAAGATTTCCAATACGGGGTGGGAGGGATCCTATCCGTCCTTAGTTTGGAAATGTGAATCTTGGTTGATTACGTTATCACAAATCACATTCCTATTCTAGTCAAATCCAAACGAAAGGAAATACAGCATCACATTCTCATTCTCCGTCAAAAATTTTGTCATCCAAACCGAGCCTTAAAGGATATGCAGCGATATGGCCCTATGACTTACCCTATTACCAAAGAGAATATCTTATTTCTGACGGATCTTGGCGAAGCGGGGAGTTTGCGCCACGCGGATCTCGGCCATCCATCCCGAGATCCAACGGCTCCGAGCCATGCATAGTTTTTTTTTTTTGAATCTACAGTGCATTTAAGGAGAGAGAGAGTGCACGGCTCGGAGCCGTTGAATCTCGGGATAGGCGGCGAGAGATAGCGGCGCAAGAAACCCCCCGCTTGCGCCAAGCATCCGTAAATAAGATATTCTCATTACAAAAACCTGGTGGACTCGCTGTACGCCATGCTGGTCCATAAACGAAGTCATTTTTTGACATATTCAAATGCAAATTCTATTTTGAGTTGATAAATACACTTGCCACTGCCTAAACGTGGAACAATACCTTCTCATTTATAAGTATATGTGTTAAAATTGGATTCTTTCTACTACCTTAGGCCCAAAATTCGATTTCCCTCCCTTCTAAATTTTCCCATTGACAAATCAGCGTTCTTAGAAACTTCATCTCATGGTTTTTGAACATATATCATCCCTCAAAACCAATCTGCCAGACTAGAAAGAAGAGAAGCCAGGGCTTCGGGCCCCCAAAAAATGGTAAAATACGCTTAATCCAAGCTTTATAGGTTTTTAAAAAATGGTTCCGTGCACTTTTTTCTTCGTCAATGTCATTTCTCCATAACCCTTGAATGATTTTTGTGGACCAAAATCAAAAGAAGTATATAGACAAATATAGAAAACATGTACAAGTAAACTAATCTTCACGATTTTCACATAATGAGTAAAATAATGCTGCTCTCCCAGAAATCAAACAATATTTTTTTTTTGGACCAGTGGTTGTGGATATGAGTTGTAATTATTATCAAAAATAGGTGGAGTACAGTCAGCAGGAATCGCAACTTGATTTTGATACGACTAGTTTGTTAACGGCGACTACAACCCACGTCCAATCGTTGTCCGTCGTTTATTTGCTCGGAGAAGAGAGAGAGAACAGCATGAGAGAGAGAGACAGAGAGAGAGGAGGAGAGAGAGAGAGAGAGAAAGCCAGACGAGCCTCGCTAAGCCTCGCCCCCTGTGGCGAGGCATTGTAGACGGTTCCAAGACAGCGAGGTTGATGGTTACGTTGCTGGGCGTTGATTTTGGGGGCTTTTCAAGGCAAGCTCGCCAGCAGTGGCAAGGGAGGAGAGGATGGTGAGGCTGTTGGAGATGGTCTTAGCCCCCCAAGTTGGGCGATGATTCACTCTCCCTATCCAGCGTTCAAGGCCTGAACCTTATCAATGTAGCTTTGGCATTGAGGGCAAGTTTGGATTTCTTTTGGGTTTTGTGGAGTATTTCGTTGTCCTTGTAGTGTTTATTTTTCTTATCGACTTGTGTCGATTGGGGATCTGCTGTTTTGAAAACCCTGTCCCAACTCCGTGCCCCTTTCATCCGAGTCATCCATCTGAGTACTTGATAGCTCAGATTCGCAGATGAATTTATGTGGCTTAGATATGTTTGGTGTGAGATGAAATCTGAACCATTGATTGCTCGGATAGACGAGACAGCAAGTTAGGACAGAAAGTTCGGGACAGCAGATTCACTTCCATCTTGTGGGCTAATTTGGCTTAAAAGTGGTTTTTGGTTTTTTGGTTTTTTCGTTTCATCTTTATTCAAATTTTTGTAGCACTTGTTAGTTTCGTGTCAAAATTTTATGGTTTCTGAATTCCTCTCAGCGAGACGAATCTAACAAGTATAAATTTATGGTCAAACCAAATATTTTTTTGAATAAAATCGAAATACTTGGATTATTCACCAATAATCCAAGTATTTTGGATTTATTCAAAAAAAATTGAGTTTTGAGCATAATTTTATACTAGTTAGATTCGTCTCGCCGAAAGGAATCTAAAAACCACAAAATTTTAATGAAAAACTAACAAATGCTAAGAAAAATTGAATAAAGACGAAATGAAAAAACCAAAAAACTAAAAATCACTTTTTAGCCAAATTAGCCCTAGGGATTATACTGTTTATTTGATACATATGATATCTTTATGCTTCCTAAAAAATAAAGGTAGAATCTGGAGAAACAAATAAAGCCACATATCTAGATACATAGTACTTGTTTTGTCCTCTCAACACACCTCTCAATTATCTCATTATTGGTATTATATTCTAGGTTTAATTTGTTTTGAAAAATATAAAGAAAGATCCCATCAAAAGTATTATACCAGTATATGACGATAATATTTTATTATTAATTTGAGAATACGTGTGATTCGGTTCCTGCATAATGAATCATGGGCCCGCCAATGGAATTGGGGTGTCATCCATCGTAGGAGGAGGTTTTTTTTTTTTTTTTTTTATCGCCCGTCGTAAGAGGAGATTATTTATTTTATTTTATTTAACAACTCCTCTCTCATCGTAAAAGGAGTTTTTAAATAAATAAAAAATAAACAGCGCCGGTTTTGTGCTAGACTTTTATTTTGAGTACTTCAACCAATTGAAAGCTAATCTATATCTTATTGTAATAATTTAATCTATCAGTTTCCTTAATTCTATTAATATGGATTAGTAGTATTTTTTAATAGGCTCGTTTACTATTTTTTCAACATCACCTATCGAATTGGTAGATGGATTTGGGATCGAACGGTTGGAAGCCCTCTTATTATTAGTACTAGATTCCAATCTAGATGAATCAATAATGTCAATCACCAATCACCAATCATCTACTGCCACATATGTTGGTATGGTTGATGGTGTGGTGGAGTATTGTGTCTCTAACATTATTCTATACTAATTGCAAAAGAAGTGCACGGATTTTTAATTTTTTTTTAAAGCAAAGTAGTAGTTTTTTGGTGGGAATTTGGGACTTGGGGGTGGCATGTTCCATCGGCCTCCTTAAAGGCTCCACCCCTACGTACGTAGTAACAAAAAAGAAAATATAACTATTCAATAAAAGATTATTATTAATCAATCAATTAAGTTATTGTAAGTGAAGTGTTAGCCCAGCAAACACCATATACTTCCACGCATAGGATTAGGGTTCAAAACCCACTAACTTCTACTTACTAATTAATTATACTGACTTTCGTGGAGCAAAAGAAATTCAATTTATCATACTTTAGAGTGAGAAACGAAGGATGGTTTGAAGGTCTAGAGTTCCTTAGCATATATCTTCTACATTTGACCATAATGCCTTTACAATTATTTGTTAAATTGTTAATATAACTTTGTACAAATTTAAAACAAATGGCACAAAGATGTACATACTATGCATATTAAATATATTTAAATACTATAATTATAATTTAAAATTATGTTGTAAATATGTACAAATAAATGTATAGATAAATAAGTAAGTGCATTTCTAATTATGTCTTGAAATATATATTCATCTGCATATCTTTGTAAACATAAATATTTATGTAGGTATATACATACCTATAAATGAATGCATATAATCTTAATAAAAAAAAAACACGTATCTAAATAAATATGCATTTAGTGTATAAATTTGTATGCGGTAGAAATTCGATATATTAGTAATAACCAAAAAAAAAACATTGGAGTATTACCAAAAAAAAAACAGATTAATGTAGTAGAAATAAGCTAGCTAACCTATTTCTCTCACGCAAGGAGCATTTCATCCAATTTTGTAAATATAGCGCTTTGGCCTTTTTCATTCCTCTCAACCTACCTTACACAACAAACAAACAAACAAAACTCACAATCTCGCAACACATACTCAAAAAAACTCTCAGCGTATTTGATCTTAACTGTCCATTAACATCACTAACATGGAAATTTTATCTTCAATAATATATGTCAATGAATGGTGGACAAGTCCGTAATCATCTATACTGCTGGTATAAATGTTGCTGCCACACAGCTCACAGGTTTTACATTTTTCATGCCTCTCAACCTACCTTACATAAGTAAATAAATTGACAACAAATATAACACATAGATATATATATGTGCTCAAAAAACACTCAACACATTTGATATTAACCGTCCATTTACATCACTAAAATGAAAAAAAAAAAAAAAATATTCAATAATGTCAATGAGCGGTGGACAAGTCCGTGATCATCTGTATCGCTGGTTTAACATGTTGCTGCTGCCCAACTTTGACTTTTTTCATGCCTCTGATCAACCCACTTTACAAAATAAATAAATTGATGACTTGTACAATACATAGATACGCGCGCGCGCGCACACACACATATACACTCAAAATATCACCCAACACATTTGATCTTAACCGTCCATTTACATCACTAATGTGGGAATTCTGTCTTTGATAATGTCATTGAACGGTGGATAAGTCTCCTTGATAATCTACACCGTTGGTCCAACAGTTTGCTGCCGCACACCGCAGTTGATCCGGGAGCATGATTTGATGGCGCCTTCACATAGTGGAACCACAGGCAAGTTCTCACAATTGCAGATCTCAATCATGGAGCCATTGGGATCATGGAAGAACAACTGGTCAACGTAGATTCCACCCTCTTCAACCCCACTCTTCAAGTAATCTATCTCCATTTCTTTCAGCTTTTTCTCCACTGCACCTATGCTCTCACACTGCAATACGTACCAAGGTCAATTTTGTCATTTTCATAACAACATGAGGGCAATATCTGCCCTGTGTATAGGGCTGCAAATGAATCGAGCTGCTTGTTAGTAGCTCATGGCTCAACTCAACTCGTTTAGTAATCAACCCGAGCTCAAGCTCAAGTTTTCAGGCTCGTTTACTATACAAGCCGAGCCCAGCTCACAAAAACTTAGTTCATTTTATAGGTTCGGCTCGTTTAAAGAGGCTCGTTAAATTAAATTATTCTAGCTCGGCCCATTAAAGTCTCGGCTCTTTTACAACCGAGCCGAACTCGAGCTCAAGTTTTGGGCTCGTTAAGCAAACGAGTTGACTCGAACATTACAAAGCTCGGCTCAGCTCGTTTGCAACCCTACCTGCATATATCTTCCTTTTCGTTTTTGTAATACACATTCTCGTGAGAGCCAGTACTAATTATATAAACAGCACGTGAATGTGTGATGGTAAAACACCACTCCTTCACAAGAGAAATAACTCTAAACCAAAGTACGTACGACAAAAACTCTAAACCAAAGTGGTATGGTTGGTTTGTGGAGCTCTTGCTATGCACAAGAGAAATAACCATCAAATGTTCAATTTAATCGAATGAAAATTGTTATGCAATAGAATTTTTTTGATGAACAACAAAAAAATTATTAGAACTCAATAAAGGATACATCGAGAAAAGAAAACCAAGCCAAATACAAGCCATGTGACATGGAATCATGAGCAAGAGTGTTTTGTCAATTAACTCCAGGTTTAGTTTAGTTTAAGATGTGACACATGTCATAAATTGACTTTTGTCGAGAAAAAAACAAAAAAATAATGTGACATACTTCACGATTTTTAAAGGACTCTAGACTTACTCAAAAATTAATTGAGTTGATGACGAAAACTGTATCAATTGTTTTCTAGATCGTTCTATACGAAAAATTATTTTCTTTTTCAAGCAAAGAGGTGTGGTGGTCGTGCAAGTATACTAATGATGTATACGTATGCGCGGGATTTATTAGAAGTTAGATTTTTTCCTCTTTCCTTTTGTCCACCTACACTTTTTTTCCTGTCTTTGTTATTATAAAATTAAATTAACATTTAATCAAGTTATTTGTAACTATTTTTCCACTATCAAAGTACAATTCGATAATTTTTTACATGAATAAAGTACTAACAAATAAGCCGCAATTGGATAAAAGAGAAGTCCAAGTGAATCCAGGGGATCAAACCGAATACTACCAAGCACCGCATGTCACATCTAAGGATAAATAGTCAACTCATGATACGCGCATAAATGGTCAAAACACATAGTAATAACATAAATAATCAAAGCGCGTGTTAAAGAATAAAATATGAAAATTTTACTTTTTTTCCCCTATTCTAAAACTTAAAATAACAACTTAAAAACTATTTTTTTTCAATAATGTGTTTACATTTTTTAAATTTTTTTGTGCCGTATTAAAGTTCTCGATGAGATCTATCAAACAAAATCCATATTGATAAAAAAAATTGTAACTACATTATTTTTTAGTTTAAAAATTGCACGTAATTTCGTAGTGGATTATCAAATTAGAAATGAGGGAATATTAAATGGAGAGATTGAGGTTAAAATAGGAAATTAACAAACTCAAAAGATAATGAAAAAAAAGTTAGAATCCCCAAAACAGACCAACAAATCCGGACAGATAGAGTATTAAAAACTGAGCCCATGAACAACATAATATTTTCTTATAATTAACTTATATACTCCTTAATTAAATCTGGAGCCCTGAAGTTAACTACTGCTCAAACACTATAATAGCCTCAAGGTTAATTTGGAATGTTTTGCCTCCGTGAAATTCAAACATGCAACCACCAATTTACCCAAAAAAAAAAAAACATGTGACCACCTCTTGGAACCATCGTGAGTTATGACCGGTTGTTACCTCCAGGTTCCTAACATTAGTTGAGGTGCATGCAAATTAACCTGGACATTCAGTTATCAAAAAAAAAAAACATGCGACCACCTCATGGCACTTAGTCTTTCTTTCTCACACCCATTTGTCCAAACTGCTTCGGTTAACAACATATAATAGTAATGTAATGTGGCTTATATGTCACTTTTTATTTATTACTCCCTTCGTCCCATATTTGTTGTCCAGTTGTACTATTCACCAGACCTCAAAAAAATAGTTATATGTTCAAATGTATAATGTTATATATATTCAATATGGATCTTGTTTTATAGTTCTCGATGAGTACTATTAAACAAAAATTTCAAAATTTTAAAAAACATTATGGATTGAAATATATAAGCGATTGAAAAATGACACGCTTACCTGAGGGAGTAATTGAAGTGATGGGTGATAAATAAATTGTTCAATTATTTGGTGTCTAATTGTGTAAAAGGTGTCTTATTATGAAAAGATACATCTTATGCGAAGGATATACTTATTGGATAAAGATATGTTAAAAGTTATATCCATTAGGAATAGGCACACGATCAAAAGAAACACTCATATAGAAAGATACATTTTGGAGATAACTTTTTTCTTGATAGTAGAAAATGCGCTGTCTATAAATTTCACATACAAAGAGTCCATAACCTAACCTGAATAAGAACAAATATGTATTTCTATCAATTGGGTTCATTAGATATTTACATTGATCTTGGGTTAGAAAATTTCTCTGGTTTGTTCTATCATTTGAACAATAATGATTGAAGGTAAGATTTAAAATTTCCGCAACGCTCACAAGTATTATAGATTTCTTTCAACACATATATGTGAGTGGATGTATACAGTTGTGCGCGCGCGCGCTTGTGTGTATATATATATATATATATATATATATATATATATATATAGAGAGAGAGAGAGAGAGAGAGAGATGTACTTGGAAAGAAATGTGATTATCTTTGGGATTAATTTGTCTAATAATCTTGAGCATGTTATCCGAGTCGTCCGACTGCCAAAAGGTGTATGCCAATCCCATGACCGAATAACCTGCAAATGTAAATTTAAATTCAAAGGGAAGATGGTGCAAAATCTCATCAAAACACTTCTTTTTTTTTCCGATAAGTGTCATCAATTTTTTTTTTTTTCTCATCAAAACACTTAAATTAAACAAACTGCAAATGATTAAACGTTATGTCCTTATTAAAGTGAAAACGGTACGTACCAAGCTCCATCAAAGTCAAAGGAATGAGGCCTCCTTATGGGGGAAAACCCAAGAACATTCTGGTAGAAGTCCAAAGATTTCTCAACAGATCGGCAAAGAACAGAGATGTGATTCAATGATTTTAAGTTCAGAGGATTTTCCCTATTCCCCTCCATTTTCTTGGTGGAGAGTATAACAGAAAAAGCTAAATGCAAATATGAGAATAAAGATAGAAAGAAAAATGGGATGCAGAGATGTATAATGGTGTTGATGTTTTCTCTAAAACTCGACCAGCAATATATAGAGAGAAAAGCTATAAGCGCCCCTCTCTCATATCACGTGTGTAGTTTTATAATGCTTAGAGAAAATTCCATGTACACACTTACGTGAGAGAGAAGCATTGCTCTTGGAGCACAGAATAATTTTTCTTGGGAGGTGTTCCACGAACTAACTTATTGGTAGTAATTCAGTGCTAGAACTAATTAAGTTCGTTTTTTGAGTTAATGTGTTGTGAGAAAATATATCGTCTTGTAAAGCGCAATAAATCAGTTTTTAAGTTTAAATCAATTTTGTGGAACAACTCCTAATTCAAATCTTAGGCTTAATCTCTAATACACGCGGTTTCCAAGTTGAAGGTTGTGCATACAAAAATGCATTGACGATAAATAGACGTTCACAAAAAAGTTTGAATTTTTCAACTTGTCCTAATTGATTGTGTTCAAAATAATGAAACATCTATACTGGCGGTATGTAATAATACAAGAAGTCAAGAATATGTGTTAGTATAAAAAAGGGGAGGTCAATATAATCTAAACTATTTTGTGAGAAGGTTAATTTTAATTGTCTTTTATCCATTAAAGTTGACACCGTTAGTAGTCATATTTTAATGGTAAGGGAGGCATCTACATATTAGTTTTTAACATAAGGGAGACAGTTGTTATATCTTGAACCAGAGGGGAGGTTTGTAGTTGTTCGAAACCTCACGAGAGGTCAACGTTATTTACCCTATTTTGAAAGAACCTTCATTGCAAACATGTTAAATGGAGTTGGCGCCAGAGGAGTTGTCAATTAAAATAAAAATTTTGGGTCGTTTTGTGGTAGACTTTTGAGAATATCTTCTCTTTTTTTTTGTTTATTTGTGTTGGAAATCATATCGAGTAATTGAAGTAATTGTTAAATGGAGTTGGCGCCAGAGGAGTTGTCAATTAAAATAAAAAATTTGGGTCGTTTTGTGGTAGACTTTTGAGGATATCTTTTTTGTTTGTTTGTTTATTTGTGTTGGAAATCATATCGAGTAATTAAAGTAATTTACCTTTCTTGTATTAGACTCCATTATGGGTCATCCTTAATTGTAGCAGTAGATTAGTATTGTCCTAGAATAGCTTAGGAAGATTGTATATAGATTCCTTGTATCAGTATCAATTGATTAAATATACACGCGAAAATTCTCTTCCATATCCTATTCTTTTCATGGTATCAGAGCCACAATCTGGTTGCTTTTGATTTTTTATTTGAAGCTTTCGAAGGGCCACACCCTTGCCTTCACTCAATATGGGTGACAACCAGAATAGGATTCCACGTTTGAATCCTCAAGTCCATTTTTTATTCATGGATCAGATCATCCGAGCCTTTTACTAGTTAAGAAACGTCTTAACGGTAAAAATTATGCAACATGGAGACGCTCCATGGTGATTCCTCTCATTGCCAAAAACAAAATTGGTTTTGTTAACGGTAACGGTCAAAGCTCGAACGCAACCAAGAAACCTATCGATTATGCCCTATGGGAGCGCTGTGACAAAATGGTTCTCTAATGGCTTCTCAACTCCGTCAAAGCAGATTTAACAGATGGTGTTGTGTACGCTAAGACGGCACAAGAAATTTGGGGCAATTTCCATGATCGTTTCTCACAAGGCAACGCTCCAAGAATTTTCTAGATTCAAAAGTCAATTGGTTCACATGCATAAGGTTCTATGTCAGTTTCCACATACTATACAAAACTCAAAGCTTTATTGGATGAACTTGCATCCTATAAAACTCAACCCACTTGTTCTTGTGGCAAAATGAAGGTCTACAATGAACGGGAACAGGATCAAATTATGCAATTTCTCATGGGTCTGAATGATTCCTACAATCCAATACGCGGTCAGATTCTTCTCATGAATCCTTTACCAAGCGTTCGGAAGGTGTACTCCTTAATTTCGCAAGAAGAAAAACAACGGGAAATTGGTTCCTCCTCAACTGAAAATTTTTCTATTGCTGCAGCCGTGGCAAAGTACAAAGGATCCAACCCTTCTCGTTTCGGAACCCAAAATCGGAGATCGTTCAACCCAGAGATGAAGCCAGTGGGGGAGGTCACCCCTGCAAGCCAAAAAAAAAAACCTCTAGTTTTCTGTAGACATAAAACGAATTTCTTGTGAATTATATAGGCTTGCCCCTGCAAATTATTTTGGAAAACGCATTCACCCTTGCGTAGTCAAATTCCTAGCTCCGTCCCTGGTTCAACCTTCAATAACCCTTCTCGTTTTGGAACTCAAAATCAGTCGGGAGATAGTTCATCCTCTTCCGATCTCCATTGTAGTTATTGTGATCGTGATAGACACACAACAAGACTTGTTAGAAATTACATGGATATCAAGACTTGTTAGAAATTACATGGATACCTGCCTGGGCACAGATCGTTTCATGATGGAGGGGGCTCAAACGAAGAGAA
The DNA here is from genome assembly GCA_022606695.1 of Vaccinium macrocarpon. Lineage (NCBI taxonomy): Eukaryota > Viridiplantae > Streptophyta > Magnoliopsida > Ericales > Ericaceae > Vaccinium > Vaccinium macrocarpon. The sequence continues at coordinate 2,834,755 of CM040171.1, read as the reverse complement.
CCATGGAAGTGGCCAGCAACAGCTCCGCGATAGGGGAAGACACAGCAGCAACAATAGGCGTGGGCATCCTTCCGTGTACCAGGTTCATGCCATAGACCCTTCCACACAAGAGCAGCTTGCTCACACAACCATTTTGGGCTTTTCTGACTCGGCAACCCATAGCTTTCACCAAGTTCTTGCTGGGCTTTCTGAGGAGCAGTGTAAACTGTTGGAACTTTATCTCACAATAAACACAAAACACCAACAAATGTAAGATGCAAAACAAGATAGAATTTATGAACACGATCAACCAAATATATTAGATAGTAAAGTTAGGAAAATAGCCTGTGAGATTGATGGAAGGCACGACAAGTCGCTGTCCTAAAGCCGTATTCCCCACAAGTTTTAAAAACTTGATAAGTAGTTATTCCAACTTTTCCTTTTCAAAATGGTTTCGACATGATAAACCAGCACTGCAAAGATTATCTAAATTGACTGTTCGAGAAGTCACTATCCAAATGAAACAGCTTGTCACACCCCAAAATGGGAAATGACCGGCCGTGAACCACAAGGCCAACTTATGGAACACGCAGCCTAAAATAAAAAATCTAATGAATACTAAGAGACCATTCTTTATTTCATAAATAAAATGAACTAAATTGTCTCAACAAAGCATGGGGCACACCATCCCATGAACCAAACGATAACAAAATTATCCAACATCGACGAAAAGAATCCCATACTTATTTTTACCAACAAGGTTTAACCATGTGCGGAAGCGAAATAAATTAAATATTAAAAACTACGATGCATGTAATCCTACGGAGGTTGACACAGCAGTTTCCCCAAGACGCCGCCGGAGTCCTCACCTATTGACTTGATTTTCCTGAAAAATGGTGTTGGATTAAATCCGTCAGCTGACAAGCTCAGTGAATGACAAGCATGTATATTAAATAAGGTTCTAAAACAGGGATTAAATTAATCACATATCATCATAATATGGCACATACGATGTAAGAAAAAATAATAATAATAATAAATCTTAATGGTGATCACAAATGATATCCAATAACAATGGGGAACCACAACCAAATAGTACCATGGCCAACAATATAATTATCTCAAAATTGGATCCAATATCGAACTTAAAGTCACCAGGTGTTGGCAAACCATGGTACTCTTCCCTAAGTCGATCCGCAAAAAAAGATACCGTTGAGCATAAGTGGTCATAGGCCTAACCCGGTCTCTTCCCCTTATGGCCGTGGTCACCTATACAAAGGAATAATTTCCCTGGTCTTCCAATAATTAAAGTTCCCAACAATATCCATAAAGATCTCACCAAAAAGAAAGCATTTTATCGCGTGCCAATTTAGAGAACCAAATGTAAATATTTTTCCAAATAACAATTCCAAATTTTTCAACAAATAATTTAAGGGACACGGGAAAATTCGAAAGTACGTAACATACTTAATCACTCACCTGAGCCAAGGTTAATACAACTCGAACACGCAAAAAGTGACTAACCTGAAATATAAATTAGAACAAACGGAATGACTAATTATTTATATTTCGAACATAAACTGTATTGGTCAAAAAGCTATATATGCTATCAAACCCCAAAAACCCAGCTTAATGTCAGTTAGGACTAACCATCAGAACCTAAAATATACTAGGTGTAGACTTCAATTCCCATTTTTTTTCCCAAGAGACACAAATTGACATCAACGTGGACTACAATAAAAACAACACATGGTCATAAGGCCACTTGTTTACCCTATGGATCTTCCACCACCAGCCTTTTCCTCCAAAATTTCTAATATCCTAATAGATCTACAAGTTAAACTTGAAGGTACCCAAACTTCACATCCAAAACCAGACAAAGTGTTGCCATCAATTTTTTTTTCCCTTTCACGTGGCACTCAACACCACCACCAATGCCACACATAACCCTTCTCTCTCTCACCAACCTGTACCGCAACACCGATTCCCAAGGTAACCAAATACATCAAAATAATATAAATCTCAATATCTGTTTCCCTTTGACCAATGGATGTATAACAGAGTAATTGAAACAATGAAGAATAGGAACACTTACCAGCGAAAGTGATCGAGAATCGGTGCGCTACTTCAAAAACCTCGTCTAGTTATCTTTCTCTCGCTTGCGGCCTCTCTAATGCATATCTCTGCTCCACATTTTCTTTTAAGTTTAATTACCCTAATCCACCGAGGTTATCTCCTTAATTAAGAGTTTTTATATAACTACCCACTTGCAAAATATCCTTTAATAGTAGGTAACCAATTAATCAGATTAACGTGATAAAAGAAAAGGAAAAAAAATAATATATATATATATATATATATATATATATTGACTAATTAACCTAACTGTATAATATATACACACTAAAATTTCGATAGCATCAATTGTACTTGTAGTGTGCGCGTCAAAATAATTTTACTAGATTGACCATAAAAGCTAAATTTTAATGTGATAATAATTAATAGGAAAAGAAAATGTTGGGTGTCACACAGCTTATGCACAAAATTTGTTTTCCCAAACAGTAGATATAATGCATGCCAACTTAATGCAAACAGTTCTTACGGTGGCAACCAAAATAGAATAATTGCCTTCAAAGATTAGCAGTACAATTTTTTTAAAAACATTGCTCAACGCTAATAATTAAAGATCAGTGGCAAACTTTTATATACAAGTCACAATTTTCCCTATTAACGAACACTGAGAGAGGTTATTAAAACTAACTAATTATCACGCTTTATATTTAGAACCTTAAGAGCCGCTGGACATGGAACTTTTTTCCGGGCTGTTCGCTTGAAGATTGGACCACGAAATGAACTTCACATACAACTCATTCCAACCGCGTTGTGGATATGGCCCTTTTCGTTACTAGCCTCTACACGCTTTATTACATCTTCATCAATTTTGGCATGGGCTGTCCTATTTATTTCATCTTGTTTGGAATCCTCTAAATCATTTTCTCCTAATTCTTTGGATGGATATGAAACGACGACGTTCCTAAATACCGTTGTTGGAATAGATTGCTCTATCAAACTCACACCATGTCTTGGCTTCGGAACAGATTCTTCCGAAGCCTCCAAATCTTGAAATATGACATGTGGTCTTATTTTGAGAAAGAGAGAAAATGGGTTTTGATTCCCACATGAGGTTTTGCTTGTGTAAGCATGATTTAAGTATTTCTCTGTGGCTCGTTAGTCTTTATGACTTGTAAGGAACAATAATTATGTGGGGTACATATATTTTATTAAGAAAAATGAGTAATGTGGGGGTAGATGTGTACCATCTCTATGGCTTAACTTTCTCTTAGTGAGAAAAATCTATACTAATTATTTTTGTATTGGAGAATTGTGTTTGAGAATTTTATAGGTGCACCATATAAAGCCGGCATGAATCAACATACAATGTGAGTCAACACTTCTTAATGAGTACTCGAGTATAATGTGTGAAAGTTAGCGCTTAAAGATCTAACTCCTAAATTCAAAGGAGAATAAGGCTTGAGAAGCCAATTATTGAGGCATGTGTGAGTAAATTATGTAAACTCCCAAGAGGAGTAATTGCCTCTGGACTAGCGCATGCTAGATCCTTTATACGTAAAATAAAATGTCGAGAGGGATGAGTTTAAGCCCATAGGAAGTCACCTATGGAGGTAACCCAACTTTTGTGATTGGAGATCCCATGAAGGAAGTTCAATGTGGTAAAAACAATCTGCATTGCGTGACTTGAATACCAGCACTCTTAATATATTCGGAGACATGCCATGAGAAATTTTAAATGTTCTCCCCCTCATCCCTAAAAGACATTGGTGCTGAAGAAATGTGATTGGTTAAGAAAGGTTTTACCCTGAATGAATCCAAGGAGCTTATATTGTTGCGGGATAGACCTCCGTCACTTCTATCCTCGGAGGATTCACCTAAGTGAGAGCCGTTGTGGGGCCGCGACCATGGGATTAGGGTTATTCCCTAAAACTCTCATGAGAATCAAGAAGAGCGCACAACCATTAATAGCGCTAACCCGCGCCTAAGTTTAGTATCAATACCATATGTGTGACATGTTGAATTCTGGTTAAAGAGGTCCAGTTCAAGACCTAGTTCACTGAGATTCCTTCAATATGAGACTGTCAACACTAAGCGAGGTTCAAGTCCGAAAGACACCTACGCCCATTGTATGGTATTATGTTGCCCAAATGTTTTCTATTTTCTATTTACTATATATGCTTTATGCCTTATTTAAATTTTTAAAACTTGGGGGATTGTTGGGATTTTAAGTTTTATAAATTTAAATAAAGAGGTTTATTTATGGGTTGTGCCTTTTCATTTTAAGGGACATGACTTTTGCGAAGAGTCACTTTGAGTTCTATAAATAAGGAATTATCCTACAAAAGTTTATATATATCTTAACTTCTTGAATTCCTTTCTCTCCACTCACTATTATATTTTCTATATCCTCTGGGCAATTTGAGAAAGACTTGGCACCCCCGTCTTTCGTGGATCATGTAACGTGGAGACATACTGTGAGATTTCTGGGTTGTATCTTGGAGTGGTATTCGACCGTCATAACCTACATGAAGGGAGGCGAATACGGCTTTAAGACAGCGACTTGTCATGCCTTCCATCGATCTCACAGGCTATTTTCTTAACTCTACTATCTAATATATTTGGTTGATCGTGTTCATAATTTCTATCTTGTTCTGCATCTTACATTTGTTGGTGTAAATGGTGATCGAGCAAATAGTTACAGATGTCTAGTCAATCTTAATTTTTACGTGGTATACATACACAATGAGACGAAACAAAATGAACGATTTGCATCAAAAAGCAGAATCCAGGATAAGTCCCATAACCGTGCACGGTAAATTTGGAACCTTAGGGGGTGTGTGCAACACCGTGGCACCACCACACCGGCATTTTTTCAACGATCGGAGACGTTCACCGTGTAGACCTCGTCGAATACTACAAGTGTGCCAAATATTAACTTGATCAGATATCTTTTAGCGCCTCATCGGAACACAAATAACATGAAAAAGTGATTTTTATCTAGTGTTTGTGTCTATTTGTGTTCTATTTGTTTTCAAAGTATTTATATTCCGATAACTTACTTAAAAATATCCGATCAAGTTAATTTTTTGCATATTTGTAGTACTTGTTGAGGTCTACTCAGTGAACATCTCCAATCGTCGAAAAAATGTCAGGGCGGCAGCGCCATGGGGCTACGCAGCACCCCCTCAGTCCAGTAAATCTGTTGTCCACCTTCCGTACGGCACACACAGGATGGCCCGGATGGAAGTTAGGCTCACAAATCACGTCAATTCCTTTTTCTTTTCAACAAAAGCACAAAGGATCAACGAGCAACCAAAGTTGGGACATTTCCACTAACAAAAAACTGTTTTTAAAAAAAATTGAGACAAGTCATTCTCTCACAATATATCACATAAAAAATCGTGAAAAATCAATTTTTTCAAAAAATCACCTTAGTGGAACACCCAAGGCCCCCCAAGAGGAAAAGAACCACGTTTATAACGTGATCTTCCAAATCGAGGAGTCCATCGAACTTGCGAGCCTGGTATTTTCCAAACACACTTTGATAACTTCAACCGTTCACATTTTAGAATTCATTGAAAACATCGACCACACCAATAATGGCACTGATCAAATGGAGAGAGATTATTTGGAAAAGCTTTAATGTAGTACTTGGCGAAAGCATTGTTTTTGCGGGATGTTTGGCATATGAGTTTTTGCATTTTCAACTTCTCTTTTTTAGTTTTTGGATGTTTGGGACTCGAATGCAGAAACACATTATGGCATAATGACTTAGATTGAAAAGAGCATTACTTTTCAATTTTTAGATTGAAAAAATGTTCATTTACACTCCCTCGTTATACATAGGCAATATGCTGCCCATGCGTTTAACGATGTTAAAGCGTTTATCTACCATATCAAATTAGGATGTGTGAGAGTAGCTTCAGCCCTAACTCAGAATTTGAACTTTTTGAACCAAATTTAAAATTTGGGTAAATTTCACTGACCTTCCTTGAGGTTTCTGACAAATGCAAAGACCTCCCCTGAGGTTTCTGAAATGACACTAACCTCCCTTGCTTTTGAAACTATTAGTCAGATTCCCCCATTCCGTTAAACCCACACTAACGCCATTAGTTAATGCTACTAAATGACTAAAACGCCCTTGTATATTAGGTTACTTAAACAAACTAGTCTTGTCCTATTGTTTCTCTAATTGGAGTTTATAATGTTAAACTAAGACTAACTAAATATATTTGCTAAATTTTATAATAATAATACATCTTAATTTTTTTAAATTTACTACCTTTTATGCATTTCATTTTATTAATAAAGTCAATGCTTTTTATTTTCCTAACTCATCACATTCCAAAATAAAATAAAAATAAAAATCTTGATTTTTACTTATTTGTCATGAACGAAGTCAATATCTTTTCATTTTTTAATGTTTTTTTATTTATAATTCAATATTTAACCTAATTATACTTGATTTATACGTGCATTGGACAAACTTAGATAAAGAGTTGTACATTTTTTATTTTGATAATCATGCTCTTTTTTTTCTGTCCTACGTGTATTTTGAAAAATAAAAGATACATGCAAATACCTAATCGACCATATAAAAATATTATAGTATATTTGTAATATGCTATTCAATAAAATGGAGTAAGTACAAAAACTTCATAAACTTTTTTATTTTTCCTTCTTATTTTTTCTATTGGGGATCATTAGTGATGATTATATTTGATCACTGATGCACTAGTAGAAAAAAAAAACAAAAAGAAAAACTTTAAAAAATATTCAATATGCTAATTATACTGATTTTATTTTTCGAAGAATAGCTATGAGGGAGTTTTTTTTTTTTTGGCAGTATAGTGGATAGAGGCCTATATGCATCATGCATGTGTCCTCCATTTGGAAACGATACTTTGAAGAGAAAATAAACAGACAATGACTATGATAATGTAAAATGTATAAGTAATTATTCATAGTCGACGAAAGTTTATATAATTGGGTCTAATTTTATGTAAAAATTAAAGCTCTACTAAAAAAAATGCATAACTATTTACTTTTATGTTGAAAAGATATAACAATGTAATTTTACTTCTACTATTTAATTCTCCAATTAAAGTAATAAAAAAGAAGAAGGAAAATACTAATAAATTTAGTTAAGTACTAATATTCAAGGGCATTTCAGTCAATTACTAACAAAAACTAACAGTGTTATTATGAATTTAATGGAATGGGGGAATTTGAATAATAGTTTCAAAAGTAAGGGAGGCCAGTGTCATTTCAGAAACCTCAGGGGAGGTTTCTGCATTTGCAAGAAACCTCAGGGGAGGTCAGTGAAATTTACCCTTAAATTTTGAGTAAATAGTACTAAATACCCCAAAATCCCACTCTAACCCTTAAACCAAACCTATATCAATTTGAGTTTTACCCTCTTTTTTTTTCCAAATCAAGGGAAAACCAGAACCAAATATGCAACGGAGATTTTTGTTGCCGAAGTGGTGGTAGCTAGCCATGGTGAGCGATGGTGGTGGTGGTAGCTGGAGGTGATGCAGAAATCTGGTCAACGGTGGTGGAAGCTGGTGGTCAACAATGGTGGTAGCTTGTTGGTTGACGAAATCTAATCATTGGTGGTGGTAGCTAGTCATCGACGGTGGTGGTATTTCTGGGTCGACAATGGCAGAGGAAGCGTGGTGGTGTTGGTCAACAAAAGTGTGGAGAGAAAGGAAATAGTAAGTTAAATTTTATTTTATTTTTACCAAATTATGAGTAGAAAATGGGTTGATAATTGGAGTGAATGATACCAAATCACTAAGTCTTTACTCAAATTTGAGTAAAAGCTTGAGTTAGGGCCGAAGATGATCTAACACTCTACATTTTGGAGTAGATAGTGTTTAGTCTCACATTGGAAGTCTACATTATTGATCTTGAGCATATTATAAATCATGTAAAAAAACTACTAGTACATTGGACAGAAACATTTTGGGTCATGTAATGTAGCTTATGGATCAAATCAAGAAACTAGGCCAATGTTCCATGTGGGGCGTAACAGAATGATTCTTCTTATGCATTTTTTAATACTTTGCACTTGTTTTTTCACTATTGAAGACATGTCATTCTTTCTAACTAAATGGACTAAATGAGTATATATGTAGTGGAAATGAGTTGTCTTTTTTATTAGGGTGAAAACTAAACTTTATTCTCTCTAGCCCCCATCTTCCCTTTATAGGTTATACCCATTGAACCATTTAAAATCACAGCTATTAATATACCAACATTAGGTAAAGAAAAGGAATGGAAAAAGAATATTAGAGGGAAAGTTAAGAAAAATTAGACTTGTTTTTTTATTAATTTTCCCTTCCAGATACCAAAAAATTGTTGGAGTTATTTCAAAATTTTCTTTTCCTTTCTATTATACTCCAATCTTGTTAACCTTCATCCAATAGATGAAAGATAATACTCCCTCCGTCCCAATTTGTTGCGCATGTTTCCTTTTTGAAATTTCTAAAAAAATTGTCTATATTTCGTAATGTCTAAAATGACAAACTTGTTCGGATATCAATGAACATTTTAAGGATATTAATATACTTTTTAAATATATTAATACAACATTTTTCGATAAAAAGTATATCAATGCAACTTTTTCCGAATATCTACTCCCTTGGCAAATAATCCATTATTCGGATTATTGGATTATTCGTTTTGTCTTTATTTTAAAAAATTTGCATTTGTTAGTTTTGCGTCAAAATTTTGTGATTTTTGGATTCCTCTCGACGAGATGAATCTTTTTTTTTTTGTTAAAACGATAACAAATGAAATTAATAACCAAATAACCAGTACATCAAGAGGACACTACATGCCTTGATAAGAGATGAAAAAGCCAAACAAGGGGAACTCGGTCCAAGGACCACATCCCATCTCATGTAAAAACCTTACTAGCCGAAGTATAAATTTCACATGTATAAATTTAACCTTACGAGACGAATCTAACATGTATAAATTTTTTGTCAAACCAAATTTTTTTTAATAAAGCCGAAAATACTCAGATTATTTGTACAAATTTGGCTTTATTAAAAAAAAATTGTTTTGACCATAATTTTATACTTTTAGATTTGTCTTGTCGAGAGAAATTCAGAAACCTAAAAATCTTGGCGCAAAACTAAAAAATTCAAAAAAAAATTAAATAAGAACAAAATAAAAAAACCAAATAACCGGATTATGTTTTTTTTTGCCAAATCATATACTGTCTAATAGGAGTATAGTACTTTTTATCGTTGGCATTTTTCATAATCCAAACACACCCCAGGATTTCATTCACTCCACTCGTCTTTCTCAAACGACAGGGACCCACTGCTCGCGACCGCCCGCTGCTCAGAACCGGTGGCGCCAACGGTCAAACTCCGTCACCGTCGTCACTCCAGGTGTTCACTGACTTCATCTCTTCGTCACCGTCGTCACTCCAGGCGTTCCCTGACTTCATCTCTTTTGAAGCCCTCAAGTTCCGCTCCAAGCCCTAGATCGATAAAGTAAGTATGGTCTACAATTTCTGATAATTATCCCTAGATGTATTTCTATGGAACAGATTGAAATACCAAGCTTCTTTAGAGATCCTAGCAAGTTCGAGAGTTGAGATTTTTTTACTAGCGAGTGTTTGATTTTGATTTTACACAAACCGAGACAAAAGCTTTTATCCAGTTTAGTTTGTAATAATGTGAAGGTTTTTATGTGTGTGTGTGGATATTCTGCGTACACGAACAGGTGGGCTATCCAAGTATCCATGCATTTTTGTGTGTGTGTGTGTGTGTGTGTGTGTGTGTGAGAGAGAGAGAGAGAGGAGGAGGAGGTACTGGCTGTTATGGTTTGGTTTCCTTAGTTTTTATTTAATTGAAGTATAAGATTAGTGGTACGAAAAGTAACTAATTTAGTGGGGCTAGAGAGAATTTTATTGGGTTAAAATAGGATCACTCGTCAAATTAACAACTAGTCGGGGTCAAATTGATCATCTTGCGGACTGCTAATTTTCCTAACCCGCATTTTTCCTCTGTTCTAGGGTTCTCCCAATTTTGTGGGATTTTCACGGACAAAAATCATAGTTGAAATGGACGGGAATTTGGAAATCTCTCTGGATAAGCTTCCGATCAGGCGATTGGAAGCCATGGAAGAAAATGGAGTCGAACGATACCCTTCGTAAGCCATATTTATTCTCGCTTTGATTTGATATTTTTGTGTGTGCCTATAGCTGTATGGATAGGTATGAAACTTGTGTATATGATTTACACCAAAAATAAAATAAAATCATGTGTATGTGCATGTTCCAGTGATGTAGGGTATGAGGAGAAGAGAGTGAACCTGATTAGGCGAATAGACTTCGGATGGGCAGTGGAGAGAGAAGATCCTAGCAAGAAGCAGAAGAAGAGTTCTTCGTCAAAAGAGGATGCAACAACGCCATTGCCGTGGCAGAGCATGATCGAGAATCTGAAGTTGGCTCATCAAGAGCTCCATGTCATCATTGATCTCATCAACACCGTCAGTCACTTTTCCTGCTTTCTACTCTAATATATATATGTGTGTGTGTGTGTGTGTGTGTGTGTGTGTGTGTGATGTGTGTGCTAATCGAATTATGTAAAAGAGGAAAAGTGTAAAATCTTCAATTGAGATTAGTCTGTAATGAAATTTGACTCATGTGGAAGTAGAAAAAGGAGGGAAGAAAATTAGGATATTTTTTTATTCCTCTTATCGGCAGTAAGTGGTAGTTTACACCAAGAGTGGTGTTCCCTTTATCTATTACTTTGCCATAGTAATAGATAATAGATATTAGATACACATTCCATACACTTGTTTTTTGTTGATGTCCATATGCTTACCTGATTTCTATAGATGTACATATGCTTATATTCTGGAATCTGGATTCATTTTGTTATCTAAACCAATGATTGAGAATCTCAGATGAATAATCCGGCCGAAATTCTTGGTTGTTATTGATTTTAGGTGATGTTATATAGTAGTTGTAAATAACTAGTAAGGCTCTCCGATGATTTTGGGAAAACTTCCAATTGGCCAATTGGAAACAGCATTTCATAAGTTGAATGAGGTACAATTGTGTAATTTGCATGGATTATCTGGTGTGTATAGGTGGAAGCTAATGATGCGGTTACAGTGGCTGGCATGACCAGGCCGAAGCAGTTACCTAATGAACAACTGTCCGACCTTGCTGTATCTACTGCAACAAAGCTGCAATGCTTCCGGGTACTCTTTGTTGTATTTGTTTTGCATTTTTTTGGAAATATGATAACAGTGATGCCATTCCTCTGCTTAAATTCACAATATTGGCATAGTTGTAGAACTTTATCTGGACAAGTAATACCATATAATTGACAAATTGAGCGATGAAATGGTAGTTGTGCAGCATTCTTGCTATATATACTATAGTGGTGGATGGTTATATCTATAATATGAGCTGCTGCTTACTTGTTCTTTGTCTCTGTTTGACAGCAACTTGGGAAATATTTCAAGCAATCTGCCAAAGCATTGGAACAGCAAGTTTCTAGGGAAGCAAGATTCTACGGTGCCCTCATCAGGTATGCATGCCCTAAATGCTTTACTTTCTCTGGGCAAAAAATGCTCTATCTAGATTTCTTGAATATTGCTCTGCAAACCACAGAGGCATAAGTAGATCTTTTTGGAATAAATGATCATTATAATTTCCCTCTCTTGGTTGCTCTTGTCACCTCATAAATTGATAGTATGCCTCTGTAGATCTTGTACCTCAGAAGATTATAAGTTGTTAAGCAATGGTGGTGATTATATTGTTGTTTTTTTTTGTCTTGTACCTCAGAAGATTATAAGTTGTTAAGCAATGGTGGTGATTATATTGTTTTTTTTTTTTTTTGTCTTCATTGCCCTCTTTCCTTATCTATATGAAAGTACGCCTACTGCCTCGTAATGGCGTGTGTGCTTTAAATCCTGTGTCTACCTGATTTCCTGACAAGCCAATAGATTGCAGCAAAACTGGAAAGTTAAACGGCAGCGTGTTGTCGCTGCCACTTCTGGCAATGAGGGTTTCTACATTGATCTATTAGACAATTCATTACATGACTCGGCAGCCATATCCCGCCCTTCCGCTTTATCAACAGTGCGCATTGAGCATGACCCAGCTGGAATGCTTTCTGTGAACTTAACTCCAAAGTCATGCCGCTCTCTTCAATTTGCATTTCTTGGGGCACACCTGAGTAATAGTCCAACACAATCTAGTAAAATGCAAACTCATTGCTCCTCCAAGAATCTTTCCAAAGAATCTAAGAAAGAACGTTTGAGTGATGATGATTGTGTTAAAGAAACACATTCAGTCATCCGTCAAGTTCATCGTGCAATCTTTGACGAGCAGGTATGTGCCTTGCGTTTTTTAATTAAAGTCGTATTTCTGAATGTAGTTTTTGACCGCTTCTGGCTCTCTGTTTACAGGTTTTTGATTTGGTGAATCGTGAAGCATTCAACCAGTCTTTAGGTGTGAACGTAACTGGAATACGAGAGAACTATTTACAGTTGAGCATAGATCAAGGAGCTTCTGCGTCTATTTCACTTGTGCCCTCTTGGAAAGAAAATCAAACAGCTGATAGTGCTGGGACTCAGAATTTTGAAACTGCAATTGTACCTTTGGAAACATTTGATGGGTCAAGGTTAGGCAAAGGGAAAAATGATACCCCAAAGCGGAAACCCAAGCTTCCTAATCGAGTTAGTTGTGAAATCTTTTTGGAGCATATTTTTCATGAACAAGTACTTGTGAAAGCAAAGGATGGATCGATATCTGCTAATAGAACTCAGCTATCTAATAATCCAGCAAAGAATCGGTTAAATCTTCTGGGTCATTTCTGCATGTCCCTGGCTCATAGGATCTTTTCAAACAAGGTTCTCGCTGAGCTGGAAAATCTGGTATGGTTCGACTTCTTGTTCATGCTTCGAATCTTAAATGGAAGAAAAAGAATTGTAATGTTTATCTTCTGTGGCGATGTCACTTATCTACAATATTTTGTTTGATACTTGAAGGTTTCCGGGGTCCCATATGTCCAACTTATATCCCATCCTACTTGGAATTGTCGTACATCTTCATGGACCCTCTCTATGAATGTTCCTCAGTCCATTCTTCATGCCGGATCCCAAAAGCAGAACTCAGGCATTAAACATATTAAGGATGTGAAGTCACAGTTTCGTACTAAGGTGGTTGTGAACGATGATTGCATCAATGTGGAAGGGGAGGGCGCACCAAATGTTGTTGGCCTCTTCAAAAGTTCTGAGAGCATCTGCTCTATGAACAGATATGACTGTGACTTGGCAGATCTTCCTGTGATACTTCTTCAGCAGGTATGTCTGTGTTTATTTTGTTGAAATCTTTTCTCTCCTTTTTTTTTTTTCTTCTTTTTTGTAGAGAAGATAATGTGTTGTGATGACTTAAAACTTAGCATGGAACTAGCATTTGGCGAGGGGTCAAAAGGGAGGAGGGTCTTAACATGGCAAGCATTGTAATTCATAACGGTAGATTTCCTACTTCAATTTTTGAATGGATAAATGAAGGTTGTATGATATATTTAACCAAATTGGGTATGTTCCTCCCAAAAATAGTTGGGTACATGGTAGTATGGTATGCTTGAATGTGTGGTCATGTTGCTTTCAGTTAACCAAACAAAGAGTTGACAACCATCTTCCGCTTTACACTTTGGAATTGCACTGGCTATAATTTCTCTAATGCATGATTGAATGCTGCATTTGAGATTTCAGAGACTTTAATCTCAGGCACTGCTCTTTTCATTTTATAACAAGTTCATCAATGTGTATGTTCTCAATATTCATTAAACACAATTGTTATAACAACAATCCGCAATGTTTTGGTTTACACTTTTGGTTAATAAGCTTGTATGAGTCTTTTATGCATGCATTTGTATACTTCCATTCCTATTGTTCTCGTATTTTGTTAATGTTGCCGTTAATGTCATGGGTTTTTTCCCACAGATTGCAAGCCAAGTTATTCGGTGGCTTCACGAGGAAGCTCTTATGGTTGGAATAAAAGCAAAGCGAGACTACCTATGCCTGTCTTTTGAGCTAGACCAAGGAGAAACACTTGGTTTAGTGGCACACGTGGATCCCGAAGATACCCAAGGGTGCATCTCCTGGTGGTTGGTGTTGGAGGATGGCTTCGCTGAGGAAAGCAAACTTCATCCAGATGTTTCAGATGGTGGATCCGAAACTAGAAAATTCCTGGGTTATTTGTCACTCAATGTGTTGTATTCGACATTGATGGACTTGGTTAGTCTGTGTAGTGGTGGTGGGAGGTCCTGATTCTGCACATTCTTCCTGCACTTTGTCAATGGGTAAGGCTTTTGGTGATTTTGCAGTTTTAATTTAGCCAAGCACTTCTCTTGTATTCTTCTTGCTGATTTCCTAACCTGTCTGATTTCATCACCTAGATATTACTAAGTGCATATTGGATGAAACTAACAGGGCCTGTTCTCCTAAATTAGGGATGATTTTGATTACAATGATTCCTCGACGTTTTAACCTTATTTCTGGTTTCAACCAATACCAAAGCTGGATATGTAACAACATCACAATGGCTCTTCTTGGAAATTAGTTGATGTATGTGAGGAGAATGACTTGTCCCATAAAGCGCAAAAAGTCAAGTGGAACACTCATGAATCCCGTTGATTTCAATAGAGATCATTGACTGTGGCCAAAATGTTTAACTTGTTTGAATGTTCAGCCATCAATGCTACATTATTTAATAGTGGCAGACACATGATTTTGTACATATCCGGGCCTGAACCATATGGATTTGTATGTTGGTAACAAAAGTAGATTCCATAAGTGTATATTATTACTTGATACAGTAGTTAATATGTGAGATGGAGCGAAATAGATTGTGTACAAACGTAGTTATGTGGCCAAAGAATGGTTAATAACTTCAAATTTTAAGAATTTTTTCCCACACTTGTTCAGGAGTTATAAGAATATTTTTTCATCCACAGAAATTGTAGGGGCCAATCGATAGAAATTTTTCAATTACCCTCGGAAACTAGTACAATACATGAGAATATTTTGAGTGGTGCAGTGCCTAGTGTCATGGGTAACCCATGATTCACCAGTTATCCTTGCACAATTCCCCTTTCCACCGAGAAGTTACCAAGTAATGGAGTTGTCGTCGTTCAAGTTCATGCCAATAAGCAACTACGCACCCACCTGGCAGCCCTCTGTGTCCACCCCTCCCTGCGGATGTGATTAATAACCTCAGGAAGGTTCTTTCTGGGGAAAGAAACTGGTTCAAGGAACCTACCTACCCACCCCTTTGGTGTCAATCAAATTAGGTCACTTACATTGGTAACACATCACTGTTTAGGCTCGCAAGAGGAGTATAAAAGTGGATTATCATGACATTTAGTATTTCAATGTGATTTACCAGTTGTTTATGGAAAGAACTGCTCACCTAACACATAATGCTTATATGTTGGAAGCTAGTCCATATGGCACTTCTTTGATCCTCGCAACTTGGAGGTCTTGGGTTCAAACCTCGTTATAGGCGAGGCAGTGTTGCAGTGGTGATTTATACCCCTTACCCCTTGACCCAAAAGAAGAAAAATTGAAGCCGAGTTATCTTTACCGATCTGAATGTAGCAAAATGCACCAGAATGATAAATTGGGAATATATCTTTTCACCAAAATACCCATGGTTTGACTAAAAATGGAAGCCACGATGAGGGGCAGATGCATTTGCCCACATGTTCTAGTTGCATCTCGTGTGTTTTTTTTCTTTTTTCCTCGTCATTCCTAATCTATTACATGAAGGGAATGAGACTATCTCGGAATGCCGTATGGGCATCTAAGAACTCTACCACATGAGCTAGCCACCACTTGCTTTGTGTTCATGTTTATTGTTGTTCCTTTTGTTCCACAACAACCAAATCGTTTATAATCAATTATTCATGATTTCACAGTTGACTACCTCAGGTGAATTGAAATAAAAATTCCACTCAAAGATTATCTGCTGGTGTTGGATTCACAGTTCCATACAAAAGTACGGTGAGAAGAGCCTGAGGAGCATTGCTCGACTAGAACTGAACTAATTTTCATTCAAAACATGATTTAGAAAAGGAAGTATGACCTTTTGGATTAATCTGATATGAGGCTTCAACCAACAACAAAGACACTTTCATGGAAGAGTTAATTTTTGCGTGCTACAGTTTCCACTTTTTAAAGACTTTCTACACGGAATAGTTTAAGGCCCAGTTTTCTAAAAGATTTTAGGCCCAGTTTTCAAAAGATTTTAGCACCCAGGTGCTAAAATCTTAATATTTTAAATCAAAAAATGAAGTGGTTCCGTATATCGTTTTTCAAATTTTTTTGCACCAAATTAAAGTACACGAGGAGTACTTTAATTTGGTGCGGAAAAAAATCGAAAAACGATACACGGAACCACTTTATTTTTTGATTTGAAAAATCATAATTTTAGCACCTGAGTGCTAAAATCTTTTGGAAAATTGGGCCAGCACTCAAGTGCTAAAATCATGATTTTTGAACTCAAAAAATGAAGTAGTTCCATATATTGTTTTTCGATTTTTTGCACCAAACTAAAGTACATGAGAAGTACTTTAATTTGGTGCAGAAAAAATCGAAAAACGATATACGGAACCACTTCATTTTTTGATTTAAAATATCCATATTTTAGCACCTGGGTGCTAAAATCTTTTGGAAAACTGGGCCTAAGAGTTCCACTCTCCCACGGAAGAGTTCCCAGCTTTTAAACCTTAACATCCGTCCATTAAACTAACGGTAGAATTTTCCTTCTTTTGTAAAAAAAAAAAAAAAAAAAAACTGGATTAAGAAACCTAGCCCTTATAATGAGTATCAAACCAGGTCACCAACAAATCTCTCTCTCTCTCTCTCGGACCAGTAAGAGAGGAGTAAATTTTTATTTTATTTTTTCCTTTTGCCACGGCAATGCGATTAAGAAAGAGTTTCTCAACGAACAGATAAGGCTTATCTGAAACTTTAAAAATACTTAGATACTTTTTTATCTTTTAAACATGCACACGACTAATCTAATTACACCGTCTACTAATGGAGAGCCCGTCCGGGAATTGGAGATCCGGTACTGCGGAGCTGCATTTCAAGATTCTAGTGCTTGAATTTAGAGGCACTTAAAAAAAGCGGGTGAGCAGAATCCAAATCAGGTCAACCGAACCCGATCGTGCGTTTTGGATTTTAACCGGGGATAATGGTCCGGACAAGGATTTTGATTTCGAAACTGTGTATTAACCGATCTGGCCGTGAGATTTTTATTATATACAATTTTTATATATAAATATACACACACACTTAATTTTACACAAACTTCCACTACACAGACTAGGAGTAACCTGTGATCTCTTTCAAACTTGGATGTGTATTTTTATTGATGACCCATCAGTGTGAGATTCCAACGAAAGCATCTTCTCTAATTAGCTACGGGAGCTATTTACCTTGATTTCCTATTGTTTCAAGTTGATGAGTTAGTTTCAAAATAGGAATTAGCTGTTACGAACTTCTGTATTTGTGAACTTGTAGTGTCCTTAGTATTTATAGAATTTGAATAATGTACTTTGGGATGCTTCTTGATTTATTTTTATGCTAGATTACGACTACCATAAATAATAATGTCTTATATAACATGTAATCCATGGATAAAACCGGAACCGATCTGTAACTCGCGGATCGGATGGGAACCGAACCGTGAGACTTTTGGTCTGGACATGGATTGTATTTTCTAAAAACCGTGACTCGTGGATTAGGATTGGATTCATGTCAATCCGATCCGGACCATGTACACCCCTACAGTGTGGCATCAGAGCTATTAATCGCGCAATCAATGGTCCTAATTTCATCTTAGTACTTGCATGATCTGAGACGTCCATTGCTGAGATGAAATTTGAGTCATTGATTATCGAGATCAATGGCTCAGCTGCCGCACTGCAAGGTTGCAATGCGGCAGCTCGGCACCAAAGGATCCCCGGATCCGCCCGATACCATCAATTAGAGAGTTCAATTATTTCAACCCTCTCTCTCTCTGTGGACATTATATTATTGGATCCGAGGGCGTGTTGATCAGTTGTGTATTGTGCAGCATGATGTGCAATCTTGAACATTTGTCTCAAAAATCAGTAGTTCAGATTTTTTTTGGGAGAATAGTTTCAAAAAAATCCAAACCATTAATAACACATTTGAACAGTCATGATTGCACAACACACCCCGCTTTCCTATATTATTGTTCAGCTTAATTCTGAAAAAAGGTTAGTCACATCTTACAATAACTTTCCGAATGGTAGGTCAAAAGAAAAATAAACAGAAAACAATAAAAAGTTTTTTTTAGAAGCAAGTATTTGTAATCAAGTTGCACCAAAAGAGCAAATAGGGTCTATAATATCTTGGGAATGGCTACAATACACTACACTACAAAGACCCTTACTACAAGGACCCTTCATCTCCATTGAAAGTATGTATTATATGAACTTATTATATGGTATATATTGTGCCACCTCGTGGCAATCGTAATATTTGTTTAATGACTCGTAATTTTTCAGCAATATATTCATAACATTTTATCTATGATACACATTTTGGTGCGTCTCGTAATAGTTACAAAAAAATCGTGGCCTTGTTTGTTTCTCTTTTTAGTTTTAGTTTTAGTTTTAGTTTTAATTTTGATGACATTATCATTTCCCTCATTTTTCTCTCTATCTCTCCACACTCATTACACCTATTGACATCATCAAAACTAAAATAAATTATCTAACCAAACACAACCCGTATAACCTTTAATTCATAAGAAGTAATCGATTCGTAACATTTTTAAAGGTGTGTATTATAGTCTTTCTCCTGTATCTTTTAGAACCAGAATTAAAATGGGTAAACCACAAGAAGTGGCATTGCCGCATGCCTGAGCCCCACAATTCGTTGGTGCACAAAAACCAGCTCTTATTTTTGTCTTTTTGACAGCACAACCTATGATTTTTAAAGTTCCTTCCTCCATTTGTGGGCATGGTATGAAAATAAATAAATAAATGGTCCCCTAACTCTTTCATTACCTTTGACTTCACACATCCATGCTCTACCGCGGACTTGGGTTATTATCGTGCAGTCCCGTGCCAAGTATTGTGCACATTTAAGTTGTCCGTTACTCAGATGAACGGTCTAGATTTTACTTCTTCATCTTTGCATCCGAACCATTTGTTGTCGTGCATGCAAGATGAAATCTAAGCCTTCCATCCGAGCAACAAACAACCCAAATATGCACAACACCTGCTATGCACGGAACTGCACAACAACAACCCAGTTCCGCTCTACCATTTCAAATAAATTTAATTTATTCAACACCCCCTTCCTCGAAAAGAAAAGCTTAACTTTTTTTATGTCAAGGATAGACTAATTAATTACATTCAATATAGTTATAATAACATGAAACTACAGCAGCTTCCGCAATAATTAAATCAAGCTTAATATATAATAATTTAAGCAATAGCCTCACAACCAAAGAAAGTTTTTGTTGGAAAAAGAAAGTTTTTGTACACTTATTAAATGATAGTAAATTCTTGGCTTTGTTAATATTTGACATATTGGTAGGAGCATATAAAAAAGACCAATTAAACTAGCGTAATGTAGTTTTTATGATAGAGCTGATGAACTGAATATGATCAGTGTTTGTTATATTGAGCTAAATATAAAAGATAATTATTAAACATAAAACATATAGAGTAGAAAATATTAATGGCTTTTCAGAAGAAAAAAAAATTTATAATTTTTGAAGTCAATTTTATACACGAAGGGGGAAAATAATGTAAAACAAAAGAGCCAAAGCTATGGCACTAAAGGGTGTGTTTTAAGGGGGAAAAATTAGTGTAATTGTCTTTCTTTCTTTTTTTTGCTCAAATTTTCATGAGAATCGTGTTCAAAATTTTAAATTAATCATTCGTCTTTCATCGCTGAATCTGAAAAAGTTAAAAATCATACGGCAAGAACTAATCCTCCAATAAATTAATGGTCCAAAATACATTATGATTATTGCTCTTGTGATAGCTAGGTTGGCTGGCATTAATCAGAGTGGTGTGCAAGTAAGCATCATCCAATGTGAATATGCTGGCAAAACACCAAAGACATGGGATTGTAAATTAAAAAAAATCCCCATTTATTTAGACCATTCCTATGGGAAGAATCTTCTCGTTTATAAAATGGGGCATATCGAGGCCCTTTTTATTTTTATTTTTATTTTTTTTGTTAGTTTTTTTTTTACTGATTCTCTTGATTTTTACTAGATTGGAATTAATTCTTTTTAATTTATTGTTCGTCTCGATAACGGGAATCGAAAAAGTGTACAAAGCCTCCGCATATGCAGAATTTGAAAATTATCTATATATGTAGCCTGGAGAGAGACTGTTTTCGAGAAACAAAAATAATTGCTTTAAAAAACCAAGAAATAGAAAAGATGGAATTTCAAGAACTGTGTCGCTTCTAGGCTTGTAGTTCGCACCTGAAATTTGAGTAACATGGGCCTTGTTTGTTTCCCTATTTAGTTTTGATGACATTATTATTTCTCCCATTTCTCTCTCTATCTCTCTTCACTCATTACTTCTGTTGATATCATCAAAACTAAAGTAACGATCTAACTAAACACAGTCAGGGTGTTTCACCTTTCGTAGATGTTTAGGTCCTAATGTTTCTGGTTTGTTTTGTTTTGATCTCCTAGTTTGTTAGGAGTTTGTTTTGTATTGTTGGGCTGGATGTTCCCTATGTTCCAAGTTTGTTTGCTTCAATATACTGAGTAACTTACCCAAAAAAAAAGAAGAAGATAAATTTACCATTTTTCTCTTTGGCAAATAATTCATAATATGGATTATTAGATTATTCATTTTGTCTTTATTCAAAAAAAATTGCATTTGTTAGTTTTGAGTCAAGATTTTGTGGTTTTTAAATTTCTCTTAACGAGACGAATCTAAAAGGTACTCCCTCCGTCCCAATTTTATAGTCCCTTTTGAGAGTTCGTGCCACTTTTCAAAGTGTTATATCTTATAATCTATAATGTTGTAAGTGATTTTGAACACTTTATTTATTAAATTAAATCAAGATCTATCAAACAAGATCCATATTGCATATAAAATGTATTATCAATTGAAAGATATAATCATTTTTTTAACCGGTTAGAATAGAACGAGGAACCATAAAATTGGGACGGAGGGAGTATAAAATTATGATCAAAACTTAATTTTTTTCAATAAAGCCAAAATTAATCCAATAATCCATTCAAAAAAATATTTGATTTGACCATAAATTTATACTTGTTAAATTCGTCTCATCAAGAGGAATCCAGAAACCACATAATCTTGACGCAAAACTAACAAATGCAAAAAAAATTGAATAAAGACAACCAAAAAAAAATTCTATGTTAGAAGATACCTGTCTTTCCTTTTTTTCTATATTATTAATTAATTTACTACCATTTTTCTCTATTGTATTCCTAAATTGCCCGTTAGAAGACCTGTCTTTCCTTTTCTCTATATTATTAAATAAGTTGCAGAATCCACACTCCTTATCACGACTCAAAATTCAAATTATTACGCCAATTAGTTGAGTTATTATTAGTAGGGTTTATCATTTAGCAATCTGGCATTGGAATATTTAGTGGAGTATTTATTTTGGTCACGTATCTTGGAATTTTTAAAGAAGGTTCCAATTCCAATCCAAACATTCCTCAAAGGTACACGAAACGAATCTGGCCAATTACCCCAACTGCAAAATTCTCTGTTCTGCCTCTGTATAATAGCACTTGTACAGATCCCTCTTGCTACCCGCAAAAGGATACACACCATTAAATACTTTTAAACCTTCATATATTGCAGTCTCTTTGTGTTCATCACCTCGTTTGATGATAAGCTATTGGCGACTATAATATTGGAAGTCGAAGAGGCTGAGATTTGATTTCGAATCGCCATCTGGGTTTCATGAACATCAGGCATTTGAGTTGTATGGACTGGGCGGTTTCTCAAGAAAGTGAGGAAACTGGAGTGCGACGAGGGTTTTGTGAGAAATCTAAATCTTGATGTGGGTTTTACGAGAAAATCGATTTTTGATGTGGGTTTTGTGAGAAAATCGATTTTTGATGTGGGTTCTGCATAGGAACAAGATTGGATTATACAGTTATGATATTTTGGGTTTGACGATTTTATGGGTTTTGGGTTTGAATCCATCTTGATAACGGTTGCTTTAAGAATAGAACTTGATAGGTTTTTATGGTTTATCTCTTCCATTTGATGATATACATAAAGATTGATACTGTTCCATTAGTGATATTGGCGGATCATTTTTAGGTCTGTGGATTATTTTCAGAAAGGATTTTGGAGTTTCAAAGAAGCCGTTTTCTTTATTCTATACTTCTTAAGTGTTCTAGGGCTAAAAAATTTTGGGTTGGGTTTTTCGTAGATTTTGTGGATTTTTTGTTTCCACCATATTGTAAATATGTCTGGTGGGACACCAACTGGGGGTGGATTGATGAGGCAGAGGCACAACAGCCAAGGGTATGCCTCAAGTGGCGATGATCTAGAGGATGATGCTAGTTCAAGATCCTTTTATCAGTCAACTTCGTCGGAGAAGAAGAGGACGTGGTTTGAGATTGTGGAGAATTTTATTTGGATTGCTTCTGCAGTTTTTATCATATACTTTGGTGACGGGCATTCCAACTTTGTTCTCATCTTGTGGCATGATGGTCGGATTAGAAGGTAAATTGCTTAAGCTTAATCCTTTTCATATCTTGCTATTGCTCTTTCTGTCTTTCATAAATAGGGAACAGTTGAAAAAACCTCGTTGTTTGGTTTTTAGAGGCAAAGTTATGCACAGTTTCTATCCTTGAGTTTTTGGAATAGTCGTCACCTAGATTAGTGGAGTTTTATTAAGATGCTGAGAGTTGCATGCTTGAAAATTTTGAATCCGGGGGAGGCGCTGCGCGGTAAGTGTTGTGCCCCATGTTGTACGGTAAAACTAAGTCGTTTTGCTCATTTTCTTAGTATATTTAAGGGCCCTATTTGGAGAGTTAAGTGTGGGGTTTAATTTTGGGGTTCAATTTTAGGGGATTTAGGCTTTTTGGGACAGGGTATAGTGGGTTTAGGCACTTGGATTTAGGCACTTCAGGTTTAGGATTTAGGCACTTTGGGTTTAGGCACTATGTAATGGTTTTATCTTCCTCCAAACAAGGGCCTTGGAAGCTTTGGAAGTGTGCATAAAAATCAAGCAAAATGACGTAGTTTTGCTGCACAACACCTACCGCATAGCACCCACCCCGGATCCGAAAATTCTTGACAGGACAAAACATGGATTCATTTTGAATAATTGTACCAGAAGAAGTAAGCCATTGTTAGTAATTTGACAAATATGGAAGTGTTTCTTTAGCATATGGTTTCAAAGTTGCTGTATTAAAGATTATTATTTTCTCAGTTCCTTCTTTTTGGGATTGGGACGGCATATTGGGGTGTTCGATTCCTGTAGACGATGGAATCCCTGTTCCTGTTAATATGTTTTCCTTGTTCGGCATATGAAGCTTTTTTCTGGATGATTTGCATACTTGGATTGATTATTACCACATATAACATAGTTTGTTTCCTTCATTTTTCCTCTCTTTTTTCTTTTCCTTTTTCGGTAGTTTCTCCAATTATGTTGAACAATTATTTTGCAGAAAAATTGGATGATGTTAAGTTGTTAACTAATACACCTTCAAGCTTGTTTGAACAAGAGGGTAAAAGAAAATGATTCCAGCCTCATTGAGGTTCCATACATGTATATGATGTCATACACCTGAGACTCTGAGACCTTGTGCTGACATTTTGGCTGAAATAAACGTTTGACACATCGATGAAAAATGTGATCTTCTTTCAAAATTCACACAGTAGAAGTATAGCATTTTCTACCTTCCAAACTTACCAAACAGATATTAAAGGCTGAGCTCATGCTTCATGCTTGGACGATTCATTCAGCTTTGGGCCATAAACTATATGCGTGTGCTGATAACTCTACTCTGACATCAGATCAGATTGTTAATGTATTCTGTCTGTATACTTAACTAGGACAATTTCCCATCACTATGATTTTGAATTCCATCGCTTAAGTATCAATCCTAAGGTTTACTAGGCATTGCCTACCTTGTCCTTCCATGTTGTAAATGCTAGGGAATTTTTTAGACACTTCAGCTCTATTTGTTCCATCCATTAGTTAAAACTGAATGTGGCTTATTAGCTGTCTATCGTATTCTACTTGGATTTCTACATTTCCTCAAGACTTATCGTTTTTTGTGGATTACTGAGAATCTTCTTGCCGTTGTTATTTACCACCCTGAGTACCCTTCTTGCAGAGTACCGTTATACCTTGGCATGGTGGGTGTCGGGTTGAATCTCATCTTCTTCTTATACACAAGTTTGTTATCATGGAGTTCGCGGAAGTCTAGTGAAAAGTGGGATTTTTCAAGTACATCTGCCCTCCCATTTGTTACCTTGCTTGGGATCATCTCCTTTTGCTTGTGAGAGGCTATCCTGCATTTTAAGTTTTTTGAATACCATTTTTCGCATTATTTCGAAGACTACTCATACTTTTCCTCTGTACTTCTTCTCATTCAGGTTTTCCTTTGCTTTGTGGCCAATTTGGAGTTTCTTGATCCTGCCTCTTCTGGTGAGAGTCTCAAATACTAGTGTTTTTTAGTCTCATGTCAATGTGTAGATATTCCAAATTTTGCTTGGAGAAGTTTTTACTCGATTTAAATTAACTTTATTTGTTTGCAATTCTGCAGTTCACGCTACTTATGGCCGGCATGGTCTTGGCGCCCTACCTTATGCTTGGGAAATTGGGGCCGCAAACCAATGAGCTCCGTATAGATTGATCATTTTGATTCGAATTGAACACCTCCATGCCCATACAGAATTAGGTGAATAGGTTTTTTCTGTCAGTTGTGAATAGTTTATACCTTAGATTTTACAGTTGACGACATTGAGATCAGAATCATTGTTTTTCGTTATTGTGTTAAACGCGTTACCAACAGATCATGGTTATTAAATCAACAGTTCCAGTTTTTTTACATTGAGTGAGTACTTCCAACATTTTGATTCATGAAAATTCCGGACAGCTTTAACCCCGTGGTATGTGAATGGAACCGATCGAGTCGATTGGGTGATTTTCTGAGTTAGCTTCTATTTGTACAACAATTTTAACACCAGCAGAGTACTTTTTATTTATCCTCCTCCAGGTTGATGAGTACAGTATTTTTGTCAATTTTACGAATTCATAACCCGCTGATGGCTGTGTATAAGACAAATTACATTGCTCTGAAAATTCTTGTGAATTTTCATGTAAATTATCATTACTTGCTATTGAAGGTGTAAGAGCATCCACAATGGCATAACCAAAACCAAAAAGTTGCTAAAGTTAGCAATGTTTGTTTAAAAAAGTGCTCACATTGGAATAATCAAACTTAGCAACCTCTTAGCAACTAACCAAATTTTGTCACTTGGATAACCAAAACTAGCAACCTTTTGCCAATAACCAAATTTAATGGACCCCACATCTACCCAATCAAGTACACCCACCATTACACAAAATGACAAAAACCTTATCTCTCCTCTCTTAACAATGTTTTCAAAAGTTTAATTTTAAATTTTTTTTTCTTTTTCAAAAGTTTAATTTTAAAAAACTGGTTTTTTTCAAAAGTTTATTTTAAAAAACTGTTTTTTTCAAAAGTTCATTTTAAAAAACTGTTTTTTTTTCATCAGAAGTTTATTTTTAAAAAATGTTTTTTTTCAAAATTTATTTTTAAAAACTGTTTTTTTAAACCGTTTCGTACTTAAAGAAAATTCAAAATATTTTTTAAAAAAATTTTCAAAACTATTTTTTGTAGTTTGAAAAAGTAATGTGGCAAGTTTTGTTTATCATTTGAATAAGTGATGGAGGGTGTCCATTATTTTTGGTTATGGACAAAAAACACCAATGTGGGACTTGACATTGCTAACTTTATCAACCTCTAAATGGATAACCAAAAGCTTATGTGGCAACTTTTGGTTATCCAATTTTGGTTAGACCATTGTGGATGCTCTAAGCTCCATCAACCGAGCTCTTTTATTGGTTGTCACATTTGTGACCAAAACACACATTTTTATGTATTTCCCTTTATCGAGTTGTATTTTTATTTTCCATTTTTTCTAGAGTGTCTGTATAGGTAAGGCAAGGAATCATTTTGATTTGTATTTCACTTGAGTGCGGTAGTCATTAAGTCAAATGGTTCTATGGGAGAAGATTGTGACTCAGAAAGAGTAATTGAGAAGATTGGAAAGTTTGATATGGGAAGATTTCGTCTCTAAGGAAGATTGAGAAGATTGTGAAGATTTTACTCGGAAAGAATTATGGACTTATTCCGTTTGGGAAAAGCAAGAATCATGGGGGAAAGGAAAGTGACGAAAGGGAAAGAAATAATCAGAGATATGCATTTCGCTTAAAGAAACAAAATAATTAGAGATGTGCAATTTGCTCAATAAGCAACAGGTTTGCTCGAGCAAGATGATTAAGCACTACTTCTGGATTGGTTTTGCTCGAGCGAGTTTCAGAGTCGCTCGAGCGAAAGTGGCGTTTTTATTTTCTCTATAAATACAAAGACATTAGGGTTCAGAGCTGTGATATATCGAGAGTAGCCATCACTTCTAAACCTCTGCTCATGCACCTCCAAATATCTTTGAAGGCAAAGGCTTATGTATCTTGAAGAGTGGTGAAGATAAATGGAGTCTTGGTGCTAAACGATCATCTTCAAGAGGTTTATTCTACATGACCAATCATCTTTTTGAGAAAAGCCCTAAGGAGGATTCCTAGGCAATAGCAAAAGTCCTTTGGTGGATTACAGGAGGCAAACGGAAGGCTTATGTATTCAAGACAGCGGCGGTTAAAGCACTGGGTGTGGTGAACGAGGATTCGGCAAGTAATTCTTAGGTTCTATTGGTGAGGATTCACGATCGTTGGTAAGATTGCTTATAACTACACATTGAGTATAGTGTTTTGATACCTTCCCGTGGTTTTTACCCTTATTGGGGTTTTCCACGTGTATCGTTGTGTTCTTCATTTGTTTGATTTCCGCTGTGTGATTGATTGACATCTTGTTTGGTGGGTTGATTTTCTATAAAAGATTAAAACCTAGCAAATCATTAAACCTAGGCAAACTAGGATTTTTCAGAAGGGAACAACTAATTGATAAATGAGGAAGTGTAGCAAGAGAGTTCTTTTCTTTTCTTTTATTTTTTTTATAACCAAATGTCCGGGTCAGCTTACGTGTACTTCGACTAGTTTCAAAGGCCTGAAGTTAAAGACCAGGTAAACGGCTTGGAGAGATTTGAACACGCGATCTTATTAAAGAGAAGCACTTATTGCTTTCTCATGCCTACTTGGCCAAATCTCTCGGGGTTAATAGAGAGTCTTTTTCTTAGAGAAAGTGAAATGGTTTCAATCATACAAAGAATACCAAACAGAGGCCATCTGGAATTGCAATCATTTTGCTATTATTGTTCCCAATCATGGAAAATGAATGTTGTCCAACAAGAGTAATAAACTCTACTACTTGACCATGTTACACATTTCAGAGCTACAACAAATGTAATATCACAAAGAATTTTACCACTTTCTTTCTTCTATATGACAACAGATAAATATATCTTGGAACTACAGAAATACAACAAAAAAGTTCACCGGGTCCGAGATCTTGACAGGAAATATTGTGCCAAAGAGAAGCAGTCCTCCTTCTGCTTCTTGTATTCATTATATCGCAAGAAGAAGTAACCGAGATAATCGAAATCAATAGGAGACATCTTCGCCTATGAACAATGAGCATAAATCGAATTAGACAGTTGCATTTTTCTTTATCATTTTCGTGGGGATTTTATACAAAGAATGAAGACCAAATTGTACCTGGATTAGAGCCCAGAGAGCCCAATACAAGTGTGAAGTTAACCTATAAGTGTTTGTCTCAACATATAGGGCTTCTAGATCTTCGTCAGATACCTGTGTTCAATAACAGCTAATATTGTTGCACCGCTCTTCGATGTTCATAAGCATGCATATTATAGCAGTTAGGAAATGTTTCTACCCGTATGACGGTGCCAAAGCCCAACGCAGATAAGATGCTCAGTGGAAATTATTGTGGTGCGAGCATTACAATTCAAAAGAATTAACTGTACTGAAAAACATTAGAAAACCAACAGGAGATGTAGACACGATGTGCAATTTTCTCAATTATCAATCTCTAAAACCTGAATACAGCCTATTAATATCCTGCTCCTTGTCAACTACGAAAGTTGTACAAGATTTAAGATCCGACCAGTAGAATTTAAGTCAGCGAAGTTAATGATTTATTGCCACATAGTTCATTGAGTTATCCACTTGAACCCGCATAAAGTCAGATTCCATGAACCAACTAATACAACCCCCCAAAAACGCATCGTACTTTGAACAGAACCCAACAATAACCTAAAGAAGCAAAACACTAGGGTTTCCTTTTGCGAGTGATGAATTACCAGATGTGTTGTCTATAAACAAGCAATAATTGCACATTTTAATGTACAAATGCACATCAATGATTGAACAAAATTCAAAGAACGGGAAAATTTGTTTAAACCAAGTTGGAACCCACGAAACATGCGCAAGTAATGAAAAAGTATTGCAAGTTGGACAAGCAGTCACAAGCTTGCATTCCTAACGTACCTCGAGGGGTTTTTCAGGTTCTAGATAGTGCCGGAAGAAATTATACTGTTCATCTCTACTTGGATATCTACATGAAAACCAAGATCAAGTATCAACACAATGACACATCATGTTAGGTACATTAATCATAACAGAGAACATAGTAAGAGCAAGGAAGATCGCCTACAAGCTGTAGTCACAATCGTAGCCAGCATATTCATTGAAGTGATTTCCAATGTCAAAACCTCTGTAATTGTAAGATCCATACTCAAAATCAATGAAGTACAGCTTTTCTGGACATCAGCCAACACAGGTCAGTAAGAAGGGAGAGAAATGAAAGTATTTAATCACAAGGAACAAATAAATATTTGGCCTCCTATAACTGTAAGTGTAATGGACACCATGTCTAGCACTAACACCACAGGACCCATATCTAAGAAATGTTCGTGCACATCTTATCAGACACCTCAACTGAAATTAGAAATAAAAAATAAAAAAATTGTTTACCAGTTTTTAGATAACCACCTAATTGACAAACTTTTTGAAGTAAAAAAAACTGACTGCACAAAACCTTTTGTCAAACTGATACAATAAGCCCTGATTCCAAAGCTAGCCAAATTAGATGAAAGTATGTAGTCATAACTATTTTATTCAACAAAAAATTTCTTGCAATATTGCATGTGTAATCATGCAGCACAAAATGAACAGAAAAAATATTTCAAAAACTTGAGGCGACAAAAAGACGGAAAGATATTGCAAAGCTGAAACAGAAGAGAAGAAAATATAGCAGATACCATCTTCATCATTGAACATCAGATTTCCGGAAAGTAAGTCATTATGAGCAAACACCACAGGAGAATGAAGGCGGCCTGTCAATTCCTGTTCCAAAACACAAGACACTTCTTCACAAATTAGTCTATAGCTCCTTGACAGCCTTCAATATACAACTAGCATATGGTAATCCCAAAACGAAAAAAGTACTTCCGAAGCTAGCCAGAAAACAAATGAAATTATCTTAATCCCCCACCAGATTGAACTTTAGATTTGTTTTGAACATAAACAAAGATTTGATTGATCCGGTTTGGAGTCCATAAGAAACTACAGTAATAACTGACAATATGCTGCAAAGGAAATTCATCAAATAAGTGGAAAATGAGGCCAGGAAACCAATTCAAAGTTTGAATAATGCAAGCGCTCTGCTTTACGTAATTAATCATGTAACTGAGAATCTCAAAGTAAGCTACGGACTGACTTAACTCTGCAGTGTGATATGAATCAATAGGCCTCTAGATATAAGAAACATATCAAATCATAGAATTTTCAGCACACGGATTACCATCTACAGTTACTAAAAAGATGCCAAGGACCAAAATCTCGGCAGCAACCAAAGAGGAGATGCGATATATAGCTTTGATTATCTTTTCTGTTGGTCTAATTTCCAGCACATTTGGATCTTCTAGATAACTATATGATTAGAACATTAACTAAGATGAGCAAACAAAATCCATCCCACAAAGACAGAGGCATCAGAAAGTCAAAGGAAATGTTCCAAAAGTGACAAGAATTAAAGCGAGTGATAATAAGAATACATAACAGCACCCTTAAGCAGGAACGACTTATCACGGAATTATTCATGTCCAATCCTTCGGCTAGGAAAGCATGCCAACTGTGGTACAACAACAATTAAAGCGAGTCATATGAAGAGTGACTACCTTGAGCTTGCCAACTTCAGCATCAACTTCTTCAAATGAAATTGTCTCATATTTATTCTGTTTCTCATCCTCGTCAAATGTAAGAGCGGATGCTGAAAGAACAAGCATAGACTTTGACATGAGAAAAGTGACGTGTAATGGGTGAGAGGCATTCTCAAACTGCCAAAATTTTGAGCCTAACTTATTTCATTCAAGCACAACATATTTACTTTGAATGTCCATCACACAGTAAAGGAGCTAGTTGAATCAGTAAAGGACCTTTTTGAAAGAACTTGAAAATGTCGGTCCATAGCTGAGGTTCTTTTGAGCCAGGAATTTCCACTTGATGGAATCTACGAAGTTGCTTTGCAATTTCAGCAGCCAGCCTTGGCTTTCTCATGTCTGTCAATAAAACAAAATCTGTCAATGCAACGCGGTTGGTAGTAAGACTCTTCAGGAATGGATTGTCATGTCAATAGAAAAACTCGTTGGGTTACCAAACGGGCAAACACAAAACTAGTTTCGTTATGGCAACGAATCGAACCAAAAAAAGTCATAAAAAAATAAAAATTGACTCCGATAATCGAGTTAATATATATTGTATATAAATACAAAAAACTATTAAAGGCTCAAAATTCAAATATGCGGATAAAAGCATTGTTAATAAACTACTTAACACAATCCTATTTCTTTATCACTTGGCCAGGAAGTTCTGGCTAGAGAGGAGATCGAGAGAACGATTTACTAAAGCACTCCAACATTGTAATCCTTGGTAACCCCAATCCATAGATAGCAATCACGAGAATCGATTAATCCATCAACAGGAAGGGGAATAGAATCACTAAAAAGAATTCTCATTAAGGCGAATAATGCTATTGACAAGTGGTACCACACTGCTCCGTAACACACCTAGGTGGACGAACTGTTATAAAAGCTACAAGCAAGTTAAGATCCCTCCACAGGGACTCGAAGTTGGTTTCTAATGAACCAGCTGGCAAGTGAAATAGTTTATAGTGGCAACACTAGAGATTGTCATAGCAGCAATCAACTAGGGATTGTCTAGTGATTTTTGTGATTTCTTTCTTTCAACTTTTTCCGAGTTTTTTACTTTCGTGATCAATTGAAGGATAGAGGAATACCATAATGACAAGACCAGCCTAACCTAAAGTAAAGCCTCTACGCTACTGATGGCGAATCTTCATTGACTGACACTAGAAACCACTTCCATGAATCGAAGGTCTTAAAGGACTTGCAAGTATTTACAAATATACAACCAATTTACTGAGCATTGAGCAATAAAAACAAAAACAACTCCATTGCCTAAGAATCCGAGCATGAATCTTCGTCAAAGAATGCACTTTATAAGGACTTACCGGATGGAGTTAGTGTGCGTGCATTAATAAATGATTGCACCATGCCATTTCCAAAAACTCCAAGCAACTTCGCACCAAAGCCTGCAGCTGAGAGGTATCCAATAGCCTAAAAAAAATAAGAGCTTAAGAATTACAGTACGTGGCAAACCATTGACAGGTTACGCAACCTATCCTGTGACGGAGGGAGGGGGTCATAGAAGTTTGGGGTGGAAGGGTTGGGTTCAATAGAAGATTAAGATATCATCTATGCATATAAAAGGGTTTGTCATTGCAAACAAACATAACACGCAAAGAATACGGGAAGCTCAAATTTAATATCATGGATAATCCATAACCAACTACTTAAAAACAGCAATCATTAGGAACTCACCTGCAATTCCCGTTCCCGATTGATGACATACTCTGTGTTAGGTCCATACAGTCTAACTGTCATACTCACTATATTTCCATTTTCCTCCCTAACTGACACCTTCAATACTGCATGGATGAAAGTTAAACTGCTTCCTTAGACAAGGCTTCAAGAAGAGAAGTTGGATAACAATAGCAAGAACGTTGCTATACATAACCAAATGAACGACAGAAATTGTACAACAATAAGAATACGCACAAATATTTGTGATGCCACCGGAAATAGTCTCAACAGAGAATTGAGAATTGTCCAATTTTGACCATTTCTTGAAGAGATCTTTGCACAGCTCTCTGTATATAGTAAGATTTTGACAAAATATCAGGGGAAAGAAGGTGACAAAACCAAGCAAACTAAACAGAAGATTACGTAAGAACTAGTTTACCAAGTTAGACCACTAAGAAACCAGATGGACTTTGAAAAAATCAAATAATTTTAGCACTCCAGTTTTATCATTTCACTCTTTGCTCATGAGAGGCTAAAAAGACAAACATAAAGCCGTGAATGCAAAACATGGAGTGATTGTACCAAAACATATAAGAGATCAACTCAGTCATTTCCCATAATTTGCTTAAACTATGTTTGATTTCCCCAACAAATGATGTCCTCTACTTTTGTAATGGTTGAATTTACTAAAAAACCGAGTTTTCCCCTCATTTTCTTATGTCTTAGGACAATCATTTCGCCTGATGGTGTGCTACAGGGGTAAAAACTGTTGTGTGGCATTTCAAGAAGCAGCACCTAGTTGGTCGCTAATAATGTTCGTATAGCATCTAAGATAAGAATAAGAGCTAAAGAAGGAGTAATACAAAAATTCGAAAAGATTCTTAAAAAACGAATAATGTTATTTTAGCCCACCCAAACATCGTCTTAGATTCTCCGCAACCGAAATTTCTTTTCTTTTTTTTTAGCAGAAGAACAAGATCGAAACTAAATTTCAAAATCCTGAGCAACGCATACTCGTCGGTAAACTAATTTTACTTATATCTAAAATTTACGTACATATCCATACATACAAATATCGAGAGAGAGAGAGAGAGAGAGAGAGGTGAAACAAACATGAGGCGAGGTGACATTTGGGGAAGAGGGAGAAAGTGGTCGACGGAGAGAGAAGAGGAGTGGATTTCTGAGCTTCCGTCGTCTCCAGCTTCCTCTGCAACTTCCATGGCGTTCCAGATGTTCACCGCTCCCATTCTCTCTCTAGAAATTACTCTCTTTCTCTCTCTCTCTCTCTCTCTCTCTCTCTCTCGACTCTGCAAATTCAAATGCTGAGATTCGGAAGCCTTTTGGGGGTTAACTGCCGGGAAGTTCTTATTGGGGACAGATATTTGGACCAAGGCAAGTTTCAGTTGGACAGATTTGTATGGCAAGTTTTACTGAAATTACAATTGTGTCCCCCTTCACTTGTTTTGTTTAAAGCGGACAAGATTAATTTATTACGTTTAGTCAATGCAAACGTGTCCCCCTTCACGGAATGAATTTTTTAAGTTTGACATTTTTGGGGGGTAATTCATGTGTCCGACTAGCACGTGTGCACCTCAACTTAGTACTCCATTTGACCTAATTTGTTGGTTCGGTGCAGATTGAAAGTTATGAACAATTTAGATTGAAAGTTATGAACGATTTAAAATTACATTGTAATTCGCACGGGACAAACAATTAGGGTCAAAAGGAATGTTTATTAAGATAATCACTAAGACACGTGGAAGTACCTTTTAATTAAAATAATCGCTATCATATGATTCTAAACAATATACTAGATTACTAGTTGAGTTGAAGTTTTGTTATAAAATCATTGAGATACGGCCTAACTTTAACCTAGACTGTTCAAATGCTTTTCTCGTGCTAAATATCATAAAATCAAGAAATAAATTAAGCTCGGAATTTTGTTATCTCCACAAAATTAGGGCACATCAATATCACACATCAATCAATCAATCATTAATATTTCAAAAATGAATCAATTCCATTCCATTCATAAAAAAGTTTGAAAGCGGTACAGATTCCATCACAAAAATTAGAGATTGAATCAAAACTAACAAAATTTAGACACGGGCACATACATTAGTACGCTCAATGGCACCCTTATCAAAGCCAGACCAACATCTAGGATGCTGGGTTAAGAAACTAATCCTCAATCCCAAAGTAGAATCAGCTAAGTTTATGTAATCCAAAAGCCAGACGTCGGCCAAGCCAAGCAGCCAAAAATCGACAGTCTTCTCATGGTGCTTACTCCAAGTTGAATCCCCGTTGATACATAGGACTATGTGCGTAGGTTAACCTTATCAACAAGTCGACCCCAACACAACCCATCGTGAGAAATGGAAAACTCAGCGATAGCCAAAACAATACAAACATCAAACTACTCGTCGGGGAAAAAAAAACACAAACATCAAACTAGGAATAAACATAAACTAAAGCAACTAGCCAAAATCTCAAAAAACAAACTGAGTTAACTGAGTCACCCATCACTGAGTTATACCAAATCACACTGATTTGCATTGAGTTGAAGTCGGGTCACTATGCAAAGCTACGTCCAGATTAATCCGCACATTATCTCATCTCATACAGTAGTACTATCATATAAGGATTAAGAGATGGTTCCGGGGACACAATTTTTGACACAACAATAATCGGAGCCGTTCAATTTGTTTAGAACATATTTTTAAGAGTAATCGTAAAATATCAACTCATTTGGATATCGGTAAAGACTTAATTAACTTGATCGATTCATTCAGTTTTTATCTTGTCAAATTTTGGAAGAAAAAAAAAACACCGATCAAGCCCTTATCAATATCTGAATGAGTTGTTGTTTTAGGGAACTCTTGAAAAGATATTTTGAACAAATTAAACTGCTCTAATTATTTGCGTGGGACTCCAAAATAGGTAATTTACTTATGTTGTATCCAATTTCGTGTCCCTAGAGCCACCCCCATCATATAATAAAATATCTATATTTTCATGTAGCATCAAATTAGAGAGGGGGTGAAACTTTATTATTTATTGTTCCAATTCTTTACGTAACTCGGGAATTGGGTTAAACTGACTTTTTGATTTTTGCATTGTGAGAGAATGATCTGCTCGTAAAGCGCAATAAGTCAATTTTAAGAATAAGCCAGGAATTGAACAACGTATAAAGTTTAAACTCCTACGAGCAATTCCAACCATCATCATCATTTTTTCTCGCCATTGCCATAATTTGGCATATCTTTCGACATAATCCAAGTCCACCCATATCCATTTATTGATGCCGCAAAATGAAAATTCCAAATTTGGTGTCAATTGTGGTATCCAAGATGGTTATTGTCCATTCAATTTATTTTGAAAATTAGATGTGTTTAATTCAGTGGTCTGTATTTGAGACATTGCCAAAATGGCACCGAATTGTTACAGTAATATTGCTAATTTTTAGGTAGCAAGTCAAAAAAATGACTTTGCCAATGCCATTGTAGCATCATCGGTGTACTTGATTATAAGTTGATTCCTTTTTGCTCTAATTAATTTCTCAGAAGTGGGCTGAAGTCGGTTCACGCGTTTGAAATCATTGAAAAAAAGGAACGGTTGACCATGGAATACTAATCCAATGTCGTGACCGACATTCAACATATTCTTGGTACATGATGTGTGACTGATAGCTACAACGTGATATTTCGACTTAATTAAACTCTTACTTTTCGTTTTTAGGGGGAAAAATTACAAATTACAGGTCAATTTAAAACACAGGTTGACTACTTTGGCTAAAAAGAAAAATTGATTTTTTGGTTTTTTTCGTTTTGTCTTTATTCAAAAAAAAATTGCGT
This sequence comes from Vaccinium macrocarpon, assembly GCA_022606695.1. NCBI lineage: Eukaryota > Viridiplantae > Streptophyta > Magnoliopsida > Ericales > Ericaceae > Vaccinium > Vaccinium macrocarpon. The sequence goes on along the minus strand of CM040171.1, from coordinate 2,798,688 downwards.
TTGTTAGTTTTGCGTCAAATTTTTGTGGTTCATGGATTCGTTTCGACTAGATTATGTAAATGCAGATGTAACATGGCATAGCATTGATGAAATCGTTTTTGCTTTCTATCTATTTAAGAAAAGTGTCCAAATGGAACACTACCATTGAACATGGTCTATAATTGCCAGTGAGAAGAAGACTAATTTACTACTCCTAATTGGTTTTCCCAGTTTGCCTTTTAGTACAAAGATTATGGCCTTATGGGTTAGAATATCAATTATTATGGATCAGTTCATGTGAGATTTTGTCCCGACTTTAATTGGACTATGCATTAGTGGACGTTGGGATTGAATCTTTAGAAATTTTTCGAGATGCTCAAGAATTTTTTGAGATGCGCATGAATTGGCACACACACCATGAGTTATCCATAAAAAATAAAATTAAAAAAGGCTAAATGGCGGTTAAATTGTTAATTATTTCCTTTATCATTCATTTCTCAATGGGAATCTCAAGTACACATCTACTCATCTGAATCACTCTTATCGTTGCAGCGACGATAGGTGATAGCTCTAGCAACATGTTTTGGCTTTTTTTCCTGTATTTTTTTTATATTTTTTGGGGGGTTTTTTGGGTTTTTTTTCTTTGTAGGCAGTTTTGTGGTAGGTAATTTTAAGGCCAGTGGTTTTTGATTTAATAATATTTTCTTCTTATTTCCCCGAAAAGAGAAAGGAATTACTACTGCTGAGTTTGGTTAAGAGTTTTAAGAAGAATTTTTTGAGAAATATTTTTGAGATACTGTTTGGATGGATTTTTGAAAAAAATAATAATTAGAGAGAAGTGTAATAATATGAGAGAGAGATAGAGAGAGAAATGAGAATAATGATTGGAGAAAGGGGTATAAGTAGAGAGAGAAATGTGATTAATGATTGGAGAGATGAGAGATGGGAAAATAATCTTTTTGATTTTTTTTTTAGAAATGTGAAGTGAACAAAATGCACATCTTTTTATCATACTTTAACGAATCCAAAGAGTACAAAATTATAGTCAAAACTTCTTCTTTTTTTAATAAAGCCAAAATTAAACCAATAAACTGGTTTATTTTCGGCTTTATTCAAAAAAATATTACTTTTGACCATAATTTTATACTATTTGAATGATGAGACGAATCCATAAACTACAAAAACTTGACGTAAAACTAACAAATGCAATAAAAGATTGAATAAAGACAAAACCGGACTTTAGAATTCGAAAAAAGCCAAAAACCCCAAGAATCCGCTTAGTGGAACAGAATGATACAAGCGCATGCACAATTCCCAACTATAAATTTGCAGAAATACTATGGCGCTAATCTTGATTATGGCCCTCTACTCTTAAACAAGTTAATACAACCCACAGGGGAGAGAGAGAGAGAGAGCTGAGAGAGAGAGAGATGCAATGAAGGGAAGCAAAGGTTTTTGGTCTCAAAAGAACGGACATTGACTTGTGACTAGAGAAAAATATCATCTCCTTCCCAATTAACAACAAAACTGTAAGTAAGCTAAAACAAAACTTGGATCAAATAAGCTCGTAAAGAAGAAATCACTTTGATTTGCTCTTCTCACAGATCTTTCGAATTCTCTACGGACTATAATGTCAATCAATTGAAAAAGAAATCACAAATAACGGATTTGGCAAGATCAAGGAATTCGAACGATGTTGTACAGATAAAATAAATAAAAGATAATTACAGAAATAAACACACACAAACAAGATAGCGATGTAAATAGCTGACAATTAGACTATTCATCAAATTTTAGTAGCAAAATGCATAATTGAGTTAACAAAGCAGATCCTTTTTTTTTTTCTAAACTGTGATAGAAATGAAAAAAGCAGTCACACATCTCAAAGTATTCATTTAATTCATATGTCAACAGGCAGCAAGGCAAAGCTGACGCAAGGCATGGCATGACATGTTCTTGACACCTATCTAGGAAACGCATGGAACGACAAAGTGTTTTATGTTACAGAAACATCGACACAAGTATTGCAAAAGATCGTAAAATTTTCTAGTAATAGATGAATAAACGAAACGACCTCAGAAGGCGTGCATATCTGAAGATTTAGCATTCCAATTACCATCAAGCTTTATACAAGCACAAGCCCACCAACAGAACAAATGCACCTAAAGAGTCAGAAAAGGCAAATTGACTGCCGTAAATAAAATAAACATTTAAATCCAAGGCTTAGCTTGGAATTCGGATACATGGTTTCCCCGACACTTCAACAAATACAGGGAGATTCCAAATAATTAGATAACATTAATATGAAAAACACAAATAGATAGACCTGATTACACACAGATTAGTGAACTGCTAATTCGTTGTCCATGAGACAAGGCTATAGAAAAACCACACCACATACTACTCGTCATTCTCTCTCTCCTTCCAAATGTGAAGGACTTCCCAGTCTTGACATCAAAAGCAACATAGGGGCCTGAGTCGCCAAAAACCACGAAGATCAGCACATCACCGTTCTTCACCCAAGCAATTGGACACAAAGATCTACATTCCTCACTCAGAGAGTACATTCCATCATCAAACAAGCTGATTAATGCACGAGCATCCATGTCAATTTTGTAGATCTTTTTCCACTCACCACTAGTGGGATCAGACAAGACCCAAACATCAACTGATAGTCCAGGATGATGCCGAACCATACAAGAGAGGGATTTTCCTCTTTCTGAATAATAGACATCTATCTATCTACTTTGAACTGCAAGTATTTTACTAACTGCAGGACTAGGAAACTCGTAGAAGATTTCAGTTTCCACGTCCAAGGCAACAACATGAGATACTGTGTCACGAGCCCAATAAATAAATTCTCCAGTAGAGAATGTACGATTTAGCCATAATTTGTGACAAACATCAGATAATTTTTCCCAACGAATCAGTTTCCAAGCATGATCTTTGCCCAGAGTTAGCATCAGACAATCTAACGATTTGTCCCCACTGCTAATATAGGTGCCCAGGACTTTGTGTTCCCCCTTTGAAAAAACACATGCCAATGAGAAAGAAAAGCAATGGTAGGGAAGGCAACTAAGTCGAGGAAGAGTTACTGTTTGCTTTGTGAGAGGATTCACTACAGATACAATTCTCAAATCATTTTTAGGGCGAAACAGTTTTAGACCCTTGCAGGTACCCAAAAGAATGCCAGGAAATGGTACACTTACCTCTGTCACAACGGGACCCATTTTCCCAACCTCTGTAAATTGGAAACCATGAGGAGCCTCAATTTTATGGCTGAAGAGGCCCGTAACGGATCAACTGAGTTGTTCCTTAATGAAATGAGGGTCTTGTATTATGTTATACCACTGCCGACAACGTACCTCACTGAATGGTAAAGAATATCAGCCGGAAGCCAAACAAGGATGTAGAACATAATCTCATCAGGAAGAGAAGGTGTACTGCTTTGCTTCTTTTCATTAGTACAGGAAATGAGTTGATACTTTGTCCGACAGACTCTCCCATTAAGAAATTCACTTGCAGTCATCTAAACAAAGGATACAAAAGCCTATCAAACAAATGTCGATGAACAGACTGAAAAAACAAAATAAAAACAACGAATAAAGCAACAAAGGATACCAAACAAACAATTGAACCAATTTCTATAAGCCAACATGATCCCAAATTAACACGAGGACAATTCTATAGGCAAAATATGGACCACATCGTGTTTTTGTCACCACAGAAGACCATGGACCTTGATGTTAAAGTAACTTGCTCTGGCAAATGTGTATGTCCACACTCACATGCTCAATGGCCAGGATGCCCAAGAGATAGCAAGATCACTTCATATATATATCAGGCCCCTTCTAATAAGGTATCCCTTACTTTGCTACAGTAAGGAACTCCAATTTCCGACTATTTCCCGAGCGAATTTTGATGATCCAAACCATTCAATGTGTTTAGAACTTGTTTTTAAGGGTCTACGCGAGAATTCATAAAAAAACAATGACCGGGAAGGGCATCATCCGAGCAGTGTATAAGTACATAGTTTTATGAAAAACTGGTCAGATGAAGCCCTTTCTGGTCCCTTTTTTTTGTGTGGATGATTTCGCAAGTGGACTCTTAAAAACACGTTTTAAACTCATTGAACGGTTCAGATCATCAAAATTCAATCGGGAAATGGGAGTCCCTCACCGTAACAAAGTAAATGATCCCTCATAAAATGCTTGAATAGTTAGACAGCAATATACTTTTCTCTTTGATCAAGCCACATTAATACAACTCATAGCAACCAAATTACTGCCCAACAAAAACTATGTATTAGTTCAATGACTCAGTCCCAATTTGTCAGCCTACCTTTAGCCAACAACTTCTCTGACAAGACATGGTGTACTTCCGTCAAACTATAGTGATTGAGTAAACAGAAAGAGGATACTGAAGTGGGAGATGCAATAAGCACTCACACTCATCTAGCAAGGAGCTATTGGACACTAAAAAAATTATAAGCTATCAAAGTAGATAAATCATTTATGGGACATCCCAAATACACACACACACACACCCCTCTGGCAAGGAACAATCGGACAATAAAAAGATTACATATCTTGAGCTATCAAAGAAGATTAGCTATTAGTGGGACATCCCCAAATTAACGGAGACTGAGACTATGGGCATGAGATCAAAAGTCCAAACAAACAAAGAAGAGTCAACATTGAATACATGCCAAAATCATATATTTACGAAATGTTTGAATCCCAAATTTGGCGAGGCCACGAGAGAAAAGGTAAAGGAAGGAAAAGTAGAAACCAAGTTCCCATGCTCTTGTTTGGTTGTGAGAGGAAAACAAAAAGGAAATAACTATCTCATTACTGTTTCTCTTTCCGTTCATATTTCTTTTTTCTCCCACTTTCCCTTCCAACTAAACGTGAGAAGGTAGTTTAAATCCTTTTCCCGAGCAAAATCTGAGATCCAAACACAGCTTGAAGAAAAGTGAAAATCAATATAGCTTAAAGAAACAGAATGCTTAGAAGGCCCCGTTTTCGATACCAGGTAGGTCCAAAGGCAAACATAACAAGACACCTTTAGCAAGGAAGATTCTGACCCTAGTGGAATTCTTGCGTACAGGTACTACTCTTGAGTTATCGTAGTGCACTGAAGTCAAGCCTGATAAAAAAAATGTTTAGCTTATGAGGAAGACATCCAACTGATGATTTCATTAGATGAATGACAAGCAGTTCTTCAATTCTGTATTGAAAGAAAATTTGAGTGGATGACAATGTAAATGGTGCCTACGCAGTTAAGAGACATCCAAACGAGTCCTCAATTACATCCAGGTATTTTGGAGTTTTGGCGCACTCACGCATAGTTGGAAGAAGTTCCGGAAAAGGAAATCCTATAGTTATTTTCGTTTTAACTCAGGAAATATTATGAAGGTTATTCCACCAAGGTAGTACCTTGTTCTAGGTCCCCTTTTCAAATCGAGCTTTGTTGCAGGTGCCTTAGGCTTGAGCTCATTTAAAATCTATGGAGTCTGATTAGTCTTTACTAGCAAAATCAAGCTGCTCAAACTCTGTTTCAGTGTGCAAGCAAAATTGAATCAGTAGTCCAAGGCTTTCTTTCCTTTTTCCTTTTTTTCTTTTCTTTTTTCCCTTAGTAGAAATTGAAGATTCGGTTGCCACAAGTTAGACTTCAGAGTAGTTTAGCCACGCCAAAGGCATAATAATGCTCACTTCACTTCAGAAAACATAGTAAGCTTCAATGACTGCAACTCCCCGGGGTTTTTGTCCTCAATGAGCCAAAGTTGTATGCTTGGTTCGTTTTAAAGCTCCACTTAAAATGAGGTCAAGTGGCTAAAACAACTTCTTATTGCTCAAGCTAAGCTAAGAGAAAGCTAAAAAGCTTCAAAATTTGCTCAATTTTAGCTCGTTTTGTCAGTATGTCTTGAAACAAAGCATCAAAACTAGGGCTACACATGGGACGGGTTTGCTCGGGTTCGGTTTGGGTTTCACCGGACCGAATTCTGTTCGGTTTATCAAAACGCCAACCAAACGTACAATCGGGCTGCGAGCAAAAAGTGATCGTGTGAGGTCGGGTCGGGTTTTTGGGCCACTTATTGGGCCATTCGTTTTGGGCTGAAGCAGTCAAATTGAATTTTTTTTGGTGGATCAAAATATTAAATTTGGGCTGCATTAAATCAAAATATCAAAATTTCCATTAGGCCCGATGGCCCATAACATTTTTTGCGGATAAAAATATCAATTTTGGGCACAAATGAAAGCCCTAAAATCAGTGAAACAGAGAGATAATCAGTGAACTTTGCATGTCTCAAATGAAAAATCAGTGAACTTTGCACGTCTCGAATGAAAAATCAGTATGTACTGAAATACAAATGATATTTCCCTTTCAACCTCCACCAGTGCTCTTTCAAACACAACAGAAGTCATTGTAATACTGCAAATGTGCGCAGCTAATGGCACATGCAAGTGAACGTACATATTACACACACACACACACACTAAGTTCCTGTAAAATCAGAACTAGATCTACATAAAAAGCCCTAAAATTTGCATGAAAAGCCCTAAAATTTCAAAACTACAACATGACATCAGACCTAGAACATGAAATCGTTTGCAAATTGATGCACCCAAAGCTATTTACAGTTAATTGATATTTGCTAAGTTATTAGGGGCTTAACTGCATTTTTAGTTTCTTTTTTCATTTTCAGTATTTCTTTTCATTTTGGCTGGGGGGAAGCAATTAGAGGAGAGAAAAAGTAGATCTAGAGTATAAAAGGAGGTAGGACAGCAAGAAGTGGGTGTGGAAGATTGAATCTATTTATTCTCTTTCTCCTCTCTCTATCTCTTTTTCTGTTCTCTACAAATTGTATTGGGAATTTCTTCCTTAAGCTTAACACAAGTGTTTGAGCACCATTTTGGAGCTCAATTCTCTCTTGAAATTGTGAGATTTGATCAATACGTTTATCCGTGGTATCAGAGCGGTCGATGATCTTCGGCAGTTTTCGACCACCACAAATATGGCGGAAGGAACCAGATCCCATGATATTACGCATATCGAAGAAGCAATACAATTGCTAAAGACCAACTCAGATGTACAGGCATTGACGATGACCCAGCACACCGAATCCTTAAATCAGCAAAAGGAGGTAGTAAACGAAGTAAAAAATCTAGTTGCGGCCTTGGCACTGAAGTATGATCAACTCTCTGCTCAGGTATCTAACAGCTCCTCCTCTTCGACACCTAATTCGCATCATAATAGAACAGGACAATCGATTTTGGGCGGTTTTGGGGGAATTGGGAATAACAATTGTTTGAGTAGAATTGATTTCCCAAAATTTGGAGGTGATGATCCTGAAGGGTGGCTCTACCGTTGTGAGAAATTCTTTGAAATCAATGTTGTTGATGAGAACCAAAAACTGAGGCTGGCTACTATACATCTTGAAGATAAGGCCATCAGTTGGTACAGATGGTTTGAAAAGTCTCATACGCTGCGTACTTGGGCTGAATTTCGCACTGCAGTAATTGAAAGGTTTAATGAGACAGTGTATGATGATGTTGTGGGGCAACTGCCAAACTCAAGCAACTCGCCACTGTTAGGAGTTACCAGGAAAAGTTTGAAGAGATAGCCAACAGGACTGAAGGATTGAGTGAGGCATTTTTCATAAGCTGTTACATAAGTGGGCTGAAATAGGAGATTAAGGCTGGGGTGCAGATGTTTCGTCCAACCACCATAGCCCAAACCATGGGCTTAGCTCGACTACAAGAGGAAACCTGAGAAGCAATCAAAAAGACCAAACCACCAATCCACAACCCTCCTAAAAACTTTTACAGCACTACCAACCCATCAAACTCCACCTCATATAACACTCTCAGCCAAAAGGCCTTTTCCACTCCACCACCATCCATAAAAACTTCCCACTATACACCCCCTACACACTACCTAAAATCCAATGACCCCTCCCCGCCTATACTCAAATTAACCACCAAAGATTTAGATGAAAAAAGACAGAAGGGGCTTTGTTTTGCATGTGATGAGAAGTATTTTAGGGGACACGTATGTAAGAAGAAGCAACTGTTCATGCTAGAAGCTGAAGAATTAGAAGATGAGGAAGCTGAAATAGTAGAGGAAGAGGACGTGGAAAATCGAATCGAAGAAGATGCTGTCCATATATCAGTCCATGCTCTTTCGGGAATTCCATCTTACAGAACCATGAGGATTAAAGGAAAGGTTAAAAAGTGCCCCATTACAATCCTAATTGATTCGGGGGAGAACCCACAATTTTCTAGACCCTGCTGTAGCCAAAAGGAGTGGGAAACACCCCCAAGCTACCAGCCCACTAGCAGTGGTGGTAGCTGATGGAACGAGGCTATTTAGTAGTGTTGTCATCTCCAACTTTACATGAGAGATGCAAGGGACAGAATTCCACAATGAAGTCAGACTCCTACCCTTAGGGGGTTGCGATATGGTTCTTGGAGTACAATGGTTAACAACTCTTGGTTCAGTGCTCTGGGATTTCAAGGAGTTGAGGATGGAATTCCAATACCAAGGAAAGAAACATGTCCTAAGAGGGGGAAATGCTTCTGAAGTTCTGCAGGTTAGCTCTCAGCAAATGCAAGCTCTACTTAAAAAGAAGCCAATGGGGTTTATAGCACAGCTCAACAGTATGCAAGGGGTTTATCAACCAACAATACAGAAGGAGAGCAAGCTGCAGGTACACCCTGACATCACCCATCTCATACACCAGTATGCTGCCATCTTTAATGAACCTAAAGACCTGCCCCCAACTAGAACTCATGATCACAAAATCACACTCAAACCCAACACCGAACCAACCAACTTAAGACCATATCGATACCCCCACATCCAGAAATCTAAAATAGAAAAGATTGTCACAAAGTTGTTGAGTACTGGGGTTATTAGAACCAGCACAAGCCCATATTCTTCTCATGAATTGCTAGTCAAAAAGAAGGATGGTAGCTGGAGAATGTGTATTGATTACAGAGCCCTTAACAAGGACACTGTAAAGGAAAAATTTCCAATACCAATTATAGATGAGTTATTGGATGAATTGCATGGTGCAAGGTACTTTAGCAAATTGGACCTTTAGTCTGGGTACCATCAGATATGGATGCACCCCAATGATATTGAAAAAACTGCTTTCAGGACCCACGAAGGGCATTACGAGTTCCTTGTCATGCCATTTGGCTTGACAAATGCCCCCTCCACCTTTCAAAGCCTCATGAACACTGTATTCAAACCCTACCTCAGAAAATTCATCCTAGTCTTCTTTGATGACATTCTGGTCTACAGCCAAACATGGGAATACCATTTGAAACATCTGGAAACCACCTTCCAAACACTGAAGGAACACCAGCTATATGCAAAATTATCTAAGTGTGCTTTGGGAAAGAAGAAGTGGAGTATTTGGGGCGTATGATCAGTAAAGAAGGGGTGTCAGCTGACAAGGAGAAGATCGACAGCATAAGAGCTTGGCCAAGACCACAGAACCTGAAAGCATTAAGAGGATTTTTAGGGCTGACTGGATACTACAAAAGATTTGTGAAAGACTATGGCAAAATCAACAAGCCATCGACTGACCTATTAAAGCCATCGACTGACCTATTAAAGAAGGATGCATTCAAGTGGAATGATGAGGCAGAAGCATCTTTTGAACAACTGAAGACAACAATGGCCACCACACCAGTATTGGCCTTCCCAAGTTACTCTAAAACCTTTACAGTTGAGTGTGATGCCTCAACCAAGGATGTGGGAGCAGTGTTGATGCAAGAGGGCAGACCAATAGCCTACTATAGTAAGTCTCTCTCTCCCAAAAATTTGGGTCTTTGAACTTATGAGGAGGAGTTGTTAGCCATGGTGATGGCCATACACAAGTGGAAACACTATTTGCTGGGAGTACACTTTAAGGTGCAAACAGACCACTTGACACTCAAGGATCTCATGGAGCAACGATTAACCTCCTTGCTGCAACAGAAATGGGTAACCAAACTTTTGGGATTTGATTATGACATCCACTACAAACAAGGAGTGCAGAACAAAGCTGCAGATGCCCTCTCAAGAATAGAGTGGGACAACCACCAAGAAGCCCAATTACAAGCCATGTCAGTGATCATAAGTGGTTGGGTTACTGAGCTCAAGTCAAGTCAAGCTAATGACCCATCCCTCCAACAATTTATCACTGACGTCCAACAAAACCCACAAGATTACCCCAAGTACCACTGGAGCCATGGTCTACTCTATTACAAAACTAGACTAGTTGCGGGCTCTAATCAAGAATTTAGACAGAAACTTATTGCAGAACATCACAGCAGGCCTGTAGGGGGGCATTCAGGGGTGGAAATAACTTACAAAAGGCTCAAACAAGCCTTCTTTTGGAAGCACATGAATAGAGAGGTACAGAAATTTGTGGGGCAATGTGATACATGCCAAAGAAACAAATCAGAAAATGTCAAATCCCCAGGCTTGCTACAACCTTTGCCTATACCCACAAGAATCTAGATAGACATCTCAACGGACTTTATAGAAGGTTTGCCGAACTCCTATGGAAAAACAGTAATCCTAGTGGTTGTTGATAGATTAACTAAAGCTGCCTATTTCATTCCTTTATCACATCCCTATACTGCTACTGAAGTTGCACAAGGATTCCTAGACAACATCTATAAGCTCCATGGCATGCCTACTACTATCATATCTGACAGAGACCCCATCTTTACTAGTGCTTTTTGGACAGCACTCTTTCAATTACAAGGCACCATTCTTTGTCTCAGCTCTTCCTACCATCCTCAAACCGATGGCCAAACTGAGGTCATTAACCGATGCCTTGAAAACTATTTGAGATGTATGGCAAGGGATAGACCCAAGCATTGGGTTAGGTGGCTACCTTTGGCTGAATGGTGGTACATAACTTCCTATCACTCTTCCATTGGGGTGACACCTATGAAGCCATGTATGGACATGCTCCTCCTAGTTGGAAGGACTATGTATCTGGTTCTACACAAATAGAAGCAACAAACACCACTCTCCAAGATCGACAGACCATGATGCATGTTCTCAAAACCCATCTGCAACAATCTCAGAACAGAATGAAGCAATTAACAGACCAACATAGGACTGAAAGATCATTTGAAGTTGGACAATGGGTTTATCTCAAGCTCCAAGGTTACAGACAGCAATCAGTGGCTCAAAGGGGCAATGCCAAGCTGGCTCCTAAATTCTATGGGCCTTACCAAGTGACTCAAAAGGTGGGCCCCATGGCCTACAAGTTAGCCCTACCCCTTGAATCAAAGATCCACCCAGTATTCCATGTGTCACAGCTTAAGAAACAGCATGGTACTCTTCCAGATGCCTCAACCATCCTACCAATACCAACTCCTACTGGACAGCTGCATGTGGCCCCTTTGGCCATACTGGAAAGGAAGATGATCAAGAAAAACAACAAGCCAATGACTATGGTTCTGGTGCAGTGGTCTAATACAGTGCCAGAGGATGCTACATGGGAACCTCTCCACAAGCTTCTGCAACAATTTCCCACATTCCAGCCTTGAGGACAAGGCTGATTTCAAGGGAGTGGGATTGAATCACCCACAGCTATGTACAGTTAATTGATATTTGCTAAGTTATTAGGGGCTTAACAGCATTTTTAGTTTCTTTTTTCATTTTCAGTATCTCTTTTCATTTTGGCGGGGAGGAAGCAGTTAGAGGAGAGAGAAAGTAGATCTAGAGTATAAAGGAGGTAGGACAGCAAGAAGTGGGTGTGGAAGATTGAATCTATTTCCTTTCTCTTTCTCCTCTCTCTATCTCTTTTTCTGTTCTCTACGAATTGAATTGGGAATTTGTTCCTTAAGCTTAATACAGGTGTTTGAGCACCATTTTGGAGCTCAATTCTCTCTTGAAATTGTGAGATTTGATCAGTACGTGAGAGAGAGAGAGAGAGAGAGAGAGAGAGAGACTTACTCAGCGTCGCCGTTGTCGAAATGGAGGGTGGAGACTGAGCCCCTGAGCCTTTGAGACTTGAGACGAGAGAATGCGAGAGAGAGGGAGAAGCTGAGCCGTGACTTGTGAGGGTGGGACTTGAGATCGTGAGATTGAGTAGTGAGATCGTGAGATTGACTGATGAGAGATCTGACTTCTCTCTGCTCTCTCTCCATGGCTGCGCGAGAATGAACGGGGGAAGTGGGAAAAGAGACTGACCTCAGGGATGGGGCAGCACCTAATTTCGTCATTTTCGTCTTGTGGTGTCAAAAAAAAATTAATTTTAGCAAAATTCTACTATTTTTATAACTTGACAATTCATCAAATTAATGTTTAATGTATAAAATTACTCATAAAATGTGTATTTTTTGCTCATTTATATAGATTTATTTTATTTTTCGTGTCAGACATGTCCACCCCTAACTGATTTAGCATTCTAGGGTTACAAAGTTAAGAGTTTTTTATTCAGTCAGGTCGAGTACTCACGGGTCTTAGTCTAGAAACCCGAGGCCCGACTGAAACCCGAAACATTCTTATCAGCAGGACCTGAATCCGACCGAAACACTTTTACCAGACCGACCGTGTGGTCATTTTTTTGGGTCGGGTCTTCTGACAGGTCAAAGCAGTGTGCAGCCCTAATCAAAACAAAACCCAGTTATATTAAAAAACACACACACACACACACAAAAGGGTCCATCTTTCGGAATTAACAATGCTTTGCGCTAAATGAACGGAATTCAAGCATGGGAAGCCACCGCTTCAGGCCCCGAAACAATGCTAAAACAAAGGAGGATGCTACAAGTACAAAGGTCGATGTCCAAAAAATGTCCAGGGGGCTCTCGGGGACCCACTTTTGGATCCCACACGAGTGATTTGTACGGTTCATTATTCTCATAATATTTTTCTGAAGGGTTCTGCAAAATTTCAGCTCAATCAGACAGTTAGCTTAATCGGACGGTTGTAACGATGGAACTTTAGTTCTAGCACTTCCAATCGTCTGATTAAGCTGAAATTTTGTGGGGCCCCACGGGAAAATATTCTAAGAATAATGAACGGTTCGGATCACTCGTGTGGGACCCCAAAAAATGGGTCCCCACCGTACACTTTCTGGACATCTACCTTTTGTACATGTAAGTTTGTTGGCTAAAACGAAGGCTCCCTAATTGCCATTTTAACTATCCATAAGAAAACAACGAACTCAAACAGAAAGAGAGAAGAATAAGGTACCTATTCCTATCGACGCCGAAGGTGTTGATCGTTGGAGGAGAGGAAATGCTAACTTATTTAATCAATTTTTTCACATTTACGGCCTATTTGGTTGATGGATTTGCCAGTGGAGACAGTCGTCGTTGAAGGACCCTGTCGCCGGGAGTGCGGGTTTTACTCCTTTGGAAATAGGGGTGAAAAAAGAAAGAAAAAAAAAGGGCTTTGCTATCCCTTATTAGTGAGAAAAGAGATTAAAGGAGAACGATTTCTCACCGAGGGATCCAAACAAGAGTGAGAAATCAAAGTCTATCCCTCCTATTCCGGCGACCAAACCCTCTCAAGCGGCTTTCCGGCAACTCTCTAACGACTAAATCCAAGCTTCAAATCATAGATCTAGGATCTCCGGCACCACCACTCTCCCTAACACCTCCATTAACGTTGTTGTATTGGGTTTGCCGATTCTTTGCCGACACCGTCATTGGTGGTACGACCGCCTAGAGGTTCCTTTTGTCTCGAAATCTCGCCAAAATTGGTGAGAAACAAAAACGGGAGGTAACGGGTTCAGGTCTCTCACTTACTATCTCCCTGTGTCACCGCTTTGCTCATCCAAACAAGGGAGAGAAAGCACTCTCCTTCCATTTCCTTTCTTTTCTCCCGAATTCCTTCAATCCAAAGAGGCTAAACTAATTGAAAATGGGGGTGGAGTAGGGGATGACAATTGATCTCTTACATCGACTATATATGAATATATTTATCTACATCTATCTACTATAAAAGAGTCAATGCATTACCTATTTTCGGGCACATATTGTTGTCCCCTGCAAAAAGTCAATTTTGCCCATTGGTTTTCAGTGCGTTACTATTTTCGGGCACATATTTTCGTCCCTTGCAAAAGTCCAATTCTATTCGCAACCGAGGAATGACTAAATTCATCCCACTAAAAACTCATTTTGGAAATTACTACATTTTAACCCAGTTTTTACTAATTACAAACAACAAATTTCAAAAAAAATTTCAATCTACCCCTCTATGGCCCTCTCCCTTCATGACATTAAGGGGTGTTCCACTAACATTGTTTTTTGATTTTTTTCGATCTTTAGTTTTTTTAAGAAACCAACTTGTTCCACTATGTAGTTTTTTGATTTTTGAGTTGTGTTATCAAATTACCAATCTACCCTTATACCAAAACAATTGCTCCCTTTTTTGAAAGCCACGGGCCCACTATGTCCGTCTACTGTTATCACCACATTGGCAATGAGTCGACGTGGGGCCCACAGCCCATTAAATACCATACACACGTGGGACCCATCGAACCACTACATGCACAGTAGCTAATAGGAATTGATCGGAGAATATGCCAGCAGAAAAAATCATGATTGCTAAAGGACAACTGAGGACAGATTGGTAATTTCACGTGATTTGGGTACACTTTCCAGGTTGTACGGCTGTTTGGTTTTTTTTTTAAGTTAGTAGAATAAAATACTCCCTCCGTCGCAATTTAAATATTCCCTACGATTATGCGTGCATTTTAAAAACTTTTGTAGTTTTTAATCTATAATAAATTAAATATGCAATATGAATCTTATTTGATAGATCTCAATTAGTTATATTAGACAAATATTTTAAAATTTTTCAAAACATTTTCAATAAAAAGATATAGATCTTTAAAAATGACATAGATATTCGTAAGGAGCATTTAAAATGAGATCGAGGGAGTAGTTTTTTTGTTAGTTTGTTATGAATTTTTAGTTAGTTGAATGAATTAATTTTTGTATTAAAACAAAACTGTTTTTTTTAGCGGAACACCCCTTAAGTCACTACCCAAACTACCCCTCCTGTCAATTTTCATCTCCTGCGGCCCTGCCTCTCACAATCTCAGTCGTCTTCCTGCTTCAGTCGTCTTCTTCCTATTAGGGCTCAGAAAACCATTCTCAGTAGATACATGGGCGCCATCTTCAAAAACAAAGAGGCACCATTTCCTCACTCATGCCACATGGACCATTCACAAGGGATCTCTACGCACTTTTCATACCCAATTTACTCAACCCATCTCACCAAAACCCTAACTCTTCAATATTACCCTCAGGTTTTTTTCTCAATTTACCATTTTTGCTCTGTTTCAAGAAAACCCATTTGATATTCGAATTATTTATCTGAAATTCATTCCATTTCGCCATTTTTTTCTTTTGTAGCTTGATGGTAAAGTATTCGTGAATATTGAAGTTGGGCAAAGGTTGGTCATCGATGACCCAGATGGAGAGTTCTCTGTAACTGCTTTTGATGCGAACCACTGCCCTGGTATTCGATTTATCTTTGGATTGTTGAATTGTGCCTCTTTCTATGTATCTGATTGTTTTTCTTGTATGGGTGGTATTATTTTGGTCGTATGGGTTTGTGGTGCTTTTGTCATTTTACAGATTTAGGCTTTTTGTTTGGTGATGATTTTTCATGGGTCACAATCAATATCATTTTTTTTTCAGTATCAAATCTTTTCATTCGTCTTTGTGGTGGTTTTTGGGAATTGACATGAACTTTCATTGCAGAACTATAATTGAATATTTGGTGAGCAATGACTAATTGACCTCTCGAATTCGAAATAGGGGACTGCTAATTATTTATGGTTCACTCTATTGTAGAAAATAGAGTTATGCCATTGTATTCGGAAGAAGTGACATATCCCAAATTGTGGTCATTGGTTATCACGGTAGTAGAGTTACGTCCACTAAGCTCTTTAGAAACTTATCACAAAAAGAAGAAGGAAAAGCGGAAACTAAGTTTGCTAGGAATCTGAACAGCAAGAACTTTGAACAGAATGAAAAGGTTTGTCTTGTGGTCCAACTTATCCTTACGATCAAACATTCTTGGGATTTTTGTAATTTGCGTAGGGGAAATTCTAACTTGATTGGTTCTTTTTTCTATTTCTTAAAAATACATTAGAAGATGAACTTGTCCTTTTTCTTCTGTCAGAAAAGCAGTTACGACCTTGGACATCATTTTCATCCAACATGTGTTGGGGTGATTTAGTGGTTTAAATGTTCCTGTGACGAAGCTAGAGTTTTTTTTTTTTTACTTAATCAGTTAATTGTACTAATTGTCTTCATTTAAGGTGGCTTTGATGCGGTGAACAAACCTTGTGCCATCAGTTTCAAACTTTGTAATAGGAGTTTAAACAACGTTGGTATTCTGCATACTTGATTTGAGTATCTGCAGATATGTTTCGAGGTGGCTGTGAACTTCTTTCAAAGCATTGTTTTTGAGTTTTTGCTTCTTGTCACACTAACTACTTGAAAAACCTTCAGACATTCTGAATATTTTTGTCAAAACTAAATTGGTGCCAAAACTAATATTTGAAATGACTCCTGGTTCCTGTAACTTGTAAATTGGATGTCTAGGCATTTCTCCCTGCATAAGCTACATTTTTTCAGTTTTCTTCTGATTGAACATGTTAGTTTGAACATTATAAAAAGCTTAAATTTATCTACTCACTTATTTGCTAGAATGGAATGGCTTAGGCGAAGGCCCAAATACATATTAGGAAAATCAAATCTGAATTTAGCAATTCTACAACTGTAATCCCTTAGCCATCATCAGTAGATACACTTGAATCTTACACAGAAAATGCCAGTGGGGTAAAAACGGCAAACCTAAGACGAGTCCTTGGTGGGAAAGCTACCCAAAGGAAAGCAGTAAACTTGCTCCAAGTCTTACATAGTTGTCTTTGTCTCCTTCGTAAAGGTTTTAGTACATACATAAATGGCAGGAAACAGCCATTCTGAATTCTGATGTTATCTTACCGGTGACTTTAATAATCTGACTTCCTCGATCCACAAGCCTGTTCAGGGATGGGTCTCGTTTGTGGATTGTTGTTTTTTATATAGGTTTAGACACACCATATAATTTGAAGCAATGTAAACCCTCCACCCCGCATGTGACTGTCGATGATTATGGGTCTAACAATCCATACGCTTAGGGCTGATACTCAAACCAAACCGTTCGAGTTTTCTCACTTCTTTTTTTGTTCGTTTGTAAAAGCTCGTTAAGGTTGGTTTGTTACACAAACAAACAAAGCTTGCGCATTTTCTTGAAGCTCCTTAAACCTTCAAACTGAGCTCTTGAAGCTCCTTAAACCTTCAAACCGAGCTCGAACATGGAACGTGCTTATGTTCGGCTGGTTTGTCACATGATGTTATCATGTTACAAAGATTCAGCCTGATCAAGATTGGTTCGTGATGGCTCAGTTAGAGGTGATATGAATGGAGTGAAAACTCTTCCTCACAGTGCAGCTATAACAACTGTTGATTGGCACCCAAGCTTGCCCATACAGGTATAATTTTTGTACCCAAAAAATCAGAATGTTTTTCTACCCGTAGAGTCAAAATGGCTTTACACGTAGAAATTGTTGCCCGAAACTCCACAATTGACTTGGGCTTGTAAGTTTGTTTGGCTTTCCACAATTGAATCTCTCTCTTTATATGTTGCATTACCGTGTTATATATGGTGGCACGGTTGGGGTTACGTCTCAAATTAAGAAGAAAGAGTACCGGATTTTGATTTTTAGAATATGAATTACTCTCAATGGTTCAGATGTTAAAAATTGAATATTAAGGTTCAGATGTTAAAAATTGAATATTACTGCTGCTATTTTTCTTTACATTATGTGTATTTTACATGATGTTTTGAGCCCCCCTTTCACTAAACTTTTTGCCTTACAAGTGGTCGAGGATTATCTATTGCTAACTTAACAATATGGGGTGCTCCACCAACCACATTATTTTACATGGACTATGGTGTGAGTATTTACAGGATTAATATCGTTTTTATCATGTTACAATTCTATTCAATATTTGCTTTGTACCCAATGCTTTAATTTTATAGTATTGTGGTTACTTTTCACAGAAAAATAGCATCCTTAATCTCTGAAACCACATACATGCTATGTGTGTTGCATAATTTTCCAATCTGAATCTCTAACAAAATTTTTTTTTTTGGTTTTTATCCAGAACAAGCCATTAGAAGATGATTATCGGCAACAAAAGAAGCTCCGCGATTTTCAAGCGGCCGGTGCACCTGAAAAACCTGGCAAGGTCTCTTGGCAGCATTACATTTTCAGCATATGAACATCATCTCTTCTTCAAAGAAGCTGACAGCATGATCTCACACAATTTGATCTTCTTGACTATAGCTCAATTCTTGGTCGTCACTATAGTATATACTACAATTGCGAGTGTAGTATAGTTAGCTGGAGTTTTTTCTTGGTGAAAAGCTCCTGCTCATTTTTGAAGACTTGAGGGTTTTTTTTTTCTTTTTTCATTGTTGTTTTCCAAGTGCAATGTGTTTTTGGCGATGTTTGTTTGTAATTTGGTTTCAGCAAAAAGCTGAACTGGACAGAAATATTCTTGGCATTTTTCTGGCGTTATATAGGAGTATCAAGCATGCTATCTTTTTTCTTGGCAATTTTCAATAGTTTCCCAAAGCATTGGCCGCTTGGCAATTTTTCTTAGCTATCTTTTATGGTAAGAACCCAAACTATATGGTAAGAACCTCAACTATGGTCGCCAAAGCATTTAGTGCCAAACTAACAGCATCAAGTTACATTCCTCTACGTGTACACAATTTTGTCATGTACACATAGTGGAAGTTTTGCTACGTGGACTAAGAAATTCGTCCTGTACTAAAATATGAATGAAAAACAAATCAATTTTGTAATAAAAGATTGAGTATCATGCCACAAGGAATCCAATTTTTGGAATACGAATTATAGAACATATTTTGGATATTAATAATTGAATCTCAACAGATAATTCAGAACTTAAAATTTGAATAAAAATGGTATTACATTCTTGGTACTATAGCTAGAAGTTTTTTTTTTTACCCCAAAATATGAGAAAGTTATTATTTTACCTGTAGAGTCAAAATGGCGTTACGTGTAGAATTTGTTATCCAGAACTCCACAATTTGATTAATATTTTAAAGCTTGGCTTGCTTTCAAGATTTGAATGTTGAATGTTGTATACTTTCAGAATATTGACTGTTTTGACTCCTAGTGACGACACGTATTGATTTCTTATGCTGCATAGGTCTTGGAGGGTGCACACTACACAGATAAGCGCGGAAGAGTGTGCAATGATGAAGGATCTCTTAATACCACTTGGCCAAGTTCCCCAGTTCTTTACCCAGTTGAATCTCTCTCTTTATACGTTGCATTACCGTATCATGTATGGCACGGTTGGGGTTACGTCTCAAATTAAAAAGAAAGAGTACCATGTTTTGATTTTTAGAATATGAATTACACTAAATGATTTAGATGTTAAAAATTGAATATTAAGGTTCAGATGTTAAAAATTGAATATTAACTAATAATTCAAAACTTAAAATTTGGAATGAAACACAAAATGTAGAAATCAAACTATGAAATAGTAGAGGCTGAGTTCATCTTTAAAAAGATGTGTACATGTGTACAACGGGCATACCCCAGGCAGACCAAATTGAAAAATTACAAATAATGTCTAAGGACATTGGTGCATAGAGAGATAGACAGGGACAACATTATAAGTGGAGCAATGAGGGTACCGTTCAATATAGTAATGGTCTACCCATCATAAGTCTATACACATTTCAATTCAAAGAGGTACTGACATTTTTTTGACCCTGTTGTGCACACTCTCTTCTTCTCACTCCATTCGTTTGCAAATCTCATCCTTGGCCTACGAGCTTTTTCCAATTTTCTCAGAGGCCTTGATTGCAATGACATAACCATATGTTGCACCAGTACATTTCGTCCACTCTTTTAAGGCAACATCCATGACAAACACCTACCAACATCGTAAAAAAATATCAAATCCATATATAAGACTTCCACATTCAAAAGGATATAAATATTAACACTCACCTCATCCGTTGTAAAATATTCCGCATAATCATATAGAGTAGTAGATGGGCCTATGTGGCTATCACACGTTGAAGAGTCACACTGAAAAAAGTAAAAAAAAAAAAATGATCCCACAAAAATACATATTGATCAGCAAACATCAAGTTTTAATAATCGAAAACATGACAAAAATTACATTATTAAAACATGAATTGTGACCTACAATTCGGATATTACAAATTGAATGATCAACAGATGAAGTTTTATAAGTTCAATGATCAAAACATCAAGATTTAACAATTGAAAACATATCATAATTTCAAATATTAACAAATGAAGTATTTACTACTATTCGGACATAGACAATTAATTTAAATCTTCATATCCTATAGTTCCGTGATCAGATTTTATAAGTTGAAGTAACGTCTTAATTCATATTCTAAAATTTTAATAGGTGTATAAAATTCAGTTTCAAACAAATGAATCAATTGGCGGGAATTTAAGCCTAGTTTTTTCAAACGTTTTTTCATGTTTTAAAATTCGAAATAATTTGCGTAGTTCAAACTTTAAAGAATGAAAACCACGTGCAACTTCAACACTGGGAATCTGAATTTCAAATGACGAAAACGCGAGAGACAAATATGTGTCTTACCTCTTTTCTCTTTTTTGGCTCCCAAACCACCATTTTCTTGCCATCATCTTCCTTCTCGACCTCTTTGCAGTTTGTAATCAAAAAATTTACCCCCATTTCCGTTTCTTCCATTTTAAAAAAGGAGCATTGTGGGTCAAGGTCAAATGTAGGTGAAGAACCTTCCATGGAAAGCTCCATTGGATTCTCCATTGAGGGAGAGGTGAGGAATGAGAGGAGGAGAGTGAAAGTTCTTTTAGGGTTTGAGGTGGGAGATGGAGATGTGGGAGAAGAGAAGATGAGGTTTTTAGGGCATGTTAATAGGAGGAAGAAGAAGAACACGATATGTGTTCTTGGGTTCTTTTTTTTTTTGGCAGATGGGTTGGGGATAGGATGGAGAGGGGTTGTAGATATTTTGTGGTTGTCTTTTAATTGATTTGTGCTATTTGCATCCCACTCATTAAGGACAAAAAAGTCTTTTTATGCAAGGGCATTTTTGTCTACCACTGATTAAATGTTATTGGGTTAAATTTAGCCATTCCTCGGTTGCGAATAGAATTGACCCTTGCAAAATTAACTTTTTTCGTCCCCTGCAAAAAGTCAATTTTGCCCATTGGTTTTCCTTATTCCACGAATAAATCCAGAGACTTTTGTTTACCCAAGGAAATTAAGGTATAACAAATGGTCCAAATGAGAAGTCTTACTTGAGTGGCCATGGGACACTGCCGCAAGGTACTCCGGACTCCTTTTTTATTACTGTAAATGTCAATGAGAGAACCAAGACAAATTTGGGTGAGTTCCCGCTATAAAGTTCATTTTTAGATTACTCGTATTAGAAAAGTTGCTTCCATTAAAAATCCAGTTGATGAATGTACGGAAAATAATTTGCTTCAAATTTTGTGTTCTATATATGATATTTAGCCCATTAGACAATAAGGGAAGGACACCACCCAGTATTAATAGGGACGGAGCTACCTTTTGGAGTTGGGCCAGGGTTAGAACTACCTCAATTCTGCTAAATCCTCTAGATGTATAACTTTTTTTTTTATTTTAAAAAACGACACTATAAGTAAAAGTTGCTTTAGTTTGTAAAGTAATCAAATGTTATTTGTATTTTCATTATTTTGTAGTCTTCATATGAGAGACGCAGAAAAATAAAGGAAACATTTTAAAAGTTTCTAGGAGACTGATTTTAGCACTCCTCCTAAAATAAGTATGAGAAAATGTTCATACAAAATAGTTTGAATGGTGAAAAATACATTGTTGATGGAAAGTCATTTCCTAATATTTTGCTTCCATCAAGGAGTGATTTTAGTATAATAGTGGTAGTTTTAAATTAAAACATCAACTAAGCACATAAAGCGCAGGGTAGCTAAATGATGTGGTTTGGGACATTGTTAGGACATTGCACGATCACATTTGCAAAAAAAAAAAAAAACAGAAAAGTTAGCTAAATGATGTGGTTTGGAACATTGTTAGGACATTGCATGATCACATTTCTAGCATCAGAGATGGCTTTTCCTACGGAGGAGTTGTCACTCCCCTTTTATGTTTTTTGTCCTAGTGGTTTGTCTCTCCTGATTTCCAAACTAGTTGTGGTTTGGTTAGTTTTGATGCTAGTGCCTAGTTTCAAAGGTTGAATTTGCTATCTTGTTGCTGTTCTTGGCGTTCTTTTCTTTTTTCATAGCCAAAAATACAGGGTAAGGACCTGGGGCACTGTTGAATGTCTTTGTAATTGAAAGTGCTTGGTATTCACCTACTCAACAAGGGCATGTGTGTGTGTCTGTTAAGGCCATGATATTCCTCTTTATTTTAATTGACTTGGTTATAGTTAATTATTCAGATTCAAATGTGACCGTGCAAAGTTGCTTATAGTTTAATTGACTTGCACGATCGTGCAAAATTTCTTGTGCCACAACAATGCCATACTGGGTGGTTTTCATTGGTCGGAATCCTGGGATTTATACGACGTGGGATGAAGCTAAAGCCCAGGTTGATTCAGGGAACGACCACAAAAGATATAGAACGTTTGAAGAAGCCCAAGAAGCGTTGTGTCAATTTCATGAAGATAGATACTTCGGTAACGGCATTGGACGTAACCAAACCCAACATCAACCAAGTGTTGGTGCTTCTACAATAAAACCACTAGTCAGGATGATAGAATGAGGATTCAAAATGGCAACAATGGCATGCATAGAGTTTGAATCAACCAGAAAAACGAGACACACACACACACAGATTTCGAACTTAAAATCAAGCTTTTTTCGAGTTTCAAACCTTAGATTTCAAACTGAAACCCCAGATTTGTTTCGAATGAAAACCCTTGATTTGACAAAAAAACCTAACCCTAGTTCAAAATCTGAACCCTAGTTCTTGAAAATCTTAAATTTGACAAGAATCCTAACCCTAGTTCACCAAAACCAAATCAGAGGAAGAGAGGGAGAAAGACTATGGACCCAAGATTTTTCGATTTGTACCAAAACGAGTTTTTCCGAACTCATTATGTCGAATGAACCAGAAGAACGAGTGAGAGAGAGGGAGAGACAGATTCGAACCTTGGGACGTCGATTTATTCTTCTTCTTCGCGATCTCTCTCTCTCTCTCTCTCTCTCTCTCTCTCTTCGTTCCAATAGTTTGCAAGCGTGGAGGGGGAGAATGACCTATATAATGTTTATACAACCCGCGAGATATTATTACCCGAACCCGGGTACTATTTGACCGGCGAGATGCTTCCTTTTATCAGAGCCGTTGGATGCGATCTAACGGCTGAAACTTAAAGTCCGTACTTAGCTTATATCCGGGAGTCCTGAGGAGAACCGGATTGTGTATTTGTAAGAGTACATATGTTTGTGACTGGTAGCGGCCCTAGGCTAAAGGGCGGCCTTGTTCTCTTTCAATTTTTTCCCATTTTTCTTTATAATTTTTAGAAATTAGTGACATGTTACTAATTCTTTTGGTCATTGGAAGTGGTTAGCTAAAGGTTGGCTGGTGGTCAGTCGAAGGTGGGGTGGTGATTTTTTTGAATTTTATGTTCCAAAGTAGAATTTTAAAAAAATAGTGACATGTCACTAATTTTTTGGTTGCCCAAAATTAGTCGGCCGGAGGTGGGATGGTGGTCGGTCGGAGGTGGGATGGTGATTTTCTTGAATTTTATGTTCGAAATTTGAATTTTTAAGTCACTAATTTTTTTTGTCACCGGAAGTGCTCGACCAGAGGTAGGGTGGTGATTTTTTGAATTTTATGTTCGAAATTTGAATTTTTAAACTCACTAATTTTTTTGGTCGCCGGAAGTGGTCGGTTCGAGGTAGGGTGGTGGTCCTGGAGGTGGAGTGGTGATTTTTTTGAATTTTATGTTCAAAATTCAAATTTTAAAAAATTAGTGACACTTCACTAATTTTTTTGGTCGCCGGAAGTGGTCGGCAAGAGGTGGGATGGTGGTCGACTGGAGGAGGAGTGGTGATTTTTTTTATTTTTATGTTCAAAATTAGAATTTTTAAAAATTAGTGATACTTCACTATTTTTTTTTTTGGTCGCTTGAAAGAGGTGAGCCAGAGGTAGGGTTGCGGTTGGTCGGAAGTGGTGATTTTTTTGAATTTTATATTCAAAATTTGAGTGACACTTCACTAATTTTTTTTGTCTTTATGTTCGATTGCAAAAATTCATTGTCATTCCTTTTAAAAATGGCAAATGTTTTTTGTTTTTATGTTTGATTGCGAAAATTTCTAGTCCTTCCCTTTAAAAATGCCAAATGTTTTGGATTTTTGGCTAAGTGGCCCTTCAGGAAATTTGACACTTCAATATAAACTGCTAAATATAAACTGCTAAATGCTTTGCACTTTGACCTATACAAAAATGCCCATTGCTTGATGATAGCATAATTCAAATGTGGTTGGATATCCTTAAATGAAAAATACCACTATTTATTTACTTTCTAACATTAATCGTCTGAAATTATAATGGTTGCAAATATTGTGCCATATCATGTGTTTTTAGCTTTCGATCTAGCAAAATTCAAAGGAGCAGAATTTTATTTTAGGACGTGACGAGTTTTGAAGTTCCAATTATGAGAAATATATTAGAACTCAAAGCTCAAGGTATAGAACAAAAAATAAACAAAACCTTTTATAAATATCTTAGGGTAGGTATTTTATTTAGTCTATGTCTAACATCTTCGTATTTAGTTTATTGGTCCTTCATATTATTAATATTTGTTTACAAAATGTCTAACAATTTTCAATTTTGAATCTATTTTTGTATGGTGTGTGTATGATTTATTATCAAGTCTAGGTATTGATATTTGTTGAGAGTCATCACCAACTTTCTAGAAGTTTCTAGAATATTCCGGATTGCTCTAGATTATTCCAGACTCTTCCAGAATATTCTAGATTCTAGAACCTTCCGGACTCCTCCATAATGTTATAGGTCATTCTAGAACCTTCTAGAAACTTATGGAAGATGATAGAATCTTCCAGGTTACTCTAGAATCTTCTAGAGTATTGTAGAAATATTTAGGTTTCTCTAGAATCTTGTAGAATTATTCTAGGATAGTCCTTTTCTAGAAAGTTCTCTGGCTCCCTATAAATAGAGATGGGAGCTCATTTGTGTAGGTGTGTTGGTGAGAGACACCAAGTGTGTGAGTGATACACCAAGTGTTGTGAGAAGCACAAAGTGTGTGCATGTGAGTGATACTCAAGTGTGAGTAAGTGTCTTGTGTACAAGTGTACTTGTGTAATTTTGTATTGAATAAAAGTGTGAATATTCAATACAAGTTTATAGTTTGGGGTGTCCAAACTCAACAACATTTTGTATATAGAGGTATAAAAAGAATGAAATTTCCCACTCCTTTTTTTTATTATTTATATGTGTTATGCTCTAAAATTGTCAAAGAAACTTTATTGGATGTGAAATTGAAATACAAGGGCATGAAAGAAAATTCTTCGTGAAGCGCTAAGCCTTTGGCCTGCCCTTTTCCCTTGCTATATAGCTGCTGGTAGTACCCTATTTTATTTGAATTCTGACATTACGCGAGCCGTTGATTTTAAGTTGGAACCCCCACATATCTCTTTTGAACTAGTCAAATGGCAGTTGAACTTCATTCCCACCAAAAACAAAAAATCACCATAGATGAAAATGCCCCTATGAACCCGTCATGATGAGTGTAGCTGCCTCATGCTGGAAACAAAGCAATTGATTCCTCATTTTATGGCGTTTTTCAGGAAATTCAAACCTATGTTCCTGGGTCATTTTGAGTCACTGTTGAGTAGGGGTGAAATTGGTTAGGTTTGGTCTGGTTTAGGGACGTTTTTAACTGAACCTGACTGAACCGAAACAATTTCTATGACAATTAATTGTTATGCTTTTAAATAACTGTAGCTTAGTATGTTGAACCGGAATACAAAGCCCACCCAACACTTTGTCCCAACTCCCAAGTAAAAAAAGGATCAAATTAATGCACGCCGGAGAGAACTTTATGGCCAAAAGAAGAAATTGAAAACTAATAAACTAAAGGTAGGTGATGAAGATGAAAAAGCTTGCCCAAATATAACTGATGAGCGAGTTTATAGTCCTCCTAAAAAACAAAGTGCCACAATTTATGAGGAAGGTAAACATGCATGGTTGGATCTACTCTCCGATCAGTGTTGGCGGCCCAAATCTTAATTTTTAGAACAAGGGGGGCCTATCTAGACTTCTGACACCAACGGCGATGGTGTGACAACGGTGGCGATGGCACCGCCGGTTTCCTTTTCTACTATTTTATTTTTTTGATTCTTTTTGTTGTTAGTTTTTGTAGGTGAAATTTTTTTTTGGCCGGCAGTTTTGTAAGCCGGTGGGTTTTTTTTTTTTTTTTGTTTACCGGTTTAGGGCCGGTGGTTTGATTTAACACATTTCTATCTCTTAACTGGAAAACACAAAAAAAAAAAAACCTAAATATAATATTTTCTTTCCAAGTGAAAGTTTAAACAGAAAATTACCACTAGGTCTAGAAAACCAATCATTAATTCCAACTAAGGATACACTCAATTTTTAATTAACTCTTAAGTACAATCTCATTATTAAGATTACCGTACTACCCTTGAAACACATATTTACACTTTACTCCACCTCCCACTCCCCAACGGCCCAACTCCACCCACCATCCACTTCCGGCCGACGAACTTTTCCGGTCAACAAACTTTTCCGGTCAAAAATTTTTTCCGGCGATTGCAAACTTTTCCGGCGACTACAAATCTGGAAAAAAAAAACTATGAGTAAAGAAAATAACGCGAATTTGTAAAAAATGCTGCGAATTTCCAGAAGATTGAAAACTGCGAAAAATATATCCCAATCAACAAATTGTCAACCGAGTAATGCCAAAATGATCAACTTCACCCCACAAATAATAACGCTCTGCGTAACCTAACGCAAAATTTCAGAAGATTGAAAAGTTTTGCAAAATTTGTACCTTGCGAATTTTTCCCAAATACATTACCACCCCTTTGTTCTGCCCTGATGTGTGTAATATAAAGCATTCACAAACAATGGTAGCTAATATTAAGAAAGAAAGAAAAAAAGAAAAAAAAAAGAGGCAAATATCCCAGAAATTCGCACCCTGCGAATTTTTGCACAATACATTTTTAATTATTCCTTTGACTTAAGTTTGAAAATTCACAATGATATGATTCCCAATTTGTATATGTATACCTTGTTCGGAGAAATTCGCACCCAAAAATTCGCAAAGAATAAAGAAAAAAAATAACAGGTGATCAATTTGAAATTGAAACCTACCGATGCCCCGATGGATTTGAACACTGCGAATTTGTATTCGTGGGACATGCTTCTTCTTCTTCTTCTTCTTTGTCGGCGACTGCTGAACTTGAAATTCGCAGTGACATGTTTCTTCTTCTTGGTAGTTTGGAATTTGGGAGGGAGAAGGCACAGCTTGTAGATAGAGAATGGTGGGGAAAAAGGCTCTCAAGCATGAAATTCGCAGTTTGGTAATCATCAATGGGGTTGTGGAGGGAAAGATTGAGTACATCCCAGTATTTGGCATTACTTGCACAAAATAACACAGTCAGGTTCAAGCCCTTAACCCCCGAGATTTGCTCTCAAGCTTCGTCGCCGCCACCGTTTCGGGACAGGTTCAGAGAGAGAGAGAGAACAAGGAAGGAAAGGACAGGAGGGTATTTGCTTTATTTTTCTCTATCTAATCCCAACAAATGGTTGTTCAAAAAAATAATCCCGTTAAACGAATGCAGTTGGACACGAAAGCTCGCATGTGCAAGTGGAAGAGTAAATGTTCAACGGGGAGTGACACGCATTAAAGCTGGGGGTATTTTCGAAATATCAAGATGTTTTTACCTTGCCGGTGCAAATCCATTTTTTGCTGGACCTGGATGTAAATATGGGCCGCGTTTTTGACCGGCCCGTAAATCCCTCAAGTTTAAAACTCTCCACCTAACTACTTCATGGGCCTCCACTCTACAGCCCATAGGCAAGAATACGAAGAATGAGCCAATTTAAAAGGAAGGGAACAAAACGAGACCCAACTACAAACAAAGAACAAAAGGAATGGGCCAAGCCAAGTTTCAAGCATTCCAAACAAAATAAAAGGCCCGCTAAAGCACCAACATATCCGAAAAACCAACAAAATACGTCAACTTGGTTAGCAGCCCAAACAAAATAAAAGCGCCGCTAAAGCACCAACATATCCGAAAAATCAACAAAATACGTCAAGTTGGTGAGTCGCGCCCACCCACAATGAGCATAATAGTCCGTGCGTGCATAGAGTTTTAAACTAGTAAACATAAATGTGTTAGCTTAGTCACAATTAGTTGGCTCGCATTTGAAAATCTAAACCATTTAGATGGTTCAATTTTCACTACAATGTTGGTCCTTAATGCTTGAATGACAATTTCAGTAAGTGGCATCATAACGGGAAAAAAATTGAACGTCAAACATATCTCTCGTCTTTACTCAACAAATAAATAAAAAACAAAAGAACAACAACAATCAATATCTTTGCATTCCATAGTCAAAGGATAAGCCAAAATACATTTTTCAAGATTGATTATCCATCAAAATAGAACAATAAATTAACAATCCATCAAAGTGGCACTAACGTGGTTTAAAATCTCGAAAATCATCTCAAGTTTGACCACCGACTGCCTTCAACAATCAATAATTTAACTAAATTGTATCACAATTTCCCTTTCGATATAGTATACAAACACCTATCTGCAGAAAAAGAAAAAAAAATCCCGATTCAATCAAACACCACCACGAAAAGCAACAGGGGTCGCCGAGTTTGCAAGTAGTAAAAAACAATGGAAGGAGAAGGGAGAGTTTTGTTTGGAAGCTTTGTTTTATTTGTTCAAGAAGAGTAAAAGGAAATTTGCTGGGATCCCAAGTTTTTTTTTTTTTTGGGGTGGAGGCACCGGGCCCCTTATTACCTCTGCCCCTGCTTTTCCCTACCCTCTCTACCTCCACCCCTGCTTTTCCCTGCCCTCTCTTTTACACAAAAGGAGTCCGTGTGGGAACTGAGGCAAAGGCCTCTAGGCACACGAGGCAATGGGCGAAGATCAGTGGATACATACGCATCTACCGCGTACATACAAAACAAAGGGGCCATGGAATTGGTGATAGCAGTTGGCCTACCCATCACCAAACCACACCATTGTCCACTTGATCACAAACAATTCTCTGAGATGATTAAGCCACTATTCCAAAATTTGGAATTTTGATAGAGGCACCATAGTTGGATGTAGTCCAGGAAACCGAAAACCTATACTTGCAAAGGGGTTTTAAACTCAAAGGCCCCGTTGATAGCATGGGTCTCTGTAAGTTGACTCAATTCTAAACTTAGCAGTTGCATGTAAAAGAATTCAAGACACAGAAATAAAACTGGATTCCACAAACAAGAACAAAAGAAAAAGAAAAAACAGCTATTCTATCCTTTTACTAGACAGAAATTATGAAAGAACCAAAAAGGGGAAGGAAAAAAAAAGCACGAATAGTTCTCAATTTGATGTAAGTTTTCCAACAATACAAGCTATACTGAAACCCACAAATATCCCCTCAATACACAATTGCAAAAGATAGCATAGAACATATCTAAGAAGAAATAGCATTCACAACAGACCCCAAAATTAGTATAGACAACAAACAGAAATTGACAAACAAATTTCTAGACACCACAGAATCTCCTCATCCTGCAAAATCATGCTCCTCCTCCTGTTGGTATAGAATGACTTGGACCTTCTTTTCCAACTTGCCTAAGCAAGGCACTTTCTTTGATCTCAAGAATTCTCAATGCGTCTCGACTTCTATCTAAATCACCAACCTTGCCTTGCAAATATATGCCACCCGATAGACCGATAAACATCAACTTTCGTTGGCCTGAATCATGCTGCTCCATTGAAATTCCTTCCAAACACGATTCAGTCAATAGACCAAATAGAGCGTCTTCAAATAGTCGAACTTCAGCCTCCCCACAATTCAGTTTAGATGTAACTCTCTTAAAAAAATCCTCCTCCAATTGTTGTCTTGAAACCGGGAACATTTCAGTCGGAAGCTTCTCAAGCAATAGATCCAACAAGACTGTAGCCGCGTAAAGTACCTTCACATTTTCTTCTTCCAAAATGAGTAGTTCCTGCCCTCGAACCACATCCTTGGCTTCAGCATTTCCGCTTTGTATTACCTTGAGTTGTTCTTCCACATCTTCACCGGGGGGAACAATGGAGGGGAAGGTGAGAGGGGCTTCAACATTGCACGATGAAGAAGTCCCTTCACCTGGCTGCATTGTGTTAGAAACTATGAGTTGCATGGAACTTGGGGGACAGATAGTTGCCGCCCCTTCACCCGCTGCATTGTGTTAGAAATCGGGAACATTTCAAATGTAAGAAGTCCCTTCACCGGCTGCAATGTTGAAGCCCCTCTCACCTTCCCTCCATTGTTCCCCGGTGAAAATGTGGAAGAACAACTCAAGGTAATACAAAGCGGAATTGCTGAAGCCAAGGATGTGGTTCGAGGGCAGGAACTACTCATTTTGGAAGAAGAAAATGTGAAGGTACTTTACACGGCTACAGTCTTGTTGGATCTATTGCTTGAGAAGCTTCCAACTGAAATGTTCCCGGTTTCAAAACAACAATTGGAGGAGGATTTTTTTAAGAGAGTTACATCTAACACAATGGAGGGGAAGGTGAGAGGGGCTTCAACATTGCACGATGAAGAAGTCCCTTCACCTGGCTGCATTGTGTTAGAAAATATGAGATGCACAGCTTGGGCAGCCTGTATAGTCGTTGTCCCTTCACCCGGCTGCATTGTGTTAGAAACTATGGGCTGCACAGCTTGGGCAGCCCGTATAGTTGCTTTCCCTTCACCCGGCTGCATTGTGTTAGAAACTATGGGCTGCACAGCTTGGGCAACCTGTATAGTCGTTGTCCCTTCACCTTGCTGAATTGTGTTAGAAACTATGGGCTGCACAGCTTGGGCATCCTGTATAGTCGCTGCTAGCTGCCTCCGAGGAGACCGTTTCTCTTGTATCTCTCTTGAACGCGCTCTATTTCTTGCAGCTATCCTCGATGTATCTTGATTTTTTAACGTACTATCACTGGAAGGTTCATCGTCTAATTGTCTTTCCCTTGCTCCCCTCTTCCTTTTAACCAACCTGGGAATATTTTGTATATACTGAGTGCGCACCACGGTTTTCATTGAAATAGTAGGACCTTGAGGTGTTTGAAAAGCATGCAGATTCGAAATAGTAGGCCCTTGAGGTGTTTGAAAAGGATGCAGATACAAAATAGTAGGACCTTGAGGTGTCGAATTTTAAGAAGGATGTAGAATTGGAGCCTGAGATGATGAATTCCCAGGTGAAAGATTATTATGCTGAGAAGTTGAAGGTGTCGAATTTTGAGGAGAAGGATTAGGGACCATTCCCCTCCTATGGAGCATAAGGTCCTCTCCTTGAAAGGTAACACTAACTCTATTGTTTACCTCATTCAGTACAAGATATATAGCGGCGATGGCCATATCCCGGTGACTTTTTCTTCTTGAAGCTTTTAGATACCTACTTGCTGCACGCAACTTTCGCGGCAATCCCCTATTTTTGCGAGCCATAGCACCTGTAATGAAGAGTCGGAAAATTAAATAAAGATTAGCAAGTGTCCGAACACAAAAACCAATAAAAACAACAAGACTACCTGCAAAACAAGTTTGATTAGATGCAATTTTTGTGTTTTTCCGAAATACAGTAATTACTATCATTCCTAGTTTCCTTGTGCCATCACCTTAAGCTTTCAAAAGCCATGAAGGTGATGAAACTTAAATCCTAAGCCATCCCAAGTTCCTTTTTTTTAAATTTTTTTTTCCTGTTTTGTTCCCTCCTGTTTCCTTTCTACCCCGTAATCTCTCCCCAATTTTCTTAAAAAACATGCACACAGCCCACCTCAATAATTCAAGATAAAAATACTAGGCCCACAATTGACATCCATGCTTTTCATACAAACTACAATACATTTTCACACTTACAATTCCCATTACTGAGAATAAGCATATTCTTTAATCTATGCACCCATCAAGTATTTTTGAAAAAATCTGTACATTACAATCTCTCCTCCTTGAAAAATTTAAGTCCTCAAAATTTGATCTCATTTCCACTTCAATACTTTTTCTTTGATAACTCGGTGTCAGGGATGCTATTCACCATGATTAGTATGTTACCAAAATGTGATGTTACTCACCCTTTTCCGCTGAAGTGGGCCACACACAACTTCCAAATCAAAGTATGTGGCTTTATTATGTAAACAAAACCTGAAGACTAACTACCTTATCATTGGTAATTAAGTGCTACTTCTCAGTACATTTCTTAGAAGTATTGATTCCTACCTCTAGCTGTTCACCACATACCAATCTGAGAAAATAATGTAGCATAAATAATGGAAGTTCATAACGAAAACCAACAAACAACTAAAACTAACATCTGTCCGTTTTTTTAGCTCCACCATCAGTAATAGTAGAACTATACTTGTACTAGGAGTCAATGTCCATAAATTAATGTTCCTTTTAACAATCAATCAATTCACTAATAACAAACCACTTACCAAATGTCTAGCGAACGAAGCATTCCAACTGTCGAGTCCAACACATACAACCTGATTCACATGTATCCGATATTGCTAAACCACAGGTCCACATCCTAGGTTTTAACTGTCGGACAGTCTGTAGAATCCTAAAACTCAGGCTATGATACCAATTTGTAAAAACCCAAAATTACCCACATTAAACTGTAGTAATTACTATCCCTCTCTTGCTACTCTCCTATATCATTCCTGGTCTCCTTATATCCAAGTACACTTGCCAACTTGACGTTTGCCATCATCTTAACCTTTCAAAAGACATGAAAGTGATTAAACCTAATTCTACCTCTTCCTTTTGCCAAGTTAATTCTCCCTGTCTCCTCTCCCGCTCCTGTTTCCTTTCTCCCACCATTGACTTCTCCATGACTTATCAACGAGAGATCCCCAAAGATAACTCTTGGTCTTGTCACTACAGGGAAAAAGAGCTTTCCAGGCGTTTTAAAACCACAGGGAAAAATCCAGAAAACGCCGAGTAAAGCCTTCCCTCTATTTCTCCCAGCGTTTTCAGGAAAACCTGTGTATATCGATGTTGGAAATACTGGGGAAGCATTTTCACCGGCGTTTAATAAGGATTTAGAGAAAGGCATATAAAAATCGAAATCTAAACTAGTGTGCGCAAGAGTAATATAAACAAATAGGTAAAGCATATCGATAAATGGTTGTTTACTCATTGGATGGGTCTACTCTTGTGAATCCATCAAATTCAAAGGGGGAAAAATATTATCTGTTCTTTTCTCAAAGCCCTCGTCCTAGCATGAGATAGATACAAAATCAAATACTAAACAAATCAAGCACACCCAAAGAAGGAACATGCTTAGGTAATATAATAGTTATTCTTGGAAAGCATGAGGGCCCTTGATTTTCTAATGTTGTTTTAGGGGAACCCAAAGCGATGACACAAATCGATTCAGGGGAACATCAATCCAGAGGCAACCGACAAAGGCTTTCACGAAGCTCTTTTCACGTTTTCTCAGCAAACAAATAGGGGGAAAAAAAAACTTTTTACATTGCAAGAACCGAAACGGCAAAAATCGTCAAAAATCCACCAAGCCTGTAGATCAAGACAGGGAGAGAGGAGGGAGACATACCAGGAGAGAGAGAGAGAGAGAGAGAGAGAGAGAGAGAGACGTCGTCGACCAATATGAAGAGAGCGCACTGTCACGGACTTAACTTGTTTCAAATGATCTGTACGGCACTTAGACACTCACACTTGATCTTGACCCGATCTTGTGATGCTAAGTAAGCCTTTGTGTGTGTGTAAGAAGAGTAAGACAAGTAACACTTGGGTTTGGAAAAATGAAGAGTGTATTACACAAAGAGAGTTTACAAGCTCTTGAATGATTTCTTGGTGCCTTGGCCAAATGAAATTTCTACACCCTTTTATAAAGCATTCAAGAAAGATCCACATGATAATTAACAAAATTGGATAACAAAAAAAGCTTGTACATGTTTTGGTTATCCATTTTAAAATTCTTTAAAGTTAGCGATGTCAAGTTCCGTTGGTGTTTTTGTCCATAACCAAAAATAATGGACACCCTCCATCACTCATTCAAATGATAAACAAAACTTGCCACATTACTTTTTCAAACTACAAAAAATAGTTTTGAAATTTTTTTAAAAAAATATTTTGAATTTTCTTTAAGTACAAAACGGTTTAAAAAAAACAGTTTTTAAAAATAAATTTTGAAAAAAAACATTTTTTAAAAATAAACTTCTGAAAAAAACAGTTTTTAAAATGAACTTTTGAAAAAAAAAACAGTTTTTTTTAAAAGAACTTTTGAAAAAGACAGTTTTTAATAGGAATTTTTGAAAAAAAAAAAAACACTTTTTTAAAATGAACTTTTGAAAAAAACAGTTTTTTAAAATTAACTTTTGAAAAAAACCAGTTTTTTAAAATTAAACTTTTGAAAAAGAAAAAAAAAATTTAAATTAAACTTTTGAAAACATTGTTAAGAGAGGAGAGAGAAGGTTTTTGTCATTTTGTGTAATGGTGGGTGTACTTGATTGGGTAGATGTGGGGTCCATTAAATTTGGTTATTGGCAAAAGGTTGCTAGTTTTGGTTATCCAAGTGACAAAATTTGGTTAGTTCAAGAGGTTCTTTAAGTTTGGTTATTCCAATGTGAGCACTTTTTTAAACAAACATTCTTTAGCTTTTTAAGACTTTTTTGGTTTTAGTTTATCTTGCCAATGTGGATCTTCTCCCAGGGAGAGTTCTAGAACAAACTCTAGAATCTTCCCACCTCCTCAATTGGGTCTTTCTAGATGTGTGTATAGGAGGTTCTTGAATCCTCCAACACTTACAAGGCTTCTCTAGAATGTTCACCATCTTTCTAGAGTATTCTACAATGTACAAGAATATTCAAGAATATACAAGAGTCTTCAAGAGTTCTCTAGACAAGTCTAGACTAGTATGGAAACTTTAAGATTTCTCTAGAAAATTCCGCGGGGCGTAACAGCACGCCGAGATTGAGCGAAGAGTAGAGCTGAGAGAGAGAGAGAGAGAGAGAGAGCTAGGGCTACGTTTGTTTTCTCCTTAAGATTGTACGTAAAATGTTGTTCTTCGAAAGTAAAACATAGAATTTTAAAGAGGGGTTGGTTTATTTGCAACTGGTTTTCGACTTCATACGGATACAACCTAGTGAGGTGACAAATCTCTATATTTGCTTCATATAACTTGGCAAAGTTCCAAAATTGTCCTTATTTTTCTCTCAAGTTTCACTCATTTCAAACACTCAAAACCGACTCAAACCCCCCACTCAAAACTCTTTTCTTTTCCCTCCTCCCTTCGTCTGACCTCCATCACCACCGCTATTTGAGCACAACCGACTTTCTCCTCCGGCCACTCCTCCGACCGATACTCTCTCTCTCTCTCTGACCTCAGCCGTCACCCTTTCCGTCGAACCAATCGAAGAAATCGCCATTATTTTACTCGTCTGGTTTTGGCAAATTTTTAGATATTTACTCCCGAAACTAAACACATAACGCGGATACAAACTGTGGAATTATGGCTAACATATTGGATATTAACTACCGTTAACAATGTTTGCTCTTTGGTCTTGACACTTTTCGGATATTAACTCTCGGTTTTATAATTAAATTTCGGGTATTAACTACCGAAATGTATTGCGATTTTCGGGACTGTGGTACCATTTCGAACGAACAGCGACTGAGAAATCGAAAAAGCAATGGGTTACTCTTGGGTCGTTTTTTGCTTGAAAATCTTCATGTTCGGGTTACTATTGCTCTGTATTTGTGCATCCATTGGTGGACTTGGAGTTGTAAGTTACTCCATTACATAGTTCAAATGTAAGGACCCATATTTTTAAGTGATTTTCTGGAAATAATGTTGGGTAAATGGGAGAAAATGAAAATAGAGTGATGTGGGGTCAATGTGGTGGAAATATGTGCATTGGGGTGTCTTTAGAACACACTAGAAACACAAGGGGTGCAAGTGCAATTGGTGGTGTGTATATATATGTGTGTGTGGCTGATTTTTTGCCCAAAAATCAGCCATCTCTCCCTCTCTAAAATCACCAACGCTCTCTTCCTCTCCTTCTCCTCTCAATTTCTCCACAAACCCCACCCCAAATTCACTCTCCACACTTAATTCCTTCACCATCCAACCATAGATTCGTCATCTACGCGTGTTTTGGAGTCCGAGACTCCGTGGTTTTGCTTGGAGCTAGCATGTTTCGGTTGGAGGTGGAAGCAAGAGCTAGGGTCTCATCTTCTTCTTGGTTTGCTTGAGGTAGGGAACAATTTTCTACCTCTTCTAAGTGTATATTGATTGAATGAGTGCATTGTTCTTCTCCTTGTCCTAAATCCCTTGTTGAATTTGATTATTTCCATAGAATTGAATTTAACTCTTCAATAAATTTGGGTTTGCCTAATTGGTTGATAACTCTATGAATTGAGTGTGAAAATGTCTACCTCCTTTGTTTTGATGTGCTTTGGAACCCCAAATTTGGACTTGGAATGAAGCCTCATCCATTTGAACAAGATTGTTGATTTTTCCTCTCGAAACCCAGGTGGATCGATCCACTATTGAGGGTGGATCGATCCAAAAATGCTGTTGCACTTTTTAGTGCGTAGTGGATCGATCCACTCCCTTTATTTGGATCGATCCGTAAGCGGCTTTTCATGATTTCACTAGAGTGGATCGATCCACTCCTTGATTGGATCGATCTAGAATGGTCTGTCCGCGGATTTCACTTGAGTGGATCGATCCAGTTTCCCTTGTCCAGACAGATTTTTTTTCCAACTTCGCGGGCACGTCCCGGCTTTGTCCGAACTCCGATTGAGGTGATTCTTGAACCGTTGGAAAGATCTACGAGTCTACTTTCAAACCCAATTGGTTTCATATTCATATCATTTGTATTTTGAGAGAAATTCCCTTTTTACTATCAACGTGTCGTATTTTCTCGAGGTTTGTAACTCCGTTTTCGTGTTCCATCGTTCTGGGCCCTCATTGGCCATTTCAAAACTTCTCGACTTGACCTCTAAGCTTTGGTAACCTATCATGGTGCATTTTATGCTTTGTCTTGGTTGTCTTGGTTTCTCATGCACATTGGACACGTGTTAATTTGACCATTACCGACACATTTTGAGTTTTTGAACAAAAATGATTGTGTGAATGCTTTGGACACTTGTGAAAGGTTAATGTGATACGTGAATTGGTTTTGAGCATTAAGTTGAACTTATGAGTTGATAAATGGTAATATAAATGTGAAATATATGACACGGGGCCCGAAAGGGTATGCCCGGAGTGACACGGGGCCCGAAAGGGTATGCCCGGAGTGACACGGGGCCTTTATGGTATGCCCGGAGTGACACGGGGCCTATATGGCATGCCCGGAAAATGATCAAATGGTTAGAATTCAATAAGATGGATATGAATATTGTGCAAAATATATGAGGCATGTTGAGTGAGTGTCAAACACGAATGACGGGAGTAAATGAAATCTAATTGATGATGTGCTTTCTTTGAGTGACACGGGGCCTTTGTGGCATGCCTGGAGAACAAGTGAATGATTAAAAGGAATAAGGTGTATTTGATAAATGTAAAGGATGTTTGGGTTATTTTAGACGTTTTGGGTATTTGTGAGGTGTTGGGAAATATAATGCTTACGTGAATAACTGTGTTTTTTATGGGAATGAACCTATGACACGTAATGTGATGATTATGAGAAAACTTATGGATATTCTGGTTTCATTAGATCTTTGAGGCATCTCCTAGACACTTTGTCATCGAGTTGATTTATCTTGGTCCATCTAGGTTTACTCATTCATGTGTATTATACTTTCATGTGCATCTTTCATTCCATATACCCTTAGTGTTGGTAGAAATGTTTGCTACGAGCTAGTGAGCTCACCCTATCTTTCCCAGGTACACAGCATGAAGCATGATCTCGGATGCGTGGAGTGTGATGCATGCCATGAAAATTTTATGAGCATGAAGTTATTTTTCTCATCTTCATGCTAAGTACATTTTTGAAAGATAATCTTGTAACTTTAATTTCTCTAAGCTTTTGAGTATTTCAACTTATGTAATAACTTTAAAACCTTTGTTATTTTGTACGGGTACCTTTGACCAGAAGCTTATTGTATTTGACTTTGGTTTTGCTATGGAAAATTGTTGACTTAAATCGATCCTACGTGGATTTTATTTGTATTTCGGCTTATTAAAATTGAGGGCGTGACAACTTGGTATCAGAGCTCTTCTTCCAAGTCTAGTGAGGGAGAAGATCCTTCCATTAATTCACCAAGATTTTCCATTGAGAGAGATGAGGGGCAGAGGCGGAGAATGGGGGTTAATGCCTACGTTTTTTTCGACTGGAGGAGGCAGAGAATGGGGAATTTTTTTTCGACCGGAGGAGGAGGAGGGAATACGATGGAGAAGGAAGAAGAAGAAGAAGAGAGGTTGGGAAAAATGGGAGTGGGTTGGCATGTAGCAAGAACATAAAAAAGGTTTGTGTAATTATGTGGTATGAAGTAATTTGAGGGACTAAATGGTCTTTTCTTGAGGAAGGTTTTGGTATTTATTGTGCAAGGGCTTTATGAAGCCAAAAAGGGTCACCAATAGACCCACCCTTTATAGAGATGTTTCGGTTTAAAAAACGGCATTTAAGGAAAGTAGTCAAAAAAAGGAAAGTAGTCCAAAAAAAAAAATTAAGGAAAGTAGTACTCCAGTCAGTAATTAGGGATGACAATGGGTCAGGTCGGGTATTGGTATATCTGAATCTATTACTCGAATTCAAATGGGTATCCAAAACCGGACCGAAACCCGTTCGGGGAGGGAATTCTGAAACCGTAACTGAACCGAACAGGGTTCGGGTAATCCCCGAATCGTTTGGGTACCCGAACCTGGAGATGAGATTTCAATTTTTTTTTTTAATCTGGATGAATTTTCAATTGACATTCAAAGGAGAAAAAAAAAGGTGCTTTAAAGATACTAAAAACAAGACAACAACTACTTGTCTAGCTCATGTTTTAGCGACCTGTTGGATTGCATCCCCGAATTACCTATAACAAAAACGATAAAAATAAGGAAAGCATTCCCTCATAAAACCAACAGGACTTGCATATTCCCTAATCAAACCAACAGGAGCTACATATTCCGTAATAAATCCAACAGGAGTTAGTTCAAAACAGTCTTCCACAACAGTCCAAGCAACAAGGCAAATCTACCAACAAAATATAAGAAAATAGTTATAGTCCTCCACAATAGTCTTCCAAGTTCCAAAACACCATAGCAATTACATATGGGAAAAAACAATAGCAGTAGGCAGTAGCACCAACAAGGCAACATAAAGTTCAATTATTCTAGCCTTCAAATGCCAACAGTACACCAACATAAGCTCCAAGCCTTCATATATGTTTAAATGGAAAAAAAAAAAGGTTCAATTACATGTTAGTCTTCTACCAGTCCAATGTATGACATTATGACATTAACGTCAAACCCATTTCACAAGCATGTAGCAAAAAATTATCGCTTTAAAACAATTACTTCACGAGTCACGCACAAATCCCCCTATTCCAAATCATCATATATAGTGGCGTACCCAAATGATGATTCACCTAACAAAATGAAATTAACAAATTCTTAAGTATTGGTTTTATTTTACTAAAGTAGAAAAATGGAAGAAACTAAATAGAGTAATTACCTTTCATTTCTAAAGCCCACAACCAACTTTGAGTCGTGTCGGGATGACGTCTACTACGATGTGAACTCATCAACCTACCACTCGCACTAAATGCGGACTCAAAAGCAACCGAGGATACCGGAATAGCCAACATATCTCTAGCCATGGCTTGCAAAATTGGATACTTGCCTTCATTTGATTTCCACCAATTCAAGACATCAAATCCCGGGGTTTTTGGCAAGGGTTCCTCTACCAAATAATGATCCAACTCCAATTTTGCAGTATCAATGGTTTTTCTTCTCTTCGACTGAAGCATATAGACATCATATTGTGTCAATGACTCAACATCAATGTGAGTTGATTGGGAAGAAGACTCGCCGATACCCTCCACCATTGAACTAGGATTTCGGTACTCCTTAAGCAATTTATAACAAAGTGCACGAAATTTTTCAACTTCTTCAATAAAATTTTCAGGAAACAACTTTGAGAAGTAGAATTCCAACACGTTGAGCTTATACCTAGAATCCAACACAGTTGAAACCCCCACAACACCATGAATCACAGCCTAATACTTGTCAAATTTGTCCACCATTCTTTTGGCCATTTGCCTAACCACCGCATTCTCATCAAAGACCCCATTTCTTAAAGCAAGTCTAATTTCACATATATTTGGAAAGCATTGATTAATAGTGGGGTATTTAGTTCCAGAAAACAACTATGTCACCTTTAAAAAAAAAATCAACTTCTCACAAACATCTTTAGCAAACACCCAATCCTCTTCACTCGGTAATGATTGATTGAGGATCTCGTGTGCTCAAGCGATTAAACACATCCTTATAAAGGAGGGCGGTTTGAAGCATCAAGAATGTTGAATTCTACCTAGTTGCACATTCAAGTCCTAGTTTCTTAGTACAACTCACTTTCATTTGGCGGACTCTTTCTTAGTACAACTCACTTTCATTTGGCAGATTGTTTCCTCACTTTCATTTGGCTGAGGTGAGATTGGCAGCCACAAATCGGCAATCTCCTATCTCGAGTCTCTTTGTGTAACC
This sequence comes from Vaccinium macrocarpon, assembly GCA_022606695.1. NCBI lineage: Eukaryota > Viridiplantae > Streptophyta > Magnoliopsida > Ericales > Ericaceae > Vaccinium > Vaccinium macrocarpon. The sequence goes on along the minus strand of CM040171.1, from coordinate 2,757,708 downwards.
GCAACCCTAAGAACACAGATTCGAGATGTGAGGCTAGGCATGTCTGGGGAGAAGAGAGAGAGAGAGAGAGAGAGAGAGAGAGAGAGCTAAGACATTACCAGGTGAGGAGATGTCGAGGTGAGTGAGATCGCTAATCGCCTCTCTCAAGCTTGTCTAAGTTACCCTAACCCTAAATGTCAAACGTGTTGTCTCTAACACTATATATATAGTAGGGGTTAAATGTAATTAACATATACTAAACGGGTAGTTTTGTAATTAAAAAATTCAATTCAGTTCGGGTTACAGTTCTGTTCGGGTAATGGTTTTGTAATGCCCCGATTTTTGGACACGTTAAAAAATTCTTTTCCAAACTAATATATAACCTTAAAACGAATTTATTAAAATATACAACAAAGTCAACTACAAAAGTCTTACATTAATTCAAAAAACAGTACTTAAAATGTAACAAAGCTTCTACTGATAAGACACCCCTGGCTCGACAAACTCTTGGCCATGAATTGGATTGTTCTCGTGCTGAAAGTGTTCCTCTAACGGAAGATACTACTGTTGCCCATCTTCATCGGTACCTGGAGGTGGTGGGCCGTAGCACCATGAGTCGACACTCAATAGATAATCTCAACCTTACTAACACCTTACTTTACAGCTAGTAATTTAACATTTTATAACACGCAAAAGTTCTGAACGGTAACATGTCATTCATTCCTTTACTAGCCTTTAATCGACGTGATATTCTTACATCTCCTCCCCAATGTTCTTTCCTCCCATAATGACTGACACATTTTCCCAATACTAAACACACACACGCTGACGTTGGGTACTGTACCATATTTGAGGCCCTTTACCGTTCCCCAAATACTATACCCGGAGTCCTTTATCGTCCTCCACAAACATTGGGTACTATACCGTATCCGAGATCCTTTACTGTTTCCCGGACATTGTACCCGGAGTCCTTTACCGTCCTCCACACACACTAGATACTGTACCGTATTTGTGGCCCTTTATTGTTCCCTAAAGACTGTATCTAGGGTCCTTTACCGTCGTCCACACATCAGACCTTAACATCCATGTGATCACTACTCGTACACCACCCCATGTATTTAATTCCATCTAGCACGCACAACATAATTCGCCAACAAAAACATAATTCATGACATGATACATCAATGAAGTAGCACATGCGCGAGTAAGTAAAACACATATAGTATTTTATGATTGGGCCGGTGCCCTTATTTTATTTACCTTTCTGACAAACAAGTAAGTTCATTAGTAATTTTATAAATTCAATCAAGTGACTGTGTATGAAACTAACTAACTAAATAATTAAATAAATAAATAAATAAATAAATAAAACAATTTCTATACTTAACGGGCTTTTTGACCTTTTCCTCAATACAATAAAATGTTACTATAATATAAGTAATTCAATTAGCAATTATCATTTCAAATAAATGACTTCTACTCCACCAAATAATTATTTTCTTTTTGTTACATTAATTATTGCTAGTTAAACAAATAGTATCTATTATAACTCAGTCAAAATCACCTATGTCACAGTTTATATATTTACTTAATATATTACTAACCTTTGGGCCGAAATCATATACTTTAAAATCTCAGGGGTTGAAACTGTAATCACAAACTACTAAGAGGACTAAAGTGTCATTTAATCAAAAGCTTTGAAAACTAAACACCGAGGAGTACTATTCACGTTCGGAGAAAAACAGAGGAGTTGACCGGTTTCAACTACGCGACTTCGGGATCGATTCCTTTCATTCCACAACTTCAAAATTGATATGTAAACAAATATCATACTTAGGAGAAAGTAGGGAAGTAATTATCTACCTCGATTCCGGCCGAAAAGGTAGGAACGCGGTTATGGAGTTTTCGGGTTCGTGGAGAGGACGACGGAGACGAGGAACTTCCGGTTGTGGTTGGATTGATTTGAGAGTGTGTTTAATTTTTTATGATCTTTGGGAGTGGGTTGATGTTTGTATAACTCAAATTTGGAAGAGGTGGCGAGTTCGGGTGAAACCCACTTGCTCTCTCTCTCTAAAACTCCATGGTTATGGAGCTTGAAGTTCTTTCTTTCTCTCTGGAAATTTCAGGGGAGAGGGAGGACGAAAATGGGGTGAGGAAGGAGTGTAGGAGAGTACATATATTAGGGGGAGCGGAGTGGAGTGTTCGTAGGGTGAAACCCATGTGGGAAGTGAATGGTTGATGGAGAGAGGTGACCGGAGTGACAAGGGTGTGAAGGTCTGCTTCTTAGCAGGTTTAGGGGTGGAGTGTAGCAATGGTAGCGGTGGGTGGTGGAGTGTAAGGTGGAAGGAGAGAGAATGGGAGTTGGTATATATATAAAAGCATCTCTAGTGCACAATCTAAAAAATATTTGCTAAAGTGTACACCTAAGCATATGTGAGACCTTATTTTATGTGCTAAGAACTTAGATAGCTAGCTAATAAGAAATGCACTTTAATGGAGCTCCCTAAAAATGTTCATTATCTTTTAGAGTGAGACCCATTTAAGTGGTGATGGGTGTTAAATGGTCCCACAAAATTCTTCTCTCCTTCCCTTCTCTCTATCTCTCTCCTTAAGTCTCTCCCCAAATTTAGATAGTTACTTAGGGCATCCACAGTGGGCTAGCAAAAAATGGCTCCTAACTTGTATCCTAAGGTGTACATATAAGTATAATTGGGGTCCACTTTTCACTCCTAGACTTTGTTAAATTTGGAGAAGAAGTGTGCACTCAATGGGCTAGAAATATCCTTCTTTATTTGTAAAAAACAATTAAAAATTAAGGACTTGTTAATATGAGTTAAAAATCAACCTGGTACATGTGGAATAAACCTCTGTTTGTCAATATGAGTTAGAGCTGCATCATCCAATTTGACAGGCACCGAATGATCGTCTCAACACTCAGTGGTTCTTTCTACAATTTTAGATGAGGGCCTGTTTAGTTGGAAAGAATGACACAGAGACCAAAAACAGAGAGAATCAAATAAAAGCAGTAGAGAAACTAGAGTTCCTTCTTACACACATCTCCTCCACAATCTGGGAGAAGTGGGAATTGGATTCTCTCCTGCTTTTGAAATGCTTTCTTCAACAGAAATTACAGCAAGAGTCTGCTGAAATTCTTGCAAAGCTGACTGAAAGTTTTCAAGGCAAAAGTTTGGCAGAAATGAGTACCCTAATGAGACATAAACTTTTAGTGAGTCAGAACTATCAAATGCATTTCATTTTAGTAAAGCCCACATCTCAGTAAGGGGCACATCAAATTCTTCCTTCCAATGGTAACACTTCTTTTTCATTTTTGAAGAGAAACAATGGTAACACTTCAATGGATCTATATTCAACACGTTACTCAATGGTGAACACTATAGTGTATAACAAATTATCAAGATCACGTGCTTGACACCTACACCCATGTAGGTTTGGCAGTCCCAAACATGACTTCCTCTATACAAGTTAGACATTAAAACTCTTCATTATTTCTTGGAAGAACTTGAAAATTACACATTTAAAATGTAAAATTGCAAGGCCAGATAAAGCTTAAGATACAAGCACCAGAAGGGCAGCCAATTTGGAAGCAATTGCTTCAATTTTCACTGAATAGTCGTTCACCTGGGCGTTTGAAACTCTATAGAAACAATACCAGAGGAAAATCACAGAGTTACTAATTTAGTGTTTTAAAATTTAACCATTCCTACAGATGAACAGAATTAATAGACCATGTCAAGAATAATATAGAATTAATGCACATTATGAGTGTAAAATCTAAGTCATGCTTAGTATAGTTTTACACGAACAGTTTGTGAAGCTTTACAAATATGAGGCAAAAAAGTATTTAGGTATGAATTTCAATTTTTTGACAATCTATCAATATGGCGGTGTCTTGGTGAACACCATATCCTTCTCATAGATGTTACTTAATGAGGTCTGTCCAAACCAGCTGCTGCTGTCCTGTTTTATCAGATTAATGCAGCCAGCCAGCTCATAAAAACAAATCACCATTTGAGTTAAGACCATTCACGCATGCTATATATTTTGCTTCACAAATAAGACTAACAAAACAAGGCGACTGCCATTCTCAAACCAAACAATAGTCTGTAATTTTGTTACAATTCTTTTATGAATTTGCACGTGCAAATACTTTTTTAGACAGTTGTTGAGAATTTTGCCAAGGCGGAAACACCGGCAATCATTGGGGACATTTGAAGTTTTAACAACATTGATTTTTTCCTGGAGCTTGACATGAAAAATGTTCCAAAAGTACGGACATGTGGTGTTGCCTAAACATAGAAGGCCATCCAAGAACACTCTTCATGAACTGGTTTCCATGCGACACTGAAAAATAAAAGAAAACAATATACCACATTCTTTTACAAAATCCTTCGTTAACAGCTACGTAACTTCTGACCAATAAATGTCACCTATGTGAACCCTTGATCCTAAATACCTCCGCCAAGACACTTCCAATCTAACATGTAGCTAGATCATATACTCCATAAAGATCAATCTTAAGAGATGCACTTACCAGGGATCTTACGTGATTCACCGAAATGGCAACATCTGCATAAACCTTTTTTTTTGCTAAGCAAATAATTCATTAATCTTTGAAAACGAATTACAAAATTAAAGGGACCCAAGACTGAAAAACGCCAAGGGCCCAAAGGAAGGAAAACAAGAAGGGTAGTAAGATACCAACCAAGCTGAAATAGAAACTAGAAAAAAGCCACACCTGAGACACCCAAAAAGCAAGAAAAGGAAACAACCAAAGTTCTCCAACCCCTAAGCCAACAAAAAAACAAGCAGAACCAGAAGCACCAAAATAACCAGAGGAGCCGAAAACCCCCCAAACGAAAATAACTCCCACACCCAAAATTCTCAATTAGGGCTCTTCAGCCAATTGCCCCAATTGTTCTCGTAGAGTGGCAACATACCACATCATGAGAAAGAATATACAAGGCTATCAGTGGATCACAATGACAATGACTTCATCATAATTACACATCAGTCCACTAGGTATATAACAGACTCAATAACAGACTCTAATGCTGTGTTCGGTTCAAGGATTTGTGCACGGATTTGGCAAAGGACTATACAAAACCAAACATTTTACTAATGAACAAAAGATAGGGAATCAAACCCAAGGGTTGGCAAAGTGGTCAAAATCTGGGACTCAGGTGTTCACCCCCTAAGAGTTTCTAAAACTCTCAGTTGCTATAAACTCTTTAAAGAAACGGCAGCTTTGGTCCCCCAAGATTAGGCAGGGGAGGTGCGTGTAAGCTGACCTGGCCTAGAACCGTGAGCTATCAAAACATAACCTCTGGCATTTTCCTTGAGGTTTTTCATTTCCCTCAAAAAACATTCCACTCACAACAAATAGTTAATTGATGCAAAGACTACCTAAACAAGTGCAAGAAAAACAATATCCTGTAAGCACACAAACGGTGCAGAGAGTTATTTTGTATTTTGAAGGGTTAAAACGAAGGAAGCATTTCCAAGGTAAAATTGAGTTGAAAGATGTGTAGACTTACGTAGGTGTACAAGCTTTGGTTGATTTAGTTGGTGAGGTGAACCTCCTCAAGTTTATTTCTGTTTTACTAATCCCCATTCCCCAGATATCTTCCTGTAACGGCGTTGAGTTAAGTTGAAGGGATTGATTGATCGATCAATCGATCGCAGAGACGAGCAAGGAGTGGTACTGTCAGGGCATTCCCAGTCTCAGCAAATTTTGAGCCAAAAATGCTAGTGAACCCAGCAAGATTCCAAAATCAAATTAAAATGGGTGGTCTGCTCCGGAGCTTCTTGATTCCAAAACTTCAACAAACTAATTAACGAAGAAGACGAGACCCAAATCCCAATTTTTCCAATTACAAAAAGGGTCGCATATACAGTTTTACATCTATAACTGTAAATCCCAATTTTCCCTTCTATATCTCTGCATTTCTTGATTTGTTCAAACCGAAATTAGAGGTTTTCATGGGGGAGATCGGGCGAGTTCTCTGTGTAAATCGGGTGGGAGATTTAATGTAGACGCAACTGGCGAGGTACTGTTGATGAATGGAAAAAAGCGAGCCATTTACAGAGGCTTCTGTGGGGTGGGAAAAATAGCGTGACATAGGTTCAACCTATGTCATACCATGAAAAACGACGTCGTTTCTGTAATTAAATTCCTTTGGGACTTTCTACCTATATTAGCCATATTTTATTAATCCGAGACATTCATCATGTATATATTGTCATAATATACATCCAGAAAAAGTTTCATTTTTATTGGATTAATATTAGTACTAAATCACGTTGCTTTTTTGTTTCTCAAAATGGGTATAGTTACACGGAATCGAAACCACAAGGCCTTTCACTTCCCGGGCGTTCCAATTCTAGCCTCTAAAACGGCGTAATTTTTGTTAATTTCTTCCGAAGATAATTTCTATCTATCTCAATTATATATTACTGATCTGAAACGTTCATTTTATAGAATTTGATAGAATATAAATCATGCAAAAGTTTCATATAATTTGGGTGTAAATTAGTAGTTGATCTTGATGAATTTTTGGTTCTTGAAATGAGTTTGGTTTCACAGAATCAAAACCCCAACGTTCCATTAACGTGGTACGGATGCGAGTAATAACGTTTTTATTTTTAGGTTTAATAAGTGGATTCGATTCGGTCCCATCATCATCATCATCGTTCGTTCATCCGATTTCCAGTTTCTGCTGCAGTAGTTGCAGAGAAACGGCGGAAATGGGTTTCAATTTTAGCGAGAATTCATTCACAGTATCTGCTGCGACGGAGAAGTTCCTCTGCGACCGATTATTGGACCAAAACCAACCCATCTCTGAGCGCTTCAGAGCCCTCTTCTCTCTTCGCAACCTCCGCGGCCCTCGTCCCCGCTCCGCCCTCATCGCCGGTCTCTGTCTCTGTCTCTGTCTCTGTCTCTCTCTTTCTCTCCATAATTCGCACGGCATTTGGTTGTTGCTTCATTAGAGTGTCTTTCTGTTTGGACTTGCGTCTTCAAATGATTCACCGACGCGAGTTTGAGCTTTAAGCGCGTTTATTGAACGAGCTGAGTTCGAGCTAGTTGTAAATAGGCTCGCGGTTTCCATGTGGATATTAAATGAGCTGAGCTTGAGCTAGACTAGCTTTGAACGAGCTCGGTTCTTTTGCAGCCATAGTTCGGTGTATCATCCGATTGTTATTTAGTGTGTTCTTTTATTCCGATAAAGTGGGCATAAGTGTATGATCAATTGGTGATTGATTGGTAGTTTTTTTGAATAACACTGGAAGTACACCATGATTTTCTCCTGCTGCAGCAACAAGAGATAACTCAAATCTGCTGGCGCATGAGGCTGCTTTTGCTTTAGGTCAGATGCAGGATAGTGATGCTGTCCCTGCTTTAGAATCAGTTCTAAATGATCTTTCTTTGCATCCCATTGTTCGCCATGAGGTAAGAGTATCTCCAGCCCTGTGCAAGTATTTTAAACTCACATTGAGTTAAATTCCGACTAAAAAGTGAAGCACTTGAGTGTATAAACTCCAACCTAAGCATATATTTGAGTCATCAATAGCATAGTTCTAAATTTGTGAGACAGAAAATAACCTTCAAAAATTTGTGGATAAATTAAGGTCTCCCTTGGTATGAGTAAAATGCAATTTGATATAGGTTTGAGTCAAGGACTGAAGATGTTTTTAATCAGATTTTGGTTCTGAGTGAAAAAAAGGGTAAGGGCTAGAGATGCTCGTTGGTTTCTTTTATTGTTTTATATTTCGAATACACTTATGTTGTTTCCTTCAATAATTTAGAACAGCTTAGATTGTCTGCTATGCGTAGGCTGCGGAAGCTCTTGGTGCAATTGGTTAAGAGACCAATGTTCCTCTTTTGAAGAAGAGTTTGACTTCAGATCCGGCTCAGGAAGTCCGAGAAACATGTGAATTGGCTCTTAGTCGAATTGAAGAACAGAAGAAAGTTCAGAATTGTGATGGAGAGTCTATGGTAGAATCGTCGCCCTTTTTGTCAATAGACCCTGCTGCACCTGCTTCTTGTTCTTCTATTGATGAATTAAGGTTTGTCTCGGAAGAAATAATCTATCAACAAACATGTTTTATTGGATTGAGTTTGCTGATTAGCTGACTGAATTCAATGGCTTTCAGGGAAGTTCTTGTGGATGAAGAAAAGAGCATGTATCAGTGATATTCAGCTCTTTTTGCACTGAGGAACCATGGTGGAGATAAATCTATCACTGCTATTATTGATTCTCTGGGTGCGAAGAGTGCTTTCTTGAGGCATGAGGTAGGTTGATTAAAATACTTGATTAATTTGGTGTTCTGGCTCTACTGAAGTATGTGGTTTTCCAGATTGTCGTTTGATGAAGAAATAGGTAGGGGCTCCTCCCCTTCTTAAACCCCCCTGCACCCCACCCAAGAAAAGGGGGTAGGGCAAGAGTAAAAACAACAAATGTGAACTATGAAAAGGCCGACCAAAAGCTTTTGCAGATTTAGGGACACCTTGGATGTGAATTTTAGTATTCCAGTTCCTACGTAAGCTTGGGAGCTGCTTATGATGCGCATGCATTATTGTCAGTCAATTTAGCGGGCTAGAGATGTTAGTTAATGTAGTTGAGTAGTTGACATACTTTGGAGTTTGGAGGAAGAAGAGTAAATTAGGCCTGAATTATATACGCAGGCGTGATTTCAGCCGCAAATTCAATGACTGAGGGAACAAAATAAACGTGCAGTTCCTGCCTTGGTGCTCATTGTACGTTTGAGAATTTGTTTCCTAAAATTATTTCTTGGCCTTTTTATCATAACAATAATTAAGAGTAATTGTTTTCTTAGTGTGAAGTGTAATTGTTTTGTTGTGTTAAATTGTATAGATACACTGGATGTATATTTTAAGTCTAGTATCACAGGTCCGTACATGTTTTTGTACTTTTGAGCCTGTCTACTGAATAGTCACAAATTGTAAATAGTAATTGTTGATCATGGAAATGGAAACCAACTGGCTCAGTTGGCCATCACGGCTGTTAAGCATCCTACTCAAAACCAATTAGCAATGGGTGGAGAGGCTGCCTAGTGCCCACGCTCGTGCAACTCCTGACCCGCACGCGGAGATGTAAACAAAGGATCCTTAACATTGGGATCTCAGCTGAACAAGGTGGATTTAAGGGACAAACAACGGGGCTATCAATCAAGAGTCTTGTCTAAAAGCCTTCCAAAGACTAGCTCTCATACCATGTTAAATTATCCAATTCAAAACTAATTGGCAATGAGTGGAGAGGTTGCCCAAGCTCATGTACTAGTTTTGGAGGTTATTATTTAATGTGGGATTAGCTCTAACCATGGCCTCTCCCTAAAGGGGAGGTTATGGTTTCTACTCGTAGAGTGGAATGTTGAGTTTATGATATGCGTGTGATCGTGGAAAGTTTGCCTAGTTGTTAAGGGTAAGCGTTGGGTTCAACTCTTCCTGGTGATGCCCCCAGACTTGCTCAATTCACTTCTACTTTGATATGTTTTGCTCAACTACATCTTTCTCCCACCTTTGAATGTTGTTTTGTTTTCCCTCTGGCAGGTTGCTTATGTCTTGGGCCAATTGCAAAACAAGACGGCTTCAGCTGTACTTTCCATGATACTTAAGGATATTAATGAGCATCCGATGGTTAGACATGAAGCAGCTAAGCTCTTGGTTCTATTGCAGGTTTGCTAACTTTTACTGATATCTTTGATATTCCGGTATCATTTCCTGAAAATAATAGTGGGGATAAAATTTACCATTGTAATTAGGTATGATGTACCGCTAATGGCAAACATGCGTGACTTTGAAGATCTGCCTAGGCTGGGAGAGGAGAGATTGTGGGTGTCAAACAAAAGCATTTGCATAGATGGCGGCAGTAGGCAATATTTTAACCATTATGAGATATAACCTGATTGCAATTGACGCTAGTGTAAAGTGGAAAATCTGCTAGTCATCTTTTCATAAGCTGTAAGGTGAGTAGAGAATTTGGGTTATGATTGGTGATCCTGAGTAGGTTTAGATTTGAGTTGGGTGTTTCCCAATAGTGTTTATAGGTTTCCACCTTTTCCTGGTTATGTTAATTGTGTGTCTTGGGGACTTGTATTTCACATGGTACATTTCGAATGAGCCTAAGTTCCTAACTAGAAGTCAAGGTGGAACAAACTATTTGTAAACAGGAAGGAATCCTTTCTATGGTTCGTTCTCAGATTTGTCAGTGAACCAAAATTTGAAGTTTTGAGGACTTTCAGTAAAGCATAATGTTTTTTGTTGGTGTTTGTAGATGCCACGTAGGATTTTCTGAAGTTTGTAAATGTTCTCTTTCCTATTTTTTGTGAGCAGACAGAAAATATAGAACAACGTTACCAAATGACAGCTAGGGTTTTTTTTCTCCACTCTGTAGTGCATACTCTTGGCACCTGCCTGGCGTCGTTTAATTTTAAAGTTACTGTAGAAATTCATTTCCAAGTCTAGGTTCTCCTTTCACAGTTCGTGTTAGTTTATATTGCATTTGTGTACCGATTTTATTACGGCTAAACTTTGGAACAATTGGTGGACACTTACATATTTTTGCTTTGGAATCATAGATGACCAATGTGTAGCACTTCTCAAGGAATTTGCAAAGGATCCTGAGCCTATCGTCTCTGAAAGCTGTGAAGTTGCTCTCAGCATGCTGGAATTTGAGAGATCAGGAAAATCATTCGAGGTAATGTTAAGAAACATAATATATTGCTGTACGGGTTTGTCCATTTTGGTCAAATGATTTAACGAGATATATTTCGGTGCAGTACCTTTTTATGCAAGCACCTCAAGTTGACGAAGTTTCATCATAAACCTGGTACGAGATATATTTCGTGGGACCCATACGTTGATAATCCTAACGGCTACAATATGGACTTGTTACCGTTTTGAATTTCTCATTACTTTGATTAATACTCCCTCCGTCCCAATTTCTTGGTCCTTCTTTCCATTTTGGAATGTCCCAAAATATTTGTCCCACTTCTAAAAACATCCATCAAAATTGGGTCACTTTCCAATTTTACCCTTAAAAAGTACTTTTCCCATTTTAGTTGGCTAGTCTATTATCTTTTAATTTATAACGGTTTTTATGATTTTGAAAATTTTGTATAATAAAACTAATTGATATCTATCAAATAAGATCCATATTGAATATGTTTTGACTTTCATATAATAAATTAGCCTCACAAATTTGGTCACAATAATATTGTCTGGATTTAGGGGCAAAATAGAAAAATCAATACAAAGTTTCACACCCCTTAAAAATCCGCTTCCCCAAAAGGGGCCAACAAATTAGGACGGAGGGAGTATTCGTTTGTTACTATTTCTCTAAGGCGAAACATGATATTCTAATGCAAAACATAGTATTTTTGCTAACTAAATAGTGCAATTTGAAGCTGTCATTGTAATGTCTCTTGTGAAATAAAAATGCTTCTCCTCTATTCTTTTGTTCCATTTCACTTCACAAAAAAAAGGCATAAAGGAACTAGTGATAAACAACCACATCAAAGATCTTATCTTCAGTTGCATGATTTTTGAGAGATTTTTCCAACGGCAACTTTTTCAAATATTTTGTATTAAAAAAATAATTAAAGACTTTGGCCCCACTTAGAGTTAGCTAGAAGGCTACCTAAATTTAGCTATTGTGCTAGAAGTCAATTTTAGGAGCCACCCTTAAGAGCTTGTTTGGGGAGCCCATTGAAGGCAATATTTGAGGACATGGCTAGGTAAATGTTAGGAGTCAAGCTTAGGAGCCATATTGCTACCCCACTGTGGATGCCCTTAGGGTACTTTAGATAGTGAGGGGTGCCACTTAGGATTTTAGGGAGTCAATTTTTGTGCACTGGAGACCATTTTTTTTTAGTTTTTCTTAGCTAAACTAGTTAGGGCACTTTAGGGAACTGTTTTAGGTAGTTCACTAGAGATGCCCTAAGTGTGGGTGTATAAATATATATGCATGTGACTACATATGGGTAAAAACACATATACGAAGTAGTTTTAAAAATTTGGGCTAAGTACCGAGAGAATATAGATAGGATCCTAAATGCAAGATTAGGCACTCTATGATTAAAAAAGAAATTAAAAAATTAAATATAATTACCCGCGTAGAATAAAACAAAAGAAAATTCCTAATTTTTTACTTTAAAAATATAACTTACTTCAAAGAAATAAAATAAAATAAAATAGACCAAAAATTCGGGCTATTACAATCTACCCCCCTTAAAACAATTTCGTCCTCGAAATTAGGGTGTGGCTACATATGGAAAAAAACGTGGATAATTGGTTCGGATCGCGTCTTCACGTTTGCACATTGACTCCTCCATTCCTTAGTGTCTCCTCTAATGTTACACTTGCCAGCCATCCAACTAAATTGCTTATACCGCTACATGATTGTGATGTTCTTGCATAGGAATCTTATCTATCCCCCTTAAATTTGAATCGGTAACATCCTTTGAATAAGCTGTCACCATCTTTCGATAGAATTCTATGACAGGCTGATGGGCAAGTAGCTAATCCACTCCCAATCGATTCATAATTGACTATTTCAGTATTTCCATAACTCAAGATTGTTGGTCAATCATAGGCTAGGAGTAACTATAACGCGCGATCTGTCGGCTAGTTCTTTGAAGTTTTCCTTTCTTGATGATGAAGGCGTGCTCCAAGATATTCCTAGGAAAATGGTATCTAAATCGTACGTGTAGTAATTCTCAAAGGATTACGTAAGGGTATAAACGAGTGATTTCATACATGCAGTAGACATGAAAGAGTGTAATGCTCCAGTCAAATAGAGCTTGAACACATGCGCGGTATAATATAAGGGTACCTTGGATCACTGATGGGTCATACTCCACTTCAGTTCCCTGTGGTGCGAACATCGTGCCTTTAGTTGGCTGATTTGGCCCATTGTTCTGGAATTGGCGAGGTTGTTGCTGATTCGGATACTAGGTCTGGCTAGGATTTGTGTTGGGGCTAGGGTTGGACCAAGGTTGGTTGTTTTGTGGTGGGCGGTTGTATGGTTTCGATGTGGCGTACCCTTGATTGTTGTTGTTAATCTGAATTGGTCCTCCAGCATTGGGATCTTCGATTTTACCCTTCCCTTTTGAATCTAAAGATTCCCTCCCAATCATCAACGCGCACTTAACTACTTGTGCGTAGGTCCGAAAGTCGTGGGACATTATTATCCCTCTGATTGTAGTGTCCAATCCCTATTCAAATCTCCTAGCCTTAGCCTCGTCCGTCTTCACGATGTCTCCCGCGTGTCGAGCCAATTCTTCAAAGCGTGTCCCGTATTGAGTCACGTTGTGACTTCCTTGTTTAAGATCCAGGAACTCTTGAAGCATGGCTTGCTTGACTAGGGCCGGGAAGTACTTGTCGTTAAAGGCGTCCTCAAAGTTCCTCCATGTCATTGTCTCAACATTCTGGGTGGTTTTGAGTAAGTCCCACCAATGATATGCTTCTCCCTTCAGTTGGAAGGAAGCTAGTGCGATCAGATCGCCTGCGACGATGTGATGCTACTATGCTATAGTCTATTAGTTAAATTAGGTTACTACAAGAAATAACGATGCTATTTCATAACCTCGAATATAGTACCCCTTAAGTCTTAACACTTAAATACTAGTACACAACTAACTTGAGTAGAAGCTCTGGTCAAGAAAAAAGGTTAGTCTAAAGTACATGGGAAAAGTACGTACGTTTGACCTTTAAATAATTTAATTAGGGTTTGCCTAATTAATCTAAGGGCGTGCCCAACAGACTCCACAAATCTGCTCATCTCTATTTTATCCAGCCAAGCATCAAAAAAGGGCTACAATAGACTCCAAAAATAGATTGGCAAAATACATATGTAAACAGTGCCTCCTTATATCACCCCCTTTTTAGGGAGCTACTATTCACTCCTAAACCCTTTTTTTATCCTTTTTTATTTTTCTCTCTCCTTTTATGTGTGTGTGTATATATTACATATATTAGTTTATATTATTATTTAATTGGTATAGAGAGAGTAATAGAAAGGATTGTTGGAGTGTTGAAAGAGATGTGAGAATGTAAAACACTGTTCACCAAACTTTTCAGAGAGGATTTGTGTTCTCATTGTTGGGGACGCTCTAAAGAAAAGTAAATTTCATGTGCTACTTTGGAGGCATCAATGGACATTGCATTCCATTCAGTCACATCACCCATCTGTTTTTGTTGCGTCAAAACAGAAAGTCTAGGTACCTAGAATGTGTACCTAGAATTTGAACTTCAACGGTCCAGATTCTAGGCAAGTGAAACTAGATCATTGAAATTTAAATTTTGGGTATGTAATAGTGCTCACGTCAAAAAAGAAACAATAATAATACGTACTTCAAACCATTACCCATAATTTACCTTGAAAGCAAGATCGGTCCCACCAACCCAACCATCTCATTGGTACGGCTAGCACAAGTGCACAAAACAAGTTTACAATGAGCGTAAGAAATTTTGCATCCTCAAGTGAAGCAATATGAACCTCTCAATTGCCACAAAAGAATGTACCAAGGAGTATTTCGTCTTATCAGTTCAAGAACAAAACAAGTTTACAATTGAGTTCAAGAAATCCTGCATATTTTGATTTTGATTTTGTTTTTGGAGGAACACACTTGCACTTTGCCCCATAGCAAATCAAATTCCACCATCTACTTCAGACAATAGCACACAACAATTTTATTGACTACATACTTTCCAACAAGAAGCAAAACTATATAGATAAATCCCAAATAAAATTCCCAAAACTAAAAAAGCCCTAATTCTAAAATTCCCCAAATTTCTCTGCAATCTCTATGTAACTTACGAATTGGCCATCAAAGTTCACTCCAGAAACTATCTTCTTGTTGGGAAAAAATAGTCGGCAATCACGAATTCCAAAGAACAATTTCATTGATAATCAAACTGAAATTACATATTACAAGAATGGATTACAAAATGAGAAACAAACCGAGCCGAGTCCTGTGATACCACAATCTCCTTAACAAAGATTCGCCGCCTACCGCGGGTGTTGTAGGATACACTGGCGTCTTCGTCCCAGGATAAAACGGCTAGAACCACTAACCACCGGAACACCTCCGTTGGTAGTCTTGGCGAACTTCCTCTCTCAAAGACGATTTCCAGAACTTGACGTGTTAGACTGATTTCTCGTGTAGAACCAATTCCAAATACATGTATATAGCCAAACAATCAATATAGCAACTGCCACAAAGAATTGGATTGAATTCTGTAACTCCGGAATTTATTAGGTGCCATTAACCTCACTTCATGTGGGGTATTCACAACTCGTAACCGCTGGAAATAATTACTCTGTCCAGATTCATCGAACCCGAAGTAGACCGTTTGGTTGCCTCGTCAGACCCTCCAAAACGCCCCGGTTTCATTCATCCGAAATTTTGTAAAAATTTCCAACATCTTCTGGGTTTGGCGATGATGAAAGGAGAGAGATTCGTTGAATGAGAGAAGATGACTCAGGGACATATTTTTGTTGGCATTTTGATAGCCTGGGGCTATAATTCATAGAATTCAAAGTGAACACGAAACCCAAATTGGATGCTCAATTGACTTCGTATTAAGCTCAAGGAAAAATTACAATTTGGAGGAGAAGAAACGAAAAGAAACTCGTATAAACTTTCACACCCCTCCTTCTCTCCTCTATCCTATATGTATCCCCATTCACGTGGCACATGCCACCTCCTTCCTTACCGCCAAAAAACAAAACAGAAAATGAACAGAAATTAAACAGAAAATGAGAGCAAGGAAAAGACTAAAAGGACCCTATTAACTTATAGATTTTGTTTTGTATCATTCCCACCCCCTTAAGAATCAACTTGTCCTCAAGGTTGGAATGATGGAAACTATTGCTGCAGCTTGTGGAGAGGCTCCCAAGTGGCATCTTGTGGTTTTGTGTTAGACCACTGAACTAGGACCATAGTGATAGGTTTGTTGTGCTTCTTTTCCAGTCTTCCAGCTAGAATAGCAATAGGTGCCAAATGGAGCTGTCCTGTAGCTGTTGGTATTGGCAGGTTTGGAGCAGCTTGAAAACAGAGTTTCCCTTTTGTTTCCTAAGCTGTGAAACATGGAAAACATGATGGATTTTTTAGTCTGATGGCAGTGCCAGCTTATAAGCTACAGGTCCAACCCTCTGTAGTACTCGGAATGGGCCAAAGTACTTTGGAGCTAACTTTGCATTGGCCCTTTTTGCCACTGAATATTGTCTATAGGGTTGCAGCTTGAGAAATACCCAATCCCCCACTTCAAATTCTCTCTCCTTCCTGTGTTTGTCAGCCATTTGTTTCATCCTTTGCCGAGATAACTGTAGATGTGCCTTTAGTATATTCATCATGGTTTGTCTATCTTGAAGTGTTGTGTCTGTTGCATCAATGGTTGTAGTACCTGCTATATAATCCTTCCAACTAGGGGTGTTTGACCATACAATCTTCGCAAGGAGTGATACTAGTTGAGACGTGATAAGTGGTGTTGTACTACCATTCTGCCAAAGGTAACCAGTTCACCCATTGCTTGGGCCTATCCCTAATCATGCATCTTAAGTAGTTATCTAAACACCTATTAATCACTTCTATCTGGGGGTGGTAGGAGGAACTGAGACATAGCTCAATACCCTGTAGCTGGAACAGTGCCTTCCAAAAGGCACTAGTGAATACTGGATCTCTATTAGAAACAATGGATGTTGGCATACCATGTAGCTTGTAGATGTTATCCAATAAAGCTAGTGCCACCTCAGTTGCTTTGTAAGAGTGGGAAAGAGCAATGACATGAGCTGCCTTAGTCAACCTGTCCACCACCACCAATACTACTGATTTCCCCTGTGAGTTAGGTAACCCTTCCACAAAATCCATTGAGATGTCTGACCAAATCGTTCTTGGAATTGGGAGGGGCTGCAGCAGCCATGCAGGTTTGCATGTCTCAGTCTTGTTCCTATGGCAAGTATCACAGCTTTCCACAAAATTTTGTACCTCCTTGTACATTCCTCTCCAATAGTATCACATCCTTAAGTCTCCTGTAAGTCCTCTCAACTCCTGAGTGACCCCCAACTGCACTATTGTGGTGTTCAGTGATGAGTTTCCTCCTGAAAGTCAGACAATTTCCCACCAGTAACGTGGATTTGTAGTATAGAAGTCCATGTTGTAGTTGGTATTTAGGATGACTGTTGGGGTCAGTATTCAGCTCAACTATCAACTTCTGTAGCTCAATGTCTTGTGCTACACTATCTTTTAAGTCCTGGACGATTCCACTCAAAATCATTGATATAGCTTCCAACTCAGCCTTTTGGTCTGCTAGGTGCTGTACTCTTGATAAGGCATCAGCTACCTTCCTTTCAAGGAGTTGAGATAACTGCCAATGAATTTGTAATATGATTATTTCAAATGGTGTATTTGAGGGCAATTCCTTTCTGTGAAAGAGGAAGGACATTCGAGGAACACATTCAGCTGTTGAACTTTATATCGTTTCTTGCGTCCTTTTGTTTCTGGAAACAACTATACTTGACTGGGAAAGCAAATTACCAGAAATGAAGTATTATTTGAATTTTGAACTGTATTGCCTCAGATGTGGAAAAGCAGCTAGATCATATACATGACGCAATTAGATTTCTTCTATTTGTGTCTTCCACATATTGTTCCATGATTTATTGTAGGTGGATTCAGAATGTTAAATTCTGCTCGATGGTTTTCCCTGCATTCCACTTTATATTAAATACCACTTGATAATATTTTGTGTCAGCATTAATCTCTTACAAACTGCCTTTTCCTTACTGTGCAGGGACGTGAAATTCCTATTGTCCATTGAGTAATTAAGGTATGCATTGAGACCATTAAATTTTAAATTGATCACATATCATTTATTTCAAACAGCATTGACAACAACTGTAAGAATTTTTTTTAGAAAATTGGAGAAAGTGATGAGCATAATTTTTTTTGTGTTGGTGAACTACAGACAAATCGATGAAGAGCAGGTAAACACGGGAAGGATTGAAACACAACTGTCTCTGCTCGAAAGGAGGCCCAACAAGAATTTCATTATTATAATAACTCCAATCTTCAGTATGTAGCAATGATGAATCGATCCCTTGAAGTATGGCTTTTTGAATTTAAAACTGGTTTTATGCGGTGGTCTTTTGAGTCCTGTCTGTTAGTCTTAGGATCTCAATGCTGGGCGATGAAGGATATGTTGAGTTACTTGGTGCTCCAATGCATCTAAAGGTATGTATTATGCCCAAACTTAAAACAACTAAGGTGATATCCAGAGGTCATTGTGAAATTTCGCTGGGTATCCGCAGGCGTTGTTTAATCTATGGTCCAAGGGATTTTTATTTAAGCTAAGCAATGACCAATCTTCTGTTTTGTTAATTTTCCTCATTGTGTGTTTGTTGACTTCGCCAGGGGACAACAATTCCGGAGATGACAGACTCCTGTATGCTCAAGGCCAGCGCTGGCTGCAACGGCACCATATCATGGGGAGAGCTGTTGGGTAAATTGGCATTTACGAAGATTTTCTTGATGGTTCTTTGTTGCCCCCCAGAAATAATCAATCATGTTGGACATATTTGCTTATGCTATCCATATTGTTATATATCCGCACACTATACAGTTTGATTAAACGTTTCCATCACAGAATAATTTTTTGACTTGCGTTGCAGTCGTTGTGATATTTTTTCTTCTTTTCAACCTGGCATGGGTTCTCTGCACGTTCTTACCTTATGTTGGTTGGGTAACAATTATCATGACTGAGAAACCTATCATCAAGGTTAGGTTTACTTGAACTGTATTACCTGAAAAGATGTCATAAATAGATTCTTAAAGATTGGTCTAGCCATCTGTATTTTGTGTTATGATGAGATGGATAAATTCTCTTGTTCACATTGTTACTCCATTTGTCCATGTTGCAGTATCTGCTTATGGGTGCTTTTGAACTGCTGGTCATAACTTCAAAGAAGTAGGAAATCAAATCAATGCCTTCGAGCCCAACAGGCAGGCATCCGATACATTTTTCTTTGGCTAACTCAGATTTCAGAAACCATTTTCATCTAACCATTTCTTCCCCTCCCCTCTTTTTTGTAAACTAGACTTTTAGATTATTTATAAGTAGCTCTGTGTGTGTGTGTGGTGGGCGCGCTCATGTCTATGCTCTACAATAACCACTTCAGTGGCGGGATTCGAAAGTGTACTCATGAACCTCAAGCATTCCACCTACACATGGAAAATTATCCTTAAGACTCCAATACGCATTTCCTGTTTATAGGGTATATTTTTGAAAATTTGAGGGGTCGGGCATGAAAGAAGTGCTTCAACAAATTTCTCAAACACCAAATTATTTGAGGCAACCCATCAAATTTCCTCTCTCTTCAAAGTTAGAGAACACCCCCGACCCCTCAAATCTCAATATATATGTTACTTTAGTACTTTTTTTGTACCCTTTAATTGCATTTATTTCAGGAAAATTTTCCTCTCTTTTTTGCCGTTTGTTTTACCCTTGTTGTTGACAAATGTTTTGCTTTGCCAATAAAAAAAACAGTCATGCTTCACAACTTTGCCTATAATTTGTTTCAAAAAAAGTCTTTTATATTGCAATCAATATGCAGAATCTTTTTTTTTTATTTTACCCAACTTTGCCCATAAATAGGCAGATCAAAAGAGAAACAAAACTTTGCTTGAGTTTCTTGAGTTTCCCTTTCGATAAATCAACAGTTGATTTTTATCAAATGGGAAAGTCATTTTCTAAAATCAAAGTTAAAATCAGAAATTTTAGCAAATGTTCGATTTGTTGATTTTATCAAATGAAAATATGTAACTCAATTTCTAGTTGCTTCACAACAAAACAAAATACCCCTCTTCATAACTTCAAAGGAGTAGGAAATCAAATCTATGCCTTGAGCCCAACTGGCAGGCATCCAATACATCTTTCTTTGGCTAACTCAGATTCATCTAACCATTCTTCCCCTCTGCGCTCTCTCTCTCTCTCTCTCTCTCTCTCTCTCTCTCTCTGTGTGGTGGGCGCGCTCATTTCTATGCTTGACAATAACCACTTCAGTGGCGGGATTCGAAAGTTCTCAAGCATTCATGGAAAATTATTCATAGACTCCAATAAGCATTTCCTGTTTGTAGGGTAAACTTTTGAAAATTTGAGGGATTGACATGAAATAAGTGCTTCAGCAAATCCCTCAAACACCAAATAATTTGAGGCAACCCTTCAATTTTGATTTCTCTCTCTTCAAAGTTAGAGAACACACGTCCCCTCAAATCTCAATATATTGTTACTTTGGTACTTTTTTGTACCCTTTAATTGCATTTATTTTTGGAAATTTTCCTCTTTTTCTAGCCGTTTGTTTTACACTTGTTGACAAATGTTTTGCTTTGCCATAAAAAAAAAATAAAAAGAACAGTCATGCTTCACAACTTTGCCTATAATTTGTAAAAAAAAAAAACTTTTATATTGCAATCAATATACAAAAAGTATATATTTTTATTCTACCCAGCTTTGCCCATAACTACACCGATCAAAAAGAAAAAAAACTTTGCTCGAGTATCTTGATTTTCCCTATTGATAAATCAACAGTTGATTTTTATCAAATGAGAAAGCCATTTGTTAAATTTTAGCATTCTTAAAATTTTTGATTTCAACAAATGTTAATTTTATCAAATGAGATTATGTAACTCAATTTCTTGTTGCTTCACAACAAAACAAAATACCCCTCTTCTTTTTTCTTTTATTAACCTGAACATGAGTTTCCAAAATTTTCCAGAAAGTGATTATATACCCGATTAATTTTTATTCTTTTTAAAGTATTTAAAAGTATATGACCAATTGAGAAGAGTGATACACCATTAGATCAGTAAAACTAAAGATATATAAAGATAAATAAAATATTATACTAGTTTGAAGGATTTGCTAAAGTGTACCACATAAAGTGAACCTTCAAATTTTGAACTATCCGGCGCTCAAGGCTCTAAAAGTGGAGCAAACAATGGCAGGATGTGTGTTATGGACCCACATTGTGTGGACTTGACCATTATGAATATACAAGCATCTGGATTCTGGACACTCTCTGTTTGCAAACTCGGTTTTAAAGATGAGCTCTATTCAACAGTCTGTAAGAGCAGGAAGAAGGGCTGGGATGATCTCCATTGCCCAAGAATTGTAAATAGACATGGTAAGTAATAGACGACGGATATACCACAAACAGTTCAGGCCCTCCCAGGGGATATATCACAAAAATAACAAGTCTCAAGTTACATATGGTGGCTCGAAGGCATAGGAGGATCAGTTCACACTATAATGACGTAATAATTATATATAACAATGTTGGTATTGCTGAAGGTCCATGCCATGCGAATTGCAGAGGGAATAGGGAACAGTTCGCAGTGCATCCAGAAGAAACAGGCTAAATTGTGCTCAGAAAAGATGGTATCCACATTCGATGGAAGCAATCCCAAATCAGAACTCTAAGCATCCTTCATGCTTTATGCAAAATCTGAAGGATGCATGCAGTGACAGACGAACTGATTGGGCATTAGGCAATCTGCAATAGAGGAATTTATGGACTGTAAACAAGTGCTTAAGCGTCATGCATGACAATCAAATATCTTCAAAAGAAACAAAGAGAACGACAAGCTGGAATATATGCAACAAGTAGCTCACTGTATATCATTTGTCGACAGAAATTCCCATCAAATTTGCTAATAGAAGATGCACGTTGTATAATTCTCCTCTCGTAGCCAACAACGTTATTCTCATCAGTATCAACCAAAACCATGCAAAAAGCGGTGTTCTATGGTAACAGCAGTCTTAAGAGCTTGAATGATAAAATAAAATAAAGAGCATTTACGCTATTGTTACAAGCTTTTTTTTTTCCCTTTTTCTGTTTGAGGACAGCGCATATGTCTTTGTAAGATGAAACAAGGATACCAATAACCAAGAGGAGGACCTCTAGACCTTTGGATTGTTTTGTTATAGACTTATAGTACAGTTTTTCTAATTATAGTACACTTTTGGATTTTTTTTGTAAAATTACTGAGAAGTGTTCCCTGCAAACCAGGTCACATCCGCCATTGCTTGTACAAAGACATAGAACCAAGTACCAAAGCCTGTTGTACATAATAGTTTCTACTTTCTCTTTCTCCTCATCTTTGACAAGCTATGACCAAAAGCTAATCCAAGCGATTTCATCAATTTTCAAATGTTACATAGGGGAACTAAATCAGGGTCTACTACTTACACTGAATTATCACGATAATACATAATAGCAAAAATCTCAAAAGATCTCTACTATCCAACTGAAAGCTTCATGTATTCCCGATAGACATTAACAATATGCAACTGCCAAAACACAACTCCCACATATAAAACCCCCTACCCCCAAGGCTATTTTGGGGGCTATAGCAACATTTCCTAACAAAATTAAGCAAAACCTGGAAACTATGTACCTTAAATCAAGTCATCGGGCCACCGTCTCAAATTGCTTCAACAAGTCGCAGTTTGGTGTTTCTCGTACCATGCCCCAACGAAGATGCTGCAACTCAACCCGACAATTTTGCCCTAGAATGGAAACGTAATCTCTCTCAACTTGCCCTTCAAGCGACATGCGAACAGGAGTATTAGGAGGATAATCAACATCGAACCTGGCTGAATTCACATAAAAATTAACACCCTTCTGCGTAGTAAACCGATGCTGATACGAATACGAAGGCGAAAGCGAGTATATAGGCTGTGACGATGGAAGAAAATTCAGTAGCAGAATTAGTATAAAAGGAATCAATTGAATCCAATTCCTGGCAGATCCAGCAGACCCATTGTTGCCAGTTCTCAGCCCCATTCCAGTTCTGAAGCGAAATGTACCAAACTGTGTAGCCATGGCTGGATTCATTCCATTTCCACCAAAGAAAAAGTTCCTAAATATTTCTTCAGCATCAACATCACCTTCATAAAACCCATTAAACCCTTGTGCCCTACGCCTCTGGTAAACGGGTTCATCAGATCCAACAAGATCGTACTTTTTCCTACTCTCTTCATCACTCAAACACTGAAATGCCTTGGACACTGCCTTGAATGACTCCTCAGCCCCAGGAGCCTTGTTTTTATCAGGATGAACCTTCAACGAAAGCTTCCGATATGCTTTTCGGACATCCTCAACTGTACAACTCTTTTCCAATCCCAATATCTCATAGTAATCCTTCTTCTTCTTAATCTCTCTCACAATTGATATTTGTTCCTCTGTATAGGCCACTGACGTAGTTGACGCTGACGAAGATGACCGAGCTGCTGAAACCCTATGCCGAGTAGTGGAATTGGCCCGGTCGAATACATGATCCTAATTTTGGGTGCCAATGTACATGTTAGCAAAAACTAAAAACCCTTATGAACCTGAGAAATATAATATCAATTCACCAACAAAAATTCTACGCTTATCACATATTTACATGAATAGGCTACTTTTAGAGTATCTCTGGCCCTTGCCCTTTTAATGGATTGACAACCAAATTCTGAGTGAAAGCCCCCTGTATTATTCACTCCAGTATTCAACTCAAACTCGTATCAATTGAGTTTTGCACAAACTATTGACTATATCAAGGGATACCCGAATTCTTAAAGGCTTGTTTGTTCTTCACTATCTACAACTATGCCCTTAATGAAGCTTTTACTTAAATTGTGCTTACATTTGAATTTGTCCATGGAAGTGTTCCGTACCAAATGGAGCTTTTACATCAAAAGAGTAATATCAATATATTTTGAGGAGAGAATCTATAAAATTTGGAAATATTCATCCTTAATTCAGATATAACAAAAAGGAGTACGTGCAAAATTATGGCTTCCTGTTTGGGTATCGATTGTTGAATACCTTTGTTGAATCTGATGACGATTCCTTGGTGGGTTCGTCTGGGAATTGATTTTGGAGCTTGGAAAGGAGATCGTCGACGGCGAGAGAAGGGTCGAGACGGTGAGCCTTAGTTATGAATTTGGCGGCCCGGATCTGATCGCCGGACTCGAGGGCGTCGCGGCCGATGTTTAAGCACTTCACCGCCTCGTCTTTGTTTCCGTCCATCTCAAATTTCCAAGAATATACAACGAACTTTGTAGATATAAATTTGTCGGAACTGGGGAATTGATGGAGCGAATTGGAAGTTTGGTGGGGGTTTCGGAGCACTAGGCTAGAAAGAAGATTTTTCCCTTTTTTGTTTTTTTTCTTTTTATTTTCCCCAAAGGGTTTGGGATTTGTTGGGCTGATTATCTTTCCAGTGTTATAACAACCCGCCACTAGTTGACTTACTAACTTTTTGTTTAATCACGCGTCTCAAAAAGTTAACCTCAAATTATAAAATAGTTCATTGGAATCACTTACTCCATTTAATCCTTTCCAAACTCCCTCATGTGAGATCCCACAATCTCCCCACCTTGGCTGCAACGTCCTCATTGAACCACATGTATATCACTTCCTCCCACCAAGCGATATGATTCAAGACCTGTCTAAGAAACGACAAGCTCCTCTCTCAAGTGGAACACACCCAAGCATGATAAACACCTCAAACTTCTCTCTTGTAGGGCCCACTCGAGCATGTCTTCATGTCGGACCAGCCTCACGCTTCCGGTTGGTGGCAGCTCTGATACCACTTGTAACGATTCGCCCCAGTTAACCTGCTAACTCTTAGTTTAACCACGCGACTCAAAAAATTAACCTCAAGTTATACAATTGTTGGTCGGAATCACTTATATACCATTTCATCCTTTCCAAACTCTCCGACATGGGATCTTACAAGGGTGGTCAAAGACAAGTCATCCACACCTGGATCAGAGAATTCACAAGAAATTTCTCTATTGTGCCCTAGCTCTAAAAAATTGTCAAATTTTAAACTCAAAATGTATGAGTTTACAGTTCATTTTGTTGCCACTCAAGCAAACCTTGAGGTTTAATTTGGGTTTTTTTATTACCTGTTGTATATGGACTCAGGGACCTGCTCTTGTGCTTGTATTGAGGTCTCTTATTGAGTTACTTAAAAAATATGATGTTCTCTGTTAGAGATAAACGCGAACAAATACTATTGGCAAAAAATAAGTCGATCAAGTACAGTAGCTTACTGATCAAATCAAATAGGAGTAATGTTGTGTAATTTCAGAAGTGCTCTTGGTCTTACTTTACTTAAGAAAGATGTGATTTGTTTTGTTTACGTGGTTAACGATGTCCTATTAATTTATTTTTTAAGAGGCTCTCGTTCGCATAAAAGTCTAGAAAGTGAGCGGCTCATATTACATTTTCTAGCTCACAATGAGACCCGAATACTGGGCAAAATTTGTTATACACTGTCAATTTGCGAGATTTCAAATATCAACGGTTATGATCGTTATTATGGGTTAGATCGAGTAGGTTCGAAACGGCTCAAAGCTGGACCAAACTGAAAGATATTTATCTCTTGATCAGAACTTGGTTCATAAACTTCCATGGGCTTGGACTAATTTATTACTATTATTTTTTTATAGAGACTGTATTTAACAAATTCTTTTATACTAGTATTTTGTAGGAAAATGTAAATTATATATGTACATCCATATACCGAACTGAGGATGAGTTTCCACTACGATATTTTTCGGTGTTTTTTTTTTTGTATTTTTGGAAGTTAAAATGTGAGTGCGAGAATACCGAAAATGAAGTATTTTGGGAATGACTATAATGCAAACTCATTAAAGGTGTGCACCTATGCACCTATTCAGGCCCGACCCTGTGGCTAGGCTGGGAAGGCCCACTGAAAATGAGCTTTTTTTAGGGCCCCCTAGTATATATGTTAGTATAGGTATGAGTTTGGTTTGATCCAATATTGTTAGAGTCTTAAAGGTCCACAAAAATCACTTATTCACTTAAGCCCATTTGATTTTTTGAGGCCCAACCAACTTCCATATTCCCTCTTTAATTATTTTTTGAGGCCCACAAGGACTACAAGTATTTCAATCTATCCAATTCAATCTATCCAAAAAGACTGGGGTATTTGATGGATTTGAATTCATTTGATTTACGATGTGTGAGATTGTGAGAGTTGTTGTATGTATTACACACTTAGATAGACACACGGACACAAGTACACAACCCCCATTGCTTGCTTTAGTATGTGTTTTCCAGTTCCGAACTTTGTTTGAAATTTGCATGAGATGTTGCATAGAAAAAAAATTATATGAAGGACCTCAAATTGAGCATAGGGTTGGGGCCTAGAGAAACACAGGATCAGGTCTGCACCTATTGTATATTTCATATTATGTCACTTGATGACAATCGTAATATTTTTAGAGGTGCATATAATACATACCTATATAGATAAATGTATTTTTGCCTTCAGCTAATATTTTTAGTGGGAGATCAATCGTGAAATTTTATAAGAGTCCGGTCAAAACGTCCTCTTACACTTGGGCCGATGAATATAGCTGGGCCTATTGGGCCTACATATGATGTACGGAATACCCTCAAACGAAGTGCAGACGTATATATATCCTCTCCCCTTCGCCTCATAAACCCTGCAACCACTCTGCGTTGACGGGCAAAAACCCTAGCCTATCTCTCTCTCTCTCTCTCTCTTCCGCTCAAAATCACTCGAGAAACAATGGTAATCTCTTCCCATCTCTGTCCTGTTCTAGTTAGTACATTTGAATCTCATTTCAAAAGAATTCTTTTTGATTTGCTGTCCATTTTTTTTTACTGTATATGTATTTGTATCTATAGACAGGCGAAGCAGTAAACCCTAAAGCATATCCACTTGCCGATGCCCAGCTGACAATAACCATACTCGACCTTGTCCAACAAGCTGCTAACTACAAGCAGCTCAAAAAGGGCGCCAATGAAGGTCAACTCCACTTACACATCAGTTTTCATTGGTGCTGATTTGTTTTCTGTTTTTATGTGTGCTGCTTTGGTTTCTTTTTATCTTTTTAATTTTTGGGTTTTTGTTTTCCCATTGAAATTTCAGCAACCAAAACCCTGAATAGGGGTATTTCTGAGTTTGTTGTAATGGCAGCAGATGCTGAACCGCTTGAGATCCTTCTCCATCTTCCGCTACTTGCTGAAGATAAGGTAATGTGTCTGGATGTTTACGCGTGCAAATATCTGTATAGTTTGATTGCTTTATATTCAGGGCGTAGTAGTTGGTAACTCTTGGTGCAAAAGTTAACATTTGGTTTGATGTGATTCTGTGAAATGGATTTTATGTAATTCTGTGATGCTGTTATGTTAGTGCTTATGGTAACTTGTGGAAGTTGAGTGGTTGGAGTGGTTGTATTTGCACTATCCAATCTGTAATTCGATGCGATTTTAGTTACTTTAGGGGCTCATACTTTGCTTCTAGGTTCGCTGAACCAAGGCAGGAGACGTTTTGGGGGGGACACAGGTGAATATTTTGACTCCAATAATAATACTCAACTTAGTGCTTCTAAAGTTGTCTTGCCGTTAAACTAGGAGTCACGCTGGCGTTTAAGCTTTGTTGGCAAAGTTGATCTTCCAACTCAGATTCCAACTTAGGAGCGGGGTACATGAATTCTCATAATTTTTTGTTGCCTATTGGTTGTGAATTGCTTTGTTTTGTTGTTTTTCGTATTTGCACTTTAACATATTAGTCCTTGGGCTATGCCATGCATGTGCACATCTCTTTGTTGCTTCTAAGTTTACCTTCCTTAGCAAGTGAAAAAGAACTTCCTTACACGTCAAATCCTATGGCTACTGCCAAAGTTATTAATCTCGTCCCATACCAGCCGGTATATTCCGTTCTACTCAGAATACCGCCCAATACTGTGTGTTCCGGTCTATTCCGGGTGTTCCAGCCCATCTCGGCCATTTTCTGTATATTGGCCAGCACAGATATATATTTTTTAAACGTTAAATCATTAATTCCGGTACAATTGGGGTTGACTTTAAGTCTAATATGCTAGTCTTTGTTATGCTGATGTCTTGTGAGTTCTCTCTAGAGAATTCATATGGTAGTCTTTTGGTATGCTTTATCATGTTAAACTGGTTGGGAATTTGTTTTGGATGCTGGAATTGTTGTTTTTTGTTTTGGATATGAAGGACTAGAATGGGTTGCATTTTGGATAGGACCATATGCACTTTGTCTATGCAAGGTTGTGATGCTTTATTTTTATGTCAAATTTCTCGTGTTGAGTTGCATGTTTTGGGAGTATTATACCGCAATTTGTTGCGATCAATCCGGAATGGTATGCCAGTACGCACCAGGACATATTGTCTCAGTAAGAAAAACGGGACGCTCACCTTCGGCTACTGTGGGTGCAATGGAAATGTGGTGTCCAGTTGGTCTATAGCTTCGCATGTATATTTGATTTATAACTTTGCTACAATTCAGGAAGTTTTGTTCCGCACTCTAACGTGTTGTTTATTTGATTAACTTTTTATCCTTGAGGCGGTTGAGAGATGTGGGTTTATATGATTAGCTGAAGAAACAACATAAACAATATAGTGTGGACTAGTTTGTACATTTGCTATACTTTTCTTTCTTTTTTTTAAATGAAGTATTGCTGAATAGAGTTATATATAGAGGTTCTCTTTTAAGTAGAGTTATCTGGGAAAGGGATGCGAAATTCACAGGTTGTGTTGTGTTTTTATTTGGCAGAACGTGCCCTATGTTTTCGTCCCTTCGAAACAAGCACTTGGCCGAGCATGTGGAGTCACAAGAACAGTCATTGCTTGTTCTGTCACAAGCAATGAAGGGAGTCAATTGAAATCCCAAATACAACAACTCAGGGTATCTTGCCTTCTACTCTCTTGTTATTTGCAGTTGGTGCTAATTCTAGTTTTCCTATTTATTTTTTACATCTTGTGAAATACAGGATGCTATTGAGAAGCTTTTGATATAAAAAATCCAATAAGCATTTCTGGTGTGATGGGCCTCTTGAGCTTGGATTCGATCCTTTGGAGGCTTTGACTGATGAAGTTGTATTACAATATTATTACTGCAAGAGAGTTTTTCTTCTATTTTCATTAGTATTTGTAATGTTTATCACGTAATGTGAGAAACTTGTGATTTGGGAGGATTGTTTTTATGGAAGTAGGATCAGTGCTCATTAATCTCACCTTATAAAATATCCTTATCGTAATTTATCTGTTTGTCCTCTGCTTTTTTCCCTGACATGCTCTCAAATGGTGTGTTTTCTTTTTCTTGTATATGATTGTACTCGAAGAGCTTGTATGCAATATACAAGCCTTTTATGCACTGGCATAATTAAAAACAGTTTTGGCATTAACCCGACACTGTAACAATGTAAACTTCACTCTTCCTGCAGGTAGGTATTTGGTATCATCTGACATGTTGCAATGGCAATTTTTTCATTCCTTGCTCAATTAAACTTTGATTTAACCATTGCATTAGTTACCAAAAATGTGAAAGCAATCTTCAGAGACATGTCAGTTTGGTGTTGTGTTGTTTTCCTTGTTTAGTTTGGCATTTTCTTTTGGAAACCAGAGTAAATTCTTGGAAATACATACCATGCGAATTATTTCATGCTCTGATTCAATTTCAAGAAACTAGACACGTTTCTTGGGTTAGTTGAAAAGTGAGTTGTTTTGAGACAAATTTCCAACAACTGCTTTCGAAAACAAGACAAGTTTGCGCTGTTGAAAATGTAGCCACAACTACTACAAAGAAACAGATTCCTGAAGATCAATTCCTTGTAGATCAATAGCGATAGTTCAGGTTGCAATTATGAACTCAAACACATAACCAAATACCTCAAGGCAGTAAATGATCAAAAGTTAGAGAAAATACGAAAAGAAAGCAAGGACCGTACCACACAAATAAGTTTTTTCCTTTTTTGTCATTTGATATACGTTAGTAGAATTAGTTGTTAGATACTTAGATGTTAGTAAACCACAAAGGTTGACCTCCTCTCTATACGAGTCAAATCCAGAACCTCACCCCTATAGAAGGGGCTACATGGCCAACTGGGCTAACTTCCCTGGTATACAACACAAATAAGTTGGCGCTACCAATTCATCAGCATATAGAAAAGTCTAAATATGCAACACCATGTAACCTAACATTTTAGGTTACATTGTAGATTGAGGTTTAGCAGTTAGGTTGCAACGGGCACCACAACAGTAAAACACATACTGTAATAGGTTTTACCCAAGTTGCCCAAAAGGAGGAGCAAGCTACTGCCTATACGGCAGGAGCTGCTCAGAATTCTTCCGCAAGTGCACATATCAAACACTTGAATACAAGAAGTTTGTCGGTTATCACCACACTGTCCAGGAGTGCCTGTTGTTTAACCGAAATAGATAGATACTGGGGTGCATCTGAGACACTGGAACGAACGTTATGATATGTTTTGGTAGAAACAAAAATAGTGTTGCTAGCCTAGTTTTGATCGCCTACGCAGATAAAATGGAAGCACAGACCACATGAACGCTTTCTTCAATAATCCAAAATGTAGAGTTCTCATGCTTCATATCATGCACTGTATAGTATAGTTAGTATTGCAATATCAATAACAAATCCTTAGCAATGCAATCAATGATTGAAAAGCAGAATAAAAAAGGGAAGGAAATGATTGGCATGAAAGAAGATTGATTTAGAACAGACCATAAAGGAGAGAGACTTCGGTTGTGTTTGGTTTGGTTTTGGGTTTTGATTTTTGTAATAATTAGAGGGAGAAATAGGGGTAATAATTAAAAAATAGGTATTAATGATTAGAGAGAGATAGAGAAAAAAATAAAAATAATATTTAAAAATAGGGATAATAATTGAATAATGATTTAGAGAACCGGTTCTTAAGAACCCAAACCAAACAAGGCCTTCGAATAATAAAATACTGTTCTGAACAGATGCATCTGTAGCCACATGTCAAAAGAGAAGACAAAAGGCTCCCAAATCTCTCTCGTCACATGCATGAATTGGCAAAATAGGTCATAGACAATGGACTCCAACCCCCAATAACATGAAGTGACGATTATGAAGATAAAGGTCTGAATAATAAATACTAAAATGGATATAATATCAGAATTTCTAAGACCACATTCCAAGAAAGAAACTAAGAGACCCTAATAGCAGCTGAATCCAAATAATCAGAAACCTGCATCTCGTCTATCAAAAACCTTCATCTTGTCTTCAGCTTCGCTCATCATTCTGCTTGAACTTGTGGCAAACAATCAGATTAGATGCGAAATCAGGTCTGGGACTCGTTTTTCCTATCATTACCTTCCCCTTCTCTCTCAGCCAACAACCTCCCAGCCTCTTCATCAGGTTGTGCCGCCTTCTTCTGTGCCTCTTTAGCCTTAAGAGCCTGCAACTTTGAATGATTATAATATGCAACACCCAAGAATGCTACTCCATAACCCAACAAGTTCACTGGCGTCACAGTGTCCTTAATCACCGACCACGAAAATGCAATCAACAACCAATCCTTCACCACCCCAGCCACATTCATAGTCAACGCCGATGTCTTCCCAACGAGCAAAAACACTGCTAGATTCAATGCGAACGCGCAGAGGGAATTGGTCCCGAAAATCCAGTAGTCGAGATGAAAGCTAGATGTCTCTTTCAGCAATGGGTACTCCACAAAAACCCATGGCACAAACAAGAAAACCAAGCAACAGGGAGCAACGTAATAAAGAGATGTAATAGGGTTCAATGTGATACCCTTTGAAGTCAAGAGTATCTGGATCATCACCAATCGAGTGGCCTCAAAAGCCACTGCGCCCAGCTGTAGGACTACACCCCAGGTGTCAAACTTTGCCTCACCATAGGCAGCAATGGCTACCCCGATTGAGATCGATACCATGTTGGCCATCGTATCTGACTTAAAATTGTCTTTCTTCAACAGTACCTGATATAGGACAAGATTATATGAGTACTAGTCCAAATCTACCACCAAAATGATAAAGAAAAAATAGATTCCATTAACGAAACTGCCAATAACTATTCCATGTGGTTGTCAAATGTAACAAGTACTCGAGCTCAAATCGTGTTTTAGCTTGTTAAAAGCTTTCTCTTAATAGGCACTCTGTAAATCAAACCAGACTCAAACACACTTTGTAAATCTAATTAAGACTTGAACTAACTGCTACTCAGCTCGTTTCATTTTCTCAAAAAACATGCTACACTATCAAGGCTATATCAATTTTGAGTTCAAATCGAACTCAACAATCCATTGCTCGGCTCCTATGACGGACTTATCAGTTCAGCATGGATTGGTGAGAACCATGCAGTGATAGGCATTATAGTTAAATAAATATCCTGCAAGAATAATGATATGTAAACAATCAACTTGTAACAACCATTGACAAAACCTCTCTCCATTTGTGGGCTTCCCGTGTTAGATCTTGGGTCAATACTCAATAGTCGTGGAAAGTTGGCTGTCTATGACTAAGGGTGTGTTTGGCCAAAATTGATTTATCTAAAGCACAATCTGTTTAATTAATTTGTAATGATCCTGCGTTTAGCTTTTTGTTAAGATTTTTAGAAAAATCATTGAGGAATCGAAAAACACTGTACACCTATAAAAATATGAAACAACCAAAAAAAAAGAGTTCAGATGACTGTCGGACAGACTCAAATACAGCTTTTTGAAACTTTTTGTCACGAATGAATTTTTAAATGCATTTGGAGATAACTTTTTACTATTCAAAATTTTCGATTAATTAATCTCATCTAGACAAATAATTGATTAAAAAATAAATAATAATTTTTTTTTTAAAAAAAAAAACATAATTCAGGGCAAATGCCCTAAATGACCCAATTGGAAAAAATTACCCCAATTGAGTAAACGGCGACGGGCATCAGGGCCTTGAGCATCTGAATGAACGAGACAGACAGATAAATATAAGCGGAGTTGGAGAACCAAAGGCTAAGCGAGTACAGAGCGCCGATGGGGACCACCGATCTGAGGTAAAGATCGCGAGACATGGAAACGGGCTCGACGACTTTGAAGACGCTGACGAGGAGGTAAGCGATGGAGGAGCAGAAGGCCATGTGGATCATGGTGAGGGAGATTGGGAAGGGCCAGTTGTACATTTTCCGGTCGAGTATGTACTTGTTGAAGACGATGACGGTGAAGCTGAGGAAGATCCATACGGCTACGTAGGTGTAGGATAGGACGATCTTCCTGATCACGCCCTCGCTGAGGGATCCGCCCTTGCCCATTGTGGAAAACCCTAACCCTGGTTCTGGTCTGGATTTGGATTTGGATTTGGGATTTCTCTCTCTGCTAATCTGAGATGAACAGAGGAAGATAGAGAGATAGGGGCGTTACGGGAAGGTGTACAAGGTGGGATTTTATGGGCCTGCTTGGATTGGATGTATTAATAGCCTTCTTGATTTTGAAAACTTCCGGTCCGGGGTAATTATAAAAGTCTTGTTCGGTTAGTAACTTTGGCCCAATTTTGGGTTATTCTTAATTTTGTTGACATTATTATTATTTTTATTTTTTTATCTCTCTCCACTTATTACACATGTTTACATCATCAAAACTAAAATAAATTCCATCAAATTTGGGTTGTTAGTTGAAATGAAATTTGGGTCCTTACGGATAAGGTACATCGTGTCGTATGGATCTTCCTCGTTGCCATGCGTGTTGAAATAAAATGTGGGTCGTCCATCAGAACAATTGACGGCCTAAATGCATACGAGTCGTTAATTGTTGCGCGCAATAAGATGAAATCTAAATTATTCATTCGAGCAATGGACAGCCCGAATGCATATAGCATTGTGTCGTACATCACTTCTAGATTCGTTTATTTAGAGTAAGTTTTCCCTAAGATTGAGTTTTCACTAAAAGTATTTTTTTATTTTTTTATTTTGAATATATACGGTATTCTCACACTCACATTCTAATTTGAGAAAATACAAAAAATGTCATACTAGAAATTTACCTTTAAAATACCATCTTCCTATTATAGTAAAAAAAAGGTGTAATTTATGCTAAATGATATATTTGTGATGTATGTAAAAAGAGTGACTTGCGAGGAAATATCGTCAAAGTACTCAAAATACTACAGTAGAAACTCAGTCTCAGGATAAATATCGGATTTTTATGTATCCAAATTTTCTCATGCTCTTCCAATAGTAGTATTTTGATGGAGTATTTTCATCGTCACTGCGAAGCTAAAAAATACATTAACTTAAATTTATAAAAAGAAGATTCATTGATTACGTGAGTAAATCAACACATGTGAGAGTATCTCCACCCTTAACCCAAATTTTTACTCAAATTTGAGTAAAGGCTTGATTTGATGTGACTCATTCCAACTCTTAGTGAAATTGTAGGGTGGAGATTTAATCCACATCATTGAATGACAAAATGATAAATAAAAGTGCAAAAAAAAAAGCCTTGAAAAATTGGTTCTAGATTTGGTGATGAGCAAATTTGGTAAAACATTTGAGTAAAACCGAATTTGGTGAAGGAGTAGAGTGTAATTTTTTTGTGTTTTTTACTCAAATTTAAATTTGGTGAAAATTTTGATAAAGATGTGGAGATGTTCTTATGCCCACCTCGCAGCTAGAGGAGGGGGATACAGTTTTTGGAGGTACAAGTTAATTCATAACTACTCTTATTCGGTGCTTGTGTAAGTTTTATATAGTAGCCTAAGCTCTCATTTCCTTGGCGAGTTCGTGTCAAAATGCACATTTATTTATCGACTTGTAGTTTTTCTTTTATGTTCTTTCCAATTTCCATAGCGTATCTTTAGAGTTGTGGAAAGAAAACGATTTGATTTGTATTGCAGTTGAGTGCAATAGTAATTAGTCAATTAGTTTGGAAGGCATTCAGGTAGTCTTGAATCTGCACATTTTGCTTAAGCAGCTATCAAGTGACCTGTTCATCGTCTTCCATTGGAATGCTTTCCCTGGACATTTCACTCAAGCAACTTTGCCGTTTCACAACAACAACAATATATTATCAGTTACGTCAGGAAAATGTACTAGGCGTCGTACTATCTCTCATCAGTGGGAAAAAAAAAACCTAAAAATAACTAACAAAAGATTGGAGAGTAATTTATTTTTTATTTTTTTTATTCTTGTAGATTGACTTATATATGTGAGTTCTTGATGTGTATTTACAATCTCCAAGTGGCATATTTGTTCTGCATCAATGTGTGATTAGTCTGTGAGAACTCTAAGGATAATTCATGCGCAATATAGAGAGGCCTTAAGTGGACTTCTGAAAGACAAATGGAAGACTTGTGGATTCAAGGTAGTTGTGGTCAATGGCTTGTTTGTGGTAAACGTGGATTCGACAAGTAAATTTTATGGTAATTGTGAAGATTCAAATCATAGTGTAAGATTACTTGTTTTTTTATATCAAGTATAATAGATTGGTTCGTTCCCGTGATTTTTACCCATTCATGAATTTTTAACGTATATACTGGCGTTTCTTGTTTGGTTGTTTTTCTATTTGTGTGAGGTTGATATATTGATGGGTGGCTTCCGAACTGAAATTTCATAAGTAGCAAATTACTGTAAACATAAGCCATCCAGGGTTTTTCAATTTGCTTTCTCCATTTGTACTCGAATTGCTTAATCGCCATATAAGCTAAGACCCCTACGTAGTGAAATCCCTCGCCCCCACACCCAATGATAAGCTTCTTCCGATGGGATGGGTGTAGTACCATGTGCCATTCAAAGTTTCAAACCTCTTTAAAATATTTTTGTTTTTTTTTGAACGGCAAAAAAGATTTTATTAATCTTTGAAAACAAATTACAAAGATTAAAGGGACCAAGCTCAACATCACGACGGAGTACGAGCAACGAATACTCGAACAACGAAAAATCAGATGCCACCTAGGACCGAAGGGAAACAAAATAACATTTGATTGGCAAGTTGCCAACCAAAGAGAAAAATCCAACAAGATAACTCTCTAGCTGATACTAGAAGCACCATAAAAAAACTCCAAAAGATGCAGCACAAAACAAACTCTCACAGAAGAAGTAGCCTCTAACCATAAGCAAGCTCCAGATCCTTTCAAGCATTCTAATGGATATCCTTTCAAGCATAAAAAATATTTTTGTTTTCTCATTACAATGGGAAACTTAGTAAACTCTCCACATCATTTCATTATCTCCTACTTTTATCTACTAAAATAATTTCAACTGTAACAAAGTCAAACAACCCTTCTTAACTAATCTCCATTTTTAGCTAATCTCTCCTTATAACAAATCAACCTCTCATCCATCCTTCATCGCTAACCCCAAAACCTAATCCGTCTGCCAAATGAATTGGCAATGTGTCTCTTGCAAGCATGGTAAATTTATGACCATATGTCCTTTCAGATGTTTTTTTCCCCCAGGTAGGACCTATAGCAGTTGGTACAATTGCCCTCGATGAGCTGGCTCCTTGAGATCCATTATCATTGAGATCCATAATAAACTATTTGCACTCAATGAGCTGGCTCCTCTGGGAGTGCCAAAAGTAATTCTAATACTCCCTTCGTCCTAATTTTATAGTTCATTTTGAGAGTTTGTGTCACTTTTCAAAGTGTTATATCTTATAATTTACAATATTTTGGGTAATTTTGAACACTTTGTTTATTAGATTAAATCAAGATCTATCAAACAATATTCACATTGCATATAAAATGTATTACCGATTAAAATATATAATTATTTTTTTATCCGATTAAGATAGAACGAGGGACTATAAAATTGGGACAGAGGGAGTACTATGAAAAATAACATGATTTCATGATATTGTGACACGTAGCCTTCAATTAAACGATCTCTATAAGGGAAATAATTTAATGGATTCAATAGATAGCAATATGTCAACTGACATCGGTGATGGAGAAATTGAATCCAATAACAAAAGTATAATTAAGATGGAGATTGTAAGTTTTATAGGTCGAGCTCCCTCTTGCTTGGCAATTTCATTTTCAAAATGCGCATTCACATACATCCCACTTTATTACATTTTGTAATTTCATTTTTTTTATTTTTTTAGAGCGTCTATATAGAAAGTAGAAGGAATTTGGTGTGTTTGTGGGATCGAGTATTATGCGTTGTGTTTCAAAGAGGTATTCTAAGACTCCACTTGACCTTTTTAGCATTTGGCTTTTTATCAACGGCCTATAAATATAATGTGTCAAGGAACAAAATGTTACAGGTTTTGGTAAAGTACGTAGCCACGTGGTCTTTGGGAGAGAAAAACTATGTGTTTTTTATTTTTTATTTTTTTTCATAGTTCTTTACGTCTTGGAGATTAAATCAACCAATTCAGAACTTCTGATTTAGACAACTCGAGCCAAATTTGTGTTTTTATCAATAGCCTATAAATATAACATGTCAGGGCAACAGAATGTTACGAATTTTTTTTTTTAAAAGGCAAAAAAGATTTCATTAATCTTGAAAATGATACAAGACTAATAGGACAAGGAAACATCAAACAAGCAAAAAGCTACTGTCAGCCCAATCCGAGACCCAAACCAAGATTGTTAATGAAACAATCAAGGATAAGCACCAATAACAAGCCCCACACGGCCACACCCTCATGGGTCCAGAAAAACCCAGATAAAACATGAAAGCTCAAGAAAAACACCTAATGGCCCAAAAAGCCTAGATAATGGGCCAAGCCCAACCAATGAGAACCCTAGATAGCCACCCAAACAAAGCATAGTCGCCCCAGCCGCTGCACTCTGGCCACTTGAAGAGGAACCAATCGTTGTCACCACCGCCGTCAGAACCGGGGGAATAAGTCCCTGTTGCTGCCCCAAGGACGGACCAACCACCCCCTCTCAAAGTCGCCAAAGAACCCTCCAATGCCGATCTTCATCATCACATCCTCCAAATCCAAACGTCCTCCACTGCCGACCATCAAAATGCAAACTTTTGCAACCCCCTGCTACCACCAAACACCTCCGCCATACGCCAACACTTGAGCCCTACAAAAACAGAAAAACAAACCCCAGACAAACACACCTCAACAAAACCCACAACCACCAAAAGCCAATAAGCGAACGCCGCAAAACCCAAACTCAGAACCCAGAACCACAGGCCGTTAGGCCGAAAACCACGAACATCCAACAATGAAATGAGGTGTGGAGGGACTAACAAGCCATTACGCAAAGGAGAGTCGCACCCAGCAGTGCAAGCCCGAGCCGGAAAACCAGAGAAAGGGCAGCGAAGAACCTAGAAAAAAGTGAACGCGAATCGGGAGGTAGAAGGGGAAGGAGAGAGAGGGAGGCTGGAGGGAGGAAAGGGAATAAGAAAAGCCCAGGGGGAGGAGGGGAGGAGCCACTCCCCCCCCAGGCGGAAGCCCTAAAAGATTGAAGAAGATGGGAAGGGGAAGGGGTTAGAGAGAGAGTGGCGAGAGCCGTAGAACTAATAGATCAAATGCAACTGAGGAAACTGCAAAATTTAGAATGTTACGACTTTTGGTAAGTAGCCACCTAGTATTTGAGAGAGAAAAACTGTGTGTGTGTGTGTGTGTTCTTTTTTCTCCTTGGAGATTAAATCAATAAATACTCATCTAATCTAAGAAGTTTGAATCACTTTCAATATTTACTACTGAGTTGCTTCCAAAGGATTTTCGGACAAGTAATCGGAAGGCTTGAGGATTCGAGACGTTGGCAGTGAAGCACGGGGTACGGTGAATGAGGATTTGATTACCGTTCTTGAGTCAATTGTGTAGTAACTAGTAAGTGCAATTGTAACCGTACAATGTTTTTCTATAGTGCTTGATTTTTTCCTGTTTAGAGTTTTCCGTGTATGTCCAGTGTTCTTCGTATTTTTTATTATTCTCTACTTATTGCTTTGTGGTTGATTGCAACAGAGTAGTAATTTCAGAGATCATCCACAAGGAGAGAAGACTACAAGAAGAGTAATTTTAGCCGCGAGATTTAACTGTCGTCTATAAATAGGGTTGGAGGATCCTCGAATTCTAAGAGGATTGGAGAGGTGCCAAACTCTCCAATAGCTTGTTTGGCTGCCCCCTTAGCAGTCAGATATACGAAGGCACGAAGCCCTTCTGATTGCTAATCCACCATTCAAACGGCCCGTTAAAGTACTAATCAACAAAAATGTGAAAAAGACTGCAATTAGAGTAGATGACAGATTAGTTGTTAACATAAGATTCAAAACACTAATGGAGTGGACTAAAAAGTGGCAGTTGATAATTGTTTTTGGAGACATGGCACGTGTTATTCCGTCAATAATCTAATTTGGAAATATATACTAGTGATCGATGCTAAGCAATAAATAGGAATTTGGGAGTAATCAGATGACCCGCGTCGTCGGGGTTGTTTTGGTTTACTTTAGTTTGTTAGCTGTTGTGGTGGTTGGGTTCGGCCGGTGGTTGTTTCCGGTGATATTTGTAAGCAGTTGTTTTTCGATGATCAATCACACGGTTGTTGTATATTGGGTATAGTAATGACCAGAAATGATTACTTCTTCTTAACGACTCGTGGATGTCATTGATGCATAGCCAAGCAGCTTTTGCCATTTTTGTGCCTATTATGTTCTCGATCAGTAGTTCAGTGTTAATTTTTGGAGATACCTTGCGATAAATATTGAGATAAAAAGGTTGCACAGAGTTGTGTATTTTTTTTCTTCTTTAATTAATCTATACTAGTTACATGACCTAGTGCCCGGCACGAGTTTTATGCCCGTTTTAGGTTGTTTACTCGAATGTGAGATGGTTATGTGTGTTTATGTGAGGTGGGACACTTTTTTTTCCCCGCCTTTTTAGTTGTGAAATTGTCGGTGAATTTGGAATGGTAGTAGGTACGTGCGTTTATTTTTGAATGGTTTGATCCCTTGGGAGGCGGTCAGATCAGGGGATGTTGTATTGTTAAGTGGGTATTTGAATTCTAATGTAAAGCATTTGGTGAAACATATAAGATAGCATGCCGTTAGTATTAACATCAAAAGTGGCAGGAGAGTAGGGTAAGTAGACTGTTGTAGTAAAGTTATTACAAACATTTAGTTGCTATTGAAATGCCAAGATCGAGGAGGTAGCAAATTGATAGGTTCAAAAGATTTGCTTCCGCGTTTATCCTGTGAAATGCCAAGATCGAGGAGGCAGCAAATTGATTGGTTCAAAAGATTTGCTTCGGCGTTTATCTGGATACTGAAATGCCAAGATCAAGGAGGCACCAAGTTAAACCTCTTAAAAATAAATGGATCTAGACACATCTACGAGCATTATGAATAAGACATGCCAGTCTAAAGCAATAAAAGAATAACATATATATTTAGACCAAGATTCGAACAAAGGTCGGTAACGAATGTATTATTATTATTTTTTCCATTCAACAGAACTCTATTTTGTTCGAGATGGCCCTAGCAAGTCTGAATGCCTATCCATGCTATCAATTAAATGCAAAGGCAGATATCTATGACCATTCAAAATTCAGCTTCGCATTTTGCATTTGGAAAGGAAAAAAGAACGGACATGAGTGGTAAGCTCTTGAAATCCAGATTACACAACCGAAAAAGCTCTTCTTCAAATAAAATTCCGAGAGATATAACGTGCATTCATTTGTAATGCTTACCATTGAGAATGTCCTTTGTCAGACATCTCCAGTGCATTCATAAGTCAATCAAAACTTTTGTTTTCTTTGCCAACTTAAGCGAAAAAGAATCTTTGCCTCTTTAGTTTTCCGCTAAATATTGCCAAATCAATTAACAGACTTATACAAGTTGAACTTCGTTCAAGATAAACAATATTTCTTTGAGAAAGACCAAAGACCTACTCAACTCTAAATCTTGTTTCGCTTAAGCCTCTAAAGTCATTCTCAGCAATTGGGTTCATATTTCTAGCATGTACTACCAGTTTCCAGCATATAAATTACACTTTTTTGGCTCCTCTAAAGTCACAGGTTCAATGAGTTAAGTTAAACTTCCAACACACATAAAGAGCGAATTAGGAGCTCCTAATCAGCAATTCCAACTATTCTAGGCCCAAGAATTGAAATCTAACTCATCAATCTTAAATATTCCCCCGTGATTCATTTTTGAGTTGAAAAATCATCTTCTCCAAATAGTGTGCAATAAAAGAGTGTTTTCAGAGGCAACCCAATTGTTCTGCAGACAGCAGCAAACTAATGTTCTCTAGCTAGCAACGTAAATATAATTTGTACAGTGCATAAGTATTTCTAACCACCACCAGAATGAAGGAAACAGAACTCACACAGTTAGTTCCAAAACACAACAGCAATGAAAACTCCATTACCTAAAGTATCACAAGAGAGGTCGTGTGTAGAATATGTCGCGCTACTTGGTATGATAGGCATTTTTCCTTGCACCTGCGATAAGGCATGCTTCTGCCACCAGAAAAGTCGCCCTGCAGATGTAAGTAGCAAGTTCTAAGTTGAGAAACAATTAACCTGGGATTTAAAAGTCAATAGTATCATGGAGTATTCATTTGTAGAATCCAGTGGCAACCTAAAAAAGCAATGAAATCCACAAACCGAATGTAATTATTAACCAGTTGCGAAACATGGTTTCTCATTTTAAGGAAGACGATTAAACCCTTGCACCAATTACACAAAGCCATGCAAGGAAGAAACCAAAATGATTTTAGACTGTATTTTTATGGTAGATGGAAAATTCCCAAGTTATTTAACAACTATATTTTACCCTTCACTTAACTACTATTTTAGAGACAATTAGCATCATATATGCAACTTGTAGATTTTAATTTTCTGCAAAACATGCGAAATAGGCCCACTCCCAAACTTGTTCGAATAGCGAAGAATGTGGGAGAACCAAAAAGTGTTGAGTATAATGCTTCTGAAACAACTGTCTTCCAAATTGTTCGAATTTGAGAGTTACATATTGTGACTGTAATTAAAATTTAAATACAGTAGTTTTTTTGGTGTGATAATCAAATACCAGCTCCCTAACCTCTGTTGTTCCAACTTCCACCAAAACTGGAACAACAGAGAAAACAAATATAATTTATGTCTTCCAAATTCATGAATAACGGAAAAGAACAAATTAAAAGAATGAAGTGCTATGGAACTAATACATACAATCAGTACACTTTAAACGATAGTTGAAGAATTATCACAAAGAAAATATTAGTTCACATAGCAAACGTACAAACCTCTTAAACTACATTGAAAAAGATAAGAACCTAATAACCACCAAAGACTTGGAACAATTTGTCATCAGATTATGGTTTTATTTTATTGGAAGAAAAAATGCAGGTTGTTACGTACTTCTCCACTTTCACAACAATCCGAAATGTCTTGCCTTTGGATTCAGAAATAAATGTCATTCCTTTCCTTGAATGAGGTATTCTTCAACCGAGAACTAAAGAAGATGATTATCAATTTTACAGTGTTACTATAACTATTTTGCTTTTGATAGGGAACATAATTTCATCATTTGCAAGTATTTGGGCTCGGCTGTGGGTGTCTAGCTAATTTTCTTGATGTAAAAAAAAAAAACAGCTAGAATAGACAACCATTTTTTTTACCTTTTCCAAACCAATGCTCTAAGGAAATGACCAATTTATCAACAGCAATGCACGTTGGCGATGGATGAAGCTGCCACATTAAGGGAAGAAGGAAAAAGATTGGAGAAAGCGCCTAGGGACCCTACATTTATGCAGCTAGTAACAAAGATGTAAGTGTGAGAAAAATGCAAAGGAAAAATATTCTACTACGGGAGAGAGAATCATCAATTTCTACTCCAAAAAATGGCAGGAGGTGTTTGTGCTAGTAAATGTGTCTGTTCAAGAAAATGAGGCCACCCCATGAAATAAACCAACAATGTTGTTCTAAGAAAACCTATCACGCGAAGAACTAAAACTGTGCCATCCATACCTTATTTGTATAGATAATTATGATTTCAGGATTACCTTTCTGCGAACAAATCCATGTATCAGTAGGGGAAAATATAAGGCCTTGTTTAAAACCATGAACGACAATCTCCATCAACTGGAACTCCTTTCTGAGGAAATTGGTAATGAGAATAGGCCCGGGACATCCAAAGTCAGATGGCACCCAGAAGTTAGCAGCGTAGGAGACCATGTAAGGATGGCCTGGTGGCTTTGGGAACCAGCCCCTCACATAAGATTCTATGCTCTGGTCTGACTTGGTCACTGTAAAAGCATTCAACCTCAGTCATCACTTTCAGTTATGTAAAGAGGAAATGAAAATAAGGCTCCGTTTAAATTAGAGGTTCATTAGATAGAGGACGAATGGTTTTGAACTTTCGGTCTCGGAGCTTTATCACGATGGATTTCAAAGGACAATTAATTGGTAGTAATGTGAAACACTTCGTGTCAAGGATTATTGTTGTATGAAGATCCCGACTTTCTACCTCTAATCCATCTTCCATTCTAGTTTCACAATCCACCTAGAGATGAATCTTTGTATTTTCGTTTAAAATTGAACATCACCTCTCTTTAGGCCTTTTTTTTTTGAACCGACACCTCCTTTAGTTGAAGTCCCCAATTTATCAAAATAGAGTCCAAGTGTAAAAATTGGTAATTTTAAACAATTGGAAATTGAAGAGAGAAAATAGCTCATGTACCAAACCAACCTAATCCTTTTAAATCCATAATTTGGGTTGCTGTATGAACCTATTTTCTCTGTTGAGCTCCATCCAGTACATGGTGTTCCATAAGATCAAAAACTCGGATAGTCGGATGCATTGTAACTACCACTTCTAAACTCAATTTTAGTCTACCCTCCCTCCTCCTAGTA
This sequence comes from Vaccinium macrocarpon, assembly GCA_022606695.1. Classification (NCBI taxonomy): domain Eukaryota; kingdom Viridiplantae; phylum Streptophyta; class Magnoliopsida; order Ericales; family Ericaceae; genus Vaccinium; species Vaccinium macrocarpon. Next base: position 2,714,038 of record CM040171.1, on the reverse strand, counting down.
CCCCACATACAAAGGGTTATGAATCGATAGAAGTTCATATCGGCCATATCGTGGTCGATAGAAGCAATAAGAACCATAAACAAAATAAAAAAAAAAGAACAATTCGAACTTGAAATCGAGAAGCTTGATTTTCATCAACCCTGCGGGGTTTAGTTGTAGTGGTTAATCAACTTGCCTCAGCAGTGCATACCACCCAAGGTCATAGGGTTGATTCCCCTAGGCATTTGTCCTTGGCCATCTCAACTCGTGCAAACGTTTGGAAAGGACTGAAGAGATTAATGCAGTTCATCAGGACACTTTCAATTGGAAATAAACAATAAAAAACAACTTGATTTTCATAAAAAATTAATGTGTAATTAAGTCGCTAAAGCAACCAAAAGCTACAACCCAACTACTATTCTTTCTTAAGAAAATAAAGAATTAATAAAAATGAAAGTAAATACTAAAACTGAACTTGTTCGTATGTACATACCAAGAATTGGCCTCAATAGAAAATCAAGCAACAAATCCCTAGCTTCAATTCCTACAAATTTGTTAACATGAAATAACTCGAAACAGGGAAGCCGAAAACTGAGGGCAATCAAACAATTCGAAACCTGGCAATAAAATCAACTCGATTTGATTGATTTTTTAGTAGGGATGGAGATGCTCTTACTACATCATTTGTGAGTAAATAGTCTATTTCCTAAACGGCCAGAGGAAACAGTTCCACACACACAAAAAAAAAGAAGCTCTCACGCAACAGAACGAAGAAATAAAACAAAGAGACCTACCTGGAAATTTGTAGAGCTTGACGGAACGGTCTTCGGATCTGGACGCCAGGCGTGTCAATCGGGGCTCAAAAAGCCAGGGCATCGAAGTTGTCGAAAAGAAGATGAAGTGACGATGTGCCGGGCTTGGAGGTCCCAGAGGAACAAAAAGGAGGCGACGCCTTGTTGTTTTGTGAGCTTCTCAAGAAGACGGAGATCCCTTCAGGGAAGTTCGAAACCCCTAGGGTTTATGGTCCGCCAAGATCGCTCTCCTTCTCTCTCCCCAGATCGGACCTCCTCCCTCTCCCCTCTCTCTCTCTTTGTCTAGAACTAAGTCTGTTTTGATACTGTGAGATCGTCGATGTGTGGTGGTCGAGGGCGGTGGTGATTGCCTCTTCTTCTCTGCCCTCTCTCTCTCTCTCTCTCTCTCTCTCTCTCTCTCTCGTAAAAAATGAGAAGGGACACAGAGGGAAATAAAACAAAAGTTGGAAAGAGGTATTAGCAAATGCCAAAAGACTCAACTGCCCATGTACAAAACGCATAATTACAGTCAATCCAACAGCCGAGATTTCCAATTGAGGGCTAAAATCGTCCAAATTAGACAAAAAATGGGCAAACACAAAATTGAAGGACCCTCTCTATTATAGTCTTTGGATTTGGAAACATTTTACATTTTAACTAACTTTGTTACTTTTTCAATAGGCCAAAGTCATACACAAAAAGGGTAAAATAAATAAATAAATAATTATCTAAAAAAAAGACGAAAAAACACAAACGGCAAAACAATTAAAATTTTTGGAGATAAATTTTATGAGTTGAGAAAAGAACAAAGTAACGTGTTTTTTTTTTCTTATTATTTGATCTCATCATCTCGATTTAATCCCTCAGTTCCCAAATTTTTGTTCAGTCCACAAAACAAAGACTTAAAAACAATACAAAAAATTTCAACAAAAAATCAATGTGTACTTTTGATTTATAAAAAGTTGTTTTTTTATTTATTTAAAACTAAGGAGGTGTTTCAATAAGTTGATTTTTTGAAAAAAATTGACTTTCCACGGGTTTTTATGTAATATATTGTGAAAGAATAACTTGTCCCAGTGTTTGAAAAAAACAGTTTATTGTTTTTACGGGCCGGACAAAACGAGAAAACCGGGGGCGAAGATGGAAGGTAAGTAAAAGTCGAAGGGTTGAGAAATGTAGTAGCGTAAATCCTCCCCAAAACCCCACAGGAGGCGCGGGCCTCTCTGAAACTACTAAAAAAAAAAACTCCTCGTCAATTAGGGTATTTCCCGCCTTCACACTCTCCTCTCTATCTACTGACAACAAACCAGGTTGCTCGATTCAATTCTAGGGTTTCAGACACCACCATCAGTAATACACAATGGTGTCTCCGAAGCAACTCCTCTCCACAATCGAGTCGTCCCTCCTGGGCCCAACCCCTCCAACGCCTTCTCAAAGGATCGACCTCATTCATTGCATTCGCCACTCTCTCCCTTCTCTCCAATCCCTCCTCTCTTACCCGGTATCACCTCCCCTCTCTCTCTCTCTCTCTCTCTCTCTCTCTCTCTATGTATATGTATATATTTACACATATATACACGATATATTTTTTCAGAACCCGACGTGGATACTTTGCGTTGAAGTATGCATTAAAATTTCCCCGAATTGTTGAAAACCACGTTGGGTCAAGTTTACTATACCATGAAAAGAAGACAGAGCTTTTAGAAAAAAGGTTTCGATGCTGGGACGGATCCAGGATTATGAGTTGGGGTGCTAACCTAAAGTTATGTGACTATCTTGCTAATTGTTAGGTGTTCGGAATGATGGGCAACATTATAGTAGAACCCAATTGGCTCAACTTTATTGGAGTGAAAAAATTACAATCGTTGTGATATCTTAAAAGATTTGTTGAAAAGATTGGTCCAATTTGCTTCACTTTAAAGATTTGTTCAAAAGAATATCTTAATCTTTTTGGGAATTATAGAAAACCATATTGGCTCAAATTCAATAGACTATGAAAAAGATGAGCTTTTTGAAAAAGTTTGGTTGCTGGGACGGTTCCAGGATTATGATTTTGGGTCTAACCATTAAAGGTTTGGGATTATATTGCCAATTACTTGAAAGAGAAGTGGTATTATGTTTAATCGTGTGAAGATTTATTGCTCAATTTTTTTGCTACATTGCGAAACCGAAAAATTGTAAAAGTTGCTTAATTTAAATACTTGGATCTTTTTTCACTTTTGGGCAGCCTCCAAAACCATCCGACCGAGCTCAAGTCCAGTTGAGAGAAGTCAGACTTCCAGATTCTTCCCCAATCTCACTTGACGATCAAGATGTCCAAATTGTCAGTTCGTCTCACCTTCGATATGATTGCACATTCAGTCAAGATATTCGCGTTACATTGTTTTATTGTATGCATTACATAGCGCGAATAGCTATTTACTTTTGGAAGTACTTTGTGATGCAAGTTTTATGCTAATTCTCGAAGGAGATAATCATTTGCTATGACAAGGCTCTCATTTGGTTGCTTGAATTGAACTATTTAATTTCAGAGTATAGTAATTGAAGACGTTGGAATTTGTATATGAGCCACTTAAATTGGGGCTGGACCCATGTACTCCTGGCGTGTTCTTCTTTGCATTTGAGGAACACATCTTAGTATTTGTTTAGTTGCAGATCTCATCTGTATTTTGGTTATCGAAACAACAAGAAAATAACAAGGCAAAGGGCGATTTTGAAAGTATTTCCTCACAAAGTATATCACCCTTTCAAGAAGTATGGTCCATCAGGAACAACACCAACCAAGAAAAGATCTGTATTATTAACATATTAACTACAATGCATATTGAGAATTTTCGAGTTGAACTCAAGTTCTTGAAAATGAAACCACAAAGGACCTAGAAAGATCAATTGCTAGCGCTTAGATTGTAGTGTGGTGCATATCATGCGGAAGTCAAAAGAAGGGCTCCTCCTTTTTTTGCTTGAACCACTGACCTTTAGAGGGAACTCGTAGCACAAAGCCACAAACTGAACTGACTTCACTGATGGTACCCTAAGAAGCACGGACACGGATACGGGATATGGACACGATATGATACGGACACGTTATTTCTTCAAAAATTAGGACACAGACATATCGGAATACGTCAAATATAAAATTTATATGTATTATAGAGGTATGTGATGAATTCATATAAATGACAAAATCTTTATTTCTATCTAATTCAAGGACAATGCAATGAAGATAAATTAGCAGTTTGCGCATAAGTATACATGAACTACACATCGGTTGAAATTTGCACCTATGGCCGAGTTTTAAAAATTAGGTTTTAACCTTTTATGTGTCCATAACACGTTCCAAGAGTCTTGCCAACGTGTCCTATAGCATCTACCCTGTGTTTGAATAAAAGAAATACAAGAAAAAAATTAGACAAGTATTTAAGCATGTCCTACATGTGTCTGGAGAGTGTCATGTCGTGTCCGTCACCGACATGTGTCGGACACGGATATGTGAGGCCTATAGACGTGCCCGTGCTTCTTAGATGGTACCCGAAAAAGAGAAAACAATTTGTCACAACTACTTGACTTTAGTCCAGGCACTAAAAGATATAACTCAAGGATTTTCCCTGTGATTGCCAGGACAACCAAATGGACATTTGTACTTGCTTTTGTTGTTATTAGTTGATAAATCATGTCATTTATAGATACTGGAACACATTCATAGCATTGCGTCATTGTTGCTGATTGCTGAATTGGTTGTAGTATCATCCTGTGCGTTGATATGTATATGTTATGTGTATGTGGTTTTGGTAGACGTATCGATAATATTGTATGCTGCCTTGCCTTTGTAATTCCTAGGTTGGTTCATTCATGTTGTACTTTGTTTGGCTTATGAATGGCTACCAAAGTTAGGGTATGTTGGTAAATTTTACATGTGAAGATTTATGTCATTATGATTGCAAGGGAAAAACTTCATTGATATGTCCTGGTTGGGCAATTTGCCTTAGTGCCTTCTACTTTAGGTAATAGGCAATATACAACGTATGATTTCATCCTTGCCTCAGTTAATGCATATTATGGGCCGTAGCAACTCTAGGAATTTTTAAGAGGGTGTTAAAATTACCTTAACTCTATTAGCTCTATTAACCAACCATATACAAAAAATTTCATAGATTAATGCAAATAATGCAATCAAAAAATACAGAAGACGTTACAATTGTTCTCTGAATATTTTTAAATTTTGAGCCAAGCTAGATTAGATTGGTACATAAATGTTAGGGCTGTCCAGCGGATCATCCGATCCGCCAATCCGACCAATCCAAACCATCTGTTGATCCATCCGGGAATGTACGGTTCAGTTCCGGGTCGAGAATTCCTTATCTGACGGTTCCGGATCCGGATCGGATCGGATCCGCTCAACAATCCTTCTTTAATCTGTCAAATCCGCCCGATCCGATTCGATCTGATCCGTAACCGATCCGTGAATGTTCGGTTCCTCTGATCCGTGGATACCCCTAATAAATGTAGTAATATACGAATATCCTTTTGTTGGGAAATCTTAGTGGCGAATAGGTTCACACATTTTTTTTGGATGCATATATGGCTGTAAATGAACAGAGATTCGGCTTGATATTAGCTCGTCTACGCTCGGCTCGCATCACTAATGAACAAGCTTGAGCCTAACGTTTTCGCTTGTTTCACTATTGAGCCGAGCCCGAAGTTAGAGAAGGCTCGCTCAAGTCAGCTCGCGAGTTGAGATTATATAGCAAGGTCAGTTGTACATGTATTCTGCTACCATGAACCTTCTAGACATTTAATGTTTGGAGAAATGGATGCATTATAGAGAAGTGGATGGCTCTTCATCTTTTGTATTTTCGATGCGGGACAAAAGGATTTTTTTCTAAATGGAACAAGAGCAAAAGGCGTAACCTTCTCCTTTTCCCACATCAAAATTTCAAGAGAAATGAGCGCCCAACCATTTCCTTTCACCCAAGTCCATATCATGTTCCGAGCTAGGAGGAGCTGAGCTTAAGCTGATTGGTTATATCTTGAGCTCAAGCTTAGATTTTGTAGCTTGTTCTGAGCTTGAGCTGACCTTGGTTTCGGCGAGCCAAGCTTGATCACCATGAAGCTCAACTTGACTCGGCTTGATTACAACCCTAGATGCATACTCTTGTTTTTTGGAGATATGAGTTGATTGTCATCAGAGACAGAGAGAAGCCAGAGAATAATATTGATACCAATAGATCATTAACTTCTCTATATTTTTCTAAGTTTTTCCATTAATAAGGTGTACAATGTTTTGGGCTTATGTATTAGGTATTCAATCGTGAATTATCTTGATTGGTGGGTGTTCATAATATTGAATAAGTGTGAAAATTACTATATGTATAATGAAAAAAGTTTATACATATGTGTTAGGATTATACATATGTGTTATAATATTGAATAAGGGTGTTCAATTCAACACCTAGCCTAAGCTGTGGAGCCACCTATGTGTTAGGATTGTGGACTTAGTGTTCAATTTTTTTGGGTTAGGTGTCCAATTATTTTTGAGTGGGGTGTTCAAGACTATTAGGATTGGGTGTTCAAGAAATTGCTAAACCAAAATTTCTACACGTGTCCTAAATATATATATATTTTTTCCAAGGGTGTTCATGTGACCACCTCCTTAAGGCTGTAGAGCCGCCAGTGAGTGTAGGCAATAGAATGCCTAATACTTTTGCAGTACCTTTGTCATAGGTTTTTGGTCATGATTGCAGTCTGCAGCCAATCTTGTCCTATTACTGGAATCATGCTGCAATAAGATAATCATCGTTACTGTCCTTGAAAGTTCTATGGGCTCGCAAGTCCTATGTACATATCTTCTGTCCAAAGAGTAGTTTTACAGCTACATCTATCCCCTATAGTTAAATTGTGGTGTCGTATTGACAATTTTGAAACACAAGGACGGGGCACAAGTGTGGCATGTGCAATTTGATTAAAATGAAGAAAGATAATTCCTATTTACATACAGAAAAGCAATTCAATTATCTTAAAGCAACTCAATGTTTTTTAAAACATGGCAATGCTAATTTACCATACAAAGGTTAGTACAACAACAACACAACAATGACATAACTCATTCAGTCCCCAATAATTGGGGGTATGGGCTGGGGATGGATAGGAGATAGACCTAACCTTTGGCAATAAATACTCAAAGTGGCTGCTCCTAGAATACCACTGAAACAGATGGATTTGAGATAGACCTAACCTTTGGCAATAAATGCACAAAGTGGTTGCTCACAGAATGCCACTGAAACAGTGGTCCGGGTCCCCCTATACCGTCGCGTTTGCTGCGGAATCATGCCCTCAAATCAAAGCCAAAAGGCATCAGAGAGGGCAGACCCAAAAATCATTTTGATTTATGTGCACATTACCATACAAAGGTTAGTAATGTAATTATTTTGTAATGAATCTGAATTATACCTGAACATCATTAACAATAGAAGGAAAAACCAAGATAAGAAATAGGAAAAAAAGAAGCTGAGAGCATGTGGCGTAAATAAAGGAAGATGATAAAAAAGTGAAAGACCTCTTGGATTGGCGCATGTAATTTGTGCTGTTTCTTTCTTGCCTCGTTTTTGCAGTCCATTGACCACACCCCTACTGCATTTGAGAGGATGAGACTGATAGGTCAGTGTGCAATGTAGAAAGATACACACACAGGCACACACACAGTATTTATGGTGGAGTTCCAGTTTGCAAAAAGAGATGTGAGCTGGTTAGATGCCAATATGCCATACCTGATTGGCTGGTTGTTAAACAGAGAAGAGGAAAGTTAAGAAAGAGAATTTTTTTTGGGATATGCAGTGAATTTGAAGGAGACGTGGGGTATGGCAGTTGGACTGTTGGAGTGGGAGTGACTTTACAATTTTACCCAAGCAGTTACCTAGCCCAACAGCCCCAATCTCAAAAAAGCACTAAAAACTTTTTTGGACAATAGTGGAAATGACTTTTGTGACAGCTTTATAAAATTGTTCACGCCAATGATGGATAGAATAGAGTTCTTCAGTCTAGTCCCTTTCTATGCTAGAATAGATCTATGTTTTCATTGACTTTGATAATATGCCATGAAGAAGCTACCAGATATTGATCTTTTCCCATTTTGAGTTAATATTTGGTGGGTCTTTTTCATTTATGTTTTGATCTTTATTTTCATTATTTGGGTCCTAGACTGAAAAATTCTGCATTATCTTATGTTGGGATATTAGGCTTTGAAATTGAGTGATGATCTCAACCTTAATGAAATAGACTGCGCACGTTTGCTTGTCTCTGCGAATCAAGAGGTAAACTTCATTATTTTTGTTGACTACTGGCGTGGTTTTTGATATTGATGTCATCATACCTTGTTACTGATACAAATATGATGTCCTTGTTGTTTTATTTTTCCCTTGCTAGTGGGGTTTATTGGGACGAGATCCTGTAGAAATTTTGCGCCTTGCGGCAGGACTTTGGTATACAGAGAGAAGAGACCTCATAACGGCACTTTACACTCTATTAAGGGTATCTCTGCTTATCATGTCCAACAACAGAAGTTGTTTGGTTTAGAATTTTGTTTTCTTCTACTAGTTTTTTTAATTTTATTTTAATAAATTTGTTTCCTTCCTTTTTCCTATCTTCTTTTTGGAACGATTTTGCAGGCTGTTGTGCTTGACCAGGGACTTGAAGCTGAACTTGTGGCTGACATTCAGAAATATCTGGAAGATCTTATTAGTTCTGGGCTTCGAGAGAGATTAATTTCTCTTATAAAGGTTTTTGGTTTTGTTGTCATTCATATTATGCCTCGTAAAGCAATGAGTTATTGTGCTATATTGGTGTCTGACATTCCTGGATCAGGGACCTGATTTTTCAAGTTAAACTCCCTGTAACTTGTGCTTTGCCTGGGTTTGCTGTTAATTTGTATATCAGTATGGGTTCTAGCGTTATGATATAGACTGATATGTTTGTTATGAGTTGGTTTTCGAAATGAGGATTCTAGTGTGCAAATTGTTGAAAGCCATATTTAGAACTATAGGGCATAAATGAACAACTATTGGAGCTTTAAGGTATATTTGGTTATTGGATTTGAGGTGGGAAATTGAAGGGAAAGGAAAAAGATTAGAAACAATGAAAGGGAAGAAGTTACAGTCTTTTCTTTATCGGCTGGTTTAGAAATTTGACGAGAAAATGAATGGGTATTTTGTGGTTTGTTAATACTTAGATTTTCCTTTCATGGAGATGTATGATAATTGGGTTTCCCTTTCCAAACAAGGTTACATCATTTCCTTGGGCGATGTGATGAATAAGCTACAAAACCATGTTTGTGGTGGGACCCATAAATCTCCTTGTTGCAATTCTGCTGAATCCCAGATTCCAGTGGCATTTAATTTTGGTGCATCAGCTGAAAACAATTTTTTTTTTCCCTGTCTAATGTTTCTATTTCTCAACTCTAGGAACTGAATCGAGAAGAACCATCTGGTTTGGGTGGGCCTCACTCAGAGCGCTATATTCTTGATTCAAGAGGCGCTCTTGTGGAACGTCGAGCAGTCGTTTGTAGGGAAAGACTGATCCTTGGCCATTGTCTTGTACTTTCTATTTTGGTTGTTCGGGCAAGTAAGCTACAAAGAAACCCTTTTATCCATTTTATGCCTTGTCTAAGTTGGTCACATCTTGAAGGTCATTGCGTGGCAGCTTTAACCATTCCCCTCTAACAATTAACTTAAATAATTCATGCAAAATGATTTTCTGTTGTTAATATTTATATAAAGGGGAATTTACGGCCCAATTCTCTTTTGGAACTCATTTCCTTAGCCATAAGGTTTTGTTAGTTTAGGGACCATAAGAAGTTTTTCATATTGTGAAATTTCACACAATGTGAGGGAAGTTTTTCACATTGTGAAATTTCTCTGTACTCGAAAAGTGAAAGTTAGGAACTTTATTGGGAATATTGTAATTAAAAATATGAGAAATTTCTTAGTCTTACACTCTAAGAAGCATGGACACGACACGACAAGGATATGCAGATATGTGATTTTCCCAAAAACTAGGACACGATATGTTGGGGGATACATTATATAATATTAAATTAATATATTTAAATACATATATACATATATATTCCATATTAAATTCAAATATTACCTAAAAAAATTGCATTAAAATACAAAAAGGCATTCAAGATTTAATCAAAGCATTGATGGCAATTTTCGCTTCATAGTATTTTAAGATGAGAAGTACACCATTTAGCATCATAAACAAAAAAGATTTCAAGTTCTTGACGTGAAATCTCTCTCTCCTCTCTCTCCCCCCGGGATTTTTTGGGGCTTATTTGGGTTTAACGCTGAAGGCAGAAGAAGAAGATATTTATTTGTGTGATATATTTGTTATTGCACTTTTTACCCCTTGCTGGTTATTATTTTATTTTTTCCATTTAGATTTAAAAATTACAGTTTTTTAAACCCTGTTTCAAGTTTAAAAATTGTATTTTGACCAATAGTGTGTCCCAAAATGTATCGGTAGTGTGTCCGAGCGTATTGGAAATTGTGTCCAACTCAGAAAAAAATAAAAAAATAGTCAGACACCTATTTTAACGTATCTGAGTCATCTGACATGTATCGGGAACGTATCCTAGCGTATCTATGGCCGATATGTCTAGGATACGGATTTGTGCACCCCGGGAGAGTGGCCGTGCTTCTTAGCTTACACTGGGTACATAAATATTGTTTGAGGGAAATAAGTTTAATTGAACTACCTTTGGTTGGTTACATGAATTCATTAGAGCCTTCTTCTTTACCGTATTCTTGCGAATTTTCCACAAGCTCTTTTCGTTCATTGGGTTTTCATTTTCAGCTAAAAGTCGCACCAATCCATAGTTCCAGTGCCACTGCATCCACATATTTCATTTGCAATGCCATAAATGACATCCTTTATTCCATCTTTTCAACATCCACTTCTTGGTAAGTTTTTTAAAATTTATCAATATGTATTGGTGATCCACACCGGCTTATCATGCCTCCACTATGAGCCTTATATCTTCATTCAGATACTTATTTTAAGGCACATGCAAATTTCACCTGATGGTACTGTAAAATTATATACGTACTGTTTGAACATTGTAGGGGTGGGGTTTAGTGACTCTTTAGCTCACTTACTGTTGAATCTCTCGACGATAATATGGTTCCGTTTTTACATGTGGTCTAATAGAGGAGATAAATATTTGATACAAGAATCTTTCTGCTTTCCGCAGTTTTAACGTACCTTTCAATATGGTTCCCCTTTTACTCTTGCAGGCCCGAAAGATGTGAAGGACATCTTCTCTGCTTTCAAAGATAGCGCTGCTGAACTTAATGGGAGCAATGACACCCTAAAGCATCAGGTCTTATTTTTGTTGGAACTGGATGAGTATATTCTCCTGTCTTTTTGGGGCATGAAACAACATGATTTTACATGCATTCTATTACAGTTTCCTCCAGAGCGCTTTGGAGGTCCTTTATTTTCTTATAGAATTACATGAACTTCTAGTTCCTGAATGCTATTTTCAGTGTGGTTGTACCGTCCAGGTTTTAGGTTCCAGACCCTAAAGTTCTGCCCTAGCTCACGATAGAGATGACAAACGTTCCTTGATTATGGTCTAGACACTAGTTCTGCCACCATTTGATCTGCACACCAAAGATGAGTTTCCATGTCTTAAACGTCAAATGTCTCTGACCCGATTGGAATTTCCTACTGCTGCCATTCACTCTGCCTATGACCACTCTACTGAAATTAAGCTTCTGCAGCTTCTGTTCTTCAATCTTGCTCTCCAAAGGAGTTTTTGGCTTACCACAGCAAGCAACGACCAATCTAGCAACAGGTGCTTCCTAGAGACCTCCATGGACCTGTAGTAACCCTCCTCAAGAGAAAAAAGCCCATCTTAATTCCACACCTCCTTCCCTAATGGCAACTCCCACAGCGAATTGACTCACTGTTTGAGATATTGTGCTTCAGATACATCATCTTGGACATAACCCAACCTTCCACAAAAAATCACGGTGAAATTCCATAGAGACCCCCTCATCTATTCCTTCGGGACACACAGACACCCCTAACGTTTAAAACACCCAAGCACACCCCCTCATCTATAATTGTTACCCACCTTTACCCCTTCTGTTAAAAAAGCCAAATCATTACATAATTTCCTAGACAAAAATGCCCTCAAGAGCAATATATAATACATGTCCCAGCCTCCATAGCTCTAGTAACCAATCTTATTTTGGAGAGAGAGAGAGAGAGAGAGAGAGAGAGAGAGAGAGAGAGAGAGAGAGAGAGATCATGAATGGGTGGTAGGAGAGAGATGGAGGATTGTTTACTAGAGCTATGGAGGCTGGGACATGTATTATATATTGCTCTCGAGGGCATTTTTGTCTAGGAAATTATGTAAATAAGTGATTTGGCTTTTTTAACGGAAAGTTTTTTAACAGAAGGGGTGAAAGTGGGTAACGGTTATAGATGAGGGGGTGTGCTTGGGTGTTTTTAAACATTAGGGGGTGTCTGTGTCCCAGAGGAATAGATGAGGGGGTCTATGGAATTTCACCAAAAATCACGCACTTACGCCACTTCTTTCCTTGATTCCGTGAGGCTATGATGCACGGACAGCAATACGGATACATATACGGGAATTCTAAAAAAATGGGGATACAGACATGACGGGGGACATGGCACGTGCGTATTTATTCATTCATATATATAAAACTTTTTTTTTTAGAAAATGAAAACAAAACAAGACATCGATACATAAGTTCTTCAAACAAAAAAAAAGACATCCATAAGTTCAATACATGGTTCAAATTAAAAAAAGATGAAGGTGCATTTATACCGTAAAACAAAGCCGAGGAAGACATGACACTCGACAAGGTATATATACACTGTATTTCACGAACATTTATGGCCTTAACATGGTTACAATTAAAAAAAAAGGTGCATTTATGCAGTTGGGGAGATGTATATATAGGCTAAATTACACTTTTTTACCCAAGGTTTTGAGTAATTATAAACTTAACCCAGAGAAATTAAAAAAATTTCAAATTGACTCCGACCGTGTCTCCATCTGTGTCCCAGCCGTGTCCCCATCCGTGTCCCAGCTGTGCCCCCCACAAAAAAATTAAAAAGACTGGGACACGCCCCAGCTGTGTCCCGCACAAAAAAATTAAAAAAAATTGGGACACGCCACCATACGTGTCCCCGTGTCTCATACGGCAATAGGGCGCCTCCTAGAGGTGTCAGTGCTTCATAGCTGTGAGGAAATTAATATTTGAATTCTAGGCCATGAGGGATGCAGAGCCACCTGGGTGCAGGTCTTCTGCTGTTTCTTCCGTGTTAATATGACCTGAACCAGATATGAACCCAGACATGACATGAGCATGAAGCACAGGAACCCACCCCTATGGCCGGCATCTGTTGGATTCTAGTCTGATGTGGGGCAAGAGTGGTTATCCAATATTAAATCCTCGAATAGAATGGAGTGTATTTATGTTGAAGGATTGTGGCTTTGTTTCCCGTTAGTGGTTTTGTTTCTCTCTTTCTTTCTGATTTATTTTCTGTTGATAGTATACGACTCTATGCAAACTTAAACGGAGTGCCAACCCTGTACTAGTTTTTGTTGGACATCATGATTATAGGCACATTTTGAGAAAGAAGGAAAACATTGTTTCTGATGAGTTAATAATGAGAAATATATTTGAAATCAACATAAAAGAATGTAAAGTTTTGGAACTCCTGAACAAGTTAAGATTTATGACACATTGTGGGAGGGATAATGCCCAAGCGGCTCAAACCATGGTTGTGATTGGTAAACATTATCTGTTGTGGATTCCTGGAAACTTTAGATTTATTGCAGTCCATACGTGGTAGTTAATGGGTATGTATGGACATGACATAATTTTGAAAAGTTTCTTATCAGGTTCTGTTTTTATGGTTTTGTGATCGCTTAGTATATGATGTTTTTTGTTTTTCTTTGCAGATTTTATTCAGCCTTCTCTTTTCTCTTGTTGTTGCTGTCATATCCGATGCATTGAGCGCAGCACCTGATAAAATGTCTGTCTTATCTCGTGATGCTTCTTTTAGGCGTGAATTTCAGGACACAGTAAGTGAATGATGGTGGTTTTCTCTTTTAATGGCTCAAATAATCTTATTTACGAGTTGGAAGTTAGTCATTATTCTCTTTGCTTCAGGTGATTGCTTCGGGAAGTGATCCAATCGTTGAGGGCTATGTTGATTGTGTACGACTTGCATGGGCTACACATTTGATGTTAATACTAGATGGAATTGATACAAGGGAGAATGTATCGAGTGCTTCACCTAGTGAAGTGGGATATATTTCCTCTTGCTTGGAAATCATTTTCTCAAACAATGTGTTCCAGTTTTTCCTGGTTAAGATTCTTCAAACTGCAGCTTATCAGGTTTGTATGTAATCTTTTATCATACACCTCATCTTCCCCCCCCCGCCTAGCATTGCACATCATAGTCACCTCTGGCCCAGTTAGTCCATTAATTTCATTTTTTAATCTCTTGAATGTCTTATTCTGTTGTTCCGTTAATGTTAATGTAAGTGAACATACATTTGTTGTTTCTAATGCTTGCTCTTTGAATTTTTATGATCAAATATATCATTCAGGTTTTTTTTGCAATGATAACATGTTTCATTTTCTTTGTGCTGGAATTCGAGTATGTCTTCACAGTTTTCATTCTTTGTCTTTAAATGTCTACAGAATGATGATGAGGATATGACCTATATGTACAATGCATATCTGCACAAGCTTATTACATGCTTTCTTTCTCATCATATTGCCAGAGAAAAGGTATGTGGAAATTCTTTCTTTTCTTGATAGTGGAAATGTGGAATCGTATGTAATTGACTTGTTGTAGAGATGGTAAAAACCCCTGTGAAATAAGGATGTTTTCTTGTAAAGTTTCCAAATGCAGCCACGTTGATCAAATATGATTTTGAACATGTTCATTCCTTTGGTCAAGGCTTGGGATGTACATAGTAATGAACTGGCCTTTTACTTTTATTTGATTCATTTATTGTTTTGACTTCTGTAAAAAGGAGGCGACTTTGCTTTCTAGTGTTCTATTTGATTACATACTCCATGCTTGCGCTTAATATTAGGGAATTTAAACTTCGACCGCGAGTTGGAATTTCTTACCTCAAACTTGTTTTAGTTCTTGAATGTAAATCAACCTAAGAAGCACCAACTTGATGAGACTTATACGACATGATCTCGAGGTGCCAATAGAGCAAGAGCTAAATCTGGAGTTAAGGAGATAAGGAGTAAGATGAAATTGTGAAAGAGTTGTAAATAAATTGGACATTATTCATTGATTCCAACGTAGTTTTAATTTTGAAATGAAAGAGATACACTTGGTCATTTTTGTTGACTACCTCAACCAAAACTGGTAGACCTTCTTAGTGTACCACTTGCAATTCCTATGACTGTTTTATGGTATCTTTGTGCATTTGAGAAGTTCTTTATTTATTTCCTTCTCTTACCATTTTGGTTCTGTGTGAGTTTCCAGGTGGTTATGTTGGTATATTCTGTGGGTAGGTGAAGTTTTCAAGTGCCAGGAAAATGTCTCCTTTTTGTGTGCTTTTGTGCATGTGAAATGGGGGAACTGAAAGACCTCTGTTGAAGGCAGTTTATGATTATACAGTCGTGAGATGGTGCAGAAGAGCTTATTGATTGGTTGTCTCATCTGCAGTTGTGTCGTGATTGTCCTTGTGGGGAATTTTGTGTCTAGATATAGTCTTAAAGTTTCCTGTTAACTTCTCTTTATTGTCTTTTAGACATGTTTCTGTATTCGCCTCTTGACTTCATCATGAATATTTACCTCTTTTTTTGGAGGAGTAATAGTATCTTTAAAGTACGCTAAAAGGGGCGTAACATTTGACACCCAGAGTATATGTAATGATCGTTTTACTCTTCCTGACAGGTTAAAGAAACAAAAGAAAAAGCTATGACTGCACTTAGTCCCTACCGCATTGCTGGGTCACTTGATTATATGCATGACAGTGGTTTGCATTCTCAGCGAGCTACTGAAACAGCTCCTCAACCCTTTGTGTCTCTTTTGGAGTTTGTCAGTGAAATTTATCAGGTCAGCATGTTTAGTTTTTTGGGCTGCATTTTATGACCCCTTTTTAACTCCATTATTTGTTGGCGGTGCTGTACTTGCGATGGGTACTTACGATGTTGGATGATTTCATGTTGGAATGATGGTTAAACAATTGGTTATCAATGTATCCGACTATACAAGATAGTATGATGCATAGAAAGTACAAATGTAATAATTTTTGTCAATTCTTTTACTGCTTAACTAGATCTTTTGACTCTGGTTTTTGAAATCTTCTGCCCATTACAGTATTACTTGCCTTAGATCTATTGCAGCAATCTACTCTCTCTCTTGATTACAAATCTTGTATTCCTCTTAATTAGAAGGAACCAGAGCTGCTGTCTGGCAATGATGTCTTGTGGACGTTTGTGAACTTCGCTGGAGAGGACCATACTAACTTCCAAACTCTAGTGGCGTTCTTGAAAATGCTGAGTACCTTGGTATGTAAAAGCGTCTAGGAGTCACCACCATGGCATGAACAGTCGCAATTTTATTTACTTTGAGATCTTGATCTGTTTTTTCTTTTCAGGCTTCTAGTCAAGAGGGAGCTTCAAAGATTTTCGAGTTACTTCAGGGTAAAACATTCCGCTCTATTGGGTGGAGTACTCTGTTTGATTGTTTAGCAATCTATGAAGAGAAGTTCAAACAGTCCCTTCAAAGTACTGGGGCAATGTTACCGGAATTTCAGGAGGGGGATGCAAAAACACTTGTTGCATATTTGAATGTGCTACAAAAGGTTTTGAATTGTGTTATTCTATTTTCTGAATGCCTTAGTTTCACCTTTAACCTGCTCTTAACATTGTTGGAAGATGGTCCTTAAATCTGGATACATGTTATTTGGAACTTTGTCCCTCTATTCTAGGCTTCTATTTTACTTGAGAGTTTGCTCCATCAATCAAGGATCGATGATGATGGTATCTAAGAACCTATCATACTGCTGAGGTGCCATATCCATAAAGCAACGTTTTGGGCGCTGACAGTCATTGGGCACTTGCCTGAGACATGGCCAGACACGTGTCAGACACATCTAGCTATCTTCTATTTTTTCTGTTAATCTTCTGTAACTGGATACATTTGGGATACTTTGCGTTATGTGGAACTCCTTTTTATTGAGTAGACTCCTACGAAAACACAGATGGGTCTTGGCACTAATTTTGCTTAAGATGTCTCTAGGTGCAAGGCTAATGATTAAAAATCAAAACAATGAGAATTTACACCTCGTAATACTCCTCCTTTAGGCTTTGTAAATCCAGCAACCCAAAGCCTAACACTCAAAGAGGGCTGTGGATTTAACTTTCCAAAATAGATGTTAGAAGATTTTGTTCACCCATTTTTACCTAAATAGGAAATTTATAAGTGATTAGTAATGTTTTGATAAGAGTAGTATATCAATAAATTTGTAATAGTGAAATATCAAATATTTGTGATTATTTACAGTTATCCCAGAAAATGGTTATTTGAGTCTTATAACTTGTATCCATGTCTCAGCCTTGACCCTTTTTTTCTTCTCTCTATTTCTAATATTGCAGTTTTAGCCTCGTCTGCCTGCCTGCTTTTCCTTGTTCTCTCAAACTTTTTTATGGTTGTGTCATCTAATTCTAAATAGTCTTAAGTCTTTTCCTTCTTCGTTTCTCTCTGTCTACGAGTATGAAGATTGCATCTTGGAAGTCTAGTCTTATTATTCCCATCAATGGGAAACTTAGTTCTGAATCATGTTTCCTTTCCTGATGATATGCAGTGCTGCTTTATCTTATGTTGTATCCATCTCATATCAATTAAGATCTAGCTAGTTTGATCACTGTTCTCCATGATATAGGTTGTGGAAAATGGGAATCCCACTGAAAGGAAGAACTGGTTTCCTGAAATTGAGCCATTATTCAAGCTCCTCAGTTATGAAAATGTGCCTCCTTACTTGAAGGTGCTTATTGAGTAGATCTTTCGGCTTCTCTAAATGATCGTCATTCATCTGCTTTTTATTTCTCCCCTGCATAGAAGGTTAGAAGCTGCCCTTAAATTCTTTTACTAATGGTTGTCTTGTGCATTTCATCTGGTTGTTAGGGTGCTTTGCGTAATACTATAGCCACTTTCGTTCGAGTTTTTCCAACATTGAAGGATACTATTTGGAGATACCTTGAGCAATATGATCTACCAGTTGTTGTGGGGCCCCATCCTGGGAGCAGCACACAATCCATGACAGCACAGGTTAGTTTTTTTTTTTTATAAATAAATTAGCGGCACAATTTTCTAGCCATTTAGATTCTCTTATATTACTCGCACCTTTCTCCTGTCTCTCGATGTGCATACTAACCCTGGTTTGGTTTTCTAGTCGAGCTTGAGCTTGACCCCGGCTATTTTATATAATTGTGTGGAGTCAAGCTAGGCTCGAGCTTCTTAATCACCAGACGAGGCTGAGATTAAGCTTGATCTATCAGTAATCGAGCTTGAGCTCGAACTAAACTAGTTTTCAGTAAGCCGGGCTTGAATAATCTAACATTTATCCCATGTGGCACGGACACATGTAGGACACAACAATTCTCAAAATATGGGGACACGGACATTGTGGGGGACAACAATTTTTAATAATCTTGTTAGTTATGCAAACAAACATTGTAACCACTAAATATTTAGGTTAGGATCCTATGACATCCATTATCGACCGATGGTGTATGCCTATTGACATTCCCATATTGCTATATTACACTTTTAGTGCAATACTTTCGAAGTTATAAGTATTTACACTGGGGAAAGCTTTTAAATTTACATAGGCCTCGCTGCTGTGTTCCCCTTTCCTTGGTTTGTTTCCATGTCCTCGCGTTGCCCACCAGAAAAGATATTGAAATTTAATGAACATGCCATGTTGTGCATCCCATATGTATTTTGGCAGGCCTCTGGCATGTCATGTGTGGCATGTCCGGCATGGATACTGCAACCTCTAAATGTGTTGGTGCTTCATAGCATTCAGCTCACTTGCATCAATAGGAATGGTATTGCGGGAACCAGAAGATTCAACCTTTTACGATATAGTAGTGTCATGGCACAATTTTGTGCATTGGGGAGTTTTCATTGGTGTAAGTGCAAATAACTTGATTTTAGATGCAACCGGGATTTAGATGCTTAAAAAATGCCTTTCAAATGAAATTTAATTAAATATTTTTTTTTAATGATGATTACTACAGGTTTACGATATGAGGTTTGAGTTAAATGAAATAGAAGCAAGAAGAGAACAATACCCTTCAACAATATCTTTCCTCAACTTGTTAAATGCCCTTATTTCTGAAGAATGGGATGTCAGTGATAGAGGGCGTAGGTACTGGGCCTTGATTTCCTTTCAAGTTGTATGGAGTTTTTCTTTCTTTAGTGTGCTCCACTCTAAATCTGGGTGACGTATTTTGCAGATTCATTGGAATTTTTAGATTCATATACGATCATGTGTTTGGTCCCTTCCCCCAAAGAGCTTATGCAGACCCTTGTGAGAAATGGCAGTTAGTTATTGCTTGTCTCCAGCATTTTCGAATGTAAGTACCAAGAAGTGGCAGTTAGTTATACTCCATCTGTACCTCTTTCAACTGATTTTTTTGGTGGCATGGCATTAGTTTTAATTTTCCTGGACTACATAGGTTGCAACAATTTGCCTTTTCACCTTCTGCTGTGGACTTAGATTATCATCTTTCTCAATTGTATACTTTGTGAGCATCATCTATCAGTTGATAAAAAAGTGAACATCTTTTATACAATTTATTGTATTTTGCAGGATACTTAGCTTGTATGATGTCGGGGATGAAGATGTTGACAATGTTATTGACCAATCACAACCCTTAGCAGTGGCCGAATCTGCTTCATTTCAAATGCAGCTACCTATCATAGAGTTATTGAGAGTATGTATTTGTTCTGGTCGTCTAAATCTTGCTGCTTATTCTCAGCAAATGAGAATTAACTGCTCCGCTTCATTCTTTTGATGACCGTATTGGCACATTCACTGGTGGTTTTAGTTGGATTGTCCTTTTATTATGATGTTTGTTGACTTTGGCTCTTTTTTTAGTCAATAACATTTGTTAAATTTGTGCAGGATTTTATGAGTGGGAGAGTTGTCTTTCGAAATATCATGGGTATTCTTTTGCCGGGTGTTAATTCCATCATTTCTGAACGCAATAATCAAATTTATGGTCCATTACTAGAAAAGGCTGTAATGCTTTCTTTGGAGATCATAATCTTGGTATTGGAGAAGGACCTAACTGTGTCTGATTTCTGGCGCCCTCTATACCAGGTAATCTAATGTTTATGGGGTTTCATTTGTAGTATTTTGTTATTTGTTTATCCTAATCCAAGCTTCTGAAATACTGTGTTGGAGTTGAAAGTTGGTGCTGTACTTGTCCATTGATAATGAAAATTAAGTACAAAGGCAGCATTGAATGTATCTTGAAAAATGACGTGCGAATTTTTACTTAACCCTTGATTGCTAAGAATCAAGTTTAACCTGGATTAATTGTCTGTTCATATGTGTTGCTGGCTAGAAGACAGTATGTTGAGTTAGAGTCACACCTTAAATGTCAATTAGAAACAGGAGATGCAGTTTGTATTGGATTGGTGAAGGGTGACTAGGGGTAGGTGTCCATCGTCCTATAACTCTTGTTATCATAGACAAGAGATGGGGTTTGTATGTCAAATAACCAAATTTTTGTCAATGTTTAACTTGTAAATTAGCAAATGGCCAATTGGAAAATGTAAGCCAATAATTGTGGCTACAGGCTGGTGATGGCCTTATTAGATTATTATGATTTATTCCTGTTGATGAATTTAGGCAGGCTTTTATCTTTGATGTATCTCCATTATCTGGTTTGTAGATTTTTTTTTTTGGAGACTTAGGCTATGTTTGGAAAACGAGGAAGGAAAGGAAAATGGAAGGAAAATAAAATGAGAGGAGAGTAAGAGGAAAGTGAGGAAAATTTCACTATTCACAAAACTTAATTTTTTTTATTTTCCCTCCTCTTTCTCTCCAAACCAAACAAGAAGAGGGAAAATTTTCCATTTTCCTTCCCTTTTCCTTTCTTTCCTCATGTTCCAAACAAAGCCTTAGTCTGACAGTCTGTCTATTTTTTGTTTCTGAAACATTAGATAATTCTCTTATTACTTGGGGTTATAACACCTTCTATAGTTCTATTATACAATTTTGATTTTTGCACCTTTTTAATGCAGCCTTTGGATGTCATCCTCTCCCAAGATCATAATCAGATTGTGGCTCTGTTGGAGTACGTCAGATATGATTCTCACCCCCAAATTCAGCAATGCTCTATCAAAATTATGAGCATCCTAAGGTTTCCACTCTTGCATACTTTCTTTTCTTTCTTTATGTGCCCATGGGATTGCATAGTGCCATAGTGTGTGTAGTCTTGGTTATACATTCTCAATTGTTTTTCTTTTTGGTTTGTGAATTTTTGTGCGGCCGCTTAATGACTCTGTGCATGTGACAGTTCTCGTATGGTTGGGCTTGTACAGTTGCTGTTAAAATCTAATGCTGCAAGCTCTTTGATTGAGGATTATGCTGCCTGCCTGGAGCTGCGATCAGAAGAAAGCCAGATTATAGAGAACAGTAGTGAGGATCCTGGCGTTCTCATATTGCAGGTAACTCCTGCTTATACTTGCTTAATTCTTTCTTCTGTTATTGTTATTTATTTATTCTTTGTGGGGACTGTGGCTGAAAGGGTCCTTCTGTAAGTTTGCCTTCTTTGTCGTTGAATGATGCTCAAGTATTTCTATCTTTCGACTTTCGCAGCTTCTTATTGACAATATTAATCGCCCAGCTCCAAATATTGCACATTTATTGCTTAAGTTTGATCTTGACACCCCTGTAGAAAGGACATTGCTACAGCCCAAGTTTCATTACAGGTAGCAATCAGTAACGGGTGTTATTACTAGTTATGGTTACTATTAGATTCTTATTGTGAATTCTTTATGTTCTTTTCAGTTGCTTGAAGGTTATGCTCGATATCCTTGAAAAGCTTTCAAAGCCCGATATCAATGCCTTGCTACATGAATTTGGTTTTCAGGTTCGTTTGTCTCTACCGATTTTATAACATCACTTGAAATCCTTGTGTTTTTGGAGAAATGCTTATTGATTGCCCCTTGCAGCTTCTCTATGAGTTATGCTCGGATCCACTGACGGGTGGCCCTACCATGGATCTTTTGAGTAATAAAAAGTACCAATGCTTTGTAAAGGTACAATGTGTTGTCAATGATAATTTTTGAAGCTTTTCAGCTTGTATGTTGCTGCTTGCATGATTTGCTGCTCATATGTGAAATTTCCATCTTTCATGGCAGCACCTGGAGACAATTGGAGTTGCTCAGCTTCCAAAAAGAAATAGCACTCAAGCTCTTCGCATCAGCTCACTCCATCAGGTTGTCGCTGAGTCTTATCATTTTTGTGATTAGTGAAACTCATTCCAACCTGTTATTCTGGTTTTAGCACTTCTCAGTGGCGTTACTGTTGTGTAAATTGTGCAGTGCACATTTCTGCACACGACTCTTCTTTTCAGTTTCTTTTGTCTTTGCATATGACAATGTTGTTGCTATACTAGTTGCTGTATGGCACAGGATTAGGGCAGTGGCATATGTGGGTGTGGTTTCTGTTGTGCATTCTTGATTTAGTTACTTGAGTATCCTATAAAGAGTCGTCACCACCTTAATAGCTTAGAAATTGGAGTGTTTAAGTTTAAGTTCAAAGTATGAGTGAGCATTTTTTGTGGGTCAGTTGTTAAAGAGTTTAGGGTAGCAATATTTTGGTTTCCTTCTCTTATTTCTCTGTGTTTCTATCTGAAATTGAACTTGATAATCGAGCCTCTAGTCAATTTGGCTGATGTTAGCAGTTCTCTTGTGTGTTGCATTTTGAAAGGTAGTACATGTTTTCAATATGGTAAGA
Source organism: Vaccinium macrocarpon (assembly GCA_022606695.1). Classification (NCBI taxonomy): domain Eukaryota; kingdom Viridiplantae; phylum Streptophyta; class Magnoliopsida; order Ericales; family Ericaceae; genus Vaccinium; species Vaccinium macrocarpon. The sequence goes on along the minus strand of CM040171.1, from coordinate 2,691,211 downwards.
CTTAAAATCTACACAAGGCAAACTTTTGTTGTGCCGTTAAACTTAAGCATGACAGTATACCTTACCTGCTTCGATTTTGTTTCCCTATTAGGTGGCTACATGTTGTCGTTGTCCTTGTTGTGTGTGTCCTTGTTTTGATATCTACCAATGTGCATGTAGGAAACTTCTTTTGGTTAAAAGGACTGGGCTGTGGCAAAACTTCATATCTACCAGTTTGTTTTAAAGGGGACTGGGCTGTAGGCTTGTGTAGCCTTTCAGCCCATCCTGGCTTAATATTGGGCTGAACTTAACATTATGAATAGACTTTGTTTTTAATATATATCAGCATTTGCTCTGTGTTCTATACCATTATTAGTGATTTTATAGTATTCAGCTTATGCAGCATTTGATTCTTAACTTTCTCCTATTTTCGTTTGCCTTTTCGAGAGAGAGCATGGCTGTTGAAGCTTTTGGCTATTGAATTGCACACTGCTGATATGGCTAATTCCAGCCATCGAGAAGCATGCCAAAGTATTCTTGCTCATCTTTTTGGGCAGGATGTCATCGAATATAGCACGGATTCTAATATTCCTCAATCATTTCTCCTTCAGAATAGTGCTGATAGTGTAGGAACCAGAACAATCAGTAAGAGTAAGGTACACACTAATTTCCACTCTATTCTCTTTTCTTATCTGCCTATCATGATATCAAATGATGGATCCGGAATGTTGTTAATGCCCTGCTTCTGTCATGTTGGATACCCTTTCTTTTGAGATTAAAATAAAGTTTGATGGTTAGTCCTTAGTTGAAGGATCTGTTTTCTGGGTTTGATGTGTTCACACTAGAAAAGCTCGATTCCGCAATTAAGAACAATTTCCTGACGACCTCACTTCCACTGAGAAAGATTGTGTTCCCAAGTGGGATGGAACCTCTAAACATTTGATTCCCAAAACAATTCCTGAATTCCAAAGCGAGATAAAACACGTGGCAGCCATCTTACTATATAGAATACCATTATAATTTATTTTAGTAATTCGTATTTCAACATTATGCTTTGGTATCTAAAAAAACACAGAGCAATTGACATCAAAATCTACTTTATCGATATCGTAACATTTAGACTAGCACTATGTATTTTTTACAATATAGGTTTTTTTTTTTTTTAATTGCAGTTTATAGGCACTCACAGAGGCCCAGAACTTTAAGACTGTTCTACTTGTCTAGGTCTTCCTCCCTGCTTCGTGCAACTATGAGTTAGTGAACTCTCTCATTTGAGATAAACTTATTGTTTACCTTTTTTTTTTGGGTAAACAACTTATTGTTTACCTTGTCTGATCACCTCATCACCCTTGGCCTGTCCATCACACTCAATTGAAATAACTGGCTTCTTGAGGCCTTGCTCGGTTGTGCATCCAGTACTCTCATGCTATCCTTTCTTGACCTCTCTTCCTTTGAGGAGTTTTAATAATTGTTGTTCACAAGTCACAACGATCATAAGAAACATCAGGGACCCAGGTTCAATCTTTTGCTTCCAGTCGTATGCACATTTTCCCCCATAATACCAGTTTCATCCTCTGTCAATTGCCATCCTCACCATCACTAAAATCTGCCCATCTCTTTTTTGTAGAACTTGCTTTTTCATGCGCTCTCTTTGAGGGAAGCTAATCATATTTTCCTTCTTTTGATTTTTAGGTGTTGGAAATGCTTGAAGTTTTACAGTTCAGGTCTCCTGATACCAGTACGAAGTATTCTCAGGCTGTTTCTAATATGAAATACGGGTTCCTGGTATGACGCAAAAATTTGATGCTGTTTCGTATTTTGTTCTCCCTTTGCTGTATTTGACAGTATGCACGTTGTAGGCTGAGGATATACTCAGGAATCCAGCTACTTCTGGAAAGGGAGGTATTTATTACTTTTCAGAGCGTGGTGATCGTTTAGTTGATCTTGCCGCATTCCGCGACAAGCTTTGGCAGGTTGCCTTCTTTGGTTTATAATTGTCGTGTAAAGTATTTTTAAGAGTTTTGTAGCTTAACATCACTTCTCTTCTCCAGACTTTTGGTGTCAACTCTTGTAATACTTTTAAGTTTGATCTTGCAGAAATGCAACACCATTAATCCCCAGCTGAGCTCTTTTGGCAGTGAAGTCGAGCTCAATGAGGTAAGTGATACTATTCAGCAGTTATTACGATGGGGATGGAAGTATAATAAAAACCTTGAAGAACAAGCTGCCCAGCTTCATATGTTAACTGGCTGGTCTCAGATTGTTGAGGTCAGTGTCTTTATTTTCTTACTCTATTTTTATTTCTATGTTTGTTTTGGAATTCTCCATTTGCATTTTGCTAATGGTTCTTTGCGCACTATTTAGGTCTCTGCATCCAGAAGAATATCATCTCTTGAAAATCGATCAGAAATTTTATTTCAGTGGGTCACCTTTTCATTGTCTTTGCTTCTTTTGAGATAGTGGCACTCTTAATAATTCAGTATGAGTACTGACAGGTTGCTTGATGCCTCTTTGTGTGCTTCTGCTTCATCGGACTGTTCACTGAAGATGGCGATAATACTGACACAGGTAGTATATATTTTCTATTAGTGTCCTTAAAATGCTTCACAGTATTTTCAGCAAGTTCTTAGTTTATTGTTTGATGTTTTTCGTTACCATCATTACCCAAGGTTGCTCTTACATGCATGGCCAAGCTACGTGATGAAAGATTTCTATGCCCTGGAAGTTTAAATGCTGACACTGTGACATGTCTTGATCTAATCATGGCTAAACAATTGTCAAATGGAGCTTGTAACTCTATCCTGTTCAAGCTCATCATGGCAATCCTTAAAAATGAATCATCCGAAGCATTGAGAAGACGGTATGATTTTATTTAGAACCTTAAGTCCTTCTCCCCTCCTAACATGCCGTTAACCCCTTTTACTATTTTCTGCATCCAGACAATATGCCTTGCTTCTTAGCTACTTCCAGTATTGTAGACATATGCTTGATCCAGATGTTCCGATGTCGGTTCTGCAGTTCTTGTTGCTTGAGGAGCAAAACACTGAGGATCTGGACCTCCAGAAGGTGTGAAATTTTGAAGTGTTGCCTTTCATTTGAAAGGTTTCCACTATGTATGTGTGGTCACGAATTAACTTTGTGAGTATTGCGGTTGCAGATTGACAAGGAGCAGGCAGAATTAGCTCGGGCCAATTTTTCAATTCTGAAGAAAGATGCTCAAGCAATCCTAGATTTGGTGGGTGCCGCATCATATTTTTCGTCTTTGTTCTTCTGTCATCTTTTGTAGTTTGCTTGTCTGATTTGGATTGTTCTCTTGCATCCTAGCTTTTGTCTTTTGCATTTGCTTGGGCGTCATCTGTTGTGTGCTTTGTTTCAACCTGGCTTATGTCAATGGGTAAATTCTTGATTGTTAACTTGTTGGTTATCTATGGAGCTAAGCCCTCTCCGTTATTTGTTGATTTTAGAACTGTTTAAAACTGGTTTTCAAAACATGTTATATATAATTTTGATATTTTAGTCTAATATAACTAATTGAGATCTATCAAACAAGATTCATATTACATATATAAAGCATTATACCTTGACAAATATATACAATTTTTGAGAGGTCCGAAATAGTGAAAAGAGACCAACAAATTGGGACAGAGGGAGTATAACTTTGACAAAAGGTAGAGGATACTGATTGGTCTAATGGGACTGTTAGGGGAAGTCATTTTGAGATGTTGCTTGTTCCTTCCATGTTTGGTTACAGCGGTAGAATTGAAAGTCAGATTCAAGTTTCTTGGGCTTATAGTAGGTCGATGACTATTTGTAGAGGTAGGGCTTGAATTAGGACTCCAAAACGAAGTGGGTAGTCTGGTTGTTTTGTAGCCATTTATTCTATCTATATTCTTCAGTTGCCTTCACTTTCTTTTGCTTACTTATTATATGTTTCTTTGCCTTTTCTTTTCAATATTGACGTTCAGGTTATAAAGGATGCTAGTCAAGGCAGTGAATCTGGGAAGACAATATCACTCTATGTCCTAGATGCATTGATTTGTATTGATTATGAGAAGTTTTTCTTAAGCCAACTTCAAAGTAGAGGTTTCCTCAGGTCTTGCTTTATGAGCATCAGCAATCATTCTTACCAGGTAAATGTTCCTCGTATGAAATCACTACTTTTTAGTCCTCTTTTTTTTTTATTTCCTTAAAAAACACTAGTGTGTTCAGAACTGCTTCTAGTCAGTTGGCCTGCTAGATTTTCTCTGGTAAGAGCTAATTAGTCTGGTAATAGCTACACTGTCATCAAGCTGTCTTGCTGGCCATTTTCCTTTCTAGTCATTATTTGCCTTTATACTCCTATTTAAAGTGAACTTTTTTTTTCCCTTCCCTTGTAACTTTAGGATGGTGGGCGTTCATTAGATTCATTACAGCGAGTTTGTACTCTGGAGGCAGAACTTACTCTATTGTTGAGAATTAGTCACAGATATGGAAAATCAGGTGCCCAGGTGCTATTTTCTATGGGTGCTTTGGAACATATTGCATCATGCAGGGCAGTCAATATGCAGATTAAGGTATTGTTCTAGCTTTAAATTAGCCTCTTCTATTTCTTTTCAGTTATGCATTTTACGCTGGATTTTTTTACCAGGGAAGTCTAAGGCGGGTTGATGCTCAGTTTGGAAGGGATTTATCTGTGGACGTTGATAAACGACGAATGATCATAGCTCCAATTTTGAGATTAGTATTTTCTCTCACTTCATTGATTGATGCATCTGATTTCTTTGAGGTCAGTGCAGTTTTTCCTTTCCATTACTTCTTTACTGAGTCAGACTAAGCATCTTGCTGTAAATATTGTGCCTGTATTTCCCCCCATTTTTGTTCGAGTTTCTTCTTTTGGTGAAGTTGTACCTCTGGAATCATTATTCCACGTAACATTTGCTAGCTAGGGATAGCACCGTGTGCTGGCTAGGAATAAAAATGGACTTGTAAAGAAGTGAACATTTTCTTCAGGATGGTTTCTGAGACAAAATAAAATCGAGGCCTCGCACTACAACATTCGCAGTGACTGAATTCTGAACGTTATGGCATTCAGGAATAGAGAGCCGTTTACAGACACATTTCATTTATGTTCTTCTAAACAATTTACTCTTTTGAAGTATGCCGTTTGAAGGTTTCGGCAAGATCTTTCCGACACTGTTGCTCTCTCTCTCTCTATATGTTCCTTTATAGCTGAATCTTTCTTCTTGGAATTGTTGAATCATGCTGTGAGATCTCTTTCTTACTCCCTGAGCGCACACCATCACTGGCATGCATGTGTTCCAATTGCAATGATGGTTAAATGCTTGTGTCCTGAACTTTGAACTTTTTTCACACCTGGACTTCTTGTTATACTTTCATTCTGCTTCAACCTTCCTTTTGCCTCTGGAGTGCTGCTGGAATTCATTGTCTCTTACTCATAGTTGCATGAGTTTAGTTTTGGCAGTAGGCAGTAGGCAGTAGCTGCTGTTCACTTTCGTTTCTGCCTGGCTACATATGCAAGCTAAAGTGTCATGCTTATCACATCTATGGATTCTTGGGTTAAATATGTAATTGCTGGACTTGGATTCAAACTATGTAATGAAAGGAACTGGTTTTAAACCTTTATTGGACATCCTTTTGCTTTCTCCTTGGGTTATTAGATATTACAATACGAATTATTCATTTGTGTTTCTTATGATTACTCAGGCTGCTTTGTTTACTTTATCAAGCATGTGTTTTGATGTTGCTTTTGTAATTTTTGGCGTCTAATAGGTGAAGAATAAAATTGTTCGTGAAGTGATGGATTTTGTCAAACGCCATCATTTTCTCTTTGATCAAGTTCTTCGGGAAAATGTCTGTGAAGCTGATGAATTGACGACGGAGCAGTTAAATCTTGTTGTTGGTATACTCAGCAAGGTATGGCTCCTTCAGATGTGTTCAGGAGTTGATACTTGATACTGTGCAAATGTTGAAAAAGCTCAGAACTAACCATGCAGTGAATGCAAAAGTAGCTTGTTGAGATCCCTTGTTTGTGGAAAACAATCATTACTAGTAATATTTTGAGGCATGACTCACCTGTCAACGATCTTGTCCTTGCTAATTTTCCAATTAACTTGTCCTGCTGCATTTGTATTATGATCTTTTCTTCCCACCTTTAAGCCTGGATTCTATTTCTTTTAGGTTTGGCCCTATGAAGAGAGTGGTGAGTATGGTTTTGTTCAAGGGCTCTTTGGGATGATGTGTGCTCTTTTCTCACGTGATTCAGAATCTCTTTCTTTCAACAAATCTGTACGGGCTTTAGAGGTGACTGATTGGAATTGAATATTTTTACTGGGGAAGTTACATACTTGATCAAAAGTGAATGACTATAACTAATTTTCCTTTTCCTTCTCTTCTTCATTTTTTTTTTAAATTCTTAGAATCAGCGGAAGTCAGAGTTGAACACTTTTGGTCTTTGTGTTAGCCTAAGCTCTTATCTGTATTCTCTGGTCACAAAGAAGACACTAAGACTACAGGTAAAAGGGCGAATGTTGACATTGTAAAACATGGGTTTTTGCTCTATCAATCCAAGAATTTCCCATCTTCTCTTTATTCAAATGATATAACATTTGCTTCTTGTTTAACCGTCACAATTTTTTCCCAGGTTTCAGGCAGTCTCACAGATTATCGTGCATCTGGTGGAAAGCAGCAGCCCACACTGACTCTACTCGGTTCTTTTCTTAGTTCTGTGACAACTGTTCTTGAAAGAGCTGCTGAGGAAAAATCTTTACTGCTTAACAAGGTGAAAGAAATTTTGTATTGGGCTGGGGCTGTGCTTCCCAGATGTTGGCATTTCTCACCTGTCAATATGCTTTCTTTGCTAATTTATAACTAGAGGATATATCTCTTTGGTTTTCTAGATTCAAGACATAAATGACCTGTCAAGACAGGAGGTGGATGATATTATCAGTATGTGCGTTCAACAAGATCATGTTGCTTCATCCGACAATATACAGAGAAGGTATTGATATGGTTGCATGTTACTTCTGCTTCTATATTAGGGCATAAGCATTATTGTAACATATGTGGTGATCTTTTTGAACTTTTGGTTCCTGATTGTAGTTTAGGATATCTGATCAGTGTCATATTTCATAAGTAACTCCTCTAGTCGAATCAAGTCTCTTGTTCTATCCTAGTTTTTTTTGTCTTTGTTTGAGTAATATTGTATTGGATACTTTATATGTGTATTACATGTCCGAATCTACACTACCTTAACACAACCCGAGCCATTGCCGAGGGTATCGACCTCCTCTATTTATTATTAATTGAATCCATAACCTCACAGGACTTTAGTGCAGCTACGCAGTTGATAGGCTAACTGCCCTGGTAAATTTTGTGTGAACTTCTAATCCCATAGTGGATTCTCTTAAAGGATTTTACCAACTCTTCTCCCAGGTAATTCTGGGGAGCCAGGACCCATCTTGGGCTGGAAAATGTAAGTTGGCCTAGAAAATGGAAAAGAATGGGTTGAGAGCTTGAATTAGTTACCGTCCGTAACATTGAGTTTTGTTTGAGGCCTAGGGCAACCAACCCTATACGTTTTGGTGTTGAAATATGTTAATGTTGGCGTTCCCTTATTCCGTGTGTTGTGGTCATGCTTACTTGTTCAGGATGTTTATTATTTGGACTCCCACTGTTAGATTACCCTCCTTATAAACAATGGCTGTTTTTGAGGGCCTTACTTTCAGCTGTTTATATGTTGAACACTGGGCAGTTTACGTTACATACACTGTTGCTCCAAAGGATTTACCTGTTCATAATATTTCAAGCAATTCACACCTTCCTTCATGTGAAATTAAAAACATTGTGGTTGTTATATTAAACCCAATTAAATTCGTTGTCATCCGAAATGTTATTGGACGTCGAGGTCTTCATTGAAGTCTCCACACGTTTTGTTGCCTCCTTTTCGTTTGTATACCTGCACTAAAATTTTAGCATGTTTACTGGGCTTTGTGGACACATAATATCGAATGGATTCAGAACTTACAACCCTCTCTTTGTCTCTGACGGCTTCGTTGCCAAACCAAATCCCAACAAATCAAAAGCATCACTTTGAACTCCATTGGTGGTTATGGAAAACCCAACTTGTTGATTCGTAGACATTTCTGTATTTCTTAGTCAACGCTGTTGGGATGGTTTAAACTTTCTAGTTACAATCCATCGGTGAAGCTAGTGAGAGCTTTGTTACCATTTTTCATTATAATTCCTTTCATTTTTTAATAACCGCATTGTTGTCTCAATTTTTATTGGTTTCTTCAGGAGATATATTGCAATGGTGGCAATGTGCCAGATCGCAGGAAACAGGGATCAGCTTATCAATTTACTACTTGTGCTTGCAGAGAATGTGGCAAACATTATCCTTGTCCATTTTCAGGATGGGTATGCCACCTGTTACTTGCTGTTGCATTATGGTGAAGTTATTTGTTTTGTTGATGGAAGTTTCTTTTGCAGTTCTTATCTACCCGATCCAGTTGCAGTAATGAAGACAATAACGTACAGTACCAAGCCGGACAGTGGGGAGGATACACCTTTGCTGTGTGAAAAATTAATTCCAACTTTAGAAAGACTGGAATCGCTAAGTGAGGTATGCTGCTTGAATCTTCGTTTAAATGTGTGCTGCTCGGTATTTTGGTTTCCTTGGAACTCTTGGGTCCTTAAAATTAGAGTGAAAGATCCATTTTGTATATAACTTACTCCATTATGAGCAAATTAAAATTTGCGTAAAATTTCCACATGTCGATTTTCGGGGTAACTGTGCAAGGTAGTATAAGTTGAGTAAATGGGTAAAAAAAATTGGTAAAAGATGACAAATGTCCTGTTCGGGTTGGATAAGATTTGAGTAAATAGAAAGGGCTTCAAATTTTGAGTTTTGAGTCAGAAAAAGATTTAGGGCTGGAGATGTTACTTGACATACATGCCATCCTAATTTAGTTATCCGATCAGTGATTTCCCGATTCACACTTTGGGAAATGTTTTTCCTATGATTGGCGTTTCGTTAGTTTGGAAAATAACGGAAATCATGTAATTTTGGTTTCCTTGATTTTCTGACAAGGATTTTCCTCTGGTTGCTTTTCAATTTTTATTTTTATTTTTTTGATCTTATAATTAAGCCTTTCGACTTGAGATCATATCCTAGCTCGTAATCAGTCATGCAGTTGAATTCCAGTAACTTGTGCATTGTTGTCGGTTCTCATATATTACTTAAACTTGTGTATGCAGGACAAAACAGGTCATAATCTTAAGGTTTTCAGAAGACTAGTATACTCACTCAAGGAAATTGCAATTCAAACGTTAAGTTCATGAAACAATCGAGTTTTGTGCTTGGACCGGTGCTTTTCACACGACTGAGTAAAATTCCAGGTCATTTGTTGTATCGTGTTACCCCCGATGATGGTCTCAGCTCCTCCCTCCTGCTCTGTAATCTTATATAGGTAAATTGTATCGAGCAATGTAATCTCGACATGGTTAACTGTGTAGAATGATTTTGAATTGTAAATTGTATAGTGGCGGCTTTTTCTCCATCCATGCTTTTTTGGTAGCCAGATGGCCCTTTAAGAAAAGGAAAAAGATGCCCCTTCATTCTGCAAGGCTTCCTTGTTCCTCTTGCAGAATCACACTTGAAAATTGGATTCATACAGACAAGGGGCCCAATGTATTCCCCCTGTCCTTTTTTGTTATTTATAGTTTATTGGTTCATTTTGGGTTGTCTCTTAATAAGCATCTATCTTGAAAAATTAGTTGGCAAAAATTCATACATTTTTTTTTAAATGGTCCTCAAGAATAGATTCCATTTTTTGAAAAGTTAGTTGGTAAAGTATAATTATGATGTTGCTATATTGGCCACGGTTCAGGAGGTGTTGGTGAGCAGGACAAATTGGGTGTTTTTGTGGGTGTTGGGTCTAATGTGGGTATGGCGAGTTTCACGGCGGCGGTGGCGGTGTTGGCATTTCGGGTATTGTATTTCAACCAGGTTGCAGGTTCGGTCACAGTTTTCGAAGTGGTAGGGTCGGATCGGGTTGGGAATGTAACCTTTCACTAGGTGTGTGACGGGATTCCAATGTTTCTATTGACTTGTTTTAGTATTAAATGTGGGTTTTTGTTTGTAAATTTATGCCTGCTAATTAAATCCGGAAGTTATTACTCATACCTTATGCCGATAAACAAACCGGTCAAGCCAAACGGTTGCTTCTTCAAACTTGATCTGAAAATTTAACGAGTTTTATAAATATGTTTAAGCTGGCTTGTTTATGAGACAACGACCAATCTCAAACAAACTTTAATTGAGCTAACCACAAACTGTTTCAAGTAACTTGGAACTTTTTGAGAAATATTCTATGATCTTAACTAACTGAGTCTAAGTGAACAAAGATATGAGTCTACTTAGTCTAAGTGAACATGTTGTCCTAAATAGCACTCAATTTTTTTAATTTTATTTTTCCAAAAAAAGATTCGTGCAGCCGACACTTATTGATATGGGATATACGGGTCGGTTTGGTTTGGTTTGGTTATGATTTTAACTAACTATTCTGATATAGCCAAGAAATAGAAAACAGTGTATTTAATTTTGTGAGATGGAGGAGTATGCACACCAACTCTTGGTAATGCCATTACTGCCATTTTTAATAATGGTAGTCCATGGATACAAGGGTAAGGACAATATTAACTTCGCAATATATGCAGTATGTTCCATATACCGATATACGGCTTTGTGGCATGTGGTGATGCTTATGCGGCAGAGCTCTTGGATGTCTCACACTGCATTCCGGGATCGAGTCCCATCCCCCCTCCCCATGTAATACATTAGGAATGACGAATGACAAAAAAAAGAAAATGTATGGCTTTGTAATATATGTAGTATGTTCCATAGACGAGATTCGACGATAACACAGTCAGAAAGAACCTCTAATCTAGCTTCACCACACTAGAGAGGGATTGTCATCAATCAGGTGAGTGGTTGGATTTATTGATTTACAAGTAATAAAAACCAGCGTAACAATAAGACCCATGGTGAGGGGAAATAACATTACAAGGAAAGAGATTCCAAATTTTACTTCCAGTTTTGTAATTTAACTGGAATGGATTGTTTCACGTTTATTCAGTATAATGCATGACAGCAGCTACAGTGTGCCTTGTAAGAGTCGTTTCAAGTCGTCGGTCTGATGATTACGAAATTTGCTCAAAACTTTGCAATATAGGCAGTATGTTCTATATACGGCTTCACGCAGCTGGCAGAAAAACCTCTTTGACCTGCAACCAAAACATGCAACTCAGAGAGAGAGAGAGAGAGAGAGAGAGAGAGAGAGAGAGAGAGAGAGATTATTGTAAAGCTATATTGGCTCATTTTTCGCACATGTATCATGGGTGCTGTGAAATAAGATGAGCCACATTTGATACAGTTGTAGATCCACACCTCATAGTGTTGAAATGCCTGATCTCATGTCACATCTTAAGGTAAAATGTTACCATAGGGCTCTTATGACGGTTTTGGACTGCTATTTTTTGAAGGGCCAGCTCGTTCTACCATAACATCATAAAGTTGCTTCCCGTTCTAGTTGGAGCAAGACAACACATAGAATCAGTAATAGGCATCGGAAATAGGGTAAATATCAAAGCAGTATAATCGTCTGTGCTTTTCCTGCTAAGTTCTGATACTTACAAAAATTACAGGGAAAAAGTGAATCTGCCCTTCAGGTTTTGTTTGTGTCTCCTTAAAATACACTAAAATTGGGAAATTTGGCCACCAGAGCTCCCAATTAACAAATGTTGAGTATCTGCACAAAGATGACATTGACAATATCATCTAACCACAATATTCAGCAGCCTGGAAACACAAATATGCAAACAATGTCTACTCACTTCCAACGGTTTTTTCCACCCACAAACACATTTTCTTCAGATTCCTCAAGTTGGTCTCCAATTTTTACCTCCTGCATCCAGGAGATATCAAACCTAAGTCACATTGATGCAGTTCTGTAGGATCCAAACACCAGAAGTACGAAAAAGAGAACAATTGAACAGATTTTAACAAGTCAAAATCATTGACTTGGTCCATGGTTTCTACCAAATGGTTGGGAACCTGAGTGTAGTCCAAAGTATTCCGGAAGACTAGCAAAGTCTAGAACTTTCCAGAAGGGGTTATACCGTTCTAGCGTGGTTTTAGCTCTCACTATTTGTCAGTAAACAAGCCAGTCTTTGGTTTGTTTCCAAGATCAAGTATGTCAGTGTAATGATGCATGAAACAAAACTACGGTATGTTGGGAAGATAGAGGGAACGAACCAGGGCTTCACCATCGAAGACAAATCTCACCCTTGTCGTCTGAAAGAAGAAAATACAAATGTTAGAGGACTTCAGATGACCAAAAACAAAACAATTATTTTCAACATGAAAGCTAACAGTAATAGAATAAACTGCAGTAGGACATGGTATTTTTAGATATGCATTAACATCACCGAGCAATGCGTTTCCTGCGGATCGTCCTGTATAGGGAATATCATGTCTATGGTTGTTTGGAGATTTACTTACTATCACTATCATTACCTGAAACAACAGGAGCAACCCAAGAAGACCAACAGGAGCTGCTGGTAGTATATTATTTGTGTAAGCTAAGCCACCAGCAAAACCTGTTCCACAGAAAATTCAGCATCGTATTAGAGAAGAAAGCTAACCAACTCGAATCTTAATTTGGACAATTATTAGTCACGATAAATTAAGTAAAAGCCACTTTGAAAAAAAGAAAAGGATCGCGGCATGCAAAAAGGACTATTGTGCTCGGGAATGATATGGATTAACTCATCAAACACTTAACAATACTGAAAAACCTAACCCAAGTGACTAAACGTCATCGCTAGATGCATTATAATTTCCCCAAGACAGAAGGGTATATACTATATAGCTTTCTGAACAAATTTTTCACTTTATATAAACTGATTACATCGCATGTATCCAAAACTCACCGAGTAGGACAATTGGTATCCGATAATCTGGATCAGGAATCACAGTGTCTTTCTTGACCTTCTTACCAAGCTGAAAAAAATAGAAAAATGGAGACATAAGAGTATAAGAAACCTAACCCCATCTCCAAAACTCAAACTTGCATATGTGAAACCTCATATCCCTGATGCCCGATCGAATTAAACAGCATAAAAACGAAAATTCCAAGAGAGCACTAGAATATTTGAAAAAGTGTACAACAAATATTGTTGTTAAAATCCTACGATACATCCTACGATTCATATCGTCATCTTAGGAAAATGATACGTATCGCATCCCGTATCCTTTCTTTATAGAAATCCAATGAAAAGAGTGGAGAATTATGAACCACTGAAGCAACTATGCGGCTGCCACTTCGGGTCATGTTGATATTTCTGCCCCCAAAAATTTTGGTATCAAATACCACTTTTCCATGATATGAGCTCTGAAAACTTCTTAGCAGTCCACCAAATTCTCTCTCTGTTTGAACAGACATAACTATGTCAATTCAATTTCGAAATCTGTATGAAAAACACTAACATTTCTTGAAATACCATTATCTTATTAGGACTTCTCCTCAGTTTGAAACAATAAAAAAACCAACAAAAATGCTAGGAAAAAATGGAAATCTACGAGGGTTATCATCAAATGGACAGTTTTTAGGAATTAGAGAGCAAGAAATGCTTACTTTGTGAAGGGAGAAATCGAGGGGATGATAACAGAGCGCTTTCCATTGTACTATGTTTTTCTGTTTTTGTTTATGGGAAGGATGTCAGGATGTGTTCTTCTTGTGGAATGGGTGAACTGAGGAGGGGTTCTGCTTGCTTTGCCTGAACTCGTTTCCAGATAAGGATTGAATTGACATTAATACCCTTCTCTAATACTCTCCCCACGAGCTTATTTACTGTGGCTGGAAATTTATCATTTTTTTTATAACCGGATGTTCGAGTTAGTTTGAACACACCTCAATTAATTTCGAGACGTAGAAAGTAACGACTGAACATAATCTCTAGCGGCCTCAAGAGTTTGCTGGCAAAGGAAAATTTATCATACACTTATTAACTTACTAATATGAACCCGTGCTATTCACATGTCAATTTTATGTGCACATAAATAATTTAAATTTATATAAAACAAAGTTGTGCTTTATTTAAATTGTCGAATTCCTCAGCTCATTTACTTCTCCACCAACATCATGCAGTTGAAATACTTCTATTATTATTACACACACACACACACATATCAATTGCTATATCTAAATACGAAATTGAGATAGAAGTTTACTCACATTAAGGGGTTGTTCTAGCCTTTGATAAAATCTATTGGAGAACAACCCCTTAATGTGAGTAAATGGTAAAATAGTTAGGGTGAGTTCTTGAATAGATTTTATCAAAATTTGATAAAATCAAGACTTCGATTTTATCCATTCGTGGAGAGAGTTAATAAAATCTTAGATTTTTGCATTAAAAAATTTAAGATTTTATCAACTCTCTCCATGAATGATTAAAGATTTTATCTTGATAAAATTTATATAAAATCCGTTAAAAAACTCACCCTTATACTATTGCATCGCATTAATTAACGTAACAACTATTGGTTAAACCATGTTGTGGGATGTCATTCAAGTTTGTCACACAAATGACTTGTATGGAAATTTGACTCTGACTTAACTTTATTTGTCACTCCGAGTACTTCACCGGTACCATCACTCGTTAAAAGTACATCTATTAGAGCTCTCCAACCCAAACTCTTTTTTTACCCTCTCAAATTTGATCGAAAAATTGAGTACAAGTTTGATTTGATACTGCTCATTCCAATCACAAACCTATTTTTTACTTAGATTTGCTTTAAAAAAAAATTATAAACATTTTTGTACCCTTCCTAAGTCATCTTCAACCAGGACGACACGCGACCAGTGTGAACCGCCGCCACCATTGCCCAACCAGGTCTCTCTCTAGCAATTAGGCGACGCCGCCCAACCATCGTGAACCATAACCAAACAACGACACCCAACTAGGTCTCCTTCGACCAGGCGATCGCCAGCGACCACCAACCACCACCTCTTACAACCAGTGACTATGTCGATCTGGATCTGACCCTCGCTGTAGTTGGTGACGACATTGACGAATGCTCCCCGCTAGCAACCACCATCGCCTGCCACCACAATATGGCCTTTGCAAATTTGGGTGTGGATTTGGTTCTCCCTTGATTTGGGGAAAAATTTGGGTAAACCCCAAATTTGATATAGGTTTGAGTAAGGACAGGAGCTTCAATTTTAGAGCTTTTACTCAGATTTCAAAATTGATTATGAGCTTGGTTCAGGGCTGCAACTGCTCTTAAGTACTTTAAATTGCAACACAAAATGTAAATTTCATTAAAATAAGAATTAGTCCTCATGTGGTATCTTTTATAAAAAAATTCAATCTTTCACGATTGTTTTATTAAGGTCGTTTGTATCTAAAATTTCTATTTTCGTATTTGTAGCGGCTAGGTCCATGAAGACCAATAGGGCTCACCACTATCCCCTGGAGGGAGGAAGGGGCAGGGGGTCACCTTCATAAAAGTAACAAAAGTGAATGCAGATTGAACCCGTTCGACCCCGCCGAACAGAATATGCCTTTGGCACATGACAATTTGGTCTAGATATGGACGAATATCGAAAAGAAGTTGAGCCCCATTGTCCGAATGGTGGTCTTGAATCAATGGCCTTCGCCAGAGCACTCAGATGGTCCTCGGGAAGCCAACCACTCGAATCAACGGGTTTGATAAGCGTGTCCCTTGGCATATGGAACAACCCCCTTATCGAGCGCCTTACGTGCCAAGTTGATTGATGTTGGTTTCGTAGCGCTCGGTAACTGTCATGAGCTTGGTAGAGCCGTGTCTGATAGACTGGGCAAAACATTAATGGTGACAATCAACTACCCTACATGCTATGCCTGCAGGGCCATGTAGTTGACCAAGAGTATTTCCAAAATCAGTTGACCCTTCAGACTTATCAGGCATGACGTTAGCCGAAGCCCTGCGTCTGCAAAAGACATTCTTACCGCACCAGGCATCATCCTAGGTACGGACGGTGCATGTAGGACGCACGAGAGATGTGATAGGCACGCTCCACTTTGCCTATAAATACAACTCTCACCTAGCCCACTCAAGATCTCTCTCTCTCTCTCTCTCTCTCTCTCTCTCTCTCTCTCTCTCTCTCTCCACATTCATATCTCCACAGCTCATTTTCTCTCTCTAATCTAGTCAACTTCTCCTCCAGTTACTTAACCATCGGAGTGCTTTCTCGGACAACCATCGTTCGGACTTGGCACTAACATGGTTGTTCCAGTGTGCAGGTCTCCTTCTCAGGCTGGTAGCTAGGGTTCCAGCAAGGTTCAATCGGCCTACCACCCTTCATACCAAACTAGAAGGATAAAAGAGGTTACTCCGGGGAGGTGCCTCCCATAGTATCCAACCAATTGCAAAGCAAATAAAATAACTACTACAAACATCCAATATACATGGAAAATCCCAAATATGGTAAAAACAACTAGAGGAAATCGAAACACTAAAAACATCACTCACACACATTATGCATCTTACGGACTACTATGTTGTTCTTACTTCGGGGTTACTAGTGCATAACCCTCTTGCCATTTGCTACCTAATTGAACTTTGAGCATATCTTCCTGATCTCCCCCTGTGCCCCAGTCTTCACCTCAATGCCACTCATTTTGATCATAGCCTTTGGAAACTCGAAATCAAATCTCAATCCCAACAACCCTCTTATGTTGCCCGCGTAATTGTGAATGATGCTGCGAGTTGCAGCTTCTCCCCAGAGTCTCTGGTCCGACTCAAGAATTCCATTGCCATCGCGCACATTCTTGAAGAAACTCACGTCGAATTTGAATTGGCTATCTTTGTCTAATGTTACACGTTTTGAGCCATCGCCGTTTTTGGGGCAAATTGCTTGTAGTTGCGGTAAAAATGCTTGGTTCAAGGTTGGATCTGCATTGCCCGTGGTTGTGAAGTTGTATAGACGGTATCTGAAGAACAAACAATCTGTTTGTCCTATGGTATGAGCTCCTGCCAAAAACCATACCACATGAAAATGCTCGTGTTACAATGATAATCAGGGATGGAGCGGGGGACCAGTAGGCAGAGAAGACTCAATACATGCTTGTAGAGAGTAAATCATCACCGTTAAAAGTGTTTTGAACGGTCCGGATTTTAAATAAAACTCTTCCGGGAAAGAGAAAATGCGATGTTAAAACTCTTACGTGGAAGGGAAGACCCTTCCCCGGAAAAGTTTTATTTAAAATCTGGACCATCCAAAACAAAACGAATGGTAGTAATTACTCACTACACACTTGTAGTGAGCAAGTCACTTCAGGCGTCCCAGGTTAGACCTCCAATGAGCCGAAAAATGTTGACCTTTTGTAACTTGTTGGTTTTAAAGTCTTAAATAGGCTTCACTGGAAGAGAAATTGAAATTATTACCAACTAGTGTAACAAGGTCATGGTCATTTAGGCCTTTAGACATGAACTTATTCCTCTGAATTGCAATGGAATCTAAAGGAGAAGGTAAACTTGAGGCTTCAGATTTGGAAGACAGCCTGCCATCCCTTCTTCCTGTTGGCACTGCCCAACTTGGACCATCACTCTGTGACATAATATGAAAGTGTCACGTATAAGTATCGGTATACCCATGAGAGAGAGAGAGAGAGAGAGAGAGAGAGAGAGAGAGAGAGAGAGAGAGAGAGAGAGAGAGAGAGAGAGAGAGAGAGAGAGTTACCAAGACAACAGCATCACGGGCGGCCAATGCCAATATATCAGCACAGGAGACAGCCCCGGGGCATGAGGCCTCTAGCAGTGTTTTTGCATCATCGATTACTTCAAACCCTCTTAAACCGAAATTTGGCAATGCATTCCTCTCAGCTGAAGCTCCTGTTATCAGAATCGAACCATCGCAGCCCTATGGCACATAAAAAGATCAATTACAACAGTTCTTCTGGTTAGCTTTTGGACTCAAAAAGGAAAGACGCTGTGTTTGGTGCACAAAGGCTCACTTGGTTTTTCGAGATTACTATGTGATCACGAGTCTACCAATGATAGGGACTGTCATTATTTTTCAAGAGTGTAGGAAGATAGCGTGTCATTGGCCAGGCACTCAGGAAGAAAGGTACCTGAACAAAACAGTCGTGGAAATGAAGCCTAAGCAAGCCAGCTGCAATGGTTGTATCTTTATTGAAGTGTGCTTCAACAGTGGCCCTGATTATGGCCTCTGCTTTTGGGCAAGAGGAAGAATAGAATCCTGTTTTCAATCCTCCTAGGCCTTGTGCATGAAAACCCCTTAACAATGTCATTACAAAAACCGCAAACACGACCTCCATTCGCAATAGTTAGTGAGTGAACAACAATCAATGTTAACACCCACTGTGCACCTGCACCGCGAGCTACTAGTACTTATAGATGATTTTTCTCGATTAAGCTTCCCATTTTGATTGTTCATTTACTACTAATTTTTCCATCTGAGATAGTGACTTCCTTTCAGTGGAGACGCGTAGGACCAGTGACGATGGTGGTGTCCAAATAAAAAAAAAGAAGAGATGGTGGATTATCTTTTAGACTTTCATGTAGTTATTGGAGAGCTGGAGAGATTGTTTACTGAATATAGAGTTTGAAAGGAACTCTCTCTCATCTTTGATGCCTTGGCTTTATTTCTACATGAGAGATGAGACAGTTCTGTCCCTCTGCCATCTCTCTTTATGCATATATCTATATGCATGTATTGATACTTTGCTCTTTTTCTTTTTGTTTCCTAGCAAGTGTTGTCCTAGCATTCACATTTGCTTTTCATTTTGTGTTTGATTGTTTGAGTTGGTTGATTACAAGTATCATTCTCACCCTATATTATTATTTGCCTGCAACAGGAGAATAATATGTTATTAGAGTACCACCGAAGGTGGTAGCCTAGATGGCAAGGGTGAGTGGGCCTAAGTGCTCTTCTCTCCCTTACACGATCCAACAAGGTTAGTGTCCTGCCAACTGTAGGACTAGCGTGGAGGGCTCTTTGTCCATCTAGTAACTAGGTGGTGTTGTGGTGACAGTCTGTCCTTTCAGACAGTAGCTATGGCTCAAACCGAGCATTCCACAATGAGTCGGGATCCCCTATGGCCACGCCCAAGGGGGTTGCTACGCTAGTTGACCCCTCTCACCTTTTTGCAGTCCAGAAAAAGAAAGAAAGAGAAGTGTTACTAGAGTTGGTCCTTGTTGCTATAGGCAGCAGAGTTATTTCAAGATCAATGCATTTTGGAAGTTGGAAGCATGCAAAGTAAACAGTTCATGTAGCCAAAGATTTTCTCCAAGACTCGAACCCCCTCTTGTATCAACGTCCCAATACACTCCCAACCATGTAGTAACGCCCCGATTTCGTGTTCATTGAGATTCTCGATTGATTTACGTGATCGAAAATGCCTAAAGGGGAGGACAGAGGTGTTTGTGTATGGACTATGGATAGCTCCTTGGTAACGTGGTTTGTGCTTCCCAAGCACTTGGCTAAGCAAATCCTACTCCAATGTGAACGTGAGAAAAAGCGGTCATCTTTTGACGTGTGAACCCTAGGCTATTGCAGGGCACAAAGTCAAGTGGCAATTTTGTGTCATAATCACTTTGCATAAAATAGATTGTGCAATGATATTATAGAAATCTCACTTTCGAGAAGACTCGAAATAGTTCTTCTCGAAATAGTTGGTCTCTACACTCTCGATGCTTGGTGATTGTTAACAGATTCTTCCTAAAAACTAAAGGAACAAGTTTTATGCTCATCTATCGTCCACCGATGACAATCAGAATCCATTTTCCACTATACTTCCAAAACTTTCTATTTTGAACCCGAAAACTCATCATCAAATTTCATGTGCTTGGCCTAATTTAAACTGTGGCACAAGCAAATACCTCTCAATAACCTATTACTTTTATCAGCAATATAATGTGATAGTCTTCCTGCTGTTCACATTAGCAACCAGTATGTCCTTTCTAAATCCAAACTTAACCATATCCGATTATAAACCCAAATCCACGGCAACAACTAAAACCAAGGTACTGATAAATCTGCTGTATTTGTACAGATAAAGTTCTTAATGAAATTATCATCAAGGCTGAACACTACAGTTTGAAACTTATGCTCACACAGCTGGGCTGAAAAGCACGCATATTTTACATGTGGCCGTAACTAATAAATGTATGGACAGAGAACAGAAAAATCAAAATAACGATACATGACAGACTCATTTTGTAATGCCCTCGGCATTTATATAGCTACTTGGCTACTTGTTCCAAAACAGGAATTGTATTCCACACATCCTCCATTCCACTATTCTGGAGCGGGGGCAACGAGAACGCGCTGACAGTTGAGCTTTTGCTACGAATTTCTTTCAAAGCACGCAATGCTGAGATTGTGCTCTTCATATATAAGCTTTCCATATACTCGATCTCTGCTAGTTCCTTGGGACCTCTAAGAAGGCCATCATTCTCAGTTGTGGCAGAAGTTGAGGGTTCATCGCCATCAGCTGGTTGATCAGTTGAAGTTGGGGGTTCATTTACGGGGAAAAGGCGATCAAGCAACGACTCACACTCTTTCACAAGTTTATAAAGCAAGTCAGTGGTGAAGAAGGGTTGTTGTAAGACTTTTTGAATGAAGGGAGAGCGGATAAGAGCTCCAGTTCTTTTGTCATACTTTTTGAGTATCTTTACCAATCCTGTTAAAAGAGCATTACAAAGGTTAAACAGAGATTTGGGATCAGAGAAGAATAGTACAACATTTGGGATCTCTCAAAATTCCAAGTTCAGAAAACGAAAGCGGAGATGTTTTTGGCAAATCAGATAGGAATGTAATGAAATTGAACGATTCCCTATGCTTCACACGATCCATGAAGTTTTCAGCTAACAAAGATTCAGATTATCCCAACTCTCCAAGTTCAACAAGCAGTTGAAATTGGAAAAACTGGTCCTCATTGAAGCTTTACCGAGAATCAGTCAGTTTGAAACAATTTTTTCTCCTATGCTCAAACTTTTATCCCTTCATTGATGACGCTAAAATCAATTTTCCTTGACCTGGAAACAGAACTCGAAATGGTCCTATCCTTCACATTACGCATTCCCTTTTTGCTCAAACTAGCCTAATAATGTATTCACGAGGCAGTACCACGATATGGACATCATTCCTAGCTCAGTCAAAATTTCAGCTTTTGGCTCAACAACATGCGATGATTTAACTACTATAATAGTCCACATAGAAAGGAACATAAAGATGGAGGATACCTGTATAGTTAAGGGCACTGTAATTCTCCAACAAAACCATCTCCCCATGGAAGTCTACAATCTCCTTCCGTATCTTTATCTCTTCACTTGAATCTTTTGCCTTTGCAACTCTATCTTGCAAGTCCTGTAGCCCACACCAACAGAAAATGTCACCTCACTGGGCCTTGAATATAAACAGAAATCATCCCATATTATTATGTGCTTATAGATTCAGACATGTAGTAACCACAATAACAACTAGTAGCTGCACAAAACCATTAACATCTTAGATTTCCCTTCGCATCATGACAAAATGCTAAGACCACAAAACGAGTACATAAACAACCACCAATTGGATATCGAAGATCTTTCAATACTTTGGGAGGAAGATTTATCTCCATCCATGAACACTAGAGTTTCGCTGGGATACTAAAACTTAGTGATCATGCTTATTGTCAGGTGATCATTGAACATCTTTCAAAACCTAGGGACGAAGAAAAATATAGCAGGGTCTAAAAAATAATAGAAGAACATAAAACAACAACATTGGATAATAAATAGGTAATATTCCTTGCTTTTCCTGACTCTGTGGATAATGCACAGTCCCCCTCCCTTGTCTAGTCGATGGAAGGCTTACCAAAAATAATTGATGTCAGCAATCTAACTCTAGGCCAAAATTTCCCTTTTTCCACTGCACAACTACTACCTGTCAACCACCACATGCCACACAGCATCCCACCCTACCCCGTTGCTCTATCACTGGTGTCATCACACCCCACACCAACTCCTCCTGGACCTCTCTCTCTCTCTACGCCAATACCTGTTCATAGTTATGACACATATTACAGCACCTAGGAACAATTGTTACAGGGTCCTGCTAAAATCACAACCCCGACTAGCCACAGGAGAACTTGCACAGTACAAGCTTCAATATTGCATGAGGGAATCTAACATCTTGAATTTGTAATTCAACAGAGGGAAACAAGACATCATCCTTAATTTTTAGACACATGAACATCAAAATGAATTGAGATCAACTTGAGCAGAGAAAATTTAAAAATTGCGTTTATAATTATTTCTCAAACAAGAGGCAAGGATTACTAATTTACAAAGGACCACCAAATGTAAATTTTCAACCAGAAGTTGCAAGCAAAAGAAAAAACTACTAGAATCTATGCGGACGCGGATGTGAGATTTGACAGGAACACCATGAACGTAGCATTTAGCGCAGCTTATAGAGGTTGGGGCATGTTAATGCTGCGGACAACTTTTACAGTTTGGGAGTGCAGGGGTTTATTATGACACTGCTTATAATTATAGCTTATTAAGGCCAATAATAACAGGCAAGTGCTTTATACTGGACTGTGTTGGAGATGGTGTGAGACGGACAAGAGGAGCCTGTACTGTGCCAATGCACTACATCCCACAGGTGCCTCAGTGAGCTCATCCGAAATTGTCATCGTGATTTGAACTATTCAATTTGTAGAGGTTGCTGAACAGTACATGTGTACCAAAAATCAAGTTGATTAGAAATTGATATCTACATGATCAAGATAAATTTGTCTTGCAATATATTATGGGAATTGTACTAACCATCCATTTTTGCGTAACTTATGTCATTTCAGCAAGGCACTAATTACATCTGATCAATTTAATTTTTTTCCTGGATAATCTATTCAGCATAGTCCACAAACTGCACAGTTCAGATCATGTTAAAAATTTTCTGGATGACCACACCAAGGCGCCCTACACCTCCGTATGTACCCCTTGCCCTAGTGAAACTTGAATTTCACGTTCACAGTTGATAACCGAATGCGCATATCCGACTTATGCTATATGAAAATTTCTGCATAAATCAATTACAATTAAATGTCAATTTATAACAATCTATGTAAAGCAAGGGATAGCTTCTACGACAACTTTCTCCTCATGTAATCATCTGCCTTCCCCACTTGGAAGCGTGAGGGGTCACTTTAGGCTAAGCATCTTTCAGCAAAAGAAAACTGATGACTAGCTGCTTCTGGCAAAGTCGTGAATTCATGCGAAAGTTAATGAATGAGTTGTGCTCCTAAAAGAGGCGATCATCTTTCTTTTCTTCCCTTCCCCTTGCTCTTTGTGTGAGAAACTAAAGGCATAGGAGGGCCTGAAGGTGATTTGGGATACCAATGAGATGCAGAACGCTCAAGCGCGGAAGGTCGAGGCGGAGAGAACCCTATGCATCCGGAGAGAGGGGTTGTACATAGAGATTAGTATGATATGCTTGGAGTCAAGAGATAAGGGCTTAGGTTGTAACGATACCTTTTTGACAATACAAGTGTCCTTTCCCCTATCCCTTTGTGTGAGAATTTGAAGGCCTTGGAGGGCTTGAAGGTGATTCGGGATACCAAAATGAGATGCTGAAGGCTCAGGCATGTAAGGTGGTGCCGGAAAGAACCCTAGGCAGATCCGCTTGTAAAGATACCCTTTTGTCAATACAAGTGTCCTTATATAGGGGGACGAACCCTTGAGGGATACCTAGATGAAGGGCACATGGCATGCCCCCAATGACCGATAGGCGTTTGACTTTGACCTGTCGTTGTTAAGTTACCAACTTTCCCAAAAGCTTAAGCTATTAGAAAACGAGTCCAACAATGTATATCAAGCAATCTAACACTTGGTTGCACGAAGCGGGAGCGGATACGGGGACGGGAGCAGAGGCACCTAGATGTTCCCAAGGTTGGGAGCGCTTAAAGATCGTATAGATCATATTTAAATATGTATATAAAATATCTTTAAATACTTAACGATTGAAGGAAAAGTGATACTTATTGAGAATTTTCCCGATCTTAAAATATAATTTTTTTGGAAGTTAGATATTTTCAATTTACAAACTTCTTGACTCATGATTTTCATATTCTTATTTCCACACCCTTAAAAGTATGAGAATAATCTCTTTAATGGCCAGCTAAGCTCCCATCCTAGTTAGGAGCGAGCTCCCATCTAAAGGGGAATGAGCTCCCGTCAAGCTCCCATCTTGGGAGCGCCAATTCGAGCTCCCATCTTGGGAGCTCACCTATTTTAGAAGGTTCCTGCAACTAAGATCTAACACCTTCCCTCACGTTCAACTCTGTCTTGCACAGGGAGAAGCAAATTTTCAAAGAGAGAGAAGAACAAAATATGATGGGGAGCAACAAAATGCAAACAGAGAGATTTAAACCAAAGACCTCTTGCAACTTGAGCTTTGATACCATGTTAAATTACCAACTCTCCCCAAAGCTTAAACTGTTAGGAAATGAGTCCAACAACGTATATCAAGCTATTTAATAGTCGTACCAACCTATGATGGCTAAGTATTATATGTGAAACGTCTGACGCTAAAGGGTGTCAGGTGGAACGCCGTTAATGGTTAGGGTAGATCCGATATGTGAAACATAGGCTGCAGGCTTGAAAGACCTACCGGTGCGAGGTCAATGATATGTGGGGTTGCGTATCATAGGACCTCAGGGGCCGCACGAATGTAATGTGGTAGGTGATAGTTGACCGCGTGGTCAGAGGTTTCAGTGAGTATATATGATACGAATATAGAGGATAGATATGATACGAATCTAGAGGAGTTGACCTTTTGACACTGAATCTGCATGAATAATGATTTGAGGTCTAACCCTAGTTCAAACCTTCAAAAAATCCCTTGAGTTCAATCCCTTCATTCTAGGATCCGCATTCAGTCCTTGACAACCCTTTGCTCCTGAGGTCCTCCTGTTCTTTTTGGTCCTTAAGACTTGATTCCATCCCCCCTACAGCCTTCAAGCCCGTTCTTCAAGAACGAGAACGAATAGGAGACTACAAGCACCATTTATATCAAGCCATGAGTACGTAAGTTACCTAAAACAACTCAAAGATTCTTACTTCAGCACATAAATTCCATATGTATATTACCATGGATAAACACAAATTTTGTAATAAAATAAAAAGACGTCGATTATACTGTAAGTATGAAGTAGAGGACATTAATACCGCAAACCATAATGTATTGGACGTCGTTCAAGCCTGTACGGAATATACTGATACCGCAATTACGTGAAGACTTCATTTCCGAATAAAATTGGCC
This sequence comes from Vaccinium macrocarpon, assembly GCA_022606695.1. Lineage (NCBI taxonomy): Eukaryota > Viridiplantae > Streptophyta > Magnoliopsida > Ericales > Ericaceae > Vaccinium > Vaccinium macrocarpon. Next base: position 2,665,856 of record CM040171.1, on the reverse strand, counting down.
GCAAAAACTTCCAAATACACTATTCTGCTAATTCAAGATCAAACACTTACATAAAAAGATTAAACTCCTAAAAAAATACCTTTAATCTGATGATGTACTCCTCCTCTTTCTCCACAAAGAACCCGTTAAACTTCTCGATCTCGCCCTCGAGCAACTCGATGAAGTCGGACTCCTCCTTCGTCATCGCAACCTCTTCCTCTCCACCACCGCCGGCATCCGTACAATCTCCCAACCTCGGCCGCTTGGCCCTGTGTTCCCCTGCTCCGGGCTCGATGAGCTTCAGCCGCTTCTTCAGATCCTTGTACGACAGGAATTTCTCTCTCCACTCGGGCAAGGTCTCCTCGATTTGGTTGCTTAGACTTTTTCCGAACTTCATTTCTCCTCTGGGAAATAGGGTTTGGAAGCAGAAATTTTCTCGGGAAAGTGAGGGAAAGTTGGTTAGAAAATGGAAGGATGGGGGAAGGGGTCAAGGGGTGATATATAACAGTGGGGTCAGAATATCCAATACGTTGAGAATATTCTTTATTTTCATTTAATTTTTATTAAAGAATTTTTATGTAGTTTCGAGATGCCACGTGGCAGTGGAGTGGCTTGGGAGGAAGCTGGTTGGTGAGTGTAGCCATGGTTGTTGTTTCTCAAGATAATGGAGAAAATTATGGTATTATTGGTGGGAGGTTTTAAATTTGGAATTTATGGAAGGAAAAGTAGACAAAAAGAAAAAGGGAAAAGGTAGCCAAAAGCTAAAATAAAAATTTTCTATGGAAAAGTATGCTATGATTTTAGTATGTGATTTTCAAAGAAAATTTGTGTGATAGTAACATGATTTTGTTTGGATTTGAAAAGAAAAGACAAATGCGGAGTAACAAGAAAATTGATGAATACATAGGAGAGAAGAAATAGGGAAGGAAATGAGAGGGAAGTAACTTTTTTGCCCAATTTGTCTTTTACGTTTACACACTCAACTAAAATATCATAAAAAGTAGACGTAGTAGGTAACTGTCACCTCATCCATATATATATACAATCTATTTATTGTATTACGTTGTCCTCCTTTAATCCGTACGCTATTTCTATAGTGTATTCCGAACTCTTATGAAAATTTCTTATCTAAAAAAATCTCTCGAGACCTGTGCCTTCTTTTTATATTTTAGCTATCATAGATCCAAGTTCAAAATGTATTATAGCTTTTATCAGAAGTCTCAATAAAATATTTAATATCTATCAAATTATTACATTTAGATATTAATACTACATTTTACATGGATTCATGTTAGACTATTTGGTAAATATGATAATGCAACTATCAATTCTTGCAGTCACCTTAGCTGTACGCTTAAGTATTGAAATTGATGTGTGACATGCGTATAAAAAGAAATGAGGTTTTAATAAGAATTTCGGATTTTGGGTTTTTAAATAGTTTTTATGACAACTGCTACTTTTTAAAGCGTGTAAGAGAAAAAAAAAATGGAAAATGAGGGTGAAAATGTATGTAGATATTTTTTTCCATAAGCATAAGTCGATTTTTAAAGAGCCGACTACGGCTCGAGCCGAGCCAAAGCTTGGCATAATTCGAAGGCCTGTGGAATATCCATTGCCGTTTTCAATAAAGTCAGAAAAAATAAAAATAAAAAGCGATGAGCTGGTCAATGCAAAAGGAAAATGATTCAGTGTTGCTGCGGTACTGTGAATTCATGTCTCTGTGTACGGTAATATGACACGTCACACTGTGAGTTGTAAGGAGTAATGCACCAAATTATACGAGTCTGATGCGAGGACGTAACTGAAACAAAAATGAGATAACACTGCGTGTATAAAGTCACATAATTCGCATGCGCTTGAATGAGGGTGAGTGCGGAAGGCCATTTTTGGAAAAGGTTTTGAAGTCTTGGTTCTCATTTTTTAACGGATTGGACTCCAATGTTAGACTCACGTTTTCTTTCTCATCACAACTTTTAGAAACTTTACTCTGGTGAATACCTTATGTGAGATGGATCCGTACGGTCCACTTCAAAGACCTACACAAATGATCAAGCCTTCCATTAGTTCTAAAATTATTCTTTGAGTTATCCAGAAAAAAGGTCAATCGTATAACTGTAACTACTTGATCAAGTTGTTTAACTTTCTTTCAAACTTTTGTCAAAATTCAAGATCCTAAATTCTGAATCACAATTAGATGACGGATCAAACACTTATAATTTTTCGAATGAGCTAATTTTTTAGGAGAAACTGAAAAAATTAATTTTAGAACTAACGGACGGCTTTGATCATTTGTGTGGGTCTTTGAAGTGGACCTCATAGACCCATCTTACACAAGGTATGCACTAGAGTAAAGTTTCTAAAAATTGTGATGAGAGAGAAAACATGAGTCTGACATTGGGGTTCAATCCGTATGGAACCAGGGCTTCAAAACCTTTTCCGAACATGGTGGAAGTGTTTTTAAATCTCATCTCAAATTACTAAAATTGAAGAGAGCACGAAAATAGTGCAAGAATTGAGAGGAAGAACATATAACGTTTTAAAGTATTGTTTCGTGCTCGGTTCATTTTTTATTTACTTAAAGGTTTTTTTTTATTTAAATTAGTCGAAGCTATAATTTTATGAGTCTAGATGAGTACAATAGTTGTGTTAAAAGTAAAATTGATTGAATAATTCAAATAAAATATTGAGATCCAAGAGTGCAGCATTGAGTGAGTTTCTACTATAGTATTTTTACTACTTAAAATATAAGTACGAGCATGTTCGATTACCCATTTTGCTCCGGTTTTGGGGAGTTTTTAATTTTACTGACATCATCATTTTTCTCACTTTTCTCTCTATCTCTCTCCACTTATTACACCTGCTTACATCATCAAAACTAAACTAAACTAAACCAAAACTCCTAACCGAACATAGCCGAGAAAATCAGCCTTGCAACTCACTTCACATTTTTTGAGTTCCTAAAAAGGAATCGGGGGTGCTGTGCATTGTGTCCCGTGATCCTTTTGGTTGCCTGATCAGATTTTTAGGCATGTAGGATGTGTTTTAGATTTTTACCAAGAAAGAAATTAAAATTAAAATCACAAAAAGATTCGAGGACCATCAACAATAATGACTTTTAAGAGATGTAGCACAAATACAAGTCCCCTAAAAAGTTGGACAGAGAGAATTGTACTATGTGGATTGTCCGAAGAGAATATTCGGACCATTCAGTGGCATATACTTAGGAATCTTTGAATGTAAGGCTTGCAAAACATACTCAACTCACGGAAAAAACCTATCCACGAATATATGTCATTTTAACTTCAATTCAAAAAACGAAGGTCTCTTTCTCTAGATGTTGTTCTTCACTTCATTCGATTTCAATCCATGTCCATATTATTTGCCCAAAAAAAAAAAAAAACCCAGATAATTGTTCAGATTATTCTCTAATGTCTTTTCGTCTAAAATGGACTTAAACTTCTTTCGTGCTTTTGAATTGGTTATTTAAGTAATTTCCAACAACAATGGAACAGAGAACGTTGTTCCTTATATTTTTGTAGTCTTCTAGTATTGAAAAGATTTTTTCGATTGTTATAGGTAACCGTAAACAAAGATTATTTTGTCATATATAGTATATGTCGAAAATGAGATATAAAGATTTTTTCGATTGTCGTAGATAACCGAAAACAAGGATTATTGTGTCAGATTTAGTATATGTCGAAACTGAGATACGTCAGACAACTTAAAAAGTCTTGGTATTTACGGCTCTATTTGGCGCGCTGTATTAAGTTAGCTGAGCCGTTTTGAAAACCTGGCAACACAACACAAGAAGTGATGTGCAATACTCCCTCTGTCCCTTAAAGTTTGACACTTTTTGGACTCTGTGCTATTTTTAAATGCTTATATCTTTCAGTGTAAATATCAAAAAATATGCAATATGAATATTGTTTGATAGATTTTTATTAGTTCTATTAAAAAAAGTTTTCAAAATCACATAAAACGTTATAAATAAAAAGATATAAGTAATTTAAAATGACATGCAATTCCAAAAAGGTCAAAAATTTAGGGACGGAGGGAGTAATAAATACCAATGACACAATATATGAAGAGAATACATAGGACAAGAAGAGTTCTCCGAATTTTTGGTTATTTCAACTATTAGAGCCACTGGGGATTATGTCTAGTTATTATCCTCTGGGATTTCAGAGTTAGTCGAGATGCGTGCAAGCTAACTCGGACATACATACATACATATGTATATAAGAAAAAAAAACTATAGAAAATCATGTATAAAGTCATGAGGAAGTGAGCAATGGAGTAGATAACAAAATTTCTTGTAGAATATTGTATTCAACAATATCTTGTTGGGTGATTTCAAAGCACTTCAAAGGTTTATAAGCATGCACCATACTTGAAGGATACCTAATGTGAAATAAGGGGGAAAGTAAAGTGGCATATTCCAAATGGGTTCTTTTGTGATGCCACACAATTATGAGCTTTTAAACAAGATTTGGGGTCCACCTTCTTTATTCTATATTATCTTTCTATCATCCCAATCTTTCCCAATCAATTTTTTTTTTTGTCTTCTGTGGTTCATGTCATCAGAGTAACACACGCGATAGGTTCTCACAATATATAAAAATCGCAATAAATAGTTTCTCATCACCAATCTTTTTAAAATTGCAGTCTCATGAAAAAGGACGGAGCTACTTAGTAGGGCAGGGCAGGGTGGCACTTGCCATTTCCAGCTTCAAAAAGTTTTATTTTTACATTAATGGATTAGGAACCTATCACTACTGGTATTCAAATGACTTGATTTTTTACAAAAACGATACAAAAATAAAACATGAATGGTTTGAATAATTAAAAAAAATTATGAAAGACTTTAATTAAAAACCACAGGGAATTAATTAATTAAAAATTAAAAATAAAACATGAATGGTTTGCATTTAAAAATTTTCTTCATATTTTTACTAAAAATAGTTACAATATTAGTAGACTTTCGTTAAACATTGTCACCCTGAACATAAATTCTGACTCGGCCACCTCTCAAATAATGCCTACAATATGTAAATAATTAGTTTTTTTTTTTATCAACTAAATAATTCAATCTACCTAGTTTTTGTATTGACACAAGAAATAGATGGGCTTTCTTGGCCTTTTCTCATCCTCTGTTAATCCTTATACCGGGCCCAATAAGGCCTAGAATGATGAGCTAAGAAAATATGGTGGACCTATTGGAGTATAACGGAAACCCAAGTCCATTTCTGATCAATAGAATATATTCCGAATTTAATTAATTATTTCATTTCGAAACTACAACATCCTTCTTTTTTTTTTTTGGTAAATCGGAAATATATAAAATAAAATAGGAGTATCAAGCTACATCAGAAGTGCATAAGTTTGCTTACACATAAACTTACTAGAAGACATAAAATTAGTCAAGGATTTGCCTAATGTTGAGTCTGTCCCTTGTCATAAATTCCCTAACAGATAGAGGGGCGCTGTTGGTCACCACAAGCTCTTTCGATTGTTCAGCTTCAAGGTGGGCAAGATGGTTTGCGCATTGATTAGCATTCGGTCGATGTTAGTGCTTTTGGTGCGGTTGAGAAGGTATTTGCCGTCATTGAGGATGTTGCTTTGTGGATGAGTTGCACGCGCTTCTTCATTGAACAAGAGAATTGTCGTTTGAGAGTCCAATTCTATTTGGATGTTTGAAAGTCCTTAATTTCTCCAAGATTATTGTAAGGCCTCTATAAATTCCCCAGACTCCCGTTTCTAAGCTTGATCTAGCCCTCATTTTCCCATAGAAGCCCAGCTTCCAATAGTGACTACTTACTTTTTAAAAAATCCTAAAAAATGTTTGGTTCGCTCATTATATGCGAATAACTGCAGTTTCTTAATAATTGTGAAGTAATTAACTTTTGTCATACTCATTATACGTGTAAATAATAGCCACCCATTTTTTGGGCTAAATTTTTAAGAGGACCGCTCTAGCTAGTACTATGTACTAATTAAATTGCAGTAAACTTGGTCTTTAAACGAAAACACTTTGGGTACACCACCACGTGTATCTCGATTGTACACCAATATTAAATTTTAACAGTCTAAAAGTATTTTTCGATATTCCGGATTTAAAATGCTCTATTACCCATTGAAGTGCTCTATTACTGGTAATAGAGCATTTCAAATCCGAAACGTTGAAAAATACTTTTAGACGATTGAGATTTGATGATGTACATTTAGGGTACACATGGATGGTGTACCCATAGACACGTTGTTTGTTAAAATGGGAATGCATTAAGCTCTGGTGGGTAATGGGTATAGGACCACTTGCAAATTTGGGACTTTTTTCTGGACCCCTATGGTCAGTTAATTTGCCTAACCGAAAACAGAAGTAAAACCCCATAAAAATGTAGCGTAAAGCTGATAACCAACCACTTTTGGGGTGTCCTGTGTCGTCCCCTACACTTCGAGCAAAATGAATTTTGTTTCCAATGGTTATTGGGACAGAGGGAAGGATAGTCAACCTTACTAGAATCACGTATATACAGACAATGGCGAACCAATGAATTGAAGTAGTAGCGGGTCAAATTATGAAAGAAATTTTGGTTCTATATGATTTTTTCAAGACTAAATCTAGTCATTCGAGTTTTTGTGGGAGGATTTTGATAAATTAAAAAATTAATTTCTGGTATTGTTGTCATCATATTGTTTGTGAATGCAGCATTATTCTCGCACGGTATCATTCACCATAATTTAGCATTCTCAAAATCAAAATTATTCTTAAGTTTTAATTATTTTTGAATTCTTATGATTTTTTTTAAGAATATATATATAAAAAATATGAAAAATACACTTAAAAATAGAAAATTGGGAGGGGCCGGGGTATATAGCTCAGCCATTGTATATAGAGTATAAAATGTACATTAAATACTCAAAATGCACTATCTGGATTAGTCCCTCTAATTTTTTTTTAATAAAAAAAAAAGTCAGGGCTATCTATAGGATTTGGGCTCAACACTGACAAAAACGTAATTTTTTTTTTTTACAAAGATCTCTATAAAAACATTTTTGGTGAAGTTCCTTAACCTATATATAGAAAATGTATTGGGCTTAATTTATTTTGTTTTGTTGGGCTATATTATGTACATATCATCTCAAATTGAAGTAAATTTTCTATATAAAACAAATACTATATTTTGATTGAAAATTGATTGGGCTTAATTTATTTAACTTTGTTGATCAGTTATATTATCTACTTATAATCTTTAAACTGAAGCAAATTTTCTTTCACTCTGGCTATGTATATCTAAATGATGGTTCTGACGCTACGAAAGAAAAATCAAATTATATGCAAAAAGTTAGTACAAAATTTTAGTTCATTTTCTAGGCCTTGGGGTTCGCTTGAACCCCTTCAACCCATGGGGCACCTGCCCATGTAAAAGGTGATTATTTCTTGGAAAATAATATGTATGAAATATAAAGGTTGTATTTTTCTTAGAGAACGTTATTCTTAGATTTTGAAATTCAACCATAATTGAGGAAACATAAAAATGGAATAAACATGTGAATATGTAGAGTTCTTGATTCTAAGTTTCGCCTTCCCTTTACATAAATCCTAGATCCATTCCGAGTGATATAGAGTTTATGCAGAAGTAAATTGGGTAAATTACACTGACCTCCCCTGAGGTTTTTGGCTTGTACGTTGACCACCCCTATTTTATCTGAAATAACATTGACTTCCCCTGAGTTTTATATTTTAGTATCAATAACACCTTTCAACAGTACAGAAGGCGCCTGGGACCCTCTTGTGGGTCGCCAACTGTCGATTCGAGCCGTCCATTCATTCCAAAATCGAATTCCGAGTGGATCGATGCGGGAATCACCTCAATCGGATGGTCCTAAGTGCTCGATCCAAAATCACCCCATTTCGTTCAAAATTTTTGGATTGAGTACTTAGGACTGTCCGATTGAGGTAATTCCCGCATAGACCCACTCGGAATTTGATCTTGGAATGAACGGACGGCTTGGATCAACCGTTGAGGAACCATAAGGGGGTCTCCAAAATAAGCCGGTCGATGCCGTCGGTATTGTTGAAGAAGGCACTTTTGATCTTAAAATATAAAACTTCGAGAGGCGGTCTTATTTCAAATAAAAAGAGGGGGGGCCAAGACAGTTTCTAAACCTCAGGAGAGGTCAGTGTAATTTACCCAAGTAAATTTGATTTTTCGAAAAACCTTATCCCGTCAAGGTTGGCGAGCTTTGATAAATATGGTAAGTCTTTTCAATAACATGAAACATATGATGACAATCCACTCGTTGTCTTGTTATTGGACAGACAGATGACTGATAAGACCTAAATTTCTCAACATATATATACATCAATCATACATCATAACTGGTCAATAATTTTATTATTTACAAGTCATCATTACGGTCAGTACGATTTCTCAATCAATTAAGACAAGGTAACATGCCATGAACCATGCAGGCTATTTTACCTAGCCAAGGGCATAACATGGCCTTACATCAGCCTCATCAAACATCCCCATCTGCACCCCACATTTTCAATTTGAAACAGTGACCGCGTCTTTTAGAGAGACATTATTCACTCAACTTCTGATGTTACACATATGTTCAGGCAATAAAATGCAGAGATCGATGATTAGCCAGCAATTATTCATTGGGTTAATGACTTAAACACTCCCTGTAAGTAAACGTTTTTTTTCACCAAACAACTTTAAAGAAAAAAAATCATGATTTACACCCCTTTATCTTTTAAAGCTTTTATTCAGGCATTTCTTCCGATTCTACCTTTTCTTAAAAATCGTCAGATTCATAAGTTTTTATTTATTCAAACTGGTTATTTGTTTAAAACATGCTTTTAAGTGTACCCATGAAGAAATTGGCTCAAAATATGATCGGAAAGTTCTCGATCCAAACAATTTTTCATGCATGAAAAATTGTTTGGATCAAGCACTTCCCAAACATATTTTGAGCCGATTTCTTGCAAGTACCCTTAAAACCATGTTTTAAACAACTTGAATGGATTGGATCATCAAAACATGACCCAGAACTTTCAGATTCGAGACGGAAATGTGACGGAAGGGGTCTTGGGGTAAAGTTTGGAAGATAGAGGGGGTGTTGTCGTAGATTTTTTTTCTTGCAGGGGGTGTTTGGTGGAAAACGTATATTTACAGGGGGTGTCCAGGTCATTAACCCTTATTCATTTTTGAAATTAATACTGTTTCCATTTTGTGATTGGTTGATAGAAAATTAGGAATAATTTTAACCCATGACACAATTTACTTTCTTATTAACAATTTTTTTTGGTACCAAATAATCACATCTTCAAGTTACATCTATTGAAAAAGAAAGAATATTTCATTACAAAATTTAACCTTTGAAATATAACCGTTGAGAAAATTTCAATCGTTCGATATAGCTGATATATAAAAATGAATGTTAAGATATTGCCGTAGAAAATGGAACTATTTATAAAAAAAAAAACTAGAACATCGAAATAGAAAAGTAGAGATAATTCGAGAGAATAATATACTCCTTCTGTCTCAAATTGTTGGCCCCTAAAATTCTAAAAACAACTATCAAAATATGTTAAACTTTCAATTTTACCATTAAAAGTACACTTTCTCTCCCAATTTATGTCACAGTTTTTAAAATTCTTGTCATTTCTAAGTGAAGTCCATATCCTTCTTCCTCATGAAAAAATGGAATCATAAACAGAAGAAGTGCAAAGAGAGATCATTCTCATATCCATTCTACATCAAGAAGTACAACATGTGATACCTTATACAAACAGATAGTCACAACTTCAGTCCTAGTAAAATCCCAAACCCCAAATTTTGCTCTCTTTACAAAATCATATACTATACGAATATATCCAAATACGACATAATATCAATCAAGCTGAACAACCTCAAACTGACTCTTTAATACTATAAACTCCAAGAAAATTTACACATGTGTGTTTGGATCGTTGGCCTGTATTGCAATCATCTTGGTTTAACGACATTTTGAACTCTTTTTTCAAAGGACCTCCGAGTTTGTAGTACTGAATCTGATCTCCAAATTAGGAGAGCAAGGATACACACCAAAAGTATACTAGAATGAAGGGTGGAATATTGGAATAATTATTCAGATATAATCCAATGAACCAAACAGTACCTAGTACGGAATCGTAAGGTCTTGATCAAGAAGTTCATCAATCATTTGAAGTGCAATTCTCTCCTCTTCTTCCATGTCATTAGCACTCAAGCTTGGCCCTCCCAATGCCGGAGAAAAGCTTGATGAGGGCAATGCCACCATTGCTTCCTCCCCAATATTAATGCGGCCATTCCTCTTCTCAAGCTCAACCCTCATAACCCAGTTCGAATCCGAGCACTCCCCGGCATGCTTCTGCCACACCCCAATGTGGGAATTTTCAGTGTCTAGCCTCAAGCATGTGAGGGATGGGGATGGTACTTTACTGCTTTTCCTGAGCTTCGCCCGTAAAAGCTCCGATAAGGCGCTGCCGGTACTGGCGGTGGAGGAGAGAGATGATGATGAGTCTTGATGATCAGGAGTAGTTGTCTCTGGATCTCCTTCTGAGTTTTGGGTTGTTGGGAAGTTGGTTTTTGCATTTCTTCCATTCATTAAAATGGCAGCTTGATCATATGCCTTGGCTGCCTCTTCTGCCGTGTCAAATGTACCTAGCCATACCCTTCTCTTCCTGCACGTGCCACATTTTTCAGAAGATGCGTTTGGCCAACTGTTTTTTTTTTTTTTTTGTTTTGGGTTTAAGGGCTGTCCATAACTTTGAAACACAAATGCCCACGACAGGGTTTAAATGCTTGCTGGCCTCCCACAAGGGAAGGACCAAGAAATGCCATTGTGCTAGAAGCCAGTTGGCTTCCCGAAAAAAATAATTATAAATAAACCAATTTTTTAAAGATATCAAAAATCCTTTTTTTGGAGTTATTATAAAATGAAATTGGACAAAAAAGGAAATTTATAACATTACTGAATGAATTAGGAGTACAATTTTGGAAGGAACATGGGACTTTGTCGCCGGGTGTTTGATTTTGAGCATGGGAAACTATTTTTGATTGAGGATAATCTTTTTTACGGAGGTTCCGTAAAAAGGCAAGCCATACTAAACAAATCTCCGCCGCTCATCCCGGAGATCCAATCTGCCCGGTACCAGACTCTCTCTCCTCCTTAAAATGACCTGCATTTAAAAAAAAAATCCATGCATTTCGGAGCCATTGGATTCTGGATGGACATAGGAGATTTGCTTCTACAAGAACTCCCCTTTTTACGGAACCTCCTTAAAAAAAATTATCTCTTTTTGATTTTATGGAAAATTATTAGAACTTATTGTAACTATACTAGCTTAGCCAGTTGGTTCTTGAATTCGTGATTTCCTCATGTATTCTTCTCAACAAAAACTGAAAACTGCTCGCAACCGAAAAAATACAACAAAAACTAGCTACTAGAAGCAGACATATACATGTAGTGATGAGGTTAATTTCGGTTAGAGCAATGTAGATATACATGTGACAGGTGGTGTGATAGAACAGTGTGTTCTCCTTCACTTGTTTTCGTGTTTCTAAATGATGCTCCGGTCGCCTCCGTGAAATAACCGATTTTAAAGAACCACGGAATTTTCTATATTCGCATTTGTGTCCGTGTTCTGGGTTTGGTTTAATTACTTGGGGCACAACTTGAACTACAATGTCTAGCATTATATTTAGCACACCAACACAGAGAGGGAGAAAAAAAAACTTTTGTAATTCAAGAGGGGGGGAGAGAGAGAGAGAGAGAGAGAGAGAGAGAGAGAGAGAGAGATGGCAGGGAAGTTAAATGGCCGGTGTCTTACAGTAAAGGGTGGCGAATTTCAGAAACCCAAGAACCCCAGTGGCGCTGCCTGACACCTCTGAACTTCTTTGATACCATCGATCTTTCCACCTTCCACAGAGATCTAGAGAGAGAGAGAGAGAGAGAGTAGTTGAGGAATGAGGAGAGTGGACTGACTGAGGTATAGATATAAGTGGGGATGATCATCAACTCATGATTTTAAAGACGCAACAACTCTAATTAGTACTTCTTCCGTTTTCCGGAAAAGTTCGTCCTATTTTCTTTTTTGGCCTACTCGAAAATATATAACCAATTTAAAATTGATAAATTTCATTTCTACACTAGCTTGAAATATTTTTATCAATTAAAACAACGAGACCAAAAAAAGAAGGGTAAATTACACTGACCTCCCCTGAGGTTTAGAGATGCCTGTTGGACTCCTCCCCTCTTTTATTGCGAAATATATGCGGCCTCCCTTGAGGTTTTATATTTTAACGTATCAAAAGCACCCTTCTACCCTTCAAGAAGAGGCGGACCCGGCGTTTCATTCACCCCTTGTAGGTTCCAAATGAATCACGATCGTTCATTCATTCTAGTTGCTCGATCCAAAAAATTTTGAACTAAATGGCGGGAATCACCTGTCCGGACGGTCGACGAGGTGCCGATCCAAAAATTTTTGAACTAAATGGGTGATTTTGGAGAGCACTAATGATAATTCACAGCTGACGACTATTTGATTCTAGAATGAATGGTCCCTACCGGCCACTACATGAGGGCGCCCTGGCCGAAAATCGGTGTATGGTGCTTTTGATAATTTAAAATATAAACCCTCGTGGGAGGTCAGTGCTATTTCAGATAAAGTAGGGGAGGTCAGTGTAATTTACCCAAAAAAGAATAATTGAAAATTTTAAAGTTTAAAGTGCGCTCTGAAATTTTGAAAAGTTTTCTCATTAAATTGGCAGCAAGATTTTTCATTTTCCGGAAAACAATTTAAATTCAAAACTTTATTAACTCCTACTTTATTTTAATCAACTAATGAAGGACAAAACTTGAAGAGTTACAAGTTTTAAGTACCATTGAGTATTTTACATAAAATGTTGAAAATTAAAAGTATGACAAACATTTCGAGACAGAGAGAGTACTATTTCTTCCGGAAGGTAGGATCCTAAACTCTGAATGAAAAGTGAGAGGAATGGATCAAGCGCTTAAGCATATCAAATCAAGTCACTCCCTTTGTCCCAAAATGATAGTCTATTTTAGGGTTGCGTGTCATTTTTAATTACTTATATCATTTAATATGAACCCAAAAAATTTGTATTATCAATCTTGTTTGATAAATCTTAATTACTCTATTATACAAAATTCTCAAAATAATAATAACTAATATAAATTAAAAGATATAAGCAGTTGAAAATGACACGCAATCTCAAAAGGAATTATGATTTTAGGACGGAGGGAGTAAGTTTTTACCTGATTACTCAAAAAATTATTTTAAAATTAATCAGAGGTTTGGATTATTTATTTAAGATACCAAAGTGGGGCCCATGAAGTGGTCGGTACATTATTTGTACAATGCATTCGATGCCCATAGTAGGGGAAAAAAATTCAAATGTCGAGCGGATATCACACGGTATTTGCTCGCACATATCTGGCTATCCAAAAAAGGTAACATACGGCCTAGATTGAAAGTGTCAGATGTATTTAAAAAATTGAAAAATGAAAAAGAAAAGTGTGTTTTAATCCTAACCGTCTGTTACATTTTTTTTTTTATAGCTGGTTGTGCGAGAGCGAATACCATTTTAGTCATATCTGCTCAACATTGAAAAATTCCTCCATGGTAGGGCTCTTAGAAAAACACTACAAACACCTGCTTGCTTACTGGGATGTTATTGAGATTTTTTAAAATAGCGTAGTTATAATGTCAAAATTATTTTTGATTACGCCAAAACTCCAATGCATATAGAGTTTGCACTTTACACATGAGTACAAGTAATTAATGCACTTGAGTTTTGACACAATCAAAACGAGTTTTGACATTAACACTACCCTTAAAATATTACAAAAGTATAATATAAGAAGTGCATTGAATTAAGTGATACGTTAATAGTGTAAATAAATGTATTAGAGAATGTAATTTTTAAAATATTTTTCTTAAGTTATTGACAATCTGCTCTCCATCAATAGAAGGACTCTTATTATTAAATCCACATTTATATCGTCATTTTGAAAGAAAAAAAATTTAATGTCGGTCATGTGAACTAAACCTAATATGTACTGCCTATACAGACTTTTTAGTCCTCATAATTTGAGAATCCTTAACTTTTTTCTTTCTGTTGTAGTATAATTTTCGACGAACATGTCGTTAATGCGTCACATCATCATTATTAGTAGTACTATAAACTATAAAGGGAAAAGAACGATGGTAAACAAGAATACGGTCTGAATTGTCATGAATTCAATCTTAATTCGTGAATTACAGTTTTTTGAAAATAAAAGTCGTTTTCAATTTAAAAGTCTCATGGATCGGTTCCGAATTTATCCACGCATTTTTAACTTATTCTAAAAAAAAATCGTCAATTCATTTATAAACTCAAACTCTTTATTGAAACAAACACTTCAGTAATATAAATTAGTAGATGAGAATATAAAGCATCAATAAAAACAAAGTGATAGGCACGCAGTATCGTAGATATAAGTGCCTAAATAGGATAGTTTTAACACGTTGTTATCTAATTTATTACTTATTTTTCACTTGATGCATTGCTTTGGTATATTTTTGTGTTTTAGTTAATTTTCAGGAAAATAAGGCTATTTTAGCGCAAAGATTGGATTGCAGAGACTTGAAGGCTGTGATAAAGCTTAATGCATGGAAGGTTGTTGGGACTAAGTATTGAAGTGGAATTTGTGAGGAGGTGATCAGAATCACCGTGAGCGCTACCAAGAAAGCAACGGAGTGCTCAAGAGTGGCACAACAAGGCTTGAAAACTGAACAAAATGTTGGGGAGGGCTATACCAAAATTGGTGTAGTGCTACCTAGAGGCTTTAAGGGTCAACGGTCAATAGGGAGGTCAACGATCAAACGAGCCATAAAGGATTCGGGAGCGCTACACCAAAATAGGTATAGCGCTACCGAGGACTTAAGCGGCAAAGTGAACGACGGTATTTTGGGTCGCAGGGAGTTAATTTTGTTTTTATTCCGATTTTTAATTATAATTAACGAAGATTCCATATAAATACCCCCTTTAGAACTCGAAATTAGGGCTCCAGAAGTCATAACTCTCACTTTATTTTTCTTAGTTTTTGCGGTTGCTCTCAGGATTATTTTGCAGATTCAAGTTTTAATTCAAGTTCTTCAAGTTTTCCAGCATTTGAATTCTTGGTGTTCGAATCCGTTCTTCCATGCAAACTTGTGGTATCGTGCTTTGTCTTTATTTCAGTTATTAGAATCATGGTTAGATCTAGGTTTAATATGTTTGCTGCATTTATTAAAGTCATGAGTGAGTAATTTCGTAGAGTCCGGCTGCGGGGCGAAGGCATCCCGTGGCTAGTTTAATTATTGTTTTTACCTTGGGTTCGAATTAATTTATTTTTTAAAGCAATTTTAGAAGATGAAAACTCTTCTACCAAACAAAACCCATGCATCGCCGGAATTCGAATGAGCACAGAAACTGGTGACAGGTAGTGCGCATTTGTTAGGGATCTTTTTTCTTATTCTAAAATCAATAAAATGAATAATTGTGGCCCGAGTGAACATTGGTTAGACTAGTTGCGGACGTTGGGTTCCCAGGGCTGTACTCTTATTTTCAAATCCATATTTAGTTAATTTAGTTTGGTGATCGAGTTAGTAAATCAACCTCATTAAACAAGTGGTGGCTGCCTAAGAGCCAAGATAAACTGTGAACCCGTCATCTTTGAGTCCTGCACACGTTCATCCGTCTCTGTGGTTCGACTCCGGTGCTTTCGGATATTATGCTACATCGGTTGAGAGTCTTACGCTTGGGACGCATCTTTATTTTAAATCAATCGGTGGGTCAAACACAAAGAAAGAGCAGTCACTAGAAAGAAATAACGAAAGCTTATTAAACATTCCAATAAATTAATTGAACACATCTAAACTTGAACATTATGGAATCAAAATAGATAGACGAAAAATAAAACCCAAAATTCATTTTGGAATTCCAAACACAAGTAGACTATAAATCGAGCTTGAGCATTATAAATTATAAACATCAAACTTGTTAAACATGTCAACAAACACATATAAACAGACAACCACAATCACAAAACGCGGATATCATTTTAGAATTCTAAACAAAGTAGGCTACAAAATACATATATATTTATTTTAAAAAAATTATATATAATAAAAATCTCCCGGTCCAGATCGGTTAATCCACGGTTTCAAAATCAAAATCCGTGTCCGAACTGCGAGTCACGGTTTTTAATTTTTCGAATCCGTGTCCAAACTATTAATCCACTGTTAAAATCCAAAATGTATGGATCAGTTCGGTCCAAACCGGATTCACGGTTTACCAGTTTTTTTGAGCAGTCCTAAGAATAAGAACAGTTCAAAAGGGAAAAAATAAAAAAGAATATGAAGTAAACAGACAAAAATGCTATGGGTGTACATCACTTCGTATGAGGTCAATTAATTTGGGGTTACCCACAAATGATCGGAATTGCTCAACTTTTTATAAACATGCTTCTAAGAGTTCTTGTCAGAAATTAACTCATTTGGATATCAGTAAATGATTAATTATTCGGATATCGATAAGAGATTGACTGATCTTTCTATGAAGAAAAAAATTGGAGGAATAGATTAAGTCTTTACTAATATGAGCTATTTTTTTTATGAGGGCCTGTAAATCAATATTCTGAATAAATTAAACGGTTCCAATCATTAGTGTAGAACCCTAAAATGAGTCTCAAATAATGTAATGTACTGTACATCAAATAATGTACCCATAGCAATATGTAAGGAAAAATAATGGGAGCAGTGCAGATTCTAGACGAGGAAAGTACGAAAATTTATTGCCTGAAGAGGAAAAGACGACGATGGGCAATACTTTGATTTAAGGCCTTCATGATATGGAACTAGATCCTCTCTAGTTTGGTTCAGTTTTTTTCCAGCTTGTGATTTTTGAGCCCGTCTCGAACCCATAAAAGTGATCGGAATCGTTTGTGTTGTAGAGCTCGTCGATATCTTCAACCACGCTGAAAATCATGTTAATTGGATACCGATTCATATTTGGCCAATGCTATATATTAAAAAAACACAAAAATGGGTTTGAATCTAGTGCAAATGATAATTTTATCAATATAAATGTGTGCCGATCAAGTATCAATCGGTATCTGATCATCATGATTTTTGATGTGGTGAAAGTTCTTGACCATATCAACAAAATGAATGATTCCAATAATTATTGTGAGCTCAAGGGGCCCACTAAATTGCAAACTGAACAGGGAATGGAGAGAACCAAAACTGGGGAGGATCTGGTTCCTACTTATTTGCGAGTAATTATCATTTCAATTATTTTACAACCACACACATCCATTCAAACATTTTACACACACTCACATTAATGTATGGATCTCACACACCTTGAACGTGTAGACGTATAGTGAGTGTGAGTCCCAATATGAATGTGAACTTATATGTGTAAAAGTGTATGGTTGTAGCCGATCCGAAAAAGGTGTGTATTATTTTTTGGTGTCTGGTATTTTTTTCATCAGGTTTTGTTTTTATTCTTTTATTCGACTTGATGAAATAATTAAGTAAAAAAATGTAAAATACCTTTCAAAAGCAGTTAGAAAATTACCAATAATTAAGCAAGAATACCAAAATGTCTCCTAATGATTTGAACATGAATCTAAGATCAGGATGCACGATAATGTAATGTTAACAGAAAAGGAATGGGATTATTACATCTCGATCTAGAAAAGAGATGTCTAATTATCACTAAGGTAAGTCATTTTTTTTAATTACCACTAAAGTAAGTCACTTTTTTTTGGAGTTTAGGTTTATGGTGTACTTTCCTATTATAGAGTTTTAGTGGTTTATGCACTTTCATATGGTATTACTTTGACCTAATAAGAATTTTTCAGAGTTGGGCTTGACCTGATGGTAATTATGGGATCCAACGGAGACCTGATGGTAAATGTCTCCAATGGGAATTTGTTGGAAGAAAAACATGGGATGATGAAGACACATCAGTTGCATGCAAGCTTAGATCGGCCTCTACTACCACCTCCCTTGGCCACAATTGGAGTTAGTTCAGGCGGTAAGAATCAAATTTCCAAAAATTCCTTTCAATTGTAGGAATTACTAGTGCATGTCGTGCCCATGTTTGAAGACACGACTTGAGCAATTTACGCACATGCCTGTGGACCCGTGCCCATGCGTGCCTATTTTTTTATGGTCTTTCGAATTTCAGAAAGGGGGAAGGAGAGGAACTAGTGCAAGAGAATGTAATTTGAATTTCGCAAATGAGAGAGAGAGAGAGAGAGAGAATGTGGTTTAAAATTTTGTAAGTGATGGGCCGGTGGAAGAAAATGATAGAGAGAGAGGGAGAGGGAGAGGGAGAGGGAGAGAGGAATGACTTGGCAGGGAGAGAGATAAAATATAATATGACTGGGACAAAAAATATGATTGAAACAAAATCCGCTATCCGTTGTAATATAGATTGTGTCGGAAATGTATTCTCAAAGAATGTGAAGTGAAGTAGTAAATTTTCTCCCTGCCTTCTATCTAAACTCTAAAGCCTTTCGGGTAAGTTTTCCAGGGGGTGGTGGGGCTGCCGCCATCCACCTCCACCCACTCCCCATCCCCACCGATCAACCCTGTAAAAACCCTAGCTTGTCTAGGTTTATAGATTTTCTTTAATCTAATCTATTTTAAATATCGACCCACCAATTAAAATTTTAACCAATCAATGAAACGAAATCAAACAATCGAAGAACACCGATTTACGTGGAAAACCCTAAATGGGAAAAAAACCACGGGAAAAAATATGCACTAGTAACATTGTGTGATTACAAATAGACTTACTTGATGACTGTGTATCCTCACCACGAATCCTAAGCCCTACTTGCCGAATCCACGTACATCACACCCTTGCATGATCTCCACGTCTTGAATCCTCAAGCCTTCCAAAAGATTTGCCTTTCGAACTCCACAAAAGGACTTTGATAGAGAAAAAGTTATTGTTGACGAATTAAACCCCTTGAAGATGATCACTAAGCATCCGGCCTTCAAAGATCTTAATTCAAGGTGCATCCAAAAAAACTCTCACAAGTATATTGTATGTGAATAGCCGCTCAAAAAGATGTATTCTCATTTTTTCCATACCACTTTAACCCTAATTGATATCATTATATAGGCGCAACTCGGTTGCTTAAGCAAGAACCAAGTTGCTCGAGCAACTAGCGAACAAGAGACTTGCTTGACAGGTTGCTTGAGCAAGTTCTGCAATACTGAATCTCATTAGCGAACAAGAGACTTGCTTGACGAGTTGCTTGAGCAAGGTCTGCAATATTTAACCGACTTTATTTGCTTCCAAAAATACCTAACTAAATACTACCGCGCTCACAAACATTACATATTAAAGTGATTCATTTCCACAACCTAAACAGACATTCTATAAATAAAAAATTACAGACTCGATAAAAATGGGATACAAATAAATGTGTGATTTGACAATGGGATTGCCAACCAAAATCATAATCGAGCTGTTTGGAGCTAACAAACCCCTCCGACACCACCCTCACCCGTTCCGCTCATCCTCCGCCTCTCTCTCCTTCAACATCCGACAATTGCATGGGTACCGATTTGGTTTTTGTTTCGCCACCGCCGCCCCTTTCCGCCATCTCCTGTCCGCTTCTCCACCAAATCAGCCTCTCACCGCCGGATCTTGGTGGGAGATCCATCTTGCGCCCTCCATATACTCCGCCCGCCTCTCCTCGGTTGGGTTCCTTTGGGACCGTGGTGTTGCATGGGTGACTTGGTTCATCCTCTGGCAAAAAAGTTGTTTCCAACGACAATTATGATACTAGAGCTTTTTTTATTATTATTTTGTTTTGTTTTGCTTTGCTACTCCTTTAGGGAGTGTTTTCTCTCACCAATGTGGGATGTTTTGTCCCAGATTTCATCAATGCCGTTTGATGGCTTGAACTGTGTATCCGTTATTGGGTCCTCTACTACCACGTCATGATTGGTTCTAATGCCAGCCTTGTTGTTGGTCTGCTTTGGCAATATGTACCATTGAGCCTGTCAGGATTGTGCTCGGGTCTAGATTGTTGGTAGTTTTGGTTTATTCCATTCTTTAGTGATGAAGTCTGTATCGCCTTCGGGCTGTTTAATGACATTTGTTTTTTTTTAAAAAAAAGTACTAATTTTTTTTTGTTTTTTATTTTTGTGAAGTGAAGTAAATTCACTACAACAAAAAAGACTTTTGGGGACAATACCTAGTGACGAAATACTTCATTCCTTCCATATTCATAGTCCATTATCACCATTACGGAACTAAAAAAAATTAAGTGTCTATATTTTTCAATCTATAACTTTTTGTATATACAATATAGATCTCGTATAATAGATCTCAATCAGTTCTATTATACAATAAATTTAAAATTATTTAAAGCATCCTAATTTGTGGCATATAAAAGATTTTGTAAATGACACATATGTCGAAAATGGACCATTAATTTAGAATTAATAATGCTACATAAAACAAAAAGTAAATAACCAATACACAACCACAAAAAAGACGTAGTTTTGGTGTTTAAAAAGAAAAATAAAAAGAAAAAATCTCAGCCCACAAAGCCTCTCTCTCTCTCTCTCTCTCTCTCTCTCTCTCATCCAATGGCAGCCAACAAGAAGGGTAAAGCAATCAATAACCCAATACTCCACCTCCCCTTAAAACGACGTCGTTTTGCTTGTGGTTGTGTATTAATTATTTACTTTTGGTTGTGTTGGACAAATACAGTGGCAATTCCGAATTCCAAAGAACAATTTCATTCAAAATAATCATACATGAACAGATTACAACGAAACAGAAATACTTGAACAGAAATAAACTTGATAGAAACTAAATAAGAAATACAAACACTAGATCGAACGCCGAGTCGCGTGGAACCACACTCTCCTTAACAAAGATTCGCCGCCTACCGTGGGTGTTGTAGGTTGAACCGAAGTCTTCGTCCTAGGATACAACGGCTAAAGCCACGACCGATAGAACACCTTTATCGACTGCCTTGGTGAATTGAAGCTTACGTTTGCCCCTCTCTCTCAATGTCATTCAATGAAAGTTTACATTTATTTTAAAAAAATTGTTTAAAAAAAGAAAATTGCTTTTGCTAAAGAAACTATTACTAAAAAAAAGTATGTAGCATGACAAAACCATCACTATACATCTACATCGATGGTTCTCCAACCATTGGTATAGCCTAAAAGGGTCTTTAGCAACAGTTTTTGGGTTCTTTGGTAACGCCTTCGACCGTTGCTATAAAACGATTTTCTTGTAGTGATATACTTTCAAATGTATAGTATTTTTATATCCAATATGAATCCAATTTATTTCCTATAACTTAATTATTTGTAATTAAATAAATTTTTCAAAATTATGAAAAAACAATGACATTTGAGACTGAAGGAGTAAGACTTCTGTTTGGAACTTATGGAAAGTGAAGGAAGACAAGGAGAAAAATAATTAAGAAGGGAAATTGGAGAAAATGAGGATGGAAATTTTACTATTCATATAACTCTATTAATCTATTTTGCCATTTTCTCCCCTCTTTCCTCTCCAACCAAACAAGGAAAGAGAAATTTTAAACTTTCTCTTCTTTTTCCTTCCTTTCCCCATTTTCCAAACAACGCCTTGGAGGGTGTTCCACAAACGAAAAAAAAGATTTTTGCCAAAAATGAAAAAAAGTTATTATTTCATAATATATCACATAAAAAATCGTAAAATGTCATTTTATTCTAAAAGTTGTCTTAATGGAACACCCTTACTGCAGCGGATAAAACAATACTTTTGGAAAGGAAAAAAAACAAGGAGAAAAGTCAAGGTAATGTTTAAGTCCATCTACCCCAGGGACCAAGTTATTAAAATTTCTGGTTGATGGGTCATTTCCAGGTTTCTCTCTCCAAAACACTTGGTCACAAACTACAGCCATCATTCACATATTTTATATATATATATAAAACAACAACAACTACTGCCATCAAGTTCTATGATAATACAGAACCTTAAACTCAAGGGCCCAATGAATTAATAACAATCGTGAAAGGCGAAATCCTTGTTTTTTCTTCCCCCGGCCCCCACCCCCCGATCTGCACGCAATGAAAAAGGAAATAATTATTTACCCTTAATTTATTTATAAATGTACTTTAAAAAAATGTCTTTTATTACTTAAAATACACAACAGAAAGAAAATAAAAATAGAAAGAAAAACTACAGCAATATCACATTAGTTTCAATGGCGTTCTGTTTTTTTTTTAAAACCAAATATTTAGGTTTTGGAGTATACAAAAAAATAAATAATGGGATACAAAAAATGCAAAACCAATAATCCAAAAAACTAGTTTTTTCAAATTAGCCAAACTAAGCCCTAGTCATTTTCCGTAAATCTCAAATCCCGCCAAAAGTAGATATAAATAACCCTAAATTGTACTTAATGGGACATTAATTAACGACTACCTTTTTCTCATTTTCTTTACTTCTTTCTCTTTTTAGTGCACAGAAAAGGCACCTTAATTTCTAGGGTACCTGCCTTTCAAAAAAAAAAATTACTCCAAGTAAAGAAGCAAACAAGTAGTCCTCATCTTAACCGTAGAAAAGGGACCATTTGAAGGGTGGTATGCCCTAGTCTCTTATTGTCACTTAATTCAACATTTACGGAACAATTTTGGCCTCCTTTGGCTAAAAAGAAAAAAACTAGTTTTTTGGTTTTTTTGTTTTCATTTTGTCCTTATTCAATTTTTTTTTGCATTTGTTAGTTTTGCATCAAGTTTTCATGGTTTATGGATTCGTTTCGTCGAGCCGAACCAATGAGTATAAAATTATGGTCAAAAGTAATAGTTTTTTTTAATAAAGCCGAAAATAAATCAATTTTTTGGATTATTTTTCGTCTATATTCACAAAACTTTAAGTTTGACTAATAATTTTATACTTTTTAGATTTCTTTTGTCGAGACAAGCCAAAAAATCACAAAAAAATCAACTGATCGAAAACTAACAAATACAAAAAATAAAATAAAATTGAATAACGATAAAACAAAAAAAAAAAAAACCAAAAAACCAATTTTTTTTCTTTTCATCAAAAGGAGTCCAAAGGCATCTTAGGTCTATACCATCAAGGAAGGACCTTATGTTCCCATTTTCATTGGAGGATCTATTGATTGTGTTCCATTTCTTTCAACCTTGATGGTGACAGTCGAAAGTGCAAGATTAAAAAAACTGAGCTCTTGTGTATTGGCAATTTTATTGACCAAACACACATTTTCCTATGTCCCGTTTATCGAGTTGTATTTTGTTTCTTTTAGAGAGTATATTAGGAATTATGTAGAAATGAATAATTTTGAACATATATTGAGTGCATGTTTGAGTGCGATAGTGTAGTTGTATTATTATCCGGGGCATCAAGAAGAATCAAGGGAAATTGATCGTGAAGAGCCGAGTATGGCATTTGCACAACATTCAGTTTTTCAGAATGTGCTCAAGCAACTTCTACGATTTTCATCAGGCTATTCTGTTACAGTTTGGAGGTAACAGTTAAAGGGTATCACAGCCGACCCAAACATGCTTTGAAGCTTACAAACTTTCAAGAGAGGTTTTTGCTTTCTATCTCGGAGTACATATACGATCTATGGATCATTGAGCACTTAATCCATCTCCAACAGGTTTCAATATATTTTTAACATACTTGAGAAAAGACCTAAGAAAGATTCTTAGCCAATAAAAAGTCATTCAATAAATTTTCGACAGCACTGGGTGTAGTGAATGAGGATATGACAAGTAGAGCTTACGGCGACTAGTGAGGATATATAATCGTAACTTTGTAAGTAAAGTTTGCTTGTAACTGCACGGTGAATATAGCCTCTCTTTTTTTATCGGCACGATGAATATAACATTATGATTCATTCCCGTGGTTTTTATCCATTTAGAAATTTACCACACGTATCTTTGCTTTCTCCGTTTGGTTTCTTTCTGTTTGTGCGATTGGTTGATATCTGCTGGGTTTTTTTTACCTTTATCGGACATAGCAAATCTTTTATATATCTAGGCAATCTAGAGTTTTTTCAGAAAGTTTGGCAGAAGGGAACAACAGTATATATCGAGAACTGTTATGTGTGTGTGTGTGTGTGTGAATTTACGTAAAAATGTAACCTAAAAACAATGGTTAATTGGTTTGTTTACACACATTGTGCTTGAAATACCCGTTTGAGAATGAAAAATCACGAGCTCGAGAACCATTCGTGGAGTATCTTCAGAGTTATCACAAATGCAAAATTTTATTTTGTTGATAAGAAAAATCTTGTACTTTTTAACTTCCACAATGAATTATGTTGGGAAAAAATATTTTGAATATAATACTTTTTTTAAAGTGTGAATGAAAATTGAATTGATTTAGAGTTGTGTATTCTCAGTGGCACATGTTCGCTATGGACGGACGCGTCATTTCGTGAACAGATGTGGCTCTTCACCATGTGACTATTTGTAGAGTGACCAGTGTGCCTATATATATGGCATCTTCTTTCATTTTAGTATATTGTTAATTTTTCTACACTTTCATTGAGAGTCTTTTTATTATCAGAGAAAGATAGACATTAAAGTTTGGTTATTTTCTGGAATAGATTTGAGAGCGCTTCCGCTCGGTGAAGATCAAGTAATCTTTGGAAAATAGACGTCCACGCAAAACCGCAAGACGTAAAGACCGCAGAAGGCTTAATCTATCTTAAGTACAGAGTGTTATACACTCTCCTTAATCATTATGCATTTTGTCGATTTTCAAGTTTTGCGTTTTGATTTTATTGCATTCATTTTTCTAGTTTTATCACAAAAAGTAAACATATTTTCTAACAATCTTAAGTTATAATTGGTTCTTCTAATGGTCTGCAAAGCGTTTTCACAATCTTGCATCCATGCATCTTTCTGTTACATCGAATATATTTATATATGAATTATAATTGGTTCTTCTATTGGTCTGCAAAGCGTTTTCATAATCTTGCATCCATGCATCTTTCTGTTACATCGAATATATTTATATCATCCTACCGTTTGTCAATTTTATTTCTAATTTTCTCAAAAAAATTCTTATCTCCTTTTTTTTTTTTTGTAAAAAGAGAAAAATGTATTAATCAATCAATCAATCAAACAAATACAACCACTAATAATAAAGAGGAAAGAGAGAAGAAAAAAAACACAGAAAAGAAAAAGGAAAAATAAACCGCCAGAGCATGTCGTTGCCGCTATTGCCTTGTATATACATTTCGCTCCGCTATACCTTTCTTCAAGGCAGAAATATTACACGTACAGTGTCTCGTTATTGAAAAAGGGTGAATTTACCCAAAATTTAAAAATTAATAGACTAGATTCAAGCCATTGATTCACTTTCTAATATATTCTGGTGATTTTTCTTCGTACTTTTTTTTTTGATCCACCATTTTTCTTCGTACTTGGACTAACTAAAATAAATAATTCTCCCCGGAATTACAAGAGGTCACAGTCTGTCTTTTCCTGGAGCTAGTAGGCTGGGCCCTACCAGCCTAAATACACCAACTCTAAAGTCAAAACAGTATACAGTAGTATATTTCTTTTGAGGGACAAGAGTTTTTTTTTTTTTTGGAACGGGAGGGACAAGAGTTTGTCATGAATTAATACCATGCCTTTCTTATATTTAATGGCATGTGGGTCATACGCACGGAGTTGAATTTCAGAGAGCCTTATTCAGTGGTGTTGAGATGAATATGCAATAATGGAGAGCCCGAGAGGGGGGTTTCATTGACCAAAAATATATATAATTTTTTTAAAAAAAATTGAGACATGTCATTTTCATAAAATATATTGTATAAAAAAATTTTGAAAAATCAATTTATTCAAAACAATCGAACGTTAAACATTTTTTCGTTTTTCATTCGGTAAATTAAATATATATATTTTTTTTTGGGGGGGGAGGGGGAGAGTTATTATTTTATATATGTATTTAAAGTAATTATCAGTTTTGCTAGGAAACTCTATAGTTAATTACAATTAGTAGGGGTGTACAAGGTCCGGATCAGATTAGATTGGCATGATTTCAATCCTAATCGTCGAGTCACAGTTTTTAGAAAATTCAATCCGTGTCCGGACCAAAAGTCTCACGGTCTGGTTCCAATCCGATCCGCGAGTTACAGATCGGTTTCGGTTTTATCCACGGATTACATGTCATACATAAATAAGTAGGAGTAACAAACAGTTTGATTAAAATAAAATCCTAAAAAATCCAAAGTAGAAAACAAAGAGACCTTAGATAGAGCACATGATGGAGCTACAACTAGGGCCTAAACAAGTACTAGGAGAAGCATATAGCTTAGTTCAATTGCATAGTTGAACAAAAACAAAGGTAGTTTAATACCAAAAAAAAATAGTGAACAACTACTAAATTTATCAAAGTCCAATACAAATGCAAAGCAGGGCAATTCATAGTCTATTAGCTGTTGGAGATATTTCACTGTTGGTTTCAGCTATACTTTACGTGTTATCGTTAATTTTAGAAGTTGCTTCAGTGATGGTAAATTGTTAAGTATTTTGTGGATTATATTAGCTTCCGAATATCAATCAAATTCCTACAATTAACCTGTGAGATATTTTGTTCTCTATATTTTGAGAGTTCATATGTTTTCTGAAAAAAGTTGAGGATGCTAACCACGTAGAACCGAAACTGCACCATAATCAGCTTTGTCTTGTTGTCTCGTTATGGTTAGGTTTTACATATATATTGGTTTCATTTTGGTTCTCAACTTTCTAGAACCATACCATTTAGAATGGTCTGATTATTGTATTTTTAGAAAACTGTACCAATCTAAACCGTGTGCATCCCTACTAAAAAATTATATGATTAAAAATAACATATTCATCAATAATCCGGCCAAATATTCAAAATCTTAAGACTATTAGAAAGTTTATTTGGCCGTTAACTTTAAGTCCCGGAAATTAGCCAAGGTGGCAAGTTGGCCATGATATCTAGTTACAATGGAGCACAAATTGGCCCAGCTTCACGGTTGGTTCTATAATTAGAAAACTTGGTTAGGTATTGTAACGCTACCAGTTAACAATACTTGTAGGACAAAAGTGGAAAGTCACACTCAAAAGGTGAAGAAGTCCAATAATGAACCCAAAAATAATGGTGCAGTTAATGAAGTTCTCTTTTTTTCAAAAAGCCAAGAATTGTTGTGGGCACGTTGCTTCTTTTTTTCTTTTAACTTAGAAGGGTTTCATGCAATTTTAAACTTATTTAAAAATCAAAAAGCTTTTCAAAGTCATATTCGTACCCTTATCAAGAAATGGAAGGATCGATGTTTTGAAATACTTCTAGTAAAATGCTTCAGATACAAGTGTATTCAGAATTGTTCGATATATATATATATATGTATGTATGTATACAATAAACTTCCAATAAAGGATCCTTATTTAAAAATACCATGCGTACCTACCATTTTTCGACTTTCCGGACCAAATTTTGACGATCCGATCCGATCCGCTCAATGTTTTTAAATTATATATATATATATATATATATATATATATATATATATATATATACATCGAATAATTCCGAATACATCTTGTTAGATCCATAATTTTCGAATGATTTCAGACACAAATCAAACACATATGTAATCTGAATACTTGTCCTAAAATCTTTATTTATAGCAGCACTGGTGATAATTCTAATTTCTGCTGCTTTGGGTAAAAAAAAAAAAAAAACCCAAATTTTTTTTTTCTTTAGTTAAAAAAAAAAATCATTTGCATTCGTTACTTTTGCTTCGATTTTTTGTGGTTTCTTAGTTCGTCTCAATGAGAGGAATCTAACGACTCTAAGATTATGATCAAGTTTATTGGATTATTTTTGTCTTTATTTACAAAAAATTTAAGTTTAGTTAATAATTTTTATTCTTTTTTTATTCATCAAAACCATAAAAATAAACCACTTCAGTTTTTTTACCCAAAGCAGTAAGAGTGAGTGACTTGAATCTTGGGGAAAGGGGCAAAAGTCTTTTTCCGCCGTAGATGAATACTTCCGAATTGAAGCAGACATATCAAAATCTTTCCAATTGCTGGTATTTGTTACCAAACTCCATGTACAACTCAAACATGGCATTCAAGGAAGGTAGCTCACCCTCTCTTTTCCCTTGGTTGTGACCATAGAATACATGGTCCAACAAGATTTTTTTTGGATAAGTCATGGTCCAACAAGATTATGTATTGTAATAGTCTTTATTAACGATATTCTTTTTATTTCTAAAAAATACAAAAAAAAAACAAAAAAACGAAAAAAAGGATTATATTCTAAGGGGCTGTTTTATGTTCTTTAATTATTGACTCCTCTAATTACTCTCGTGTAATGACTCTTTTCTCTCTACTTTGACTCTCTTTTGTATATGTTAATCCGATAAGATTCTTATGACGTAGCTCGGAAATTACTAATTAACTTCCCTTTAGGAGAAGTCGACATGAAACATTTCTTAAAATTGTGTACTATATGCACTTAATTTATGGCCTAAATTGTGTCAACTCATAAATATTTATAACATTTTTGTAAGTCTCATAACTTTTATACTATCACAACTTTTCAACAATATGATTCATAACATTTTTACAATGAATCATAACAATTGTTTTTCATAACTTTTCAGCTGTGGAATACACAACATTTTCACCACAAATCATAACATAATATTGGTCTTTGTAGTAACTTTTATACTAATTGAAAGCTCCTGCCATTTAGGAGGTGAATATGGTACACACTCAAATAAGGGTGTGCATTGTAGTCTTTCAGCTTCTATTTTTTTGTTTGTCGCTAGGGTAGCAAACGAACAAATCTGCTCGCGAGCAGCTCGTGACTTGGCTCGTTAAGGCTCGGTTTGGCTCATTTAGTAATCAAGCCAAGCTCGAGTCGCATTTTAAGCTCATTTAGTAAATGAACTCTCAAAAACTCGGCTTGTTTGTATAGGCTCGAATCATTAAGAGAATTACATTGGCTTGTCTCATTTATGAATGAGCCGAACTTGAACTCCTATTTTCAACTCATTTAGTAAACGAGTTGAGCTCGAATATTGCAAAGCTCTGCTCATTTTGTTTGCATTATGTTAAAAGGTGCAATAGAGGTAGACAAAGGCTGAGTTTCCTTTATGGTATTTTTGGTATTTTTGTCAGTTGTCTATATCATGAATACAAGTCATTCTCCTCACATACAACACAAAAATACCATTTAACAAAAATTACACTCACTTTTAACTACAGTGAAAAGACATCTTTTGATGGAAACTCCTTCTAAGTCATAACACATAACTGTGTTGTGCAACAACAACCAAGTGGGCCCATGTACTTGATTTGCAATTCTTGTATTAGAGCATTTTCATTGATATATTTGAATTTATGAGTTAGTTGTAAGAAATTAAATAATGTGACCTATATATCATTTTCTATTTATTAATTGAAGATATGAGTTATAAATAAATTGTCCAATTGCTGAGGTTGTGTTCGTTGGTAACATAGTTTTATTTTGTTTTGTAATCATGGCTATATTTCTCTTTAAAACCATTACCCTCCCTCTCCAATTATTACTCTCATGTCTCTATCTATCTCTCTTCACTCATTATCTACAATTATTAACATATTTCTCTCTCCACTAATTACCAAAACCAACAAAACTAAACTCTCCAAAACTCCTCAAACGAACACCACCTAGGTATCTAATTGTGAAGAGGTATCTTGTTAGGAAAGTATATATCTATGTGAAAGGGTGTATTTATTGAGAAAAGATACATCAAGAGTCATATCAATTAGGATTTAACACATGATCAAGAGACACACCTATTGAGAAAGACACTATTTGGAGACAACTCTTTTTTAATAGTAGGAATATGTTGTTTTTGTGTGGGTGTGAGTGTTTTGCTTTAGAGGAAAATACAGGATGAATGGGGTATATATAGAGGTGGAAAGATGTAGGAGAAAGGAGAGGATAAAATGGAATTGATGGGTGATTGGATGTGTGCAAGGGATAAGGTTATAAGATGGAGTACTATGAGGTAAGTGCTTGACCGAGATCCTAGACCTAAATTAGTGGGTTGCCCCAAAGATAGAAATTTGAGACCAGGGTGTAAGATAATACCTTGTGAAGACCGAATCAATCCACGAGAGAAGGTGTGAAGTGCGTACTAAAAACTCGGATTGTAATGTTTAACACGGCTCTTAGGTGGCCACCCTTTGTGATTTGATTGGGAAAATTACCTAAACTAGAGTAAAACTGGTTTGATTAAACTATTTAAAAGCAAGTACAGTCGTAGGGTTCATAACACCAGTGACCAGATCTAGATAGTTCCGCTCCGTTCGATGTTCTAAAAACGTTTGATTTTAGAGAGAGAAAGATACCCCGAAAGATGCGAATCCTCGTGGTTGCCGTTTACCCATGTACAGTGAAGAACAAGTTTTGGTCCCCCGTTCCCCGCGTTACATGGGCTCCGACAATGCCCGGATACGCCCGGACTTAAGCTCTTTAATAACCTAAAATTGCTTTTTCAATTGTTGATTTCGAAAATAGGAGCAAGAACGAATCCAGACCTGGTCACGGCGTGTCAATCACCCCGCGACCATACTTAAAGAACTACTCACTCATATTAAATTGAACAAATAATAAGATTCTAAAATAATGCATGCTTTTATACTTGAATATGAATTAAAGCAAAGATCCGAAAACAAAGCGCGGACAAACTCCCGCGAACAGAGATTTAATGAAAGTAAAACAGAGAGTTACCGAAACAATATGCGAATCCCGAACAAAACTTCAAAAACTTCAATGTAAGAGTCTCCGGAAAGTTATATCTCCAGAGGGAAATCGACCGCTAACAGAAAGCAAAAACCTAAACTAAGTTCGGCCCCTAATTCGACCTAAAATCGAAGTATTTATCAACACCCGAAGTCAAACGTGTGACCAAAGTCAAACGCTGATTTTAAGCCATCGGCATCGATCATGAGGTAAATTCCCTCAGATCGATACGTGATAGCTTCTGTTTGCCTATAAGCACATCGGTATCGATACAGGCAAATCCTTGTATCGATACAAACACCTCTAAAATGCTTTTCAAGCTTGTTTGCTCGCCCTTTTTAGGTCCCTCCGGTTCCCAACATGTCCGATGTCTTGTGTCCACTTTACGTGCTCTTCCGGCTTGTTTCATACAAAACAAACAAAAATACCAAAAACAAAAAACAACACCGCATCAAGTGGAAAACGGAATAAATTGCGCCTCTAATGCGCTAATTTGCCCTACTTAGGCACTTATATCTTGAGATATTGTGCGCCTATCAGTAAGAGGTAGTACATGCCTGATAATAGCAAGCATAAGGTGGATAAAAGTCGGATTTGGAAAGATATGGGGTGTAAGGAGTGGTAATGGTGGCATGATGTAATGGTGGCATGATGATGATAAGAGTCAGATTTGGAAAGATATGGGGTTTAAGGAGTGGTAAGGAGGTGAAATGTTGATGGGATATTATCTTTGGGATGATGTAGGGTGGAAGAGGATGAGATAAGAAAAGGTAGAAGGCTAGCATGACAAGAGATTTGGTGATGATAGAGTACATTTAGGTGTTGTGATGGTATAGAGATTTGGAAGAGGATAAGGAGGGGTGTGGTGACATGATGATGAAGTTGGAGTAGGGATGACAATTTCACCCAAAACCGATGGATATCCAAGCCAAACTGACCTAATTGATGCGGTTTTTTATATTTTTTCCCACCCATGGAGTAGGTTTGGTTTTGAAAACATAATACCCAGCGGGTTTGGATTTGGGTTTGGTCTTAGCAAGTATTCGGCCAAACCCAAACCCAAACCGATCCATATAATATTATTTATAGGATATATATATATATATATATATATATATATATATATATATATATATATATATATATATATTATTTTTTATGTACATGTAATTTTTATTTTTCAATCCATAACTTTCAAGGACTTTTTATTTTATCTCCATCCTTATTCTTTTCAAATCCTTTAAAAATCTCAAGAGTCTCCATAGGAACCTCTTAAGAAAAGTTTATTATTTAGTAGTTATTTTCTTTGATTATGTTGGAATTTAGATGTTTAATAGAAAAATCATATGATATATTATCTTTTTATTTTAATATATAATCTTTTTGCTTCATATGTTCATTAATGAAATGAATATTAATGCAGGTTTGGTGCGATTTGGATAAAATCCAAATCCATATGGTTTGGTTATGGTGCACTAAAATTCATACCCATCGGATATCGGTTTGAATTTGGGTATAGATAAATACTTTAGGTTTGGGTATGGTAATCGCAAAACCCGGACCAAACCGATCCATTGCCATCCCTAAGTTGGAGCTTGAAGTGACGAAGCAAAAAAAAAAAAAAAAAGGTGGTAGCCAACTAAGGAGAGAGGGTGGTAATGTGTCGAGGGGATGGAAGGAAAGAGAAGGGTTCCAATGTTAGGGTTTTTGAAGTTATTAGGGACTATAGTGTAGGTTTATAACAATTAGGGGGTGATTAGTGTAATTAAAGGTTGTTAGGATAATAAAACATAATTAGAAAATTAAAATAATTCCAAATTTTATTTAAAAATTTCGGGTTATTACATCAAATACTTAAACCTGTTGAAGTATTCATATGATGACAATAAAATCATTTTGTTAGCAAAATGTTAGGATTTTGGATGGAACTTATTTGTGAGTAAAACGTGACATGCTAAATACGATTTTATGACAAAAAATTACTCTTTCCTCCTCATCTAAGGGTCGTGCTATTTTATAATTAGAAGATTTTGAGAAATAAACAAAAAGAATCTAAATGATCGGGTCAGTTGTTAGAGAATCACAAACAATCACAAGATAGGAGGTGATTCTGGTTGGAATAAAAAATGATAGGTACACACTTTCTTAACCACTTCCCACCACACCCTCTCTCACATATGTGGTGGGGCTCACCTTGTGAGTTCCAGCGGGGCCCACTACACATGTGAAAGAGGGTGTGGTGGGGAGTGATTGAGAGTGTATGTACCTATCATTATTCGGTCGGAATAGCCTTCGATGGTCTCTGGCGACTTGATTTGGTTTTCAATAGGGTGATTTTGGGAAAGTAATGAGTGAAGCTTAATTAGGTGGAAAAACATGGAGGACAAATGATTGACAGGCAAGAGAGAAATATTTCATTTTTTCATTGACGCCATCTTTAACATTTATGATACTTTCTCGGCCTTGCCTTTTCACCAAACAATATTTTAGAAGGCCTAGCTAGCCAGCTAGAATGCAAAAACTATGGTTGGAAAGTTTTCCATTACCACGTTAATGACCACATGGGGATGTGGTACAACCTTGAATAATGGTTTCCCTCTTTACATAGGCCCTGTCCCTCGGGGCCTGAGGGCATTAACAGCCTCATCAATAGTCCAATTATAATAGTACTTTATTTTCCATAAAAGTTAAAACAAGAAATTTACATAGGCCCTGTCCTTTGGGAGCTGAGGGCCCTAAGACTTATCAGTAATCTCATCATAGATATTTTATTTACAATAAAAAAAATAAAACAACAAGAATTAAAAGGTACATTAGGTCAGTTCTTTTTTATATATATATATATATATATATATATATATATATATATACCCAAAAAAAAAAGAAGCACCCTTCTTTTTCATCTCCATTAATATGTGTCAATTTCACCATACCTACTCCATCTTTCCTATAATACCACGTGATTGACTCTTTCTCACATATTTGATGAACACGTCCAAGCTCCAAGGGCATCCCCTTTAACATATACCCAATTGATCTTGACATTCTACTATATACTTATACATTTATTTTTATTCAAATGAAATTTAGGCACTAATCTTTAGTCTTGTTATTTGTAACCTTTTTTTTTTTTTAGACATGACGAACTTGTAACTTTATGTGAACAAGGCTAAAAAAAGAGTGCAAAAATCATTTTCTAAACAAAAAGTTTAAATTTTAATTTTGCTTTCTTGTGAAGTATCGCATTTGGAAAATTCACGAGCTTTTCATAAGTACGCACTCTACAACACACCTAATTAAATTTTCTCATTTTATTTTCTCACCATTTGGTTCTTTTGTTTTCTAAGGGTATTTTGCAACTGATAAAAGCCCAAGAAAACTGTTGAAGGATGCTTGCTCCTCATAAATATTTTAAATTTGAAGATGCTACTCTGCACTTATTAATTTTCACTTTCTAATTTGGAAAATGCTAATAATGACTCATTGGGTTGTCAATAAAAGACGAAGAGGACACAAAAATCAGGGGTGGCTCCTATGGTGGTTCAAGTGGACTCCTTGAGTTTGAAAAATGTATTAAAATTGTGTATATTTTGCATATAATTTGTTATTTTGTATTATTTGCACTAGTGAACACTTTGAGTTTGAAAAATGCATTAAAGTTTAGTATATTTTTTCATATGATTTTGATATTTTTTCATACTATTTGTACTAAATTAGTCATACAATTAAAGACATAGTAAGTCAATCGAATTTAAACAAAAGTAGATTATATACCTTAAAAAATGGCCCAATAAATTTTCAACAAAAATAAATACCTTTATTGTATATTGAAAATTGCTCGGATCAAGTCCTTCTCAGTCATTTTTTTGGCGATTCCTGGCGGGGACCTTTAAAAATAAGTTCCAAATATTGAATGGTTCAAATCATCAAAGTTTAGTCAGAAATTATGAGTGCAGACAGAGTCTAGACTGTAGGAGTGTGGATAGGAAGCGGACTATATGTGTGTGTGTAAATGTACAATTTACTTAAAACAATATGAATTTTTGAAAGTGAAATATATTTAGTCTTAGATTCAGGCCATCGAGTACCTTTTTGGCGAGAAAATCCAAATCCATCGCCAAAACAGTTTTGGAGACGAAACAAGGGTTTCTTCACTAAAAGCTACTAGTATATTTTGGGGATGAATTTTGAATTTCCTTGCCAAATGTTACTTTTTTGGTGAGGAAAAACGATTTCATCGCTCAAAGTACGAAATATGAGTTTCCTCCAAAAAGTATCATTTGACAACAAAATTAGATATCCTCACCAAAAGTTACCATTTGGCGAGAAAATTCACACTCCCTTCATTGTAAATCAATAATGCTACGTACACAACATGTTGGAGAATTTTGTGAATGAAACCGGGGCATTGGGAGGGTCTCCCGAGGCAACCGAGACCACCCAATAGATTCAAACACGTGATGCAATTAACATTAGTTAATATGTGAGTTACTCCCCTCCATGATGAGGATTGATGGCATTCTAATTATGTGGCAGTTTTTCTTCCAAAATTCATTTGCAGCATTTGTGAGAAGAGTTTTAAATCTGTAGAATTCAATTGGGAAATTCAATTTCATATTCAATAGGGAGGGCAATTTTTCTTCCAAAATTCATTTGCAGCATTTGTGAGAGGAGTTTCAAATATTCAATAGGGAGGGCAGTTTTTCTTCCAAAATTCATTTGCAGCATTTGTGAGAGGAGTTTCAAATTTGTAGAATTCAATTGGGAAATTCAATTTCATATTCAATAGGGAGGCTCCCCCATTAATCTCGTAATCAAGTTTCAGCTTCATTTTCTAGCTATAAAATGACACCTCTGTTGTGTGTTTTTATCATAAGAAGTTCATGCATCACATCATATTCCAGAAATTGTTATAGCTCCCACGTGGAGCTGATGTGTCGCTTGCATGGCAGTCAGGTGTCGTTGAAGTGTCACCCACTTGGAGCCCGTGTGGTGCCTACGAGTCAGCTGAAATATGAGGATTTTGCATCTCATGGGAATTGAACCAGAGACCTCCCTTGAGCACAACCGCGTGCTAACCACTTGAGCTAGGACACCACTTGTGTCATTAATGCACCTTTTTAATATTTATACTATACAAACCTGATTATTCTTATACAAACCCCTACTAGTATCATTTATTTTATAAATTTTATACTTATACAAACACCTACTAATATCACTACTTTAATCATTTTTATTTTATTTTTTAACACAAAAAATTTTCTTTTTTAACAAAAACCTTTTAATAAATTTTTTAATCAAGTTTATACTATACAAATAAGTTTTTTTTTTTTCGATTGTTTTACACTTTCCCATTTGAACACCCATTATACAAACACCAACTAATATATTTTTAAATATTTATTTTTTATGTTTGAAAGCAAAAATTTTCTTTTTTTAACAAACGCCTTTTAATAATTTTTTAAAATCCATTTTATACTATACAAATAAGTTTTTTTTTATTCCCATTGTTTTATGTTCCCTATTTGAACACCCATTATACAAACACCTACCAATATCATATTTTTAATAAATTTTATTTTTTAACATAAGCCTTTTTATAAATTTTCTATTTTTAATCTTGTTTATACTATACAAATTAGTTTTTTTAATCCTGTTTAATAGTTTGTTATAAATTACATTTAACGTATATATTTTAAATGTAATTACAAATTCCATATTTACAAGCGTCGATTTAAACCGTTGGCATTTCACATCTCATCATTGTCACCAAAATCGAAGTTCGTCAGGGTCATTTTTTAGATTGCAAGACTCGACCCCACTTGAGTCATTTTTTTCAATCGAAACCATCTATCTTTTATATATTAAGGAGTACATAATTAATTTCATACAAAAAAAAAAGTTAATCAGCTATCGCTACACAATTTTTTTTTGATCGGCAAAGAAGAATTTTATTAAAAACGGGGGAGCTATTGCTACACAATTGATCAGACAGAATTTTTTTTTGTTAATGAAGTTGTTTCTCGATAATTAAGAGGCTTTCTAAACCCGATCGAGGCAAATTTTTATGAGAAAATGATTAAGGGCGTGTTCCACTAACTTGGTTTTTTTTGTTTTTTAGTTTTTTGGTTTTTTTGGATGTTTTATTTTTGCACAAAAACAAACTTGTTCCACTAATTAGTGTTTTAGTTTTTTGGTTTTTAGTTTTGCAAAACAACTAACTTGTTCCACTAACTAGTTTTTTGTATGTTTAGTTTTGAAAAAAAAACTAAGTGGTTTTTGTTAGTGGAATGAGATAGTTTTTTAGATAAAACAAAACTATTTAATTTTAGTGGAATGGGGCCTAAATAAATAAGGAAAAATATTTTTGGTGGAGTAAAATTGATCTATTAATGGTTAATAAAACCGTCACCACAGTCCTGTTTCTAGTGACGGTTGATGAAAACCGTCACTATAGTCTTTTTTCTAGCAATGGTTGAACTAAAACCTTCGCTATAGTTTTGTTTCTAGTAACTCTTTTCAAACCGTTACTATACACCACTTGTATCGACAGTTTTTTGAACCATCGCTAATAAAACCAAACACAAAAGGAAAATTAAAGGAGCAGAGTATTTTTTTTTTCTTTTTCGGATTCTGTAGCTGTAGGAAAAAAAGGCAATAGAAATTGGTGAGTTGCTCGAGCCATTTTGAGGCCGAGTTAGAGCATTCACACGCATGAATGTTATTTTTCCATTGTCATTCTCATTTTTGGATAATGAATAATGCCATTTTGTCAAAAAAAAAAAAATTGGTGAGGGTGTCACATTACTCATGTATGCTCACCATTGTTATTTGCATTTTCTCTCTCTCTCTCTCTCTCTCTCTCTCTCTCTCTCTCCAATGGCAACTTTGTCATAAAATTTTCTATATGTGACAAAGGAATTGACATTTGACAAATTTGAGAGGATTTTGGCATTATAGATGTCAGGCACCGAATTTGTCATTTCTTTTGCAAGTGTGAAGTGTGTATGCGCTCTACACACCATGTGAGTGTGTTGGAAACACGCTGGAGACAATTATTATACACTTATCATTTATGTTTCTTTTGTCACTTTTTGAAAATAACAAGGAATTCTCCCAAAAATATCTACGGGCGTAGATGCTATTATAGAGCAACAATGAATTGTCAATTTTATTTCCTTCCATGTGATGGCCATCTTGTCATCATGTTGGGCTAAGGTTTGTCATTGGAGGAACCATCTCTAAAGGGGCGTAGATGCTATTTAGCACTGTCCATTTTAACATTCAATGGTTCATATTAAAAATAAAATTCTTCTATGTAAGAGTCTTCTCTTACATGAAAGATTTTTATTTTAAATCAAAATCATCCAAAACACTTTTAGACAGTGTAGATTGGGATTGCTAGGGCCTGTTGACCCCAAGGGGACAACAATGTCTCAAGAATTACCTTTGGTCAACAATGTCAAGATTAAATGGATTGGTTATATTATCCATTGAGAAAGGTTTAGTGAAGAAAGCTTGACTATCAAGACTAATTTACTACGTTTGCAGCAAAAAATGTAATCGATCTTCAAATGTTACATTTTGAAGTGTTCTCTCTCTCTCTCTCTCTCTCTCTCTCTCTCTCTATATATATATATATATATATATATATATATATATATATGTCTCTCTGTGCAACGATATGTTATAATTTTTGCGTCAGTGAACTTTTTGTAATAATTATTTATGATGAATATTTGTTGAACAAAACTAGCTTAAAAATATATAGAGGTTCATTTTATGACATTGCTTTCAACCTCCAAAACCTTAGAGCTGGTTCTAAGTACAACAAAATTGGCTAAGAGCCACATTTGTAGGCCATCAATTTGTCGTTAGCTTATCTCCAACAAATGTTTCAAATACATTTAAGCATTTTATAATATTCTAATTATTTTAGCAGAATCTTGCCGAATTAACCATTCTTAATAGATTCAAAATACGAAACCATTATATAAAAGTGGTCTGATATTTTAGAATACGTTAGATCACTACGCTAAATATTGCTTTAACTGGCGGTAATAAAACCGCAGTTAAAGGGTGCTATTACCGGCGGTAATCACAATCCGCCGCAAAAACTAATTTTTCCCGCGGTTTTATTACCGAAACCGCCGGAAAAGGTCACTTTTACCGGCGGCAATCCAAAAAACCGCCGGTAAAAATGTAAAT
Organism: Vaccinium macrocarpon; assembly: GCA_022606695.1. Classification (NCBI taxonomy): domain Eukaryota; kingdom Viridiplantae; phylum Streptophyta; class Magnoliopsida; order Ericales; family Ericaceae; genus Vaccinium; species Vaccinium macrocarpon. The sequence goes on along the minus strand of CM040171.1, from coordinate 2,626,803 downwards.
TTTAATATACATATTTTTATTTCCTAAGTATAACCGAAAAGTTTGGGTGGTCGGGTGGTTAGGTGTTGGGGCTCCACACAAAGGGTCACTGGTTTGAAACTTGGCGGGACAATTTTTTCCAGAAATAACCATTACCGGCGGTCGGCAAAAGTCAACTACTATTACAAGTGTTGGTTTTCTAATGCCGAGAATAGTCATTTTTCTTGTAGTGAGAATACGTAATTAAGGTAGAGAAAATAAAAAGAGAAAAGTATTTCAACAATTTTTTTTTGAAAAGACTGTTAAATTGTACAGTACTAAATAATACTCTATCTGTCCCAAATTTCTTATCCAATTTTACTATTCCGGACACCTCAAAAATTTGCTTACAGTTTCAAATGCATAAGGTTTTAAATATGCAATATGGATCTTATTTGATAGATCTTGAATAATATTATAAAAATAAATTTTCAGAATAATAAAAAAATATGATAGATTGAAACACATAAATAATTTGGAAATGGCATGCATACCCAAAAAAGGATAAAAAATTTGAGATGGAGGGTGTTGTAAAAATCTCACTCTTCAAATAGTAAAGTGGAGTGCACTGAGAATGTGGGGTTTTAGAGGTGAAACTAAAATTGACAAAATCGATAAAAAAAAGAAAAAGATTTGTAGAATTGTTCTGGCTCAAATTGTAATTTTCAAAAAAAAAAAATTGAACTGTTTTAGTTTCGGCTTCATTGAAGCAAAATTGATAAACTGAACTGTTAGATTTATATATAATAGAGTGAATTTTATTTATAACCCTCAAACTATGCACACTTTTTCTATATCGTCCTCAAACTAAAAAAATCACACATGTCATCCTCCAACTATTCAATTTCATCCAATTGGGTCCAATTGCTAACTTCTGTTAGGAGTGTCAACGGAAAATTGTACATGTGCACCTCATATGACCTCCTTGAGGGGCAAAATTGCCATTTCCAGTCATCTTTGTCCTCCACTTCAGAATTGACCCCTGTTTTCCTCCAATTTCCTTAGATCTAACTTAACCCAGTAGTAACAAAAGGGGAAACCAAAAACAGAGTAAGGTAAAATCCCTCCCTTCCCCCTCTCTCTCTCTTTCTCCAAGAAAAAACCTGGTCTCCGTTCTAATTTCTCTCTTTCCCCTATTGTTTCCATGCCTTTTTCTTCCCCTGGCTCTAGTATGAATGTCCTTAAGGTTTGTAGAATTAGTCAGAGCTCCGCGAATCAACGTGTTGATCGTGCTGGGAGAATCGAATTGGGAAGGTGTTAGACTTTATTCGGAATGTGATTTTGAATTGATGTCCCCTCATAAGGAACTTGAGATTCGTAGGGTTCATCTGGGTGTGACAGTTTTAAGGATTCTTACTGTGGGCACAACCGATTTACAGAGTTTTGATTTTATCAATGCTTCTAATGCAATAGCTATGGACATGGCCATTAGAAATTTTATCCTGTTAGGAGCTGTTTTAATGAAGAATGATGTGTTTGAATTTACAAAGGACGGGCTAAAATTGTTTAGATTGGGTATTGAACCTTGGGAAAAATTATTCTTGAATGCTTCGAGCACCACTTGGGTAAAGAGAGCCTTGTTTTGACTACTGTTATTGCAAATGCCACTAGCATATTTTGCAGAGCACCGCTTGACATTGACGACTTCTCCTCCTCCGTCGTTACTTTCCTCCTCTTTTCTTCTCCGCCTTCCATGGAGCACATAAATTGTTTGTTAGGGTTGGACCTAGGCGGTGATGTGAATCAAACAACAGATAATTGTTCTTTTGTCTTCTAACCATTTGGGTTTACTTTCTTCCTTGATTTGGTTTAACTCAGGGGTTGCTTTTGGGGAAGAGAATGGATGGGAATGGCCATTTATGCCCTTTCATTTGCCTTGACCAAGTTATGTGCTAGGCACATGGTCAACTTTCCGTCCACACTCCTAACAGAAATTAGCAATTGGACCCAATTGGATGAAATTGAATAGTTGGAGGACGACATGGGTGATTTTTTTAGTTTGAGGACGATATAGAAAAAGTTTGCATAGTTTGAGGGTTATTAATAAAATTCACTCTATATAATATGTGTAGGGGCGGGTTCCCCTCACATTTAAAAAAACACATAAAAAAACACACGATTTTATTTTGGAGTCTAATGTGATGTTTTGAACCATTGATCTTGTTTAAATGAGTAAAATAGGAGGTCTTGCAAAAATTCAATCAATTCGGATATCGATAAGTGTTTGATCCAAATAGTTTTGCAAAAATTATGACAGGAACTAGTGTTTTTAAAGTTGTTTGGATCAAGTACTTACCAATATCTGATTGAGCTAAAATTTTGCAAGACCTTTTCTTTTACTCATTTAAACAAGATCAACGGTTCAGACCATCAAATTGAGGTCCATAAGAGTGATGTGGTTTTTTTTTTATTATATGTTTTTATAAGTGTGAGGATAATCGGCCTTGTGTGTGTAATATATATACATATATAGATGGCGTACCATAAAAATAAAATTCCTTGGGCTACAATTGTTGTTGGGTTTGGCTATTTGGGCTACCATTACTGTTTGTTTGTTTGTTTCATTTTTTGTTTTTTTGTTTTTTTCAGTACATCAAGAAGTATAGATTAGATGTTAGCAATGTTATTAATTGATAGGCGCCTGAGAAGCTTGCGTATAAGCGCCTAAGTATGGGGTTTGGCTTATTATACACGCGGTTTGAGCTTTATTTTCCAATTAATACGTGCATGTGGTGTTTCTGTGTTGCGAGTGTGATTTGCAGGTAATTGAGGGGCGTAAGTGCGATTTTAATATTTTGGAGGGCCATGCACGTCGATCAGAAGTTGAAGGCAAGTAAGTCGTGCATGGGGTGGTCGAAACTCGTCGGGAGCGCTACCCCAATACCTTGGAGCGCTCAAGATGGCACAAAAAGGGTCCCAAAATGAACAGAATGTTTTTGAGCGCTACACCAGAATAGGTGTAGCGCTACAAACGCATTAGAAGAGGAGATCAACGGTCAACACAACAGTCAACAGTCAACGTACACGCTAAGTGAAGCGGTAGCGCTACATATATTTGGATGTTGCGCTACCGAATTGTTATAGTGGGGCGTTGAACGGTGCCGTTTTGGTCAACCCATGGGCTAAGCAGGGCGGTAGCGCTACACAATTTTCTCAGTAGCGCTACCGAATGGTTATATTGCACACCAAACGCTGCCGTTTTGGCTATGCGCGGTGGATTTTTCCGAATTTCGTTTAATTTTCGTTAGGATTATTAGGGTTTAATATAAATACTTATGTTTTGACTTGTTTTAGGGTTCCACGAATTTTAGAGACTTTTTAGTTTTTTCAAGTTTTCGGCTACAGATCATAGAGGTTTTTCTCAGCACTTGTTACCAAGATTTTCAGCGTGGATTGATGCTTTGCTTTAATTAATCAAGGGTAATTTCATTGCACAATCTTTAGTATAATTTTCTGTTATCGTTTTCATTGTTTCATGATGTTTAGATCTAAGATTTGCGTTATTTTCGTTGTTTTCCCAATAATGCGTGAGTAGTCACATCGAGTGCGGCCACGGGACAAGGTGTTCCGTGGCTAGGCTAATTTATGTTCCACCTCGGTGCCAAATTACTCTAATTAATGTGCAATTTTCGAATACGGGACTTTTCTAGCAAACAAAACCAAGCATTACCAATTTCAAATGCGCAGAGATTGGTGACAAACGATGCGCATTTGTTGGAATTGTCTTCCCCATATTTTCAAATCTATTAAATAATTGATTGTGGCCCGATTGAATATAAATTAGGCTAGCCGCGAGCACCGTAGTGCCCACGGCTGTGCTCTTCTTGTTAAATTCAGAAGTCCGATAATTTAATTAGTTTAATTTAGTAAATTAGTAAACCATTCAAGCAAGGGGTGGCTACCTGAGAGCCAATTACAAACTTAGAGCCGATATCGTTTGAGTTAAACATCGTAGACCGTCTCTGTGGTTCGACTCCGGTACTTCCGGATTTATTGTGCTGCACCGGTCGATAGTCCTACGCTTGGGACGAAATCTTAGTTAATTATTAATCACCCGAACGGTCAAGCATTAATCTCGGGGAAAAATACAAAAAAACCCCTGACCTTTGGACGAGTATTATAGAGACACCTGACCTTCAATAAACGTTAACTAGACCCCTAACCTTTGCATTCCGTTATCAATTAACACCCTCGTCCCATTTTCCGTCCAAATGCTAACGGAAAAGCTGATGTGGCGTTTAGTTGGATACTTTGAGACACCTGGTGACTCCCAACGCGACACATCCCTCGCCGTTCCTCTGCTCCTCCCTCCTAGCTCCGCTCCATCATCATCCAACTCATCAATGCTGCTCCAAGTGAATTTCTTGGAGCTGGATTGGATCAACCGAATCGGGTCCGGGTCAGGCGGCACCGTCTACAAAGTCCTCCACTGCCCATCGGGCAAAGTTTTCGCCCTGAAAGTCATCTACGGCCACCACGATGACTTCGTCAGATCTTCCATGAAATTGAGATCCTTTGCGACGTCGACAACCCGAACGTCGTCAAGTGCCACAACATGTTCGATCACTCGAGAGAAATCCAAGTCCTGCTCGAGTACATGGACGGTGGGTCCCTCAAAGGAACCCTAATCCACGACGAACCCTCCCTATCCGATTTCTCCCATCAGATACTCATTGAAGGGAGTCATGAACGCCACATCAGCTTTTCTGTTAGCATTTGGATGAAAAATGGGACGAGGGTGTTAATTGATAATGAAATGCAAATGTCAAGGGTCTAGTTAACGTTTATTGAAGGTTAGGTGTCTCTATAATACTTGGTCAAAAGGTCAGGGTTTTTTTTTTGAATTTTTCCCTTAATCTCGTCTCATAGCGGCTGGTATGTACTGTACTAGAGCAAAAACGGTATATGATTCACTATGTTTTCTTGACTGGAAGGGTAAATACCTTCTGTTCTGGCTAGTTCTCAGATTTTGTTCGGTACAAAAAAACGGAGTTCTAGGGTTTCTATCATGGCTGCTCTCAAGCTCTTAACAGCAAAAACGAAAGTGAAGAGAAGAGAAATAAGGTCAATGTTGCAGGAATAGACTTCGTTGTCGCCTGAAATCTAAAATTTTCCTCCTTCGAAGGCATTTTTTAGCAAAGGCGACCGATAGAAAGAGTGAGATAGAAAATCTAACAATTAATTTAAAAGGTAAAGGAGAACTGTGAAAGTTTAGAAAGTGTCAATGAAGTTTCTGTATTTATGAAAAAATTCAGGGTAGGTAAGTGAAATTTACCATTAAGAAGAAAACTGCAATCCAATAGGTTGGGTCTTCACCGTAAGGCTCAAATCATCTTCATAGCTTTGTATTCAGCTGTCGGTGTTCTGCAAATTCGGCACCAAAAACCTTCGATTTCAGTCCCATCACACCAACAAGGTACTTCTCCATTCTTTATAGATATATATACAAAAGATGGGAGTAACTAAGATGAGAATGTTTAGGTTTCTATTAAATAGCGCAGTACGTTATACTTGTAATTTTGTCTAATGCGTTATCGTTGATGTTCTAGGATTTAAAGGATTGATTACGATAAGTCAAAGTCTTTTAGAAATATTAGTGGGTTTGATTTAGTTATTCATAGATTAATTTAGGATTTTGGGGTTTTTTATTATTTATTTATTATTTTTTATATGTAATGAATTATATATGTAGAAAATAAAATGTCTATTACTTACATGTATACATTTTTACAATTACTCAAAACATATATAAATACACACACATACACGCTTGCAGCGTGTGTTCATAGTTTTATGTATGTATGAACTTGTTTATGTTCATAATAACCAAACCAAACCGAGCCTTATGTCCCAATCAATTGGGGTTGGCTACATGAAACTTTTTTTTTACCATTGAGCTCTGTCAAGGGTTACATGTTCACTTAGAATTAGTATATTCATATCCTTGCACACTACAACATCTGATGACAATTTGAGTCTTCCTCTCCTTGTAGCGTTACTACCCAAATATATCCTATCAACTCTCCCAGGTACTGCATCTAGAGATCTACGGTAGATATGTCCAAACCACTTTAGTCTATTTTCTCTTAGCTTCTCTATAGGTGCTACACCCACCATCTCACGGATTGTTTCATTTATAATCCTATCTTTCCTAGTAACCAACCAAACCAAACTGAGCCTTAAAATCCCAATTAATTTGGATCGGCTACTCGAATCCTGTTTTTTTATTGAGCTGTATCAAGGGCTACATGTTCACTTAGATTTAGAGTACTCATATCCTTGCGGACCACATCATATAATGTCAATTTGGGTCTTCCTATACTCCTAGCGTTATTACCTAAATCTATTCTATCAACTCTCTTACAGGTTTACGGTAGATATGTCCAAACCACCTTAGTCTATTTTCACACAACTACTCCTCTATAGGTGCTACACCTGCCATCTCACGAACAGTTTCATTTCTAATCTTATCTTTTCTAGTCTTACTACACATCCACCTCAACATTCTCATCTTAGTTACTCCCATCTTTTCTAGTCTTACCACAAATCTATCTAAGCATAATAAATATTTTATTTGCAGTTTTAGACCTGCATAAGAACTCAAATACCTGATATTTTTGCCTTGTTAATGATCGTAATCTAGTTCAAGTTCAAATCAGACCTAGGCAAGCTCGAGTCGTCAAAATTTCATTGAGCTCAAGCTCCAGTTCGCAAAAACCTTAACGAATGAACCTGAAGGTTCTAAAGCTCCGCTTGATTCTGCTCGATTACAGCGCTATTTAGGTGTGAACTTTCGTTCAACTCTTGCTGCAAATAAATTGTTTGAAAAGTTGTGGGAGTCAGTAGTGTGATAATAGAACCATAAAAGTAGTAGAGGATTTTAAAGGATCAGATGATACTTTGTGAAACTTACCATGATAAGGTTCAATCTACAATTAGTGGTGCGGGTCACAATTGAAGGAAAGAGAAAGACAAAAAAGAATAACTTGTGCCAATTTGAGAAGAATGGGTGCATTTGCAAGTACCCTTGAATTTGAATGGGGCTATTCAATAGCCAAGGTGGAGTCATTTTGCAAAATGGAAAATTTCACTCTTAATTCGTAGTATCTAATTGCTGTTGGTTTCTTAGAGTTATGAAGTTCAGATATTTGAGTCTTGTAAAGCTTTCGGTGATAGGAGGGTGCCATAAATAACTTTGTAGCAGCTAAGGGAAAAAAATGAAGAGAGATAGGGATTATATATTACTTATTGAATGAAGCCATGAACGAGAGCATGATTGGAAGTATTTGGAAGAGTTTCATCCTTGTTTTTTTTTGTATTCAAGGAACCTAAACACGGCAAACGATATCAAGACAAATGTAATCATTTCCATGTTTGTAAAACTTTTAAACCGTGGCCACCCACTCCTTTAAGTTGACTGTAACCACAAGAACAATGTGAACATTAGATCCAATCCGAACAATCTGAACATTATGATATTATATCCTCTGTTTGAGCTTTCTAATATACGGTTTAATTACCCAAAAAAGAAAAGAAAGGGAATCCTGTCATGTGTACAATAGCTAAACTTCAACCATACTCCTATTAGTTAGTGGATGCATAATTTGTAAAGACTTCTCTTTCCGTACTTTACTCCATAACCAACCATCCATTAATGTTTCACTCATTCTCCGCTTTTGTCTCCCCCATCATTATTATTTAGAATTTGTGTGTATTATTTTGTTCGTGGTAAACGTTTATGCCATGCCATATCTGTGTAAGAGTTGTGCGTTTTAAGCCATTCTTGGTTATTGGAAATATTGTCTTATGGTTCCCTTGCTTCTGATACCAGTAGCCATGAAGGTGCGATCATCAGTGAAGAAAATGTGTGAGTTTTGCCAGACAGTTAAACGTCATGGGCGAGTATATGTACACTGCACAGCCAACCCAAAGCACAAACAAAGACAAGGCATGTCAACATTTGCATGTGAAGGCCCTCTGCCTCTGTATGTATTCTGATGCTGTCACCTTATGTTTCTCCTCTCTTTTTCTGTTGTCCATGGTTGGAAGTGTGTGCCTACCCTTGCATGTTAGTTCATATGGAGAAAATGACCTTTACATTGGAGGTTTGGGTCTCTCTCTCTCACCTGGGAGTAGCCCAAGTTCCATTCATCATTAATTCAATATGTTCAAGCAACTGGGTAACACCTTGCATCCTGTAGCACTGCAGAGATCTTAGAGTGTATCCAGCATCTGCTATTGATTGGTTAGTATGCTTCATTTGCCACTCTGTTATTGGTTTTGGCTATCAAAATTAGTTGACTGTGTTGTACCGTATCAAAATTATACTTATAAAAACTGAGAATTAACTATTACTCAGGTCTCAGGAGAATAGTGGTCAAATCCGAGTGTCGATCCGCGGAGACAATTTGGCAAAATTACGTTGCTTTTGATTAATTTCTAATTTAATTCAAAAAAAAGAGATTTGAGTGATTGGTTTTTAGAAACTAAATTAATTTAAGAAACAAATAATGAAATTGATGAAGAACGAATAGAGGAGAAATCTAGGGTTTCGAATCCACCCCGACCACGTAACTAAGTTATGTGTAGGCTAGGTTTATTATTTGAATCACAATTTGTCAAGAAAATAATTATGTTGTTAACAGGCATGGACTATCTCATAGTACGGATCGTCTCACTGGCACAACCTGTCTCTTTCACAGACTGTCCAGTGGCACGATCTGTCTTACGAGCATAATCCATCTAAGTTACCCAATCACAAGCGTAGAAAACCATTGTTCAACTAGGCATTCAAGTTGCAATCACAAATACTAAACCAATAGAAATGATTAAAAAGATTCGATCTGATCACAATGAAAACATGTTCTAAGTTAAACAATCGATTCGAATTAATAAACTTAACGCCTACACATATACAAAGTTACTTGGAATGAGGCTTCATCTTCCCCCTAGAAGGTTTTTAGCCGGAAATGGAGCCTCTCTTCAACTTCATAATGCCTAATAATGACGTAGGATCATCCTTTTATAGTGCTCATAAACCTCTTGGACTCCAACTAGAAGAAGAAGTTTAGGAAGTCCAATCTCAACCAAACTTCCCAAAAATCCCGTTTTTGTCTTCTACAGCCTGCTTCTAGCCCAATTTCGACCTTCAAGATGTTGGAATTTGGAAAACTCATAAACAAGAAAGTTGTATGAAATTGAATTTCCTTTCCGGTGCCACAAACCTTGCCTCAGTCGGACACTCAAGCTAAAAGATATGGTCAAAATACTGAAGGTTGTCTAGATTCCTATTCAATTCGAGATTGAATGATTTTCTTTCCAAATTGCTCTTTATTTGCCTCATTGATCTCCAAAGCCTACAAACACATTGAACTAATTAATCCACTCCAAGTAACAACATAAAGAGACCCGCAAGTATAAGTTAGAGGGCTTAATTGAGTACAATTAAGCACCTATCAATAGTTCAATCATACCTGGGCGCATATTGAAAGTCATAAATTATACATATATCAAAATCTGCGGTGAAAATTTCATATACCCAAACATAGTTTAATGAATATGGTCCGTCATTCATCTGGTCTTGATTTAGGATTTCTATCTCCTCATTGGCAACTCCCAACCAAATTCCATGACAGAGGGTGCTTATTTTTGTTGTGCAGAATATGGAGAGCTTGTTATGTCATTTCCTCATTTCTATTGCTGTTTTGTACTTTGCGTTCCGCGTTCATAATCGTTTCCAAGTCTATATCTGTATCTGTACTCGACTACATGTGTTTATTAAATGTGAGTTGTACTTAAATTTTTGTGTTTATACATTGCGGTATTTGCTGCAGGCCCCCAGAGACAAGTGCCATGCAGGAGACTTCGGTGACTCACAACTAGAGAACTGGTTTGTCTTCCCTTGTACGGAAAAGGGACGAACCTTCTGTTATGTTTGGATGGAGAATGGGCTTGGCTTCTCTCTTATTCAATCGGGGCAGTAAGCAGTAGAAGATGATGTTCCAGAAATGTTTAATTGCTTCTCAACGGATAGTAACCATGACATTTTTTTTAATTTTTTAATTAATTTGTTTATTTTTTCTTTTTTTGATAACCGAGGAACAGACTTACAACAAGCCACAAATTGGACCCACTGCACGATCCAAACCTCGGAGGGAGCTGGTGCAACCCACACCAGTCACGGCCCCCCACTTAGCACAGGTACTCACCTTGCGGGGAATCAAACTCTTGAGCAAGGGGATTACCCCCAAAGTCAGGCACTCGCCTTAACCGCTGGGGCAACCCTTGTGTGTGTAGTAACCATAACATTGGGAGGGATAAAAGCATGACAAATGTTGGTTTGCAAACGTCATGCAATGACAAAGTGTTATTTGTTTGCCGGCCTGCTATCTCTTAAGACCAAATGTTGGTATTGTGTAATCTCTGAGGCTCTCTCAATGCGTTTATGAATTAAATTTCTTTGCCGCCCTCTTATTGCTGTAACTTGGTTTGGCTTTGGCAGTCCTCAGTGCAATAGTTTCAGCGATTTTATAATATTGCTAGTGCGGTAGTGATTAATTTCTAGTAAATAGTTTTGCATGAAGGATGGAACGGACGAGGGAAAGGGAAAACGGCGCCTAAAGAATGTTGTAGGTGGGTGTGTACGTGGCATTATTGTTTCCTAAATGCCTGATTAGTAAATTCGTGATCTATTTTTTTTTTTTTATCTTCTTTATTTATTTTTAGTTTTTGGCTCGGCGAAATTCAATATTGTTAGTTGTAGTTAATGAGTTTTGAACCTTAATCAAATGCATGACAGGATAGGGTGCGTTACACTCAGCTATCACTCCACTTTGTAAGGCATGCCAATCAGGACTAACAAAAGTAAATGAATTATAGGTTGGAGAGTGTGACCAAAGCCTTCCAAGATTCATCCAATGATTCTAGCCCTCTGCAATATGGGACGAATGTCAGTATTATAATATGGAGTAATTGTTAGAGACAAAATCTAAAATACAGTAAAAGAATTGGGATAATATATTCGGAGTGTGCAGGAGCCTGGTCCCTGCTTGAACACGCTTACATCCGCCCCTGGTGGCAGCTATAAAAGTTGGTGGGTAGTAGTTGTAAGAGGTAGTACCTCCGTCGAATGATATGATGGAGTGACATACTTGGATGGCAGAGTCGTGGTGGAAGTAATTTCGAAATGGGGGAGGTGCTGTCCACCAACCCGCTGTGTACCGTGTTGTGTACGCTGGTTCACGGTGCTCCGGCCTCGCTCCGACTATCGGACATGTTCACCTCGTAGAGCTCACAAAGTAGAACAAGTGTTCCTAAAATCAGCTCGATCGGATATGATTAAGTGATTCATCGGAACATTGTAGACGCCCTGATTTTGACTTGAGAAACTTATCAAGCATCCCCAAGAATGAAAATGAACTCCGCGGGGTGTTCACAAACATTATTATCTTAAAAAAAATGGATCCGAAACACAAGATCAAACCCCACTAGGACCCATTATTGCCAAGTTTTATGTGTTCCGATTAGACAATTAATGATTTCCAATCGAGCTAATTTTTGGAACACTTCTTCTACTCGGTGAGCTCTACGATATGAACGTTTCCGATCGTCGGAGAGAGGGCGAAGCACCGTGCACCGGTGTGCACAGCACGGTGCACAGTGGGTTGGTGCATAGCACCGGACACCCATGGCAACGGTGCGGTCAGTGTTGCACCCAGTTTTATTTCTACGTTTTTTTGGGCCTGGAACATGGATTTGGAGTTCTGGGCTTTAGATTGTTGAACTGCTTTTCCACTACATGCAGTCCAATACACATTGCCGGTTATAACAGACCACAGTATAGTTAGCAAAACTAACACTGGGCCCACTAATGGACTGTACCACCCATCCATATTAATGGACTGAAGTATAAGCCCAACCCATATCTTTATAATCATTTGATGAGGGATGTATGTGATCATAGAATCTAAATAGAGAGGACTAGAACCTAATGAACACAAACAAAAAAGGACCTCTTTAGTATCTTTTCCTTTCCTAAATTGCCCCTGTTTTCTTTGCAAAGATAGTGCCAATTACATGGGGACCCATCTGTCAAATTGTACCATTAACATCTCCAAAAGCTAGTCAAACATTACTTTAGTCAATCGCATGAGTCAATTACGTCAACCTTATAATTGGTGGATGCAAGGAGATGAAACAAATTGACACACTCATGGAGAAGAGCATGGCCTAGTATTTCCCATGGTACTGCTGTGACATGTTGCAGAAATAATTATTCAATGCGTTCAGGACACCAAATTTGTTGTCGCGATTTATTAGTTTGTTGTCATCTAACTCGATAAAAATGAGATGAAAATTATGCTTACTATTCGCAGTTATCAAAAGCTGAAAAGTCTTGCCTAATATTGACGAATGCTGAATAGGTGAGACTTCAAGTCTTAATTGACTCGAGTCGCCTGTTTTGTTTTTTTGGTAGATCTTGGGACAGTAAATCCCACTGATACAAGTTGATTAACCACTCCGACAGATGGAACAAAAAACAACAGGGTGATCCAACACTATGGAATGACTATTTTTGTTTTGAGATTCTTTGCACTTGGTAGGGAAAATGCTTCTTGAGGCTGGTACTTGGCGGCCAACCCAAGTGGAATCTCCTTCACACAAACCATTCAAAATCTCTCTTCTATGTGGTCCATGGAATTAATAGAAGATTTTCTCTACAAATTAAGAAGGAACCCTTCACAGCCTCTGGTGCCATTTTCTCACTTGCTTTATGTTGGCAGAGACATTTGTTGTTCTATTTCGAAAGTTGATGTATAGGACATTCTGCAACTTGTGCTTTTCCTCTGCTGCCCATTTCTAGTCATTATTGCTATATGATATTTTCTTGTTCTTTTGCCTTTGGCACAATAAACCACAGCTAGAGTTTATTGCACAAAATAAAATCTAAATTAATGTGTCCCAAACATATGGTTATCAAAAAAAAAATGATGGTGGAGTCAAGACTCGATTCGATCAACGTTGGGCTTATAAATGCGGCTGTCGTATACTCATTCCTAATCCATCCTAGTGTTAGGGTGAAAGTTTGATACTGCTTTTGCGAATAAGTAGCTACAAATTAAGATTACGCGCGTATCTACTACGACATGATTTGTCACACACATCTACATCTAACAATCGTAAAATTATTCAGTGCGTTGTGTCCAACACAGTTATCAACCACACATTTATGTGGAATTAAGTATGTGTACCTCACATGAATATGTGATGGAAAAGGGTATTAAGTAGTGCCACGAACAATCGGAAGCATTTTGCACCATGTGCAAGTTTGTGTGGCTCATGAAAATACTTCCTTTTGCACATCCCTCCTCATGCATTAGAAACGTGGAAGTTGGATGAATTTAGGCTTGTGCCTGAAATAGGAAGTTTAGTTGGATGGTGACTGGTGAGGGAGGATGCTTTTGTTCATTGGACAGATAAGGTTGAAGTCGTCAAATTAGTTTATCATATTGCCACTACCCAAATCATAGTGTCAAAACACAAATAATACTGGGGTATCGGGCATTATCTCATACAGTATTTGTTTTTTAACACGTTTTTTAATGACTAATTGCAATTATTACTACTGATGAAACAATGACATCACGTGTATACTTCGTACAATTAAAGGAATTTGGATATAATATTGTTGGATCTTTTTACTTTTTTAAACGTCTCAAAAAAGTATTTATATTTCATAATCTATGATGTTTTTTTGTTATTCAAACAACTTTGTTTAATAAAATTAATTGAGATCTATCAAACAAGATCAATATTGAATATAAAAAACTAAATAAATTAAAAGTTATATACAATTCTTTGAGGCGTCCAAAAAAGTAAAGGGGGTCCAACAATATGGGACGGAGGGAGTACTAACTTATTAGTACTTTTGCTCTAAAGCAATTTCACATGAGTTGATGCAAGATTGAGAATAAAGTTTCAAGTGATAACACTTAATAGCAATTGTAATGACCCGCCCCACTGCTAACTCTTAGCCTAATCAAGTAGCTCAAAAGGTTAATCTCAAGTTATACAGTAGCTCGACGCGTGCCCATTATATATTTCATAACAAATCTCTTGCTCACCGAAGTAACTTGGCGTATTACAATCTCCCCACCTTATGATGTAACTTTTTCGTTGCATTGGCCCAACAACCTTTTCCCAGTGGCCATGGTGTACGTAGTACTTAGTTCTACATTGCACTTTGTTCAATCTCCGGGATTCAAAAGATGGTTCATGCAGATTCTAAAGGCGGCACCCACCATGTAGACAGGGATTGTGCTCTGATACTACCTGTAACGATCCGCCTAATTACGTTACTTAAAATGTTAATCTCAAATTATACAGTAGCTCAACTCATGCCCTTGTATATTTCACAGCAATTCTTTTGCCCATCGACATGGGAGGGCATTACACCAATGGGGTGGCTGGCCTAGTCAAGATATGGAATTTTGGGATTTGCTCCATTGTAAGTTTTCAGGTTCGAAACCTCTGGAGTACTGCTATCAACTCATTTGGGGTCATTCATAGGAGTTTTGCTTTGGCTCTAATTGAGCTTTCGTAAAGTGATCGATGGAATTGGGTCTCCAAGATTAGTCGATGTACGCGAAAGTTAATCAGGACACCTGAGTTGTAAAAAACTGAAGTATAGTTGTTAGAAACTTTTGCCTACGAGGCCAAAACATAATAGAAATGGCAACATCAACTTATAATTAGTTGATTGCTATGATTATTATCCTTGTGCTTTAAATTTAAACCTAAGCCAACCATAAAGACTAGTCCAATCCCTTGTGGTCCATTTTTTGCACTAAAAGGAAGACATTTTAGGCAATGCAGGCATTATGTGTGGTGGTGACTTTCAAAAGTCGAGCGAATGGATATGAAAATCTTGTCAATAATTCTACGGGTACTGCTAGGATTAAGAGTTTACCATCTCACTAAAACTTTTTTATTTCCTTATTTCTTTTCATGCCCAAGCGCCAACGGGTCAATTGAGACTTGACCCACCTAGCCTCCGCCCAACAATCCCCCTCCAGCACGGGCCCACAAGCACCATACTATCCAGGAGAGTTGAACCCTTGACCTTTGGCTCTGATACCATTTTCTAAGATCAAGCGCTTACCATCTCACCAAAACCTGCAGGTGTTAATGAAGGCGCAATTTTATTTTCTTATTCCCTATCGCTCCCCAAGCGCCAACGGGTCAACTGAGACTTAGCCCACCTGGCCTCCGCCCCGGCAAGATGTTGGACTTGGCCCACCTGGCCTCTGCCCAACAGTTACTGATCAAGAGTACAAATCGATAGATGGGCCCCCTTTCTTGGTCCTATACAAACGATCTAAAAGTGTTCATCAATTTTACAGTAATTTTTCGAGTGGCTTTGAGAAAAATTAGTTTGATCGGATGTCTATAAGTGTTTGATCCAAGGTTCAAATTAATTTTTCATTTAGAATGTAGGATCCTAGATTCAGAATGAAAAATTAAAAACTAGATTAACACTTGCAATATCGGACTGAACTAATTTTTCTCTAGACCACTTGAAAAAATATTTTAAAATTAACTAATGGATTGGCTTATTTGTGTGGAACCTGAAAGTGAGCTCCACACCCAACCAGTACACCGTTGGTCGTTAAATATAGAATGAAATCTCTTTACTACAATATTTCATTAGGAATTTAGGATGCATGGTGTGGGACAAAAGTACCACAAGATACTTCCAATAGAATTGTAACATTATCTAGATTGAAAGTTTTTGCATTGCTGAATTATCCATATCTCTTTCAAACTATATTCTCCTATTTGCCATTTGCGAATTCAACTTTTATGATGCTATTTACTTTTTCCTAAATTTCTTGCTTTTACTAGGCAAAACAATAATGTACTCTTAACATTATTTATCCACGAAAAAAATTAAATCTCAACAAGTTCTAACGACTAATGAAAGTTTCTTGAAGTTAACAACTCATACTTTGAATTGTGTCATTTTCTAATTCTTTTTAAAATTATAACATCTTATAATGCATAAATAACATAAACGTAAAATAGAGTAGACATAACTTGTCGTTGAGATAAGTTGTGCCACCCGTTAATGAAAGGTGAAATTCGTCCCTGGAACTTAATCGATGTGTGCGTTAAGACTTATTAAAATAACCCAATACAAAGTTGAACTATCTAAATGATGAGCTTGTTGGAGGAAACGATAGATATTGCCCCTGCATTTGCAAGTTGCACCCACTTGTCCTTGGAAACGATAGAGAGATATTTAGTCTGGGCACACAAAAATCTGCCAAGGGGAATGCACGCACAGCTGCACGCCAAGAATTCCGACCCCACGGGTCACAACCCTAGAACCTCTACCGTTGAATCGAGCTGCTGGGCTCCACCACTGATGCAGATGGGCTCGAGCGAACCCCACCAATAGCTACAGCCAGCCACTAGTTTCATATCAGGGCCAATCTCGTAGATATTCCAGATACTAGAACTGGATGGCAGTGCTACAACAAAAACCACCAAAATCTTTACCCGGTTTCGCACGCCCCCAATCTTTTTATTTTATTTTATTTTATTTTATATATATAGATGTTCGGATAAGTTTTCGCGCGTCGCCCTCGAGTAGTGCATCTCTAACTTATACTCTCAAACTTTATTTGAGCTTGTAGGAGAGGTCCAATCCACACTTTATAAGTTGAGAGGATGGGTTTTAGTCATCTATATTTGGGGGATGGAGAGGATGATCCTTTATTTGACGGGATAAAGATTTTATTTTTAATCAAGACATTGGTATTGCACAAAATTTATATTATTGAAAGGTTTATAAACGTTATCTTTAAAGCAAGATCCATGTTGAATATATTGTGTAAAAACAATTAAGTTTATGAATTCAAAATTTGGAGGAAAAATGAATAAGTTGTTTTCCATTTGTTAAAATCAACAGTTGATTTAGTCGGATTTGCTAAAATCTTTTATCAAATGGAAAACTCACGCTAAATTGTGTAAAAGCAATTAAGTTTATGAATTCAAAATTTGGAGGAAAAATGAATAAGTTGTTTTCCATTTGTTAAAATCAACAGTTGATTTAGTCGGATTTGCTAAAATCTTTTATCCTTTTGGGTCTTCTGCTTCTACGTTTTTGGCTGGCTCTATTTACCAACCTCGTTGTTGGTCTGCTTTTGTTGTATGTGCCTTTGAGGCAGTATGTGCGGTGCTCGGGTCTTGTTCGTTGGTAGCTTTGGTTCAATCCATTTTATTATATCGAAATCTGTAATATCTTTGGACCTTTGCCTTCGGGCTGGTTTAATGCCATTTGCGCCGAGTTCAAAAAAAAAAAAACTCATGCCCGGCCAAACCCCTCGCCTGCCCGCACCTGGGTGGGTGCTGCTTAGCCTTGTGTGTGCAGCCGCATAATATGACGTAATGTCGGCCATTTTCCAAATGATTCGAGATGTTTTATCGGATACCTTCTCGTCGAAGACTCTTTTAAAACAGACAAAAAATCAACTCGATCGAATAACGTTAAGTCCCTAATCGGAACACAAATAGCTTAAAAAAAATGAGTTTAGTGATTTGGATCCAGTGTTTACGTACATTTGTGTTCCATTTCATTTCAATTTTTTTGTGTTCTGATTAGGCACTTAACGTTATCCATTTGAGTTAATTCTTCATATACTTATAGTACTTGCAGATTTTGATAGGCTTCACGTGATTGATCCGATCAGGACCGTTCCTTGTGCTTTAAGTTTCGCAGTCAGGACCGTTGGTTGGGCTTTCTGGGTCCCAATATGGCTGAAGTAGAAAGGAACATACACTTTACCGGTTCCTTCGTAAACGATACGGAAATTTAAGCCAATCAAAGACAGCTGGCGTGCATGCCACTTTCTGAGTAGCAATAATGCTATGGGTAACTCTTCTTATATTTTAACCGTAGAAACATGTAAAGCTAATTTTCTTTTATTTGACAAGCACGTGAATTAAATTTAAAAACCAATATTTATGAGCACCATGAGCAAGCATAAGAGTCTCTTTAAGTCCCTCTCTATCCCTATTTTACTCAGCCAAACCCAAAAAAAAATTCAAAAGCCTCCTTAAATCTCTGTCTAAAATACAAAAATGCTAAGATATCTCCCTAAATACCTTCCCATTTGGGGAGACACTATTCACTACCCTATTATTTTTTATTCTTTCTCTTCTCCCCTGGCATTACTTTCCTCTCTTTTTTATTCTCTCTCTCTCTCTCTCTCTCTCCCTCCTCTCCCACTTTCCCATTTGTTTATTCTTTCTTTCTCTCTCTCCCTCTCAATAATCATTATTTAATTAAAATAAGAAGGGTAATGGAGAGGAATTGTTGAAGACGTAGATTGGTAAAATAAAAAATGTGTATTGTTCATTACTTTTTTTTAGAGAAAAATTTAGGGAGATTGTTGGGGATGCTCTAAAGTCTAAACAATTGTTTGGCTCCCTCTTTTTCGAAAACATTCGGGACCCAATTCCAAATGGTGTGTTCACATTTGCTTGGAGCCATTGTGATTAAGCCATAGGTACATAATGAAGGGTATAGAAATTGTACCGAAGACTTGTGAGGCTTGTTTTTGAGTCGTACACAGAGGATCCAAATACCATTTATTAATTTTAAAATAATATTTTCTAATGGCCCTTGCAAATTTTTAGCTCAATTTGATATGCATTAGTGATTTCATCCTTGATGAGCCCTGGAATTTCAATTGCAATATTTAAAACCCTTAACTATTTGCTTGTGGTTCACTTGTGCATTACCTACGGTTGGAATCCCCCTTTATTGAATAAATAAATTTTCTCCTCATTATTGAGACAATTCTTCCTTGTTTAATGAATCAATACAAAAGGAATGCCTTTTTATGTTTGAGGTAGTGTTTACATATAAAATTGACACGTCCAGTAATTAATTAATTGACACGTAATTAAGAATGTCAAACATTGGCGGCTTTACGTTAATGGAAAACACAAGATTAATAGTTTATGAAAGGATCAATACGATGTCGTGCTAAGTCCCGGCTTGAAGGTAGTTATTGACAGTTATAAACCAAAGAATAAATAAAGAAATTGGCTTCGAAGCCACACTTTTAACTACTAAGAGGCATGAGTTACACGTGTAAACATATAAAATAAGATAGTTGACAATTGAAACACGTGGAGCAAGTAATGCAAGACATCGTATGATTTGAATAAATAACCGTGCAGGTTCAAATTTGAAACTTCTGGAGAAAGATCGAAGTAGTTTAAGTTCAGAGGCTTTTGGAAGGAAGAAACTACCCCTTTTGAAAAGAAATGATGAAGTTTGAAGTTAAGAAATCAAGCGGAAAGTTCAAACTGCAAGCTAGACCTATAAATAGAAGAAGTTGAAGAGTGAAAAAGCCCAGACAAATTTTCAACAAACAACAAAAATGGTGCTTGGTTTGTTCTATGGTAGTTAGAATTGTAGTTTTAGGAATTCGAATCAGTTTGAAGTAGATTAGGAAATAGTATAGGAACTAGATATTAGTTGTTCTTCTAACAATCAAGTGTTCGACGTTCCTGTTGTCTTTCTATTTGAAGTTGAAGACGATTTCAAAGTAAGTTTATCTTTGATTTGTTAATCTAGGTACCTTGTTTCTTTATTGTTCTTTGATTTCCTAAGTGAATTGGTTTATATTTCTTCACTTTGAAAGAAAAATCCTCTTAATTGAGGTTATTGAACAAGTAATACACAAACATCTTATTAGATTTGGTTTTTCTAAAGTTAATCTGAGGGAGAAGATTTAAAGACTCTCTCTAGCACACTCATACACAATTATTTTCTGTTGCAAAGAAATAAAAGAACCAAACAGGTAGGCAGAAAATGTTGGGCTTTGAAGCTTGATTCCCTTATGACTTTGCTGATGGTTCAAGTTTCAACCGAAATAGAAAACAATCCTGATATCTATAACTGAAATACAACCAACATTTGCCATAACAAAAACTAGCCAATATAAGTTCCAAATGCAGTACATTTACAACAAAAAATCTATTGTCCTTGCAAATTACCAAAGGCAAGAAATAGAGTTCGAAACCAAACTCTTAGTTGCACAACAAGAATATTGATGCATGATTAACTGTGTTCTAAACCAAAATATGAATATTGAGGATTGCAATCGAAAAAAAAGCATAGGGTTGTACATGTTACAATTGAAAGTTCAGGGTTTAATGCGTTATAAAGGTGAAACCAGGGGAGTTTATACGTAATTTGACCAATAAAAATATTATTTTGTTTCACATCACTACTTATTTGTGTGATTTTATAAAACTTTTTGCAGTTTTAGGGTTTTGTATTTGTTCAAGTCTCGGCCATAATTTTAAACTTTTTGGATTAGACTAATCGAGAAAAATCACCTAACTTAAAAAAAATTGATGCAAAACTAACAAAAAATGCGAATCACTCCTTCGCTAAAACAAACTCTTTCATGGAAGAGTTATAACTCTTACGTAAAAGAGTTTTTACTATTTGAACTCTTACACGTAATCAAAGTTCAAATTTTATGCACGTTTGAACTCTTACATGTAAGAACTCAAATTCTATTCACGTTAACATTCAACCCATTAATAAGCAAATTTCAGATTTTAACATTCAACGGCTGCGATTTGATCTAGAAAACGTCAGTCCTATAAATATCCCTCCACCGCCTTTCCAATCGTACAAAAAATCGGAGCAAAACACTCTCAGACTGCGACTCTCTCTTCTCTACATCTCGATCTATAGATACATACACAACTCCATAACCAGACCTAGGGTTACTAATACAACACCACTGTAAAATGCTTCTCCGAAGCGCCTCGACGCCGATCCTTAACTCATGGCTCCCTCACTCGAAGGACACTTCAACAACTTCACCCCAGTCCGAGGTTTCCCTTCCGATTACCAAGACTAATAAACCGGTTCCCTCGATTTCTTTCAACGGCGAAAGATCGGCTAAGTTGTTGACTAGAGCTGTATCGGAGGGCGATCTCAAAGAGCCGTCCGTATCCAAAAGGAGGCTATCCTGTACTAAGAGTAACGCAAGTGGGTTTTCGGGGATTACGGTGGAGGAGGAGGGAGAAGTGGATTTCGATTCGGTGTCGGATTCGTTTGACCGGGTTTTGCAATTGGGATCTGGGTTGGATCAGGGGTGTGTTGTTGAGGAGTTGCAGATGGGGTTTGGAGGAGGAGGAGGAGGAGGTCGGCTTTGGATCGGTGGCGGTGGAGGTGGTGCTGGCGGAGGAGGAGGAGGAGGAGATGACGGTGGTGGGGATTATGGGTATGGGGATGAGAATGGAGGCAGAGGGAATAGTACGGATGTGTATTATGAGAAGATGATTGAGTCTAACCCTGGAGATCCTTTGATTCTTGGCAATTATGCAAGATACTTAAAAGAGGTATATAGATACTAAAGTTGTTTAATTGTTTTTTGGTAGTTTACTGTATGTGATTGCTGAAAATGGAAACTGGGTTAAACCTGATCATATTGTGCAATAGTTTTGTGTTTAGAATCAGCTGGATACCTTGTTAACTAAATTTTGCTTTTGACAGATTGGCTTTTCTCCTTTTTGAGTTTTTCCTAGAAAGATTGAGAGAAAAGCAGCATATTCCGATTAATTAAAAAGAAAAAGGTGGAATTTCAAGTATTTGGAGAAAAAGTTATTTTTTTTAGCATTTAAGTAGCTTTTCATATGACAAATTTTGAACACGAAGCCAATCCGAATCAATTAGTGAGCTATTGGTGTTTGACTATGATTATACCATCAAAGCGAGGGTTTTAGATTGCGGTATGGGAAATGTAACCGTATTGGTGGTACGGCTAAATATTGGCTGATAACAAACAGTACCGGTTGTATCATAATACCATATTGGCTGATAACAAACAGTACCAGTTGTATCATAATACCATACGGTATCGGATGTTAGTAACGGCCTTTGTTTAAAACCCTGCTTGAAGCATGGTAGCTAAGGCATGAATTGAGGTTGGATTTTTATGAAGTTACCTGTTCTGTTTTTTCTGATGGATTGATTTGGAATGAAAAACAGGTGAGAGGCAACTTCGTCAAGGCTGAAGAGTACTATGGGAGAGCAATATTGGCAAACCCAACCGATGGGAGCGTTCTAGCACTCTATGCTGATCTAATATGGCAGACCCATAAGGATTCCTCTCGTGCTGCGAGTTACTTTGATCAAGCTGTTAAAGCCGCCCCTGATGACTGGTGAGAACCACTGTTTCATTTGCATGATATGTTCCCAAATCTTGATACCCAATCTGAAAAATGCTTGAACAAATATCCAGACATAGCCCTCTGATACGCGCGGGTCTGACGTGTGCCATGTGGGACTCGTGTGCATGTATCGGCTACGTATTTATATGTGTCCGGATTTGTGTGTAGAAATCTGTATGTGTAGCATTCCTCAATCAAACTAGTTCAATTTTTGTTGTAGGTTCCAAATTGCATCCATTTGTATACTAAGTTGATCTTTGTTTTTGGTGATTTGCAGTTATGTGATGGCTTCCTATGCTCGGTTTCTTTGGGACACCGAGGAGGAAGAAGAGGAGGAAAATAATGGTTTTGCCGAAAGAGAAAATAGTAGCAGTACTAATTTATCAGGACCAAATTTCTTCCATGGAGTTTCTCCTCAACACCCTCCAATTGCTGCTGCATCGTAAAGGAACAATCTCAGTTCTTCCACCTCCTGTATAATAGGCTAATAATATGAGTTACAATTATGAATAGCTAATGTTTTTCTTTGCTTGTTTTGTAATAGTTATTCTACAATTATGAATAGCTAATGTTTTTCTTTGCTTATTTGTAGTTATCTGACTTGTAAAAAATGAAATAAGTGAGTGAATATCAATTTTTTTCGGCAGCATCTGCCTTTTTCCTTGTGTTTAGATTTCTATCATGGATAAGAGAATTCGACATAGATTGGAAACGGAAAAAAACTTTGGCAGATGTTCTCAACGTTATGAACGTTTTTTTCTTATTATTCATAGAGGTTTCAAACTTTTCTTTCTCAGTTTTGCAAGTGTTGAGTTGTATCTAGTTAGATTATTTCTCGATCCCTCGTATGGCTCCTTCTCGGACCAATGAATGTGATTTGAAACATTTATTTTGTTCGGCTCCTCCTCCTCTTCCCCTCATCTCTCTCTAAGGTTTTCCGTCTCCGTCCACCACGACCACAAACTCCTCTTCCCCATCAGCCCCATGGCCGAAATCCCAATCTGCTTCGCATCTTCAACTGTGCCGACATAGCCCGAACACTCACTCGACCCCAATGCCGACCTCTATGCCGTCAGCAGCCAATTGCTGAACAAGGCAGTCATTTTTGCCACCGATACGGATTCCTTTTCTTGGCCAAGATCTACGGCAGCCATGTCGAGGAAGCCCGTGGAGCTGAATGTAACAAATTCGATCGGAAAGTGGAGGCTGAATGTAACGAATTTCGACCGGCAAGTGGAGGCCGGTGAATCCAACAGGTCGTAGTTTATGGACGATAGACATTGGGGGGTTGGTTAATCGTTTTGTGGAGGGTTTTACTGCTTTTAGTTTGTCTTTTATTCAAAGTTTTAGTTCGTTTTGTTTGATGTTAGGTGCTGTTTGATAAAGTTGAAACTGAAAACTGAAAAATAAGTATTGAAAATTGAATGTTGAAACTGTTAAAGCTAATAAGCTGTTTGATATGAACTGAATTTTAAGCACTGAAAAATAAGTTGTTTGATGTATATAAAGAGCTGAAGTATTAAATTGACTAATTTTCCTACTTTGCCTTTTATAATTTCATACCGGAATACAAAAATCAAATCAATAAAAAAAATATAGTTATCCAACTAAAAAAATAGCACAATATTGACAAGATGATTCGAGGGTGAAGTGGCGGTTGGTGGGGAGGTGGAATATCGGTGGGAGTTATGGCAGCTGCGGTGACGGTAGATTGATAGTGGGAGTGCTGGTGGAGTAATGGTGTTGGTGGTAGTGGTTGTGGAGTGGTGGCACCTGGTGGATGGAGTGGTGGAATGGTGATGGCGGTGGATGAGGCAGGTGATGGTGGGAGTAATTGTGATGGTGGTAATTGTGGCAGGAGTAGCGAAGTGGTTGTGTGAGTGGTGGTGGTGGTGGTGGTAATGTTGGCGGGATGGTGGTGGGCTTGTGGTGGAAATGTAGGCGGCGGAAGAGTGTTTGTGGTAGTGGTGAAGTGGTGATGGTAGTAGCAAAGTACCAGTAATATCTATAGTTTTGGTGGTAGAGATGGTGGTGGAGTGGTGGCATCGGGGCGGTGGTGGTGGAATGATGGTGGGAGTAGTGGTGGTGGTGCTATAGTGGAGACAATGATGGTTATAAGAGGTGGTGGTGACAGTGTGAGTGGTGGTGATATCTATAGTTTTGGTGGTAGTGGCCGTGGTGGTGATAGTGGTGGAGTGGTGGCATCGGCGCGGCAATGGTGAAGTGATGGTGGGAATAGTGGCGGTGGTGCTGTAGTGGAGGAAATGATGATGGTAGGAGGTGGTGGCAATGGCAGAGTGTGGTGGTGGCGTGAGTGGGGGTAGTGGCGATGTGGTGGTGGTTGTGGTGGTAATGAGAACACACAAATTCAGGAAAAATTAAGTAGCTCAAAGCTACTTAATTTTTATTAACTTTTAAGCTTACATTTTAAGAGGCACTTAATCTTTTAAGTAATGTAGAATGTAGTTATCAACCTACTTAATCACTTATTATTTAATTCATTTAGTTTTAAGTGCTGAATTTGTGTTATCAAACAAGACCTTACCGTTGTACTTAGTTAGATTTTTCCTAATTCATAAAGATGACATGAAAGTTGTAGAGTTTTTTTTCCCCAACGGAACCCTCCAGATAGGGATGACCACGTGATGGGTAGGGTGGATATTTCATCCCCCTGATCTCCACCAGAGAATTTTTTTTTTTACCTTCATCCCCAACCTGAAACGGGAAATGGGAATCCCAGCATGGAATTGAGGAAAGTGCCATAAAAAATAGATGGGAATAGTTAACTTCCATCTTCGATTGATGGAACCCTCGTTAATCAATCAGAATAGAAATTAGCATTTAAATAATTAACGGTTGGCAATTGTCAATGATAAGGGTAAGCCTGTCAATGATAAGGATAAGCCGGACTCCACTTAGGATTTGTTCAAGTGTATTAATGTTGTTTAAGTTTAACCTTGTAATCCTTATCCTTGTAATTATAAATACCCCTGTAGAGATCAATAAAATTTATAAAGAAACCTTTTTAGCAATAAGAACAATATCCAATCGAAAAACAATTGAAGAAGGAAACTCATTGGAGTATACATTGTCATAAGAAAAACTAGTTCAAATAAACAGAACACCAGAGCAGTAAGATCTTAGTTCCGAACAGTTTCAGAAATGAAAGAAGTGGGTCGGGGCGAGGGCAGACTCAAACCATCCCCTACTTGTTCCCCCATGTTTTTTTTAAAAAGAAACCGTCCCCTACTTGTTCCCCCAAGTTTTTAAAAAAGTTATCCCTGCATCCTTCCCGATCCCCGAAAAAACCTCCGAATCCCTTACTTGTTTGGTGCGGATAACGGATAGGATCAAAGCAGGTCAAGCGAAATGGTCACCCTCACTCACTCCAGATGGGATTTGTAGCCCCTTTGGGCAGATTCTAATTTTCAATAAAATGAAAAAATTTATAAAAAAAAAATAAGCAAACATTGCTAGTACTATTAAGAACCTAATACGTTTTTCTTGACATAGAGTAAACATCGAAAAAAACTATTTTTTCATGTGTCCGTTGATGTTCATCGAGCAATGCTAGGTACACAACAAAAATGGATAACAAGGTGGGCAATACACTGACATGGTGTGTGGGCTCTACACACAATTAAGCGTAAATAGTTTGTGGAGCTCACATACCATGTGAGTGTGATGTCCACTTTGTTGTCCATTTTTATTGTGTATCTAGCAATTTTTTATGTACATCAAATTATGTTCTCCAGGATGGATGATAAACTCAACGAGATCGAACAAAATAAACAAACAGTTTGGATCACACTAATAGGTCGAAAATGGAGCCCATACGAAAGTCCATTAATGCATGAGATGTCTACAGGACCAGAAACGTCTGAACATATTCCTACAATAGAGAGCGATATTTTCGTAATTGGACTGCTGTGGGAAGCAATGAAAATCATGAGTAAGCGTGCGGGGATATCACAAAGAAAACACACTCGTGGGCCAGACAGTGGTATGGGCATTCACTGTTTACTTCCTCTTTGAAAAAGAGATTATAATCTGCAGAAATAATTTATTTTTCTCTTGTTTGGACGATTGTTCTCAAGCTTGACATACTGACATGGGTTGGAACTAGCTGCCATTGCATCTTTTATCATTGGATCGAAGCAGAGTAATAAACCCAAAACTCTTCCGGATTTAAGTCGGTATGATAAGAACATTCTCGCAAAGGTGTTCGGGCCAGTTTTGCGAAATTTATTATTCTCTTGTTTGGATGATTGTTCTCTAGCTTGACAAAATGACATGAGTTGGAACTAGCTGCCATTGCGTCTTTTATCAATGGGTCAAAGTAGAGTAATAAACCTAAAACTCTACCGAGTTTAAGTTAGTGCAAGAACCTTCTTGCTTAGGCAGGGGTGGACCCAGGGGTGCAAGGGGTGTTTGGCCCTATACTCCCCTCAATTTTCTTCCTATTTGCTGTACAATTTCGGATTTTTTTATAAAATTACTAAAGAGTGATCTTTGCGAACAGACCAAAGGAAATTTTGTTTCCTCCCTACACTCAAGTGTTAGAGCTAGCTTTAATCTTGAGGGGCCATTGCATCTTTTGTCATTGGATCAAATCAAAGTAACAAAGCTAAAACTCTTCCGGATTTAAGTTGGTGTGGAAAGAACATTCTCGCTAATGTGTTCAGGATAGCTTTCGCGAAATAATTCATGCTTCACATAATGAGAGTAATAAACCTAAAACTCTACTGGGTTTAAGTTAGTGCCAGGACATTCTCGCAAGGGCGGATCGAGGGGTATAGGGGTGTTTGCCCCCTGCGCACCCTCCAATTTTCTTCCTATTTATAGTTTACTTTTGGATTTTTTTTAAAAAAAAATTATTGAAGAGTGATCACCGCAAAACAAACCACATTGGTAATTCTTTGTCTGCCACCGCACTCAGGTGTTCGTGCTAGCTTTAATTCTGGGGCCAATCTCACTGCTCACTTTATAGTAGCCCCCCGCCCAAAAAAAAAAGAGAGTAACTGAGTGAACAAAAATTAGAAGTGTATGAGAAGATTGGATAAGCAAGTTGAGATGCGACCTCTTAGAGTCAAGTGGATAGGAAAAACATATACGAGGGGTGGTATGGGGCCTATGGGCACATGTGATATCACATGTCATTACTATTTAGGGCGGAAGCAAATGTTTGGAAGCCTTGTGATGGCAACCAATGTCAAGCTAGTCTAAATCAAGACAATCCGCAATGTCAAGTTGACGTTGTTAATTTTCTTTGAGTGCGACGATAGCTACGATTGATATGATTGGATTCTCAATATTCATTTAGTGGATCTTATGGTCAATTGAAGCATGTAGAGAATATATCATTGCAAGTAAACTTTGGTGTGAAACTTTTGTGGAACGAAATTAAGCGATTGAAGTATTCCAAGTATCTATTTATTTGGTGTGGAACATGGTAGATTCCTAATGAAGACTCGAGGTCGACTTCTTTTGGAAAAAAATGAGAATGATGTAGAACAAGATATACACCTCTATCACTTATGGAAACATTACTTTGGTAATAAATTTTATTTACAATTAGTACTAGGAGATCTTATTTAGTGCTGTCTATTTAGCATGACTCTAGTTTACTATTTTCTTGTTTTCTAGGGTTTTACTTCCTTATTTTGTTTTGATTGATCCATACTCCAAGTTATATTAGTGGTAGCCAAGTATTACCTTATTAGGGCATCTACAACCCACCCTCCATAACTCTATTTTTGCATCCATTCGTTCATTTTGGAAGAAAACCTCTCTCCAACCAATTCGTCATTTTGGAGGATCAAAAAGTTATGGAGGATCACCTCTATTTCATTATTCATCCTTTCCAAATTCCTCTCATGTCCTTTTTTTGTCTTCACCCTCCAATGATACAACCAATATGTTTGAAAAATGGAGGAATGTAGATTATTGGGTTGGAACTCACATGAATAGTGAAATCCTTCAAATACTTTTAGGATATAAAATTATATTTTGATCTTCCAAAATGGAGGAATGAAGATTATTGGGTTGAAGATGCTCTTAGCTAGGCCTTCTACTAGTATAAATAGGTGAGCAAGTTTTTGGGCAAAATCAACTTTTATTCAATCAAATATAACTCTGAGATTCTCTCTCCCTCTCTCTTGTGGATTCAAGAACACTTGTGGATTCGAGTATCTATTTTTATTTAGAATAATACGGTAATTATTCTCTCGTGAATTCCTTTGCGTCAGGATGGAACTAATAGGTCTAAACTGCAGCCCATACGAAAGTCCATTAATGCATGAGATGTCTACAAAACTAGAAACGTCGATAACATATGCAAATTCATACATAATTGGACTGCTGTGGGAAGCAATCAAAATCATGTGCCAAGTGTGCGGTGATATCACAAAGAAAACACACTCGTGGGCCAGACAGTGGCATGGGCATTCACTGTTTGCTTCCTCTTTGAAAAAGAGATTATTATCTTCAGAAATAATTTATTTTTCTCTTGTTTGAACGATTGTGACATGAGTTGAAAATAGCTGCTTTGCATCTTTTATCATTGGATCAGAGAAGAGTAATAAAGCTAATTAACTCTCCTGAATTTAAGTCGGTATGGAAAGAACATTCTCGTTGATGTGCAGAGCCGGTTCTGGGCTAAAGCCCGTAAAACAATCGCTTTAAGTCTCTAAATTTTGTCTATTTTTTGGGGCCCCTAATAATATAGGTCCATATAGTTACTAGGTATTAATAAAAAAAATTATGTTTAATTTGTCTAAAAAATTTGAGGGCCTAATTTAAAATAAGGCACAAGTGAAAGGACCCAAATGTAATCTTGAAAATATTTTGGAAAGAAATGAGCTTTCTGATATTGAGGGAAATGATTATGTTCGGAATTGAAAGTCTTGAGAGAAATTTTAGCAAAAGAGCTAAGAAAGCCCATTGATGTGCTCAATTACTTGAAGACAATGGATAGTTTGTTTGTTTGTTTGTTTTTTTTCTGAATGTGTGGATTGCGTACAGAATACTGTTGACTATTCTGATTTACAGTTGCCTCTGGTGAAATAGGTTTTTTGAAGTTAAAGTTGATCAAAACCTATCTTAGGTCGACGATGTCACAAGAAAAAGACCGAACGGATTGGCTATGTTGTCTATTGAAAAGGCTATGGTGGAGAAACTTAATTATGCAAGTTTTATTAGTACTTTTGCGGCTAAAAACGCGAGAAGAGTAATCTTTAAATGCCAATTTTTAATGAATTGATTATGGGTACCTATGGTCTCAAATTATTGCATTGCCTTCCATATGAATATTTTTTCTTTCTCAAGTATCATTCACTATGCAAAAAAGATTGAAGGCCCATTCCTTTTTCCTTTAAAAAATTCGCTTTAGGCCTCAAGAAATTCAGAGCCGGCCCTGTTGATGTGTTCAAACTAACTTTTGTGAAATTTATTATTCTCTTGTTTGGATGTTTGTTCTCAAGCTTGACATAATGAGTAATGACATGAGTTGGAACTAGCTGCCATTGCATCTTTTATCAATGGATCGCAGCAGAGTAATTGTTGGAAATTATCAAAATAAATGGGTTTTTATTTGGGATTTTATTAAAATGTTCCTTGTGCCTTTTAGAAAGCTTTCATTGTTGTTTTTTGGTTTTATCCCACATTGGCTAGTGAGGAAATGTTTGAGTTGTATATATGTGGAAGCATTTCTATAATGTTCACATGGTATCAAGTGCAAGACACCTATGGTGTTACATGCATTACCGGAATAGCCGGTGATGGAGCACCCCGCACCAGCGTCTTGCGCATGTGAGTGGCGTGTGATGGGCTATGTGGCGCTTTTGGCGTTGGGGGAGGGAGGATAGATCGACACGCTTTCGCTTTATATCGATCTTGGTGGGCATAAAGCGGTACATTTCCACGAAACGAGAATGATGGGTATCGATACAACATAAGCCTGTATCGATACCGGTGACACTAGTTCGTGTACGGATGCAACTCTGAACGGAGAGTCATGACTCAAACTCAAGTCTTTTCACTAAAGGGCGTGTCCTAAAGTGAAAGGGTACTTCTGGGCCTATATATAACATCCAAAATTACATTCAGAGGTATGTGATGATACAACAAAATTCTAGCCTTGTTACTCTGCAACTCTGAACGGAGAGTCATGACTCAAACTCAAGACTTTTCACTAAAGGGCGTGTCCTAAAGTGAAAGGGTACTTTTGGGCCTATATATAACATCCAAAATTACATTCAGAGGTATGTGATGATACAACAAAATTCTAGCCTTGTTACTCTGTCAAAATTACTATAGATCGCTTTCTTGTATTGTTGTACCGTTACTCTGCAGAAACGGTGCTAGTAATTCCTTGGTTCTTTCGATTCTTTTCGACTTAAAGATTCCTCATCCGGCCCTTTGGTTTTAACTACCGCGCAGTAAGATCATTGAATTGATTGGTTTCGATTTGTATCCCCTGACGCATTCACTATCAACCCTGCACACCAAACTGGGGCTTAATACATTGCTTTTTGAAAAGCGGACATAAGAACGCGTCTTGCCAAAACAAAGTTCCTTCATCAACAGGTTCAGTTTCCCAATGTCTCCCGGATTTTTGCACCAACAGTAATAACCCTAAAACTCTACCGGGTTTAAGTTAGTGTGGGAAGAACATTCTCGCTCAAGCAGGGGTGGACCCAAGGGGTGTTTGGCCCCTAAAAACTAGGCCAAATTGGTAATTTTGCGTCTGCTACTCCACTCAGGTATCGGGCCAGCTTTTGAGAACCTTGACTAATCCTCGAGGGGGCCAGCCTCACTGCTCACTTCCTATTAGAGTTTTCTGGTTTTTTTTTCCCCACAAAAAGAGAATAACTGAATGAAAAAGTTAGGACTGTATAAGGAGATTGGATAATCAAGCTGAGATGCAACCTCATACAGTCAAGTGGATATGAAAAAAATATACAGGGGTGGGTGGTATGGGCACATGTGATTTTGGAGACTATTCCAGAGGCAAAGGGATGGGAGGATTCTGATAAGATGTCACATGTATGGGCCTCTCAGGAACTCTGCACTTCAAAATTTTCAAACATCTCTTTCCTCCCCGGTGAGGAGGATACCCAAGGATTTTGCCCCGATTAATCCTCAAGTACATACAGTCTCTCGTCCCAAAGTTAACAAGGAATTATGCGACGTAATCCCCAGAGTGGCCCAAGAAGATCAACAGCTCTATAACATTCGAACTCAAGAGCAACCGATGCTTCATGAGACTAGGCTTAGTTAAGTTGCGAAGAGTTTGCTCCCAACTTAAAATCTTTTTTCATTCTTAAAGGAAGGCAAGAACGTCATGCAATATATAACATATCTTAGAAGCCAGAGGGGGTTAGGGGGAGTTTAACTCCTAACATGAACTAAGTCATTAGCGCTCGTGAATTACCAAGTGAGTTGGACGCCAGATTCCGTTATCTTTTCTATTTTCTTTGTTGAGGAAACTCAATCAGATTCGTTGAGAATTAAAGCGACAACTGAGTTGAGTTTTGAACAGTGTCTTACAGTAATTTAACTTGGTGTAAAGAAACTCAAAAAATAATGTACAACTTGGTGTAAAGAAACTTGAAAAATAATGTACAGAAGTGTTTGTTTTTTTTTTATTTGAAAATTGCACGTCTTTTTATAAGGTATTATCAAAATAGGACAGATGGAGTATATCAAACACAACTGGGCAGGCTTTTCTAGCCTGAGGTAAGCCAGTTCTTATGTTTAGTTTCACAGCCAATTCAATGAGTTCTCGGTGGTGTTCTGGATTGTGATTTCAACTGACAGTTGCATCATTCTCTATAAGAGCAGAAGAAAAAAACAAGAAAGAAATAACAGATTAGAAAATCAGCAGTAATAAAAATAGCAGATCATTAATTTAGTGTCCTTAACAACATCACAAAACAAGCTCAAATGATCCAAAACCAACCAAGAACAGAACCAGCAACCAACCCCATCCCCAAGCACAAAGCCATCACAACAGCTGACACCTCGGCTTCCGAATCCGGCACGGACTTCGGGGTGAGTATCATGAGGACACTTGTCAGGTACCCATTGGTCAACCCGAGCGCGATAGTCAGAAATGCCACTATCACCTCATTTTTCATCCAGGAGGGTCCATGTAGGCAGACTGTAAATAGGGGATAGAAGATAAGCCTTGCAATGCAAGCCCAAGTTGCCTTTCCAACACTTTCCAAAACATATGCAGCAGTTAAACACTTCCCCACTAAATCAAACACATTGTAAATTGTGATCAAAATAACAGGGTACCAATCTTTGCAAATCACAGATTTTATGTTTTCCGCCATGAATCCTGGGAAAATTGAGAGAGTAACAGTGTAAATCATGAAAATTCCCAAAGCGGGGCACCGGATTTTTCTTGCCACGTCCCAAAAATTAGGCCTGAGATTCTGATTTTCGGTCCCGAGAAGCTTGTAGTGCTGTTGCATCACAGGCAATTTGTATAACAGATTGCTGCAAAAAAGGCAGCATAGCAAAATGAAGGTGCTGAGGAGAAAATACAAGTTGGCGCTTGTCCGGAGACCTTGTGGAGTTTGGGGCAGTGATGCCTTTGTTATGGTCCTCAAGATGGATACTAGAACACCTGTTTTTGAAAAAAGCTTAATAAGTTTTACGCGTAGTTTTAAGAACTGCTTCACTTAATAGTGTTATGGTCTGCGAATTATGATGAATTCCGAGGCTCAAGTTGCTTTCATTTGGATCATATTTCATTATCTGATCATGAAAAATATTCCATTAAAATGTAAGAGTATCGAGGTAATGGATACGTATCAAGAATCGGGTATCATGGTTGTAATCTTTTTAAAAGCTACAAGGAGTAGAAAATGAGCCATAGAGTAACCAAATCAGCCGTATCTACTAGCAATCGACTGTATCAGCGTGTACCAATACTGTATCATCCATAAGCGAATAGGCACATTTAACCGATTCACACATAAGCGATTTTCATCGTCCACGCTACCTCGGACAGTAACGGTACCAGGACTCCAAAAAATCAACAAGTACCACTGTTACCAGCAATAATTATGGTGGAAAAGATGTAGGTAAATCGAGTATATTAACAAATGGGGCTCAGTAAAGGTTATTGCTCTTACCATTAGCAAATTGGTAGTCATTTCTAAGGTTTTGGGTGGAGGAGCATTAGTAGCCATTTTGGTCAAATGATTTTCAGTTCAAGCAAGAAAATCAGCAGCCAGGATTTTGTTGCCTCAGATTTCATTAGCTCAAAAGGATTTTAGAACTCATTTGGATAATTTATAAAGATTTAAGCACTACTTCTGTATTTGGTCTTAGATATTCATGATGAATGCAGATGCCAAAGGTTCTATCATCTGACTGGCCAAAACACCAGAGTTGGGAAAGAAATAAAGAATTGACCTTTGAGAGATGGGTAAAGATTTTTTCGGATATACTCAGATAGTAGTTTTGTGGGGTATCCAGGCCAGCTTACGCGCATTTCGACTATTCTCCTCTCACGTTGGGAATAGAGGATTCACAAAAATTCTTGCGGTTTGACCCCAAGAATCGAAACTGTGATCAATAGTGTACAGAGCAAACCCATCAATAAACCAAACTAACCCTTTGGGCTGTAGTTTTGTAGTTCGTTGATGGTAGATCTTATTACTTCCTGTATTGGTGCAAGCCCCTTTTTTGACTCAAGGCGTAATTTTTAGACAAAAAATTCATCCACAATGGTATGAGACCACGGGCAGTTCAGTTTGGTTGACGAGAAAATTCTTGGCTTCACCCCAATTAAACGAGTAACGCGTAATCATTCGTCTCACATATATCAGTTAATGAGTGAATTACACCACATATATCAGATAATTGACTTATTACGCCTTGAGGACCACTATTTGAGGTTACAACCTATCATTTCCTAATTCCTATTTACTTTAAATGATTTTCCTTTCTTTCAATGTGGTTGTCTTTCTTGTCCCCATGCTTTCTTAGTTTGACTACAGTACATGTAAAAAATTGTAGGGGAAAATGGGAGACAATAGAATTAGGTAAATCGATCATTTTTATTATTAAACTGTAGGTAGGTAAATTGACCATTAGGACAACCGGAACTTATTAAATGGTCTTTGGTACAGTCACGGGGACGGGGTGCCTCAATACCCTTCTCCACCACACATTTATGTGAGGCCCATTACAATGCCTCGTTTGATTTGGAGACTAAAAAAGATAGGATTAGGAGTCCCGGCATAAATTGATCTAGGGCTGAAAACATTTCAGTGGCAAATTTGTAATACTTGCCCGACAACCTTCCGTGTGCTTTTTGTCCGGCATTGGCAATCCCACCCCATGGGATTACACAATACCATACATATAGGGATAATTTTTGTCCCAGGATTATTAATCCTAGACACCTTTGTGGGAACCAAACAATGGATTAAGCAGGATTAGACACGCCTAATCCTATCCCAGGCTCCCAATATCCGAATCAAACGGGGCCTAAGTGTATAGATCTGATCACAAGAATAGGTGATGGAAAAGAGAATTGGGCCACACATAACGGTGCCCATGGACAACATGGCTTAATTAACGAATAGCAGTAATCGTGATATGACATGTACTTCTTTTAAGTGTCGACTGAGGACTCACTGCTCCGTATCAGTAGATGTAATTCTTTAAAAAATGCATCCTGTTCAGTATTGTTTGTGTTCTATGTTTCCTGTCCGAAAGCTTTTTCCGAAATTTCCTTTAAACACAATCCTTCTCAAAAATCACTCCAACAACAACAATAACATAACTCATTTGGTTCTAAATAATTGGGGGTATGGGCAGAGGATGAATAGGAGACAGACCTAACCTTTGACAATAAATGCACAAAGTGGCTGCTCTCAGAATACTACTGAAACAGATGGATTGGAGATAGACCTAACCTTTGGCAATAAATGCACAAAGTGGCTACTCACAAAATACCAATCAAACAGTGATCCCCTTATACCGTCGCGTTTGTTGTAGAATCATGCCCTCAAATCAAAGCCAAAAGGCATCAAAGAGGTCAGACCCAAGAATCATTTT
Organism: Vaccinium macrocarpon; assembly: GCA_022606695.1. Classification (NCBI taxonomy): domain Eukaryota; kingdom Viridiplantae; phylum Streptophyta; class Magnoliopsida; order Ericales; family Ericaceae; genus Vaccinium; species Vaccinium macrocarpon. The sequence goes on along the minus strand of CM040171.1, from coordinate 2,591,433 downwards.
GATTTATGTGCACATTACCATATTTCTTTCATTCAGCTTTTCAAGAATCACTAAAAAGTATTATCAAACTCTCAAAACCTGTCTTTGCCAAACAAAATTCATAACGATGGCAAGGTGAGACGAGCGTGTTCAAACTTTCCTTGTTTTCATTTTCGAGGAGTAGTAGGGTCCAAGAAAATTTCCCCCAATCTAGAACCTTCATTTCTCTCTAATTCTTGTAAAGCTTAGGAGAAAGTTTTCATGTATCCTAACATTTTCGTTTCATTTTCAAAAGCACGAAGAACGGAAACGGTAAAAAATGAAGGAAAAAAAAAGTACAAACAGCTGGTGAGTAGATGTTTGTACTCCCCAAAAACCCCTCCAAAACATGAGAAAAATTGTTGAGTTTATGAAACAATAATTAGTAAACTAACCATCAGGCTTAAAAGGACTATTCAATGCACCTGACTCTTATTACGACAGGGTCTGAGAAAAGGTTAGATGCACCTCAGAAGTGGAAATGCTATTTTCATGAGTCGGATCCCGTGGTCGGTGATCAGTCGGTCACATTTGTCCAATTTTTCCTCTTACTGTTTTTTAACTTCATGCTTGTTAGTGTGAGAGTGTGTGAGTGAGTGGACAAGTGATACCTGAGGAAGCAGTTCCAGCAAAAACAGCCTGCATGTACTGTTTAGGCAGCTTCCCAGCAGACCCAACAAGGCTTCCTCCAATCAACCCATCAGCCAATCCACAAACAACAACCGATCCAACCGTCAGCCCGTATGCTCCATTGGGCCTCTCCTCGGACCCATTTCCATTCCAAGCCCAGTCCAATAGTAAAACCACCATTAGAGACAGAACAAGCAGAGAAAAACCCAAGTTCATCCTCAATCTAAAGCTATTAATGATCTTTTTACTATTTCCACCCAACCCTATTATCAAAGCCAGAACCAACAGGGAAGAACTCATGTAAGCCACAGAGAAGACTCTCTCGACATGTTTGGACGGGTAGAGGTGCCCAAAGTAATCAGCAGCAGTGATCAGAGCATTCCAGGGTAGTAAGTTGCCTGCTCCTAGCAAGAAATGGATGGTATAAGCAAGTTTGAATGTGTCCCTTGGCTCTGTTAGGTGACTTCCAGTGATTTTGTTACCTTCCATTTGATGGGTTTTTTGCATTGTTGGAGTGTTAGGGGTTTCAATGGGGGATTCTTGGGCTTTTAAGCATTGGCAAAAGGGGTGGCATGGAGTTGGGAAATGATTGTGAGTTGAATATTTATGCAAACTAGCTCAGCAGTGGCACTTACTCTTCCATTGATATTAATAAAGATTATAACCCACCGTGTGCATCTACTGCAACTTGAAAATGACCGATTGCACGCGAAAGAGACAATTAACGCCTTCGTATCAAATGAAGGAGACACCAACAAAAAATTGATGAGACGGTCAAATGTCAGCGAAGCGCATACAAATTGTCGATGAAAAACTGTCACGGTAATTCCAATAGTCAAGGGAAAAAGTGTTGGTTGACGGTTGTAGTAATAATCTATTACGGTATTACCGCAAATAAGCTTAGGAGGATCCAAGGTTCCAAATGCTATCACCCTGTAAAGAAACCACAAATTTCTACACTTTTGCAGAAGGTGAGGTTGAATTAAGTGGAATCTTTGGCCTCACTTTTATGTTGTTTGGCTATCGTACTAAGGCCAAAAGATAACAAGATATGATTCCAAGTCACTAAAAAAGTTTCCTATCCATTGGCGAGCAAATCATCGTTTTGTTTTGGGTAAATTCCCGTGACCTACCCTGATGTTTCTGACAAATACAAAAATGCTCCTAAAACTTTTAAAATAACATTGCCCTCTCTTGCTTTTGAAACTTAATCCAAGATTCCCCCTTTAGTTACTAACAAATATTAATTGGTACTCCTTATAAGTTGAGTTAGGGGTGATTTGGCCCAAAGTTTAGATTTTGTCTTGTTTTTTTTATTCCTTTGAATTTCTTTTTAGTTTTGTATCAAATATATGTTGATTACTTATTTGTGTGAATCAGAGCAATCAAAAAAAAAAAATTACCCAACTTAAAAGGGGATAAGGAAGACAAATATAATTCCAACGATAACACGTGCAAAACATTTAGTGAAACTGAAGCTTGGGCAGCTATATATTTTTAAAAAAAAGTTTAAAAATCTAACAAATTATTCTTATTTAAAGCGTCATTTTTAAATTTCAAAGGTTCAATATTCCAGCCGTTCGGGCTAGTGACTTCAAATAACGGCAACCATGACTGAAACTTAACTTTGTTGGAGGCGTGTCTTAAATTTAAGACGTTCGAAGAAAGTGAGAAATTCGATGCGAAAATTCGTTTGTAGTATCTTTGGTCTGAACCAGCAGATCTGTTTTCGTTCTGAAGGTTGTGGCTTCTTTGGTCCAGACCATCGATGTAGAATTTGTGCGGTTGCGCATTGTTAAGAGGGTTTTAACCTAATTTTGTGCTTTCTTATAAACAGAGACATTGGGGGCTTCTAGGGTTTGTCCCTCTTGGGTCCATTTGTTGGTCTTTTTCTTGGGATTAGATATTTGAGAGTTTGTATGTGTCTCTTTCGTGAGACTTTTGATGTTCTATTGGGTTTCACATAGAGTTTGATTATCCCTATTGGGTTCCGCCAAAGATTTATCCCTAAATATCGTGTCAATGCTTCAAATTGAGTTACAGGTACAGCCAACTTATTGTTTCTCTCACCATTTACAATGAAACTTCTTGCTCGTCAATACTTCAAATTGAGTTACAAGTATAGCCAACTTATTGTTTCTCTCCCCATTTACAATGAAACTTCTTGCTCTTTTCACGCGGACATATCATTTGGCTTCATGCTTGAGGGCGACTAGATAAATCTTGTGTTCATTTTTCTTTTGTTGCTTTGTTTATATTCTCACACTTCGAGTTTCAAGACAACAAACTTCGGTTGGTTAATTTCCATATTTCAAGCCCAAAGTCGAACCAAACGTCTTGTGAAACCAAATTAAGTATTGCATAATTGTCAGAAACTTAGAAATAATATTCTTAGCCTTTTACAAAGCGATTTGATATTTGTTGCAGCGATGTTATTGATTCGACTCTTACGGGTCGAGGTCAATTCCTTTTGGAGTGGGTTGGGATCAAATAATATAACACTCCCTCCGTTCCTTTTTAAATGATCCACTTGAAAAAAATGTATTTTTGTGGATGTTTAAAAATGAACTTTCGCATATCTTTTTTAAATTTTTTGCACCAAATTAAAGTCCTTAATGAGCACTTTAATTTGGTATAAAACAAATTAAAAAATTATATAGCAAAATATGTTTTTTATGAGTTTGAAATTGCACGTATTTTCATATGGATCACTTAAAAAGGGACAGGGAGAGTAGTAAATGATGCAGTAGCTATGGAGGAAGAGTATTTTCGACATTTTAAGCCTAGGGTGGCAAAATCGTAATTATGCTGCTGTGGAATTTTGCATTGGGCCCACTTGAGTCAAACCCGAAACAGCCCAACAATCAAGACCCATGGCCTATGGCCATGAAGTAACGTCGTTTTTGGGCTTTTGACGCTGTTTAGGGCTCCAAATGACCAAATTTGCCGTTTAAGGAAAAATTTGACTTGTCAATTACTTGGGCAAGGAAAATCCGAATTAAGCTACGCTTTTAGGAAACATTCTAGAATTTTCTCTAGTTTTTAGTTTTCTATTATTTTCCAATTTTCCATTTTTGGTAATTTTACGTTTTTATTGATTTGACTTCCTTTTCGGAGCAAAATCAATTAGGGTTTCCATTTTCCTATATAATAAGTTGTAAGCCTTAAGGGCAGGACAGTTTTTGAGTATTATTGAATTATAAAAGAGTCTAAAAGAGTGTTTTTCTAAACTTTCTTGTTTGTTCGATTATTGCACGTCTTTTCTGCAGTTCATAAGGCGCCCTGCATCAGTAAATATTATTCTATCATGTGGTACAAAAATACAAATTGAGCTTCTTTTTCCAATAAACCAAACCAAACCAAACCAAACCTTATGCCCCAATCAATTGGGGTTGGCTACATGAATCCTTTTTCTCCATTGAGCTTTGTCAAATGCTACTTCATCGCTTAAACCCAGTATACTTAAATCTTTGCGTACTACCGCATTTAAAGTCAATTTGGGTCTTCCCCTCCCTTGTGCGTTTCTACTCAAAGCTATTATATCCACTCTCTTAACTACTGCATTCGCTGGCCTACGATAGACATGCCTAAACCACCTTAATCTATTTTCCTTTAACTTCTCCTCTATAGGTGCTACACCCACCATCTCGCGAATTGTTTCATTTCTAATCCTATCACGTCTAGTCTTACCACACATCCACCTCAACATTCTCATTTCCGCTACACTTATCTTATTCACTTGTTGCTTCTTAATAGGCCAACATTCTGTCTCGTAAAGCATCGCTGGTCTTATGGCAGTTCTATAAAATTTTCCTTTCAATTTTGTTGGTACCCTCTTGTGACACAGTACACCAGTAGCGCTTCTCCACTTAAGCCACCCCACTTGGATCCTATGCATCACATTATCTGCAATCTCTCCATCTTGGCTAATAATAGAGCCTAAATACCTAAAATGGTCCCTCTTTGGTATCTCCTGATCTTAGATCATCACTCTTTCTTCATACTCACTGCTGGTATCACTAATCTTGCAGACCATATACTCAGTTTTACTCCTACTTATCCGAAAGCCCTTAGACTCTAATGCTTTCCGCTAAATTTCTAATTTAGTATTAACACCACTGGCCGTTTCATCTACAAGGACAATATCATCTGCAAACAAAATTTTCCAATATTGTTCGAAAATTTTTTACTTAAGAATTCTGATTCAATGAGAATTTTTTACTTTGTTTTTAAAAAATGATCCTTTAGCGATTTGCTTAAGCTTGGGTCATATTTTTGGACTTTTTAGAATCCAATTATCAATACAATTAAATAATTCAAAAAAATTATGCAGAATTAATAAAAATGATATTATTAAATAATCATCCTATTTGGTTATAACATATAAATTTTCATCCCTGTTATTTAAATGGCTGTATTTTCATCTTTTGTTGCTTGTGAAATACTCTACCTTGTGTACCCTTTTTTAGTGATACAAATTAACATATGTGAACATATTTGATTATTTTAAATGTCACATTAAATATCGTAAAGCCATTTCATCCCAAAATTCCATTTCATCCCAAAATTCAAACACTACTTCAATTCCGAAAATCTACCACGTTTACAGTGATATTTACCATGGTTACTGGTTAGTCTACAAATTTACCATATTCACTGTTGTACATTTTTTTTTTTCCACAATTCCTGGGTGATGCATCCAATGTATCATATTTGGGATCGGTTGTTGAGACACATAAAGACACAAAATTTGTTTCGAAGCCCCACGCCAATAATCTGAGCTGTTCAACTTGTTTAAAACATGTTTTTAAGGTATCCGTAAAAACTTAACTCATTCAAATAACGGTAGGTGTTCGATCCAAACAATTCTAACAACACCAATTCCTATTAAGTTTTTTGAAAAATTGTTTGGACCAAAAACTTATCGATATTCGATTGAGCTTAATTTTGCAAGATTTTCTATTTTATCCATTTAAACGAAGTAAACAGTTTGGATCATCACAATAACCCTGAACAAAAGTGTTTTTTTTCTTTTTTATGTCCTTGGAACAGGCCCCTATCATATTTACCCCGGTCATTTGAAAATTTATCATGATTCTTTATGAACATGTGTTCTAATCATTGTCATTGATTCCTCCACGGGTACGGATATGTTTCACGGACTGAAAACAACTCACATGCTACTATTGTCACCCATTTAAAGGGAATTCTACAAGTGCGGATCATTTTGGTGAACACCAATTATGCTTGTCAGATTATACAAGTTGATGTTTGGCAGACTCAACTGTTCTCTCTCAAGGCAGTTGATTGTCCTAGTACATTTGATTCAAAGGACTGTTAACTGGACGGTCTCCACCAGTTATTCCAATCTCAGAGTTTTTATTCTCAAGCCTCTCAGAATTGGTGGTTCATAACCCAGTGAAACATTCCTCCCCAGATTCTTGGCTTTGGCTACCCTGCTTTCCCCTTTGGTAGCCTCGAAATAAAGTGCGTTAGGCATTTCAAATTGTTGCTTGTTATAGCTGTTTTCCTTTCCGACAAAGAAAATTCTACCGTCAACCCAATGAGCAGACGATAAGAGTACTTTTTTTTATTGGTAAAAGAGTACTTTTATTGTCCGTCTATTGGGCTGACAGTAAAATGACTGTTATGACAATTGTCATCCGTTTAATGAATAGTCAGTTTGTGTGTCCCGAAATTGTATTTGAGCCAGTGAGGTGAATTTGGCTGGACAAGGTTCGAGAAATCAGAGATGCATGATTGGATCAGCTTCAATTCAGGCCTGGATTTGATTGATGGGTTTGGAACTTTGGAATAAATGAAGCTTATAGGTGTAGAAAAATTGGTGCTGTGTGGGGACGAAAATGGATGGGTCTTATTGGAGGTGCTCTCTTTCTTTCCACGTATACAGTACTGCTACTCATGGGTAGCTTTGCTGGCAGAAAAATGTTAAGTACTCATCGAACTTACCCAAAAAATTACCGAGAATTTAAAATCAGTGGCTTAAATATACTCCTAAGTGAATCTGAGCCATTGATTTCAAATTTTAAGCACTTATGTACCACTGATGTTGCTGGCATGAGCGGAACTCAATTTTCGCCCTATTCTCCCTCTCTCGATCCTTGCTCTCGCGAATTTTAATAGTCTTAGAGCGGGGAAGGAACGTCTCACCGGACAAAATTTATGAGATCAAGGTTGGAGCTCCCACGAATCGTAAAAGAATTAACTAGTTAGGGATGGGTTTCATCAAACGATCAAAATTGAGTCCATTCTTACTCATGAGGACAAGCCCAGTGGCCAATGGTGTACCTATAATTTGGAACCAGAGTTTACAATTTCATGCTCCAATAGAAGTCATTTTTTGTTCTAAAGAGGCACAAATGCAAAATTGGTTCCACATTTGAAGTCCTAGCTTATAGGTAACTTTCTTCTCTCATCAATTTTTGAAGTCTTGTCAAAACACTATTGTTGATAATATCTGTATTTTTTCAATCTCTCTCAATTATAGGCTTTAATTTTGAAACATCAAATCGCGTAATTTCTTCTTTTTATGCTTTCTCCATCCCCTGCTCACAACTGCTTTATTACAGTGAAAAAAAAATTCTATTCTTTGATGAAAAAAACTACTAATTTTAAGATCAAATTAAATGTTTTTGTGCATGATTTTTTTTTAAAAAAGATTTTTGCACCAAATTAAATATCTTGATTAGTTCTTTAAATGTGAGTGGAAAATGAGGTGGAGTGGAGCTAGTTAAAATTGGAATTTTTAAATAAATAAAAAAACCACTAGAAAGACAATGTCAAAGTTTGGCAGAAAAAAATGCACTTTTGGTGCCAAATTATGGAAATGGCAATAACCATTGTCCGATCAACATTGGAGAGAGAATATTTTGGTACAAATTCCGTGGAGCATTTGGAATGTCGAGTCATGTGTTGCAAATAACGTTGTAGAGTTGGTGGCATTGTACATCTCCCAATTGTCAAGCATAATATTGAAGTACTTGCACTATACAAAATCTGAGTAAGACCCCCGAGGAAGTAGGGCCAATAAAACAAGTTTTTTTTTTTTTTTAAAGGTTAAATTTTTTGTGAACTTGTCTGTGTTTTATGTGAAATTTGGTGGGCGCGTAATCGGGCTTTGTTTGATTTGGCTATTCTTTTATTTGATTGTTGCCTTGCTAATGTGTTGATGAAGTCTCGTGAGGAACGAGCTGGCTGCTGGAAGGATGCAAGTGGGCTGCCAAGCTATTTTCAGTTTTGGTCAGTGTGATGACTCCTCTGAGGTGGTAAAGTTCGTGGTGGGTGGAGCTTGGCGAAAAGAGAGTTTAGAAGGGGTAGCAGCGTGGTGCGCTCATGATCTCTTGGCCCATCCGTTAGGAAAAGGTTTTACACACGTTCATGCGTTGTCGTCAATGGAGTAGAATCTTTGGCAGTTTTGCAAGCGTTAAGGTGGGCAAGAGTTAGAGGTATAAAGAGTGCAAATTTTGATGGATAGCTTAGAGATGGTGCATGTTGTATGTAATGTGGTGGAAGTAAATGTTTTTATAAGGAATGTCATTAAAGACATCCTAGATATTGTCTGTTCTTTTGATTATGTAATCGTTTCCAAGGCCACCCGTCAAGATGTGAAAAATATTCACAATCTTGCGTGGAATCGTCTTTATTTTCATTAATTATTAATACTCCATATGGTTAAGTTTCCTGGTTCTAAAAAAGAAGTTTGATTTGTTTATGTACCAAATAATTAGGTGCAAGGACCAAGAATCCTCACATCATAGATGAGAGCCCAATCAAAACCCTAATTTTTCTTGTTTTCCCATGTCAAAGTGAGGAGTGATGTTGTGAAGTGAAAGGCCCGGGGTACTTTAGCCCGAACGGTTAGTCCCGTTGGTTTGTGAATTTTCTCCCTAAACATAATTGACCAAAATGTGATTTTTTTTAGTCTGGCCATAAGAAAATATTTTTTTGTGAATTTCATAGTTATAGGATCAATAGCATGTCTTTGATCAGATCGAAAACAAAATTAGTCGAAATACACGTAAGTTGACTCAAATATACCTGACAGTCTGAAAAAAAATAAATAAATAAGGAAATGTACTTTCGGCGTGAGCATAAAAGAGGTTCAAGAGTCCATCCGCCATCAGTTCATTTTGCTGTGGAACTTGATTCCTCCCTCTCAAATGTCAGAGAATTTTTCCATGGGTTATTATTTATTCACCTCCCCTACCTGACAATTGTCACGTCGTGCCAACTTTAGCATACTTTTTCCACTTTTCCCAGGAAAACTTTCCCGAAAAGTGTAGACAACAGGAAAAGTAAATGAACGGCAGAGCTCTCTGCAGTTCATTTTCTTCCGTTCATTTACTTTTCCTACTGTGTAGTAGGCCTCAATTTTTCCGGTGTTTTTTCATTGTTAATTTAGGCATTTCCACCATTTCTCAAAGTTGAATTTGATGTATAATTATAAGTAACTTTCAACGGGCCAAGGTGAGATCCATTTTTTCGATTTGAATCATTCTCATTTTTCTCCTTCATGCATGAACGATTTTCTCGACAAATGATCGGTACGAATTATCAAGATCGGTCTCGTGTTAGACTCATGTACGTAATTGAAGCCCTACAATATGGAGGATGGCATTCACATTCGTTATATATAATTGCCATTGCAAAATCTCATCGGAAAAGAAACATCTTTATTGGAAAAATTCGTCAGCAGCAGTGAAGCCCCCATGCTTTCATGATAAAGCTAAATGAAAATGACAGAAGAAAATACTGGCCCTCGTAATTGGAAGACAACGGGTGCAAAAGCTGGTCTGATCTGTATTTGCAACACTAAGAATGAGCTAAAAAGAAAGAAAGATGGGGCACCTGCTCATTGCACTGTTTCAGGGCACGTCTGGTAGGGCTGTCCAAGAAAATCCGTGAATAGTGAATCCTGTCTAAAACCGAACTGGACTGTACATGTTGGATTAGATCCATGGATTAATGGTCCTGACACGGGTTGAAATAAGCAAACCGAGAGATATAGTCCAATCCACGAATTTTCATTATGATACTGTAGATTAACCGAACCGGACTGTAAGATATTTGTAAATATAATAAATAAATGAATATACATATGTAATATTTAGTAAATAATTGTAATTTTACTTATTTTTATAAATTATTTTTAACTATTTACCTTACTGTGGTATAGTTTAACTAGGGCTGGGGATTGTGTCGTGTCGGGTCGTATTCTTGTCGTGTCAGTTTGGTTCGGGTCATTACGTGTCAACCCGGAAAAGACCAATTTACCTAACTGTGCCAAAAATCTCAACCTAACCCAAATTGAAATTACCAGCGTCGATCCGAACACGACACGAATTGACACGATTACACAATACCCTTGTCATTTTTGGGTCAGGCTTGAGTTGACACAACATGAATTGACACATCCAGAGTAGATTAATCATGTCGCTCAGCCTTTCAGGTTAATATGTCGCCGGTTAGCTGTGTTATTTTCAGGTTATGCGGGTAGAACACAAAGCCGACCTATTTAGAAATTGTGTTCTTGGGTTGTGTCATATACGTGTTTCATGACAAAAATAGTCAACCATAACCTGCTAACTTTGTGTCGTGTTTGAATCGGTTATCGTCTCATGTCATAAATTCTCACTCCTAGTTGAAACATATAGAACTTGAGAAGTGTGATTTTATTACTTTGGGGAAAAAAGTACTCCAGTATACAGATGTTAAGTGTAATTTTATTACTTTGGGGGAAAAACCAATACAGATGGAGTATTACAGTATCCCTCATTTTTCCCCTTTCAATGCTTTCATTATACTCTAGCTAACCCTAAAAACTCCACAGTTGATGTTGGTTGCTGTTTTCATTTCATGAAATTTAGTTTTCAATCTGGAATTTGGTTGTTGAATCTAGAATTTGGTTGCATGTTGATGTAATCTGTGGATAAAACTATGACCAAATTGTAACTCACGGATTGGTTCGAAATCAGACCATCATGTTGATGTAATCCATGGATAAAACTATGACCAAACCGTAACTCGCGGATTGGTTCAGAACCGGACCATAGAACTTTTGGTCCGAACACAAATTGCATTATCCTAACACCGTGACTCGCGTTTCGGTCACTAGATTCATAATAATCCGGCTCAATTTGGACCATGAACAGCCCTAAATTGCCTAGTTTTGATTCTTTCGAACCTAGTGTTTCCTAATCCAATATCAAGACACTTAGGAATTTCTGTTCGCCAAAACAGATTCCGACCCGATTAGGTCATTTATGAACTCGAATTTAGATTTCAGAACTAATGAACAATTTATTTTAAAATCTCCAAACTACACATACCAAAAATCTAAATTACACTAGTCACACTTTCCTTGGCTCATATGTAAGAGAAAATAGACATCCAGGTCCAAAACAGTCCTACCTTGAGGAATTCCTCGTTTCGATTAAGAGAAAACGAAGAGGAGATGAACACATCCATGCGACAACTTAGGGCATTGCAAGAGCACCTAACACCAGTATCCATCATATCCCTATTTCTTTACACAATCCTTCAAGAATTCAAAACACACTTATCCAAATTATGTCTCACAAGCAGATCAAAATCATAAAGCAAGCAATTACGCAAACGATACTAAAATAGCTTACATATAAACAGGGCTCACATAGAAAGCAATAGGATGAAAGAATTCTGTTAACTGGAAGAGCAAATTAGAAGTTCTGTGAACTTCTGCGACAAGATGACAGCTTTCTCACCCAAAAGATCACGGCAGTAGTAACCATAGATATCTTATAACCAGCACCTATTGCCAGTAGAGCAACAAATAATGGACGTGCCACCAACAACAAGTCAATTGAGAGCCAAAGTATTAAAGATTGGCCACAATGAAGGCACAGCTGCTCCAACATGTAGTAGATGCTCAAAGAGGGCACAAGCTTTCAAAGAATTGATAAGCGTTATAATATCTGAAAGAAGGAAGATGAGTGTCACCATGCAAATCAAGAAGCACCTTCACTGTTTTTGAATTCAGATTATACGCCATAACTTTTCCCGGAACAACTAACACGAGCGTAAGATCTTCTTCGTTGCCCCATTCACACAACACATTACCCTATATTTTGGGCCGTATCCTTCAGCGAATACAGAGCCCATGGTTCTCAAATTAGCCCGGCACTTCACAATCCAAAAACTGCAGTCTTTTTTCATCTCAAGGATTCTGAATCCCATAGCAGAGTTCTCACGAGTCTAAATAAGAACCAAACTGCCACCACATTCTCCAAAATACAGAAATTTATCTTCACGAAGGATGTTAGGTACTTTAGGCATTGGGGTCAAAGTCAAAATCTCTGTATCGATGTCGAACCGAATGTGAACATAGTTGTGACCTATGTAGCACGGACACGGATACAGCAATTTTGAAAAAAGGGACACGGATATGGCAGGGGACACGGCAATATATATATATATATATATATATATATATATATATATATATATTATTAAAAAATTTAAAATTTTAAAAATTTAAAGGTTGATAATTACAGTTTGACCCCCAAAATTTAAAAAAAATTACAAATTGACCCCTGAAATTTGGAAAATTACAAATTGACCCCAATTTTTTTTAAAAAAAATACAATTTTCCCCCTTCCGTGTCCCCGCCGTGTCCCCCTAAAAAAAATTAAAAAAATTGGGGGGACACGCCACATGGCGTGTCCCATACGTGTCCCCGCCGTGTCTCATACGGCAATATGGCGCCTCCTAGGAGTGTCGGTGCTTCATAGGTCGTGACTCATCCAATGAAATGCTCCATTCCAAAAAACCATACGTTTATACTAGCCACCAGAGGGTGCTTTTACATGCATTTCTTTCCAAAAAGCACTCTTTGAAGAGTATATATAAATTAGATAATACATAGACTTAGAACTTTCCACATAATCACATTTGTAACTTACCAATAAAACTTTGTAGTAAGGCGATTTTGAAGGATCAAAAGCCAAGAAGGCACTAAATTGTTTAAAATAGCAAGATGAAGTGCTGTCACTATATCTGGGAAGTGCAATATACTTCTGGGTGGTCGGATTACAAACAATATACTCCATTTTGCCTCTATTCGAGAACAATAGTAAACCATTGCAAGAGTCCACAACCCTGGACTCTGATCCTTCCAGAACGGGATCAAGGAAGGCAAGTGTGGGAAGACTTAGGTGGTCATGAAGCGAGACAGAATTGAGTTCTTTGGTCAACCAAGGTCTTTGATAGAAGTAGAGGCCTGAGATCAAGAAGGAACTTGGATTTCGGCAGGCATGGTTGGAGGCAAACGTTGAGTTGGAGATGAGAGAACGCCAATGCTTACATACAAGCTTGAATTTGAGGAGTGACTTTGCAGGGACAAGTACAAGGATCTCTATTAGGAGATCTTCATTGCTGAAAACTACATTTTCTGGCCGTGAGTGCATTGGCAATTTACAAGAAATATCTACCTTTCTTCTTTTACTGGTTAATTTCTCATCCGTCTTTTCCTGTTCATAACCAACTGTGAGATCAGAGAAAGAATCTGTAGAGACGCGATTTACAGAGAAATCAAGTACTTAAAATTCCAATAGCTTGAGCTACTAGCTTTCTTTGGCAAATGAAACCCTAAAGTCTCTTATTTATTCCTTATCATCGGTTCGATTCTCCTAAGTATCAGTTCGTTTTGGAAAATATTTTGCAGAAACATTCAAAAAAAAAATGGAAAAATGGTTTGCCTTTCCTTTTTACTAAAGGTGGCAATTTTGAATTCAACCCATCCAAATTAACTTACCTAAAACCCAACCCAACCTATCCATATTACAACATGGGTTGTAAATGGATGAACCCATATTAATCCATATTTATATGAGTTGGATTGTGTTGAAAATGGGTTCAATATGGGTTGAATCCCTAAAACATCGCGGATCACTCTTCTCGATAATTGTTTGAAAAACGATTCCCTTCCTCCTCCTTTTCAATCGTGTACTCTAAAACAAGCCCACCTTGAAATATTTTGTATTGGTAACCCTCGTCTTCTTTATTTGTCGAGTTCTATGAATCTACTTTGCACGCTAGATAAAATTTTATTTTTTACTACATGGCAGTGCCCGAGTACCCAATGCGACCGTCTAAAAATATTTTGGACGGCTCAGATCTATTATCTCTCCTCTTTTTCTCTTTTAAATCTGGATCATCAAAAAATGTTTTGAATGATCGAGAAATTTAAAATAACAAAATGGTAAACGGTCAAAAAATGTTTTCCCAGATTTATTGTCTCTCCTCTTTTTCTCTTTTAACCTTGATAAAATGTTTTGATTTTTATTTAATCGGGAAGCTCGGAAATTGTTATTCAATGACGTATCCAAGTCGTGCTATTTCTAGGATACTTTATTTTAACTTTCCCAGAAATTTTGATACATTCAATTAATAATTAGTAAGTAAACAAATTTTTCGATGTTGTAGAGTTTGGTTTTCTGTTGCCCTGAAGTTGTAATCTTTTTTAACATTGATATTTTAAAGAAGCATAGCCTAGCCGTTTACCATTTTGGACCATCAAAAAAAAAGGATTGGATTGGGTTTGGCTTTACCTATAGTGAACCCCTTCGCGTTTAACCCATATTCAATCCACTCATAACCCATACCAACTCACACAAACCCAATCCAACCCATTCATTTGCTAGCTCTAGATGGAACAATGACAAATTGGTTCACAATCAGTCTCACAAGAAGTGGATATACAGACGTCAGGATCTTATTCGATAAACTTAGGGGGTGGTGATTACAGGATTTGTAGATAGAAAGTGGCGCATAAACTAACCTCTTTGTAGCCGGTGTCATGGAATGAATATTACTTCCTTATTTTTCTACTCCTCTTTTTGCTCATTAAAAACATAAAAAGAAAGAAAGAGGCGAACCAGGGAAGAAAAAAAAAGAAGAAAAAGAAACGTAAACTACTTCCACGTTCTTATATCATCCAAACAAAACCATATCCGAAGCACGCTGAGGAAGATGATCGGATCAAAATGCCGAGAGATCTTGTTCTTGAAGGCCCATGTTGGTAACTCATGCGCTGCTACTGAGTTAAGACTTGCAAGAAGAGTGCACCCTGCGCCATTGACGACGCAAAGCAAGCAAACCACAAATATCAACAATTAAGAGCAAAGAGCAGCAGCTCTGGCGGCCTCAGCTTCAACAATTTAGGACTGCTAGTGCTAAAGCGAACCCACATCTAGCCTTTGCCCAAATCTCCTTTCCTGGAGAATCTCTAGCTACAGCAGCAATAGCCATCACCCCCATCAACAAAAGCAGCATCAAAATTTACCTTTATAGAACAAGCTTGTGGCGGATTCCAAAAGAATGAAGCGCCAGATCTTGGTGCTACTTGAGGAATATCCTCATGAGGAATGTAGCTTGCTTGTGTTCCTTCTGTTCATTAAGGACTTGTTGGGGAGTAATCTCATGATCAATGCATTTCTTCTCAACCGCTACCTTGTTTCTCCACTGCACAGATTTTCTCCACAAATATCATTTTCTTATGTTTGTTCGCACTTGATTTGGCAGCGAAACAAAGACATCATTTCTTTAGTAGAGGAGCGCCAAGAGTGTATCCTGCATGAGTTGTAGGCCCAGCAAAATGATTCTACTACTATGGAGGAATCCCTGGTTTCTGGAAGCAAAAAACATCTATTCTCTACTCAAGAATCTGTTCGTAGTAGGAAATTGAAATGCTTTCCACTCTTGGCGCACTGCATCTTACAGTATCTATGTATTTTCACAGATGCAGTATCGTTTTAGGGAAATTCAGGAAATGATTATCCGAATAAGATCGTCAAGTTTGCCATGTCATCCCAATGAAGTTCTCAAGTGTGGCCCTCTAAATAGAAGCAAACATCCCACTATTTGCCAACCTAGTACAAATTGGGCAACCAAATTATAAATAATGAAAGTATTACCAACAAAAGTTGACTCACATCAGAAAGGATATTCAAGATTGGACACATTGAAAGCACAGCTGCTTCAACATGTAGTACAAACTCAAACAGGGGACAAACTGTCTATAAATCAAAAAGTAGTACCATAAAAATGGTAACACTGTTGTTCCGTGTTGCACTGCAAATCAAGAAGCACCTTAAATGACTTCAAATTCGGATTATATGCAACCACTTTTCCACCAATAGCCAGCACAAGCAAAGGATCCTTTTTGTCTGATCCATTTGCACAACAAAGCACACTATATAGTGGTATACGTCCGTTGAATACAGATCTTATGAGCATCATATTGACCCGATACTTCACAATCCAACGACAGCAGTCTTTTTCCATCTCAAGGATTCTGAATCCATAAGCATAGGACTGATGAGTCTGAATAAGAAGCAAACTACCACCACATTCTCCAAAAAAACCGTATCTTATCTTCTGCAAGGATGTTAGGTACTTTAGGCATAATGGCTCCAGTTAGATTCTCTTCATCAATGTCAAACCTAATATGCATATGTTGGCATGATTCATCCAATGAATTGCTCCGTTCCAAAAGGCACTGTGCCAATAGGAGCCACCATCGGGTGCTTTTGCATTTATTTCTTTCCAAGACGCAGTCTTGGAATAGTAGATATGGATTAAATAAGAGCTAGGTCTTTCTTTATACTCAAAAAGGTAGCCTACCAATACAACTTTATAAAAAGGCGACTTTGAAGGATCAAAAGCCAAGTAAGCTCCAAATTCACTAACTGATCTATTTGAAGTGTTGCCACCAAGTTTGGGAAGTGCAATAAATTTCTGGGTGGTTGGATTGCAGACAATATAATGCATCCTGCCATTTATTCTATCCCCATTCGAGAACAACATTAAACCATTGCAAGAGTCCACAACCCTAGACTCCGATCCTTCTCGAACAAGATCAAGGAAGGCAAGTGTAGGAAGGCTTACGTGGCCATGAAGTGAGACAGACTGCAGGTCCAAATGTTTGTGATAGAAGTATAGGCCTGAGATCAAGGAGGAGGTGTGATTTCGGCAGGAGTTGTTGGAGGCAAACTTCGAGTCAGAGATGAGAGAGTGCTAATGCTTAGATACAGATTTAAATTTGAGGAAGGCCTTCACAGGCACAAGGAAAAGGATATCTGTCAGGAGATCTTCATTGCTGACAACTGCTTGTACTGCCCATGAGTGTTCTGACGATGTATAAGAAGTGGTGACCTTTCTTCTTTTGCTGGTTAATTTCTTGTTCATCTTTGACTGTTCATATCCCACGATAAGATCAAAGAGAGAATGTGTAGAGACATGGTTACAGAGAAATTATGTATCCTAATTTCAATAGCTTTTGAATCAGAACGGCACTACTAAAACCTGCATATGACAACGTGCAGATGGTGATCACCGGTGTTTGTGTTTGTGGTGGTTCACTGTAGGTGGGCAGGGAGTTCCACTTGCCCAAGCCACAACATGGCCGGTGTAATAGGCTTCCTGAGTTATTCCATCAGTGAAAACCATCCGTTCAACCAATGTATCAAACTTTTCTAGATAGTATGTTTGCAAAACTACATAATCCGAATTGCAACTAGAAAAGTATAGAGCCTAAAAATGCAGGCACAGTATTACATAGTTAATCTTAGATTACACGAAATTACAGAAACATAACTATACGTTAGTTGGGTCGATTATTATGATCATTATGATTATGACAGAAATTTAATTTCTGACCTAGAGTACTCCTAAAATAACCATGACTAAATCGGTTATAATGTTACTGAATCGAAGAAGATTTTGTGCAGATTCATGGGCATAATAACGATGATTAAATAAATCGATTATCATGATTATTGAATCAAAGAAGATTTTGTCAAATAACGATGATTAAATTGGTTATTATAATTATTGAATCAAAGAAGTTTTTGTACAAACTCTTGGACATATCATCCCAAACGATGATTAAATCGGTTATTATGATTATATATATATATATATATATATATATATATATATATATATATATATATATTTACATATATATAGCACGAGAGAGTGTATACCCAACTCAACCTTATGCAATGCGACCTCTCTCCCTCCCTCTTGCCCCCAACTCAACCTTACGCAATATCCGACTGGTATAATCCGGTTCGGCCAGTTACTCGACAAAGCCCTTGTCCATTGTGCCCGCTCGTTCACTCGATATCCGACTAAAAAAGAGAAAATGGATAAGAAAAATGGCTCATGGGAAAGTAGTGGTTGTGAGAAGGGGGAATTAGTAGATCGTTTGCTAACTCTGCGCATATGGCAAATGAGCTATTCAATGTGGAGGAGAAGAATGACAGGCCGAGGAATTTCGCGCTATCTCCCTTATCAATCGATCTTGTTTTACACCTGTTGGCTGCGGGATTAAAAGGCAATACTTTAGAGCAGATGCTCAAGTTTCGTGGATCCGAAAGTAGGTATGAAATTTTGTCAAAGTCTCGAAACATGATGGACGTGTTGGACACCCTAAGTTCAAATGAGGGTGAGAATGATATTGTTTTGTGCATGGTTAACGGAATTTGGGTTGATGAACACTGTCCTCTCATAGAATCCAGTCAACCAGATGAAAGTGAACCCTGTTAGATGGAGCAACCCAATGAACCTAGTTATATGGACCAAGTTCTTATAAAGATCTTCAAGTGCAACATCAAAAGCAATTTCAAGTTTCTAGAAAATGTAATTTTATTTCTCCTCTCTCAAATTAGACTTAATCACTTAATTATATCTTAATTTTACTAGACGTTATATGTGTTATTGTTTACATGTTATCCACAGGCCATTGGAGTGGTAGACGAAATTAACTCATGGGCTTACAATGCATCAAAAGGACTCATTGAAAACCTTGTTTCATAAGGGGTGCTTAATAAAGAGTCAGGACTTTTTTTGGCAATTGTGCTCTACTTTAAAGGAATGTGGGATTCTGAGCACATATTTGATGAAGCTCTGACGGATGCGGATGAAAGATATTTCTACACTTTCGATGGAGAAAAAGTTTCAGCGTCATTCATGACCAGAGTACAGAAATATCACTACAGATCGTTTGATACCTTTAAGGTCCTCAAGATCCCATACCAAAAAAGGGTACATGGCAAATTTTCTATGTACTTTTTTCTTCCTGATAGCCAATACGGGTTGCCAAATGCTCTTGAAGAATTGTCTGGTCATCCACAAAAGGATTATTTCGATTTAGAAGAAGTGAAATTTGAGGAATTATGGATTCCAAAATTTGACTTCTCTTATAATTTTGATGTTGCGACAACCCTGAAGAAAAATGGATTTCCTTCTATGGAAGATTCAAAAGACTTTTCGAAGATGGTGAAAATTAGGCGAGGGGTCCCGGACTTTTCAACCAACATGCTTCAGAAAGTTGTTATCAAAGTAGATGAGAAAGGAACAAAGGCGGCAACTGTTACTGATTTCAACTTCCCTAGATCTGCAAGATCCAAGCTAATGAATTTTGTAGCTGATCATCCTTTCATGTTCATGATCAAGGAAGAGAACTCGGGATTGATTTTTTTCATGGGATCAGTACTCAATCCAAGCCTTTAGTTTTGCTAGTTATAGTTTGCAATCAGTGTGTTTATGAAAAGTGAAAACTTTTCCAGCTGATTGCTCTGAAGTAAGAACAGTAAGGAACTTGGTATGGGAAAGCTGTAGTGGATGCTCTGGTATAATTTTTATATGGCAATGATATCTTGAAGATAACTTATACAATTTATGTTTCCTAGTGAAGTATATGCAATCTACTAATCTAGTGATGCATATGTTTGTATTGTGCATAAATGCAGTTACTACTCTACTTGATGAAATAAAATATGCTCTAAGGTTACTCATATTTACACGTTTTTGTGCTTTTGTTTTTTATTAGTGTGATATTATACGAAAACATTTGTTAGTAACACTGACTAACGTGAACCATTGTACTCAAACTAGACGCCCGGGCTCATGGAGATATTATGTAAAAGAGGAGAAATGAAAAATCTTCTATCGAGATTAATCCGTAATGATTCTGAGATGTGAAAGTTGAAAAGAGGGGAGGAGAAAAATTAAGGTGGTAGTTTATTTTCTTCTTCTTCTTGGCGGTTTCTTTGGTAGTTAAGCGGTTAGTTCAGGAAATTAAAAGTGTAAGATGGCTTCACACCAAGAGAGTTGTTCTCTATATAATATTAACAGGTATCTAACGTTTCTTTAATGACTGGTATTGAGCATTACTACAGGGCTCTACAACACGATGACCACATTGATTTTTATTCCAGAGTTGTGTCTCGTTGACAGTTATATGTTGCAGGAGTTAAAAACTAGGTCTTTCCTAAAGAGAATTGTTGGGACAGTTGAATGATAGCTGGTATGTCGTTTTTGTACCAAAAATATAATTTATAAAACAAGGAATTAATTATTATTCCGAAGAACAGTGGTTAAGTCCGAGATCGACCACGGAGAGTAAAAAGCTAAGTTGCAGTACTTTCAACTAATTTCTAATTTAATTTTGAGAACAAGAGAAATTTTGTTTTGAATTGATTGAACTAGTGATTAAACTAAAATTAAATAAAAAGTGATTAAAGTTTAGAAACAAATGAGAGAAGTGACTAGGGTTTCGATTCAATCTCCCATCATAATATAATTGTGGCGAAATCTAGAGTTTCATTCAACTAATAACTAGACCACCGTAGGGTAGCAATTCCTAGCGATAATCCCCAAAAGTATTATCAAGATTAGACTGTGATATAGGCTATTATCTCAACACGCACACGGACCGCCTCTCACGGACTTAACGGGGCAAGACGATCCGTCTCACGTCGTATAGTCTATTTCAGAAACTATCCCGAAACATTAAAAATGGTTGCACAACGGTGTTCGATATCATGAATACAAACACAATATGAAGATTGGAAGAGTAAAAACTTTCATAAAAATAATGAATCATCCAAGTTGCACAACTAATGTTGAGTATAAAACCCTAAAAATCTATACAATCATATTACTCGGAGAGATATCCTCGTTACCCTAGCCGGAGCGTTAGCCGATCATGGAGTTAAATTCTAATTTCCAGCCGCAGCCTCCTGCTGCCTTCTCTTATGCGTGACTTTCTTTTTTTTTTAAAAATCCCCCAAAACCCTTCCTTCGTGTTGCTTATATAATGCCTACTGGCCGACCTTATAACAAGGCCAGCATAAGGCCTATTTGAATTGTAATTAATGGGCCCAGACTTTAATTACTTCTTGTCCCAATAATTAGGCGTCCAATTGGAACGACCAAATGATGGCCCACTTCAAAATTTGATTCTCAAATCATTTACTTGCAGATATTGGTTTTATGCCATAAATTCTTCTTTAAGAATTTCGTTAAGTGCTTCTCGCTTTCGGAATCAATAATAAGCTTGGCCGTCTCTCAATCTTTTTGATCGGCACCGTATGAGATTCTCAATTTTTAACATCGTGTTCCATTCAATTGTTCCACTAGTCCTGAAACAAGAAAAACGATTATCAAGCTCCAAGTAATATACTAAAAAGGACATAATAACCATAAATTAGGGGCCGCCAACGGGCACATTTGCGCCCCTATCAATAGCATATCTTTCACTTTTTTATTATTTTTGTGCATTTTGTCCTTTCACATTTGTGTTTCATGGAATCTGTGTTGTACCAGTTTTTATCTTTCCATCTTCACGTAGTATTTCAATTTTTATGGATCTCTTTTTCTTTCTTTCTGGGTTTATACTTTTAACCAAAAAAACAAAAGGAATATCATGCCATACTGATATCACTGTTCTTAAAAATTTGCACGGATTCGTAGTACTAAGGCAGGGGTCCATGCATTGAATCATGGCCACCCAATTGAACTGTATTGAAGTACCACAAAACGGCAGAAGGATCTAATTTGATGGAGAAGTGGGAGTGTAGGGATATATAACCACTGACCATGTTCGCCAGTACCAAGTTCTAGTCTACGGGTCATATGATTTGTGACTGGTTCAAGTAGTTCGATGATATAAACGTTTAATTCAAGCAGTTTTCATTAAGGAAGTTGGTTCTAACATTGGCCAGTAGATTTTATTAGTCTAGGACTTGATGTAATGTGTTCTACAACTCAATAATTTTGCATAAACCATTTTTTAGTACCTTCAGTGCTCAAACAATGACGCCATTTGGAAAATTTATCAAAGATTTGTCACCAACTCATATTGGCGTTTGTTGACTTTCATGTTGTAAATAAATTGAGGAGATTTCTAAATTGTCCTTTTTGTGAGTTCTCATTTTGTTACTAGCAATTTCAGGGCCACGGATTTTTATTAGATTTCTAACTCTGCTTTGCGCAGTTAAACACTTATTGACGTATTGTTCCCTTTTTAAGGAAAAATTATTCTTTGCCCATGGAGCCTCTTGTACCGTCTTGTGGAGTGATATCTCTTTTAAGTAGATCCTTCGATGGAATTTAGTGGAGTGATATCTCTTGATTGAAACCTCCCTCAATAGAATTGCTACCTCTGTCTCACAAGATCATTATGTCCGTAACAAGAATTTAAAAATAGTACTCCCTCCATCCCATTATGCTTGTTAATTATTCCTTTTTGTTTTTTTTTTTTTTTTGTGTCATCACAAGAGTTATTATAGTTTCTCGTGTTGTTGGGTTCCAAACAATGTTACCCAAACAAATCAAGCCGTTCACAGATTGAAAAAACCGGTATGAATGGTCGGGCATCAATGATTGAAATTTGAAAGCTGACCCACCTTCCGGTTCAAATGATAAAAAATTGCGCAAATTACTCAGCCTACTAGGCTTTTGTTGCACGAAAATGGTGGTCTCACCCGGTCGAGTACGAGATCGATTGTGGTGAGAGGTAATGAAAAATGGGTCGTCAATTATGGAACGCCAAAGCTTGAAAACGCACCTAAATCGAAGTAGCAATTTTGCTAGGAGCTCTATGAGCAATACGAAGATGATCTCTTCGGGCATTGAGATCTTAGCTTTTTTTCTCTTTTTCTCTTCATTGTCTCCTTATTCGTCGAGACCGATAGCAGCCAAAAGAATGACACAGATTTGTCTGAGCAGAATGCTAACAGTTGATTTTTGGCGAATGAACATCACCACCGTTTCGATCAAAGGACTATTTACGAAGCATCAAAGAGAAAGAAAGCTTCGGAGTTTGGACTTTTGCCTGCGCGATTCCCCCCTCTCCTTTATGAATTAGAAATGACGAATATATATATATATATATATATATATATATATATATATATATATATATATATATATATAATTTGCCATGATCTAAGTTCACCATGATTATTCGAGAGATTTTGACTAGTTGGGAGATTCAAAATGAGTGGGAAGATTTTATATCCAAATACAACTGAATTGTATTATATCGGAAATTGGAGGTTTTGAATTAGGTAATCCTCGAATAATCATGGTGAACTTAGATCATGGCAATTTTTTATTTTTTTTTTTCATTCGTCATTATTATCCAAATACAACCGCATGAAGATGATGAAATAATATTTCTGAAAAGTGGGCAAGATGGAAACTTACGTGATATCCAATAATAGAATAATTATTTAATTAACTCTTATTATTTGGCAGATAAATAGTATGAATAATCTATGAAATTTTAAATAATGTTCATTTGATATTGTTAAGAGATAAAATTATTCTACACTGTCATGTAAATGTTCTTCAATTTCTTCCATGGAGAAAAATAATTACACGTGGGTATTGTATTGTCTACCCAAAATCAAAAAGAATGTCATATAAAGTATAGTAATGAACTACACAAGCTATGCGATAAACTGTTTATACCTTTTTGTTAAGGTGATTGATATTCACACACCCAGATTGTTGGCCACATTCTCTTTTTTTCTTTTAGTGAAATTTTCATGTGTACACATGAAAATTTCACTACAAGACCAAAAAAAAAGGGTGTAGATAACAATTTGGGGTTGTGGAAATCACTTTCCTTTGTTAATACTTTTTTAAGTCACCTCCCCTTGGTGTGGTTATAATCTGTGAAAAATGTATTACATTCGTTAGTGATTCCTTTTTGTATTTTTCTTTTTAGTGTTCGTAACTTATGTTATCCTCTCTTTACAGGTCCAGGAGTGTGAAGGGTAGTGGTGGAGGAAAAAATGATTGAATGGAACCACTCAGAAATTCAGTCTTTATTAAGTAGCTCGAAGCTACTTAATTTTTGTCAATATTTTTAACTTACATTTTAAGAGTCACTTAATCCTTTAAGTAATTTAAGTAATGTAGAATGTGGTTATCAAACCTACTTAATTACTTATTACTTAATTTAATTCAATTTTAAGTGTTGAATCTAGGTTATCAAACTAGGTTACGTTAATATAGTTAACTAGGGTTTAGGGTTGATTAGGTACTAGTCTAGCAAATCAAAATTAGGAAGCCAATGCTATATTTTTTAAGTAATTGACTAATTAAGTAGTTTAGTAGATTAAAAATAAAATTTCAATTTATAATAAAAAATTAAGAATTCGAAAATGCTACAGCCTATTTTGGTAGCACATTAAAATTCAATAACAGAAAAGTATTTTCTTATGTTTGTTCACACTTTATTTGGCAGTGAAATAAAAATTAAAAGACTTAGCAAAAAAAAGAAATACAGTAAAATTAAAAACATCGTTTCTTTAGTAGAAGAGCGGCAAGATCATACCCGGCATGAGGTTTCGGTTCAAAAATGAATCTACCTTGAGGGGATTCCTCGATTCCAATAAGAAGAAGAAGAAACCATCCATTCTCTGTTCAAGAATCTTCCCATACTACTTTCAACAAGCCTTTTAGTATGCCCCTCTCTCTAGAATGGAGGCAAACAATTTGGACTTGGACAACTTTAAAGAAGACGATAGTAGCATCAGAGAAACAAAGCACACTAAAGTGAGGGAGATGTCCGAATACAGATATTACGGGTCTCAGATTGACCCGGTATTTCACAATCCAGCAAGAGCAGTCTTTTTTCATCTCAAGGATTCTGAATCTCAAAGTAACGTACTCACGAGTCTGAATAAGAAGCAAAACTCCCACCACATTCTCCAAAAACCCAAGTCTAACATTCTGCAAGGATGTAAGGAGCTTTAGGCAAACGGGTTCCAGTTAGATTCTCTGCATCAACTTCAAGCCGAATATGAACATTGGCAGGATTCATCCAATGAATTGCTCCGTTCCAAAAGACCTTGGGCTGAGAGGAGCCACCATGGGGTGCATTTGCATGCATTTCTTTCCTAGACGAAGTCTTTGAGGAGTAGATATGAATCAGGTAAGAGCCAGATCTTTCTTTATCACCAGGATAGTAGCCTATCAAAACAACTTTGTAGAACGGTGATTTTGAAGGATCAAAAGCCAAAGTAAGCACCAAATTGTTCACAAAATTTAGCTGAAGTGGTACCACCAAGTTCGGGAAGTGCAATATTAATATATTTTCAATTTTCATGGTTACAACATCGTTTTAGGGAAATTCAGAAAATAATCATCCTAATAATATCGTCATGTGTGCCACGTTATCCCAATAAGGAAGTCGAGTTTGCCCCTCTAACACCACACTATTTGCAAGCCCTTGGCCAACAATTTGCACTTGGACAACTTTAAAGGACGATGGTAGCATAAAGACTAACAAGCTTACTAATACTTGAGCAAAGCGAAATATGTATAGATCAACATATTACAGAATTCCATAGAGAAGAAGTTTGTCAACTTAATGAAAAGATGAAACCTTTATCATGTCAACTTTATTGAAAAGATAATACCTTTCACTCAAAAAAAAAATTACGGCAATAGAAACCAAAACATATTTTATAAAATATAACAAGCACCTACCACAATTTGCTCAACCAAATTACAAACAATGAACGTATTACCACCAAAATGTTGAATCACATCAAAAAAGGTATTCAAGATTGGGCACATTGAAAGCACAGCTGTTCAAATTGTAGACACTCAAACAGGGGACAAGCTTTCAATAAATCGATAAGTACTACGATAAGAATGGTATGGTTGTTTAGTGTTGCACTGCAAATCAAGGAGAACCTTAAATGACTTCAAATTCGGATTATATGCAACCAGTTTTCCACCAACCTCTAGCACAAGCAAAGGATCCTTTTCGTCAGGTCTATTTGCACAACAAAGCACATTAAAGTCTGCAACAGATCCTTCAGGCAATACAGATCTTATACGCATCATATTAACCCTATACTTCACAATCCAACGACAACAATCTTTTTCCATTTCAAGGATTCTGAATCTCAAAGTATAGTGCTCACGAGTCTGAATAAGAAGCAAACTGCCACCACATTCCCCAAAAAAACGTATCTTTTCTTCTGCAAGGATGTTAGGTACTTTAGGCATAATGGTTCCAGTTAGATTCTCTTCATCAATGTCAAACCTAATATGCATATTGGCGGAATTCATCCAATGAATTGCTCCGTTCCAAAAGGCCCTGCACTGGTAGGAGTCACCGCGGGGTGCTTTTGCATGCATTTCTTTCCAAGACACAGTCTTTGAAGAGTAGATCTGAATTAAATAAGAGCTAGGTCTTTCTTTATACTCACAAAGGTAGCCTATCAATACAACTTTATAAAAAGGCGACTTTGAAGGATCAAAAGCCAAGTAAGCTCCAAAAACTGATCTATATGAAGTGCTGCCACCAGATTCAGGAAGTGCAATCAATTTCTGGGTGGTCGGATTGCACACAATATAACGCATTCTGCCGAATCGGCCCCCATTCAAGAACAACATTAAACCATTGCAAGAGTCCACAACCCTAGACTCCGATCCTTCTCGAACAGGGTCAAGGAAAGCAAGTGTAGGAAGGCTTAGGTGGCCATGAAGTGAGATAGACTTTAGTTCCAAACTTTTGTGATAGAAGTACAGGCCTGAGATGAAGGAGCTGTAATTTCGGCATGAGTGGTTGGAGGCAAAATTTGTGTCGGAGATGAGAGAGTGCCACTGCTTAGATACAGCCTCGAATTTGAGGAGGGGCTTCACAGGCACAAGGAAAAGGATCTCTGTTAGGAGATCTTCATTGCTGACAACTACTTGTACTGCCCGTGAGTGTTCTGATGATGTACAAGTATTGGAAACCTTTCTTCTTTTGCTGGTTAATTTCTTGTTCGTCTTTCCCTGTTCATATACCACTATAAGATCAGAGATAGAATGTGCAAAGACGTGGATACAGAGAAATAATGTACTATCCTAAATTCAATAGCATTTCAATCCTAACAAAAGAACGGCACTACTTGCTTTCTTCAGTTACTAAACCCATGTCTTCCAACACGCAGATGGCAATCGCCGGTGTTTGTGGTTGTGAGGGGTCACTGTGGGGGGTAGGGAGCTCAACCTACCCAAGCCACGGCGTGGCCGGTAAAACAGGCTTCCTGAGTTATTCCACCAGTATAAACATCCCTTAAAACCTACACTCAACAGCTGTAACAAACATGCCTAGATTGCGTGTTTGGGAAACCAGATAAGAGCATCTCCACTCTTGGACTAAATATTTCACCAAATTTAAATTTGAGTACAAATCACCCAAAAACCCACTCCACTCCTTCACCAAATCCTTCACCAAATTTGCTCAAATCTTTCACCAAATTTGCAACCCCTCCTTTTGTTCAAATCAGTGTACTATTTGCTCCTTGTTTCATTGTTTCGGCAGATGAGGAAGGCGAGGAAGATTAGAAATTTGTTCACTGTTTTCACTAGAGGCAAAAAAAAAAACAAAAACAAAAACTGTTTTTACAATATGGTGGGAAAGTTTTGGAGCCAAAATGAAAAAAAAAAAACTGTTTTTGACAAAATTTTAACTAGAATTTGGTAAAAATGGTGGTTTCCCATTGGAAGATTTGGTATCAAATCAAGTTTTTGACCAAATTTGAGTAAAAATTTGGTGTGGGAGTGGAGATGCTCTAACAATGACAAATTCGTTGACAAACAGTCTCACAAGAATTAGGATTTCGCAAATTACACTTCAGACTCATAAGTAAACCGACCAAACAAAAATGAATAATCGAGCGCCCATTAGGAAGTTGTGATTTGATGTAGGAACTGCTATCATAACTTACCTCTTTGTCACCGGCGTCATTGTTCGTCGACGGCGACTTTTTACCCTCTTCGAGGTCGGAATCTCCATCGGTCTCGAGCTCCTCGTCATCTTCTTCCAACGAATTGGAGGCCTTGTACGTAGAAATAATAGAATCATCCTCCAATTGGTTCTTCGATTTCGAGGGTTTCGCCATTGGGCTTGGCGGGTTTGAGCCCTTCGAATACAGGTGTGCTTTGGAGTAATAATACTTGAAGATTTTTATAGTTTTTTTTTTTTTTTTTTTTGCGGGAGGGAAATTCATTTCAGAATGATCTTTATTTTAGCGGTTTCGGGAAGGAAATTAGTAGTTGAGATGTGAGTAGACATTAGGGGTGAGCATGGACCGGATTGATTCGGTTTTATAGTAAACCAAGAACTAAGTGGCCTACGGATTATGAATTTGGAGAACCAAATCAACCCACAAAAGGCATAAAACCAAATCATTAAAATACGGTTCGGATTCGGTTTTGAACCACGGTTTGCTTCAAGTTGAGATATCATTTCCGTAAACCTTTTAGAGTATTTAAAATTTAGGTTTACTACGTTAGGTTTATATAGAATATGAATAGGTCCTCATATGTAGAAATTTAGGGTAATTAATCATGGTAACGAAGGAAATCAAGAAATAGAAATAGGTTATGACCAAATTATGTATAGAAATTTGAAAAAATAGAAACATGTTGTGGAATCAAAATTGAAATGGAGAATTTCATCACTGAATTTATTTTCTATAACCACTATTGGTGTATTGGAATTAAGGGAATAAGTTGTGAATCTTAGGCAAGTAAATTTTGCCAAAGACAGAATTAGGAATAAATTAAATTAGGAAGTTAGTTGAATATGGCTAATTTATATAAATGGTTCGGATCGGATTGAAACCGGAACCATAAACGTAAATCCACAAACCAAACCATTGACTACGGAATCTAATTTTTTTAAACCAAGACCAAACCACGCTACTAAAAAACCAAACCAAACCAATCGGTTTGGATCGGTTTGGACTAGATTCATGGTTTGACAAGTTTTCTGCTCACCCCTACCAGACATACACATTTAACAGTCGAATTCGCAAAAAAAAAAAATTAATTAATTTTTTCATCTGGCATGCGTTTTTTGTTTTTATATTTATCATGTTGATATATGTATTGCCTATTTGGGTTTTGGGTACCTTAAAAGGTGCATCTCAGAGCATTTTCAATCTTAACCCTTTACTTAATTTGTGTCAAAATTTGCGTAAAAAACACATTTTGAGTTTGAGCATCTAGAATGGCAAAACCCATTTTTACACATAAAAATAAAAATAAAAAATGGCAACAAGGTAAACAAGTGATATACTGTAAGATTTAAGCCGTGAAAAAAAAAATAGAAAAAATGGGTCAAGGCTTAGATTTTATCAAAAAATGAGGTAGAGAAATGGGCAAACCCCAGTTTGGGCAGGGCATAGCATTAGAGATGGGATTTTGTTCTTCTTTATTCTAAAAAGAGGGTTGAAGTGAAAAAATAGGCAAAGATTGGAGATGCTCCTAAAAGTATAATTTTAAAGGATGGTATACGCATATCTTTGATGTATGATACGCATATTTTCTGTATGCATGGCAAAGGTTGACAACTTTTTTAACAAAAAAAAAAAAGAAATGGATTTGGGACCCTATAGTGCCCCAAAACATTACAGGGTTGTAGTTCCCAATCTCAGTCATTCGAAAGTATTTTTAATGGTGTGTATTTGCAAACACTTTTTTACCAGTAATAACTAAGAAAGTGTCTACAAAAATCCAAACCATTGATTTCCAAGTTGAATGGGTCTAAGATGTGCTACAACCTTATAGTGCTTTGGGACACTACAGGATCCCCGGATCCCAAAAAAAAATACACATACTTTTTGGTTCATAGCTCCATATAAGGATTTCATTAGTTACACATTTTTGGACGGAATTACAAATAGAGGTGTGCAATAAACCCAAAAAACAATTAAGCATTTTTTTGTTAACTTGTGCATTGTTTTGGTCTTTTTATGGGTAATCAAAATCTTGTTGGTTTCGTTGCGCATTTAAATTTAGGGAAAGAAAATCTTGTTATGTTTATTTGCACCTGATGAGCTATGATGATCTAATGATAAAGCCTCCTCATATAATCAATTGACATCTCTTTTATCCTATGGTTGTATCGGAGTCCGGCCTCTCTTGGCTTAATAATTTGGCAAGATAACTTTTTTGCTTGTACTAAAAATTTTCCGCCTTTGTTAGTCTAGTATCAAAGATTATTTGTTTCCGCGAGAGTAATCTAAAAGGTAAAAAACGTTATGATCTAAATCTTTATAAATAAATTAAAAATCAAAAAATAAGAAGTAATCCAAATTTGTTTGATTTTCAATTATTTTTGCCTTTAATAAAAAAAAAAAAAAATTTGATTCATATTTGTTTATTTTTCTAATTCTTCTTGTCGAGACCAACATATAATTCACATTTTAAAAAAAATGACGCAAAGTTCACAAATGCAAAATAAGTATTAATTAAAGACAAAAAAAAATTAATCTTTCAAGATCGGTAAGCCAAACAGCCTCAACCATTTACTCCCTGTAACACTAACTATAGAGTAGACTACTCCACGGAAACAAGAAGGAAAGATGGGTAACTTGCTTATCGTAGTGTCTCGGGGCATGTCTACTTCCGAACTATGTAAATAAAGTATTCACAACTTAAATCGAACTATCAATTTCCAACAAACCACACACAAAAATGGAAAACGATATGGGTACACCAAAATCTACGTTGAACTTCTCAAGAATATTTGCTTCGCTTAGGTCACGAGCATAAGAAACTACTCCACACGTCATTTCTTTAGAAGAGCTGCAAGAGCATACGCGGCAGGAGGTGTACGTCCAAAAAAAATGTTTCTGCCTTGGAGGAACTCGATTCCAAAAGAAGGAAAAAAAAATATCCATTCTTCAATGAGAACCTGCTTTTAGAATGCTTCCTGGTTTTTTTTAGTTTATAATCGCATTATCCATGGCCCGATCGCCCATCCTTCTGTTCAAGAAGCCGTTCATAGAGATTGAGGCCTTGTTCGGATTATTTTACAAAACTTTTCAAAAATAATCCCTTACAAAACTTTTCCAAGTCTGCAAAACCCACGCAGCTCTGTCGGTGGAAAAATGGGCAGTAGGCCCCTCCAGTGCAAACTCTCTCTCTCTCTAATGGGCAGTGGGCCCCCCAGTGCAAACTCTCTCTGTGCAAAATTTGGAAAATGGGCAGTGGGCCTCCCAGTGCAAACTCTCTCTCCGTGCAAAATTTGGAAAAATGGGCAGTGGGCCCCAGTGCAAAACCAATTATGCTTCCCTCTCTGCAAAATGGGACCCGCATACTACTTTTTGGGTCCAAAACCGATCACAAAGGGTTTTTTTTAGAACAAAAAACTACTCTTGAGTTTAGATCCAAACAAGGCCTGAATCACTTGACACTTCCGGATCCGCTTTTAGTATCCCTGTATTTCATGGTACCATCCTTCTGGGGAAATTCTGAAAATAACCATCCTAATAAGATTGTCAAGTGTGCTGCATTATCCCAGTAAGGTTGTCAAGTGTCCCTCCCTCTCGAATGGAGGCAAAAATCCCACTATTTGCCAGCCCTAGGCCAACAATTCGCACTTGGGCAACATTAAAGAAAACGAGGGTAGCATCAAAGACTAACAACCTTGCAAATATTCAAGCAGCGTAAGATATTGACAGACCAACCGAATTATGTGAACTAATGCAAAAGACGATAACTTTCTGACAAAAAAGATTATGCCAATAGTAACCGCACATTTTACAATTTGGGCAACCAATAATGAAACTATTACCATCAACAAGTTGGTTCACATCAAAAAAAGATATTCCAGATTTGGCACATTAAAAGCCCAAATGCAAAAACATCTAGTAGACACTCAAACAGGGGACAAGCTTTCAATGAATGGATAAGTGGTATAGTAAGAATGGTAACATGGTTGATCAGCGTCGGACTCCAACTCAATAAGCACCTTCACTGACTTCAAATTCTGATTATAAGCAACCACTTTTCCAGCAATAACTAACACGAGCACAAGATCATTTTCATCAGGTCCATTTGCACAACAAAGCACCTCAAAGTCTGGGAAATATCCTTCACGGAATACAGATCTTGCAAGCCACAAATTGACTCGGTACTTCACAATCCAACGAGAACAATCTTTTTCCGTCTCAAGGATTCTAAATCTCAAAGCATAGTGGTCACGACTTTGAATAAGCAGCAAACTGCTACTCCATTCTCCAAAAAACTGAATCTTATCTTCTGCAAGGATGTTAGGTACTTTAGGCATAATGGTTCCACTTAGATTCTCTTCATCAACATCGAACCTCATATGAAAATTGGCGTGATCCATCCAATGAAGTGCTCCATTCCAAAAGAACCTGCGATGATAGGAGCCACCATCAGGTCCTTTTGCATGCATTTCTTTCAAAGACGCAGTCTTTGAAAAGTAGATATGAATTAGATAACAGCCAGGTCTTTCTTTATCACCAAAAAGGTAGCTTACCAATACAACTTTGTAAAAAGGGGACTTTGAAGGATCAAAAGCCAAGTAAGCTCCAAAATTTCTGGGTGGTCGGATTGCAAACAATATAATGCATTTTCCTGTATCTGTCCCCATTCGAGAACAACATTAAACCATTGCAAGAGTCCACAACCCTAGACTCCGATCCTTCTCGAACAAGATCAAGGAAGGCAAGTGTAGGAAGGCTTACGTGGCCATGAAGTGAGACAGACTGCAGGTCCAAATGTTTGTGATAGAAGTATAGGCCTGAGATCAAGGAGGAGGTGTGATTTCGGCAGGAGTGGTTGGAGGCAAACTTCGAGTCAGAGATGAGAGAGTGCCAATGCTTAGATACAGATTTAAATTTGAGGAGGGCCTTCGCAGGCACAAGGAAAAGGATCTCTGTCAGGAGATCTTCATTGCTGACAACTGCTTGTACTGCCCGTGAGTGTTCTGACGATGTACAAGAAGTGGTGACCCTTCTTCTTTTGGTGAAAACTCCCTTTCAACAAATGTATCAAACTCGTCTAGATTTCTGTTTGCATAACTACATAATCCGAAATGCATCTAGAAAAATTTAGAGTCTGAAATTGTAGGGCAGGATTTATTGGCCAGTTTCAATATGGCATAGGATGACAAATTGAATGTGTGAATGGAACAATGACAAATTCGTTGACAAGCAGTGTCGCAAGAATTGGGATGTCGTGTGTATTAATCCCTCACTAATTGTGCATAGCCTGGTGAGATCAACCAACAAAAACTGCATTATAGAATCATTAATGGACCCTATAAATCACCCAATAGTGTGAATAGCTAAAAATTTAGCTAGCAAATGTTCAAAAATTTACTCCAATGGACTAGGTAAATTGGCTCATTAGCCTATTGATCAACAACTCACGCTATAAGTTTGGCTACCTAGTCATAGTTGTTAAATTTTTTGGACTCAAATTTTAGATAAATTTTTTTCCCTCTATTTTCATAGGGATAACTGGCTTGGTTCAAAAATAGAATTGTTGCATGAGGCTTTTTCAAATTGATACTTGATTGAATACATGTTGGCTGTTGCAACCAAATCCTAGAATATCTCGGAAAAGCTATTCAAATTGATACTTTTATTAAATGATTTAAAAAACTTTTATTAAATGATTGGAGTGGCCACCCACTTGGAGTAATAGCTAATGATTATTTATTGATCCAATCCCATTTTTATCAAAAACAACCATTTAGCTATTCAAATTTAGCTAACTTATTGGAGACCTAGCAATCAAAGATGGCGTGGGGGAAAAATAAATTGGATCAGGAGGTGTGTGTTTGTTACCAGTAAACTGTTGATTAGGAAAAATGGAGCACCAATAAAGGAAGTTGTGATTTGATACAGAAATCCATATCTTAGCTTACCTCTTTGTCACCGGCGTCATTGCTCGGCGATGGCGACGTTTCTCCGGCTTCAGGGTCGGGATCCTCGTTGGCGTCGAGCACCTCGCAATACTTCAATGGGTTCTTCACTTTCGAGGGTTTCACCGTTTGAGCCCTTTGAAGACGTTCTTAGAGGTTAATGATCGCTGGTGCTGTGCGCGCAGATAAGTGGCACAAATAACTCTACAATGTAGCCATGTTGGAGTTTTTTTTTTCTTTTTTATTTTTTTTTTAAATAACTGCATATTCGGGCAAGCGCAATTTGACTAATTCCATATCGTAACGACCGGACATAGCTTTCGTAGCCTCAACAGCTTGCCGGCATGCAAAATCGAATGTGATACCTTAGGAGGAAGCAATTTTTAAGTCCCAAGGCAAGACTGCGCACGAATAACTCTTATAGACCCAACTCGAGTGCCTCCCACCGCATGTGAGTGTGTGTGGTTGTGTGTAGTTGAATGTGTGTGTCGCAATCATTTTCGAAAAATGATTGGGGGTGCTCAAGGGTATCGAATAATCTCTCATTGGTCTTTCGAATATTCAAATAGGTAAAAAGAAATTTGTAGAGCTGATTTGCTTTTCTTTTCTTTTCTTTTTATCAAGCTGGAATTTTTTTTCCTAAAGTTATCATTTATATAAAAGAATTAGAAGCTACCGATTGAGAAATTTATGTTAATAAGACATGGTTATAGATATCGAGCACGTGTCCAGTACCAGTATTGTCATGAAGTTTGTAAAATTTTGAGACTTTGCAGGTTCGTGTTTCCTTCCAAATCCCTTGATTGCAAAAGTGTGTGGGGTGCGTTATGAGAACATCATGGTGTTGGGGTTCCTTATGAGAACAAATGAACATCATGGTGGTGTGATCGAATACTACATTATTATTTTCTGCTACACCACCATGTGTGTTTGAGAGGCTTTCTCCATCGCATATTTGTGCGGGGCTGCGGGCTCTATTATTGAGTGTGTAGCTCGCACACAAATATGATAGAAAAGTTTTAGGAGAAATTCATTTTTTGAGTGGGCCCTAGCCCTCCATGGTGCATTTCTCATCATCCGTCACATCAACTTGGTGCGCATATGAAATGCATGAGTGTTGTATCCAAGACTCGGCTCATTCTTACTTTCAACAAGGTTTTCAAGTGTGCCTCTCTCTCTCTCGATCTCGAATGGAGGCAAACAATTTGCACCTGGACAACTTTAAAGAAGACGATGGTAGCATCATAGATCAACAACCTTACTAGTAGTACTCCAAAAAGAAGAAGTGCGTCAACTTGTTGACAAAAACAGTTACATTTCTCATGAAAAAAATCATGTCAATAGCAACCAAACATATTTTATAGGTTTAGAATAAGCACCAACTATAATTTGTGAATCATCGAATTGATTCACATCAAAGCAGGTATATTAAAGATTGAGCAAATAGCGCAGCTGCTTCAACATGTAGTAGACAATCAAACAGGGGAGAAGCTTCTGATAAATTGATAAGTGTTATCATAAGAATGGAAACACGAGCAAACCAGATCGAGAAGCACCTTCACTGACTTCAAATTCAGATTATATGCAATCACTTTTCCACCCATACGTAACACGAGCACAAGATCCTTTTTGTCAGGTCCATAGGCACAGGAAAGCACGCTAAAGCTAGGGAGATACCCGAATTTAGATATTACGGGTCTCAGATTGACCCGGTATTTCACAACCCAACAAAAGCAATCTTTTTTCATCTCAAGGATTCTGAATCTTAAAGTAACGTACTCACGAGTCTGAATAAGAAGTAAACTGTCACCACATTCTCCAAAAAACCGAGTCTTGCATTCCGCAAGGATGTAAGGAACTTTAGGCAAAGGGGTTCCAGTCAGATTCTCTGCATCAACTTCAAGCCGAATATGAAAATTGGCAGGATTCATCCAATGAATTGCTGCGTTCCAAAAGACCCTGAGCTGAGAGGAGCCACCATGGGGTGCTTCTGCATGCATCTCTTTCCAAGACCCGGTCTTTGAGGAGTAGATATGAATCAAATAAGAGCCAGATCTTTCTTTATCACCATGATGATAGCCTATTAATACAACTTTGTAGTAAGGCGATATTGAAGGGTCAAAAGCCAAGTAAGCACCAAATTGTTCACAAAATTTAGGTGAAGTGATGCCATCAAGTTCAGGAAGTGCAATATATTTCTGGGTGGTCGGATTACAAACAATATAATGCATTCTGTCCCCATTTGAGAACAACATTAAACCATTACAAGAGGCCACGACCCTAGACTCCGATGGTTCTCGAACAGGGTCAAGGAAGGCCAATGTAGGAGGGCTTAGGTGGCCATGAAGTGGAAGAGACTGTAGCTTCGAGTGTTTGTGATATGAATAGAAGCCTGAGATCAAGGAGGATCGGCAGGTCCTGGATCGGCCAGCATGGTAGGAGGCAAATTTTGAGTCGGAGATGAGAGAGTGCCAATGCTTAGATACAGACTTGAATTTGAGGAGTGACCTTAGAGGCACAAGTGAAAGGATCTCTGTTAGGAGATCTTCATTGCTGACAACTACTTCCATTGCCTGCGGGTGTCCTGACGATGTACCAAGATTATCTAACTTACTTCTTTTGCTGGTTACGTTCTTTTCCTTCTTTGCCTGTTCATAATCCACAATAAGATCACAGTGAGAATGTGAAGAGATAAAGTTACAGAGGAACGATATATCTTAATTTCAATAGCTATTCAATCCTCCTAAAGAACGGCACTACTTGTTTTCTTCAGTTACTAAAACCTATAAATCAAGTCTCTTATTTCTTCCTTTATGTCCTAATAGGTGCATACTTTGTTGTTTTGAACAACATAAGAGGTGCACTCACGAAAAGGCGACTTAGGAAACTGAAAACTTGGTTCGGTCTATTTAGTGTAATGGAGAAAGTTAAATTTTTACTTCAACCACCCTATTCCTCTCCAACAGAATATATGGCAATGGGCAGACGTGGGTCACCATTGGTGGTGGTGATGGGTCACTGTAGGTGGGTGGGGAGCTCAACCTGCCCAAGCCACCGGGTGGCCAGCATGACAGGCTTCCTGAGTTATTCCACCAGTGAAAACCTCCCTTAAAACCTTGATTCCAGCACTGTGTCCAACTCACGTGTAGTTGGTTGAAGTTCTTCTCTTTTTTTTTTTCTCTTTCTTTTTTAACAAGAGGCAATGTCATTAAACGCCCGAAACTTCATCACAATAAAATGGAATGAACCAAACTACCAACAATCTAGACCTGAGCACAGCACTTGCGGGTTCAATGGCACAGATTGCAAAAGAAGACCAACAAGGTCGGGTAGTAGAACCAGTCTACGACATGATAGTAGAAAATCCCACAAAGGACACACGGTTCAACCCATGAGATGGCAAAGATAAACACTCCACAAAGGAGGCTACACAGAAACAACAAACCAGAAGAACAAAAAACTCCGGTCACCCAACACCATCTTCAGAAACTCTACCACAGATCCGATGACTTATTCGCCGGAATAAAAGAGCCGAACCACCCCAAATCACCACCGTGCCGAAACGCCTCAACCACACCCACCGATGGACACCCGTACGCACACCACCGCCGCAGAACTCAATCTCTGGACCCATTGGCGACATGCATCGATCTAACCCAATCTGCAAACACGCGGCTCAAATCTCTTTGCAAGTGCCGTTTGGCTTCATGAATGAAATTTCCAATGTTCACCAAAAAAAAAAAAACACTGTATCTAACTTGTCTCTCTGTGAATTGTGTGTGGGCAACAAGGAGTAATCCAAAATGAAACATACAATCAATTTAACGAGGGTCGTGATAAATGATATCGTAGATTACCACTTTGTCAACGGCGTCATTTTCCATCGACGGCGAGTCTCCAGCCTTGTATGTAGCATTATCCTCCAACGATTTCTTCGATTTCGAGGGTTTCGCCATGGGTAGCCCTCCTGTGTAAAGATGAGTTTGGGCTACGCAGGGAGGTAGGTGTGATTGGGCTTCCACTTTTTTTAAATAAAATAAATAAATTCCTTTTTGTTTCTATTAAAATTTTCTGTTGCTTTTGGCTAGTTTTCCGTTCAATTTCGTTGGATTACTTATAAAATAAAAAAAGAATCTGAATCAAACTTGAAAAAAAATCAGAAAAAGACTGAGAATTAAAATTTTGACAATTTTAGACCTTTTTTAAGCGAACTTTTTTATCTTAAGTTTTTACTTCTAAATTTTTCTTGTCAACGAACAAACAATCCCATAAAACTTAACCAAAAACTAACAAAAGCTATTTTTTGAATAAATATGAAAAACAATCTCCTATAAAGGAAGAATTAAGCCAAATTCCATCGTTGGTATACATATAAAAGAAATCTGTAAATAATATGCATATTTGGATTTTTTTTTTTCAATACATCAGGTGATTATTTGAATTGTTGAGCAACCTTTTTAAAAAACTTCTCTTCAAAATTGTAGTTTTCCAAATGATTTTAGCAACCCAGTTGATAAAATCATGGTGATTTTAGCAAATGAGTTCAGCAGGTGCTAAAATAATGGTATTTCAAATAAAAAAATTAAGTGTTTCTGCGTATCGTTTTTTGAATTTTTTACACCGAATTAAAGTACACGATAAGTACTTTAATTAGGTGTCAAAAAAATCGAAAAACGATACACGGAACCACTTAATTTTGTGATTTGAAATTTTCATAATTTTAGCAACTCAACTCATTTGCTAAAATCATGGTTGATTTTAGCAAATGAGTTGCTAAAATCTTTTGCAAAAAATTATAAATTTGGTACCACATTCAAGAAAGTACAACATGTGTTTGTTCGTGCTTTATTTGGCAGTGAAATATGGTGAAAATATCAAGAAAACTATTTTTCATAGGTAAAAATGACAGAAACATGATGTGCATGTCAAAGTGACCGAGACGAACACGAGCGTGATATTCCCAGCTAAGACTATTATTTAATTAATTCCTTATATAATTAGATTACGCAAAATGACGGTACCGTAGAAATTTAATTTTCGAGTTCTGCTCTAATCAGTAATCAGTGTGATGGGTTTTTATTGCATACAATACCCGATCGTACGCAAATGTAAAACTAATCAATTTTGTTCGCCCTCCTTAAAACTAACCAAATGAGAGTGGTTGAGTGAAAGGGAGGAGAGTCAAGAGAGAGATACCGAACCTACTTTTAAGGGAATAATTCGTACCATAAAATTATCTCCAACGAAAATAGGCCATGTTTTTCAAAACAATTGGCTTTGAACTAGACCAAAAAATAATAATAACAACAACGTCAATGAATTTTAACGAAAAAGCATTTTTGTTGACCTGTACATCAAACGAGCATAATACTACACCGGGTAATGAAAAAATGTCGAAGTTAATATTTTTGTACTCCTATTATTCCATATTTCAAACTAGGGACCACGCTAGTTTAAAATATACAAATCATTAATTAATTCAAATACTCGGTAAATCATTTTTGTTAAGTGTCAAATGACTCAAATTCACCGAGCTAAACAACTCGATCAATTTTTTTTTGCCATTCCTAATCAATTACATGGGGGAGGAGGGAATGAGAGTCAATCATAGGATGGAATGTGAGACATCCAAGAGTTCTACCGCATGAGCTAATCACCACATGCAGATGTAGTGTCTTTTTAAAAAAAAAATCTATGGAATAAAGCCAACACGAAAACAAATCATACTGTAAAAGCAAAAGATAAACAAGAATACGAAGAACTCAAGAGGCCTATGACAACCTTAAAGATTCAACTAGTGCTGATCGAGGCGTGAAATATAAGGGAGGTCTTCAGTTCGAAACTTCTTACACTATCAACTCATTTACATTGTGTCCGGGCACTTGCCGGTTAGGTGTAAACGATGAAATTAGTCTTTAAGAATTAATCTTCTTAAATCGATATGCAATACGTTTCAAGAATTTCTAAAGTTCATGTTTCAATTGTTTGCAATTGTACAGTATAGACATGCATATACGGCCTTGATTTTATGGGATAAATCTACTGCTTTGTCTCAAATTTTCTAGTTTTCAATTGGTTTGCTATTCTGGAAATTATTTTCTCAATTGCCAACAAATCACAGGAAAATAAAAGAACCAAATTCATTTGTTAAAAAATTGTTTTTACATAAAAAATATTTTACGTTGAAAATTATTTTACATCGAAACAAATAGTAGTTAAAAAAAAAAAAAAAAACAAAAGAAAACAATATGCATGTGGCTGAGACAAGCCCCTTCGTCCAGAAAATTTGGGGTATCTGGTCTTTTCTTTTTGTACCAATTTTTTGGGAAGCACTAAATTCTTTGGAGTACTTTCTACAGACAAGAACTAAATATTCTAAAAATAGAAACCCCAAGTTGACCTATTGGTAAAGACTTGGACATAGGGATTTGCTCCTCTTTAGTTATTGGGTTCAACTCCATTGAGATTAGTTTATAAACAGTTTTGTTGTGGTTTTAAATGGAGCATCCCGTTAGTGGACGGTATGATTAATATTTCAAGATTGGGCGAAAGCTGGTCTGAAAACCCGGTTATAAAAAATTCTAAAAATACTACTCGGGTGATTAACGTTAATTTGACACGTGTCTCGTTATTCAGTTGGAGTAATATATGTTCTTAATCGTGAATAACCCCTACGACTAAACGGACGTATTCATCGTCAAGACTGAAGACAGAGAGAATACGGGAGAAAAGGTAGGGAGAGAAAGATATGCGTACATGCCTATACATACACATGTAGCAGCGTTTACCTTCGTTTTTTGTTGAAATTTTCAGGATTTTGTTTTTAGGGTTTTGATTTCTTCTGTGGAGAATGGCGAGCTCAGTCGAGAAGGAGACCCAAGACGAAGTCTTCTCCATGGACCTCCCTGCTCCTCCTGGCTGGACCAAAAAGGTTCCTTTTTTCACTCTCTACCACTCCCCATCTCTCACTGGATTTATGTGTATGGTTGCTGTTACGTTAATTTCTTGAAGTCGTGTTGTTTTCAGTGCTCTGAATTAGGTTTTGCTGGGGTTAATTTGGTTGAATTGGGTGGTTCCGTTGTTCAATTTGACTCGGTAGTGATGGATTTGATGCTATTACTCGTTGGTTTGATCGTTGGTTTGATTTTTTATTCGTAAATTACGTGTGGCATGCTTTGGATTTTTTAGGTGGAGTAGAGTTTTGGTTCTTTGCAAACTTACTGGAGAAACAGAATTTGAACACCACCTGTTTTCTTCTTAGGGTTTCTTCAAGGGGTTCATGCTGTAGCTCTCTCTATCTCGGGTTAGTTTTGTATCGTATTATGTCGTTATTAGGGTAGTTAAGTGGATATATTATTCAAGCTGAAACAGCTATAATCTGGTGTTCCCAGACCCCTTTTGTTAAAAGGTATTCTGTTCAGGAAGTAGGATGTAGTTGGGAAAATGGTAGAATGACATTACATATGATTCTTTGAAATTGGAAATTCTTGGGTTTATTCATTGCGCTTTTGTAAAAGCAATTTGTACGGTTAGTTTGAAAATGTAGGTCGTCTAGTGTGAACTTATTATCCATGGGATCCTTCATGGTTTATCTTCTCGATAACATACGCTGTTGAGGAAAGAAAGGAATGGATCATAACACAGAAATAGGAGATTCAGTTTGAGATATACAGCTTATCCTTACACCCTGTATTCATCTTCAATATTATAAGGGCTGTGTTCATTTCTCAGTTTTAGTTTAGTTTTAGTTTTGATGACATCATCATTACCCTCATTTCTCTTTCTCTCTCTCTCCACTCATTACACCATTTGACATCATCAAAATTAAACTAAAACTACCAAACGAACACAGCCAAGGAGATATAATAGTAAGTACTTAAAGTCTTAAACTAGCACCCTCCCTCATCTTGGTGGTGGTGCATAGCAGCTCTCAACCCATCTTAAATGCTAAGGACGGAGGCAATCCATTACTAAAGCCATCTCCAATCCTTAGGGGGTGTTCCTCTAAGTGATTTATTGGCAATAAGTCAGTGGAATTGGCTTATTGAGTGAAATTGAGTTGATGTAGTGTGAGAGAACAATCTGTCTCGTAGAGCGCAATAAACCAGATTGGCCAAGAAGTCAGTTTACTCTATTTCTTTTTTCCAACGGTTTTGAAAACTTATTTTGGTAAAAGCTTAATTTGTTTTAGAGCTTTCCAATCCTTACTCTTTTTCCATCAAATCTTTTTGAGAAATGTCCTACAACACCGAAAAATCTCTTTTAACCAATTTTTGTGAACAAAATTTTCTCCAATACTTTCACTCTTCCAATTTCATCAGATTTGAAATAAAAGGCAACTGTTTGGATTTGGGTGAAGGATTTAGTTTTCTCCTTGATTTGATAAAGAGGTAGGTTCTCCGTTGATTCATACTAATTGGTGAAAAGATTGAAGCCTCAATTCCTCCTGGTAGGAAACTGTAATAAGAGTATAAGCGCATTTGAGCACCCTTTTCCCTTGACAATAAGATTATGGACACTGAGTTTAGCGCCCCTCATCTTTTTCCCTTTATTCATTACATTCTAGTTTAGTGTAGGATTTGATAAGTTTTTCAAGATGCTATCAAGCATCTTGAAAAAGTGGAATACTCATCAAGCTTTTTTCCAAGTTTTTGATTGAAAGGACAATCAATATTGGCAGGTTTTATTCAACCATGTTAAACTGGATTACGTGCATTAATGTTGAGAGAATACTTATTATCTTGATGTGTATTAATAGGACCATTACCAAACAATCCCCTTTTCTCCATAGTATTTGAAACACGAGTTTTGAAGCACCATGTTGTTCTTCTATGTTTACCTTCTTCACTGAATCAAATAAGAATAGGTGATTATGAACTTATGATTCTCGATGTATCAAAATTTCTCCAATATAGGGGCAGTAACCTGAGGTAGATTGTTTATCACCTTTAGATCCTACCGGACCTACCCTTTATGCATCTGTATAGGTAACCGTCTCCTGATCTTCATGATTGGAATACAATTTTTTTTTTCTTTGGAGATGAGTTTAGGTGTGTCAAATGTGGAAAGCATCCTCTGCATGATTGTTGAGGATTACGAAATGAACTAACTTACAAGAAGTTACAACAGTCATTGCATGGGCAATATATAGACGCGAGTTTTGTTTTGAGGCAGCCTCTTAGCTGAAGGTGAATCTGGGGTTATCAAGAGTAACCACGGTTGTGTGTGAGGAGTTTGGGAGATATTCTTGGATGCAAAACAGACCAGATGATGATTTCCTATTTTGATCTCCCTTTGAGTTCTTTTTCAAGGCCAAATAAATTTTGGGTTATGTGGCAGAAAAGTTCCTAAGGTGTTATATGGGTTGGTAGAGACAATATTTGTCATAAGGATGGAGATTGCCTTTGGTCAAAACATCCCTTTTTACTGCCGCACTTTTGTTGGTTAAGATATCAGAGAAGTTCCAACATGATTTACTTGGGAGTGGGATGGGTTATGAGGTGTAGTATGATTTGGTAGATGGAAAATGTGAGCTCTGTTCGGCAGAAAAGAGGTTTGGGGGTGGAAGAAAATATAGCACGGTTTTTTTCCCTGGGTATGGGTGGGGGTGGTGGAGGAGCTCTGATGAGTTAGCAATGTCTCAAGATGTTGTCCATGGAAAGCTATTAGAAGTGGTTGGATTACTTATTTGGCCCATTTCTGGCTTAAGTTTGGAAATGGAAATTGGGTGTTTTTTATGAAGCACTTATGGGTTGGGGACGAGATCTTGGGGTAGTCTTCCCAATTATATCCAACAATATTGATTTGGCCGCTAGTAGTTGTCTCAAGGTGGAAAAATATTAGGGGTGTGTGGCATGCTGAGCCAGGGACAAAGGTGGATGAACTTTTGGTGTGCTTGAACTTTTGTATTCTTATCATTCAATGCAGTGAAGGGGAGGATTCCTTAGTCTGGTTAGGCTCTAAACCGGAAAACATGTGTGAATTCCTATAATGATGTTGGCACATAATTGAGGGGACTTTCTTTGGAAAGCCTTCAAAGTTAGGATTCTTTACATGGACAATGGCATACTGGTGTATCTTGATTCTTGAACATTTTTCATTATTTGTTTCAAAGAAAGCAGAGTCTTTTCGGGTTGTTTTCATGTGTGCTTGGATTATAATTACATG
Organism: Vaccinium macrocarpon; assembly: GCA_022606695.1. Taxonomy (NCBI): domain Eukaryota; kingdom Viridiplantae; phylum Streptophyta; class Magnoliopsida; order Ericales; family Ericaceae; genus Vaccinium; species Vaccinium macrocarpon. Next base: position 2,547,566 of record CM040171.1, on the reverse strand, counting down.
ATCGATCATCTTCTTCTTCATTGTGATGTATCTAGGAGTTATGGTCCTTTATTTTCCGCCTGATAGGTGTGGAATGGGTGTTTTGTCGGAAGGTGATGGAGGTTCCACACTTTTGGAGGGGAGGTAAAATGGGTTGGAGCCTGGAGGAGAAGGAAAGCATGGGGTTTGGCCCGTTTGAGGTGTTTTGGAGAAATTGGGAGGAAAAAAACAGGAACTTTTTGAGGAAAAGAAATGTCTTTTATAAGCTTAGCCTAAATTTTCTAATGCTTTTTCCTTATTAAGTTCAGCTCATTGGCTGACCCTTCATGAATCAAATTTTGTGCTTTGTTGAGGCTTTGGAGTACCAATTCATGTATGGCTAGGCTGAGGAGCTGACCTCTCTTATTGTTCCATTGTCTTTGTTTCTCTTATGTTTTCTTCTCTTGTTTACTTTTATCTGTTACGACTTGGAGACCAACGAACTTGCATTTTGCAATTTTTTTGGGTAGTCTAACTTGATCAACAGTTGATGCCGTAGTTAGGAGGAATGATTAGTGATATGGTTATAATAGTAAGGGGAGGTATGGACCAAACTTGACTTTGGAGGCAGTAGATCGAAAGTATTTTGGATTTGGATATCATGGAACAACGATGCCCTCAACAAAAGGAGAACACGATTTATGTAGCCAAGCCCAATTGATTGGAAGTTGAAGCTTGGTTTGCAGTGTTATAAAAATCGGTGAAGTCGGCCGACTAGTCAGCCCAAACTCACTAATCGGAGGTCCCCCGCCTTGATCGAAACCCGACTAATCAGGCAAAAGTCAACAATTAGTCGGCCAAAAGTCACTAGTCAGCAGCCAACTGACCGGGGACCAACTAACATCTTTTAGAACCTTGTTGGTTTGGTTTGACTTGATCAATGTCGTAAACTTGTAGTTGAATCTTCATAAAATTGTTAGAGAGAAGAATTGAATAGATTTGGAGAATCACCATGGGAAGAATACCAAGGTATCTGCAAATAAAAGTTAGCCTCCAAAGTCCAAAGTAACTGAAAGAGCTGTAACTGTCATGCATCGACTGCAAAGGATCGATGCGACATCATCCAACGTATCAATCAATCATAAGACATTTTATATTGGCTTGAAATGAAGTCCATTAAATTTACGTTCCAGTTGTTGCAGAAGGGACGGCGAAGACCCACATTTTGTTTGTTGCTGTCATTTTGCAGTAAAAAAGAATGGGGATTTGTCTTGTACCGGAAGATGTCACTAACTTGCTGATAAAACAAGAGGCAAGAAGAAAATTTGCTTAGTTTCCGACCTGAATTGATACCACCCAGAAGTTTTCTGGGGTAAGCATTTCATAGTATAGCTGTTGGCCTACCTTTAAATAACCTTCTATTGATTCTCTGGAAAGAGTAGGGAAAATTGAGTCCTTTAATATAATTCTGCGTGAGGAAAAATGTGCAACTTGCTTTTTATCTGTTTATGGATATTGTAGACCTGACTGCAACCCTCAATCAGCATAGGCATTTTGTTTCAATTGAGATATAGACTTGTAGTCCACACTAAACTAATCATTTGTTCTGCTTCGCATATTTTATTGTTGGTCCTTGTCAATTTGCATTGGGGAGGTTTGTTTAGAATTAAAGCGTAGAGAGTTTTGGAATAATGGCCATTTGAACGTCTCCTTCAGAGCCCTTGTTTATACCAAAAGTATTATATATGTAGAAAAGAAACCTACAGTTCAAGAATTAGTGTTTTTGTACTACTTGTATTATGCAGATGCCTTGTTAACATCAGGTAGATCTGCTACAACTTATTGTAGAGGAGGATGTTTTCTAAGATAAACATATGAAGGTACTGAGTTTTTCATTAGACTATGTTGAGAAGATTCACAGTGAAACAGAATGTCAATTCATTCACTCATTTCCGGTGTTTTGAGTTTCTTTTATTCACACTAATTACTTTCTCGTGTTCATTATTTCTTATTTGAGCCAAATGAGATTTGTCATTCATCTCTAGTGCATGAGACTGCCTTAAATACGTACTGTGCAAAATGTTACCTTGTTTATTTTCTGGTTTTCCATCCATGCCTATAAATATGATCTGTTTAATGGTAGGAACTAGGAAGTTTAGATGTACTTTGAAGACTCTGCTTAGCATGTCCGTTCTCATCCATAATAAGATCCTATACTTCAATACCTTTAACCCGCTCTTTTAAATGCTTATTATGTATAACCTAGAGCTCTCTCTATCTGCAGTTCATGCCCAAGAAAGCAGGCACCCCTAAGAAAAATGAGATCATATTCACCGCCCCTACGGGTGAGGAGATCACCCACAAAAAACAGCTGGAACAGTTCTTGAAATTGCATCCTGGCGGTCCCAAAATCTTTGAATTTGATTGGGGAACTGGTGAAACTCCAAGGAGATCAGTCAGGATTAGTGTGAAAGCAAAGGCAACTCCACCACCACTGGAAACTGAGCCTCCGAAGAAGCGAAGCAGGAAATCTTCGGCTTCAAAGAATGATATCAAAGAAAAAGAAGTGGCTACTGAAGAAACTGAGGTGGTGAAAGAAGTCGATGTGCAAGGAAAGACAATTGAGGAGGTGAATTCAGGCGAAGAAATTGAGAAGGATATTGTGAAGGAAAATCAAGATCAGATTAAAGCAGAAGATGCTCCTGAAGAAGCTAAAGATGCTGAACAAGGCAAAGATGATGTAGAAAAGACTAACCTCGGGAAAGTAATTGATAGGTCTGAAGCAACTCAAAATGATGAAGGGCTTGTGGAGGTTTCAGAAGTTCAAGAAAAGGTGGAGCAAACAACACTTGAGGCAGAGAAGCAGGATACTGGCGTTGCTGAGGTGAAAATGTACGGAGGTGCGGAGAAAGAGGAACAGAAGTCCATGGTCACTGATATCACCAAGAAGGTTGAGGGAGCTGTGACTGAGAATGGTGGCGAGGCAGAAGAGTCCAAGCCATGAGTTATAATTTAGATGCCTTTTCTTGACTTCTCTAGGCTTCAGTTTAGTTCGGATGACTGTTGTACTAGTATAGCTGTTCACGGTGGTATTATTATTGTTCATGAAGACATGTATGTATGTAAACTTATAGATTAGGGCTTACACGTTGCGGTGACATGTAGCGTGTAGAGATGATGTAAAATTCCTAGATTAGGTCTTCGCTGCTGCTTTCAATACTGCCTTTCATTGCATTGATACGTGTAGTGATCTATGTAACTATGTACTACTATTAAAACTGATGGTTGGAATAAGTGCTTTTGCATTCAGTAACTCATTATATATGAGCTTGATTTCTTTGATGTTATGTTGCAGAACAAGTTTGAGCTGGTTCTCTGTAACTGGGGGTGACAAATGATTGTGCTGCTTTTCTCTAATTTTTCCTTTTGGTAGTCTTTAATTAGCTGAGATGGGGAAATTGACAAATCTTGGCAACGGGCAATAGCCATATGGTAGCATGTGGTTGAGAAAACTTTCAATGCTATGGTTATTTGTAAAGCTTCTCTTACATAGGTGGGACCTACATATGCATGAGACTCACATCGTGTTAGAAGGTGTCATAGATAATAGTTGCATTGAATTTTTTTTTCCATATCAGATTTTCGTCTGTTGGTTATTTCAAGAGCTCTTCAATATTGTGGAAAAGAAGGATGCTGCCAAAGATGATGGTGGTTGCAGAGAGGAAAGGAGAGGTACTGGCCATGTTCGGTTGAGAGTTTTGTTCCGGCTTTGTCAAGTTCTGTTTTGCGCTGACATCATCATTTTTTTCACTTTTCTCTCTATCTCTCTACTTATTACACCTGCTTACATCATCAAAACTAAACTAAACTCTTTCAAAACTCCCAACTGAACAAGGCCACTATTTTGTTTATATGAAGGTATTATAGGAGATGAAAAATGGACAAAATTGCCCCTCTCCGCAGGTGTATCTAAGGAGATGCATTGTGATTTCTAGTGTCTCCTCTCAAAAGAGGCAATATTCAACTTTTTGAGAGAGAGAGAGAGAGATTCCCTTGGCATCAGCGCATGGTGTCTCTCTTGCTTGGTATGGGAAAAAGTTATCCCCATTATGGGTAGCTTTTGTTACATCACCATTAGATAAAGCTTCATATATCCTACAATGCCCACTTTTAACCCAGCACTAAAGACTACCCTTTAAAGTCAGCCATACCGTGTTAATGTCAAGGATGATCACTTTCACCACAAATCCACGTAGTAGCTTTTGCTAAGCCAATACAAAAACCCCAGAGGCCGGGCACACACACACAGAGTAGAGTGTATGTTTGTAAAAGCATCCAACACTAAGTTATTCCATAAAGATAGGTGTACCGAAGCAAAGAGCACCGAAAATGTACAAGCGACTTGCAAGTGTACCGAAGCAAAGAGCACCGAAAATGTACAAGCGACTTGCAAGACTTACTTTTGGGTCCCACAAATAATCTGAATTGTTCATTACTTTTAAAATAGTTTCTCTAGTGTTGTTGCGAAAATTTAGCTCAATTGAATATGTGTAAATGAGTGATCCAATATTTCAATTTCTCATTCATAATTTAGGATCTTGAATTTTAAATGAAAACTTGAAGTTTGGATCAACTATTTACGCATATCCAATTGAAGTTAATTTTTGCAAGGTCATTTGAATTTTTTTTAAATTATTGAATGTGTAAGTGAGTAATCCAATATTCCAATTTCTCATTCAGAATTTAGGATTCTGAATTTTAAATGAAAAGTTGAAGTTTGGATCAACTACTTACGCATATCCAATTAAGCTAATTTTTTGCAAGGTCATTTGAATTTTTTTTAAATTATTAACGATTCAAATTATTCGTATTGGACCCAAAAGTGAACCCCACAAGCCGCTTGTATATTTTCGGTACCCTTCGTTTTGGTACGCACAGTCGTGTCCATAGTTATTTTACCTAGAAAAATAACATAAGAAGTACAATTCTTATTTTGCTTATTCACTTTCTGTGCATATGCTCGAACACTACCAAGTACCAACCATTTTGCCATAATTAAAGTACACAAAAAGGTAAATCAAGCCATGTTTGGTGAGATGCATACTTGTTGAGTGGTACTTTTTAATGGAAAATGTTGGGTACCTGTGTTTAAAGCCCACACACTTGTGTGTGTGTGTGTGTTTGGGTAAATTATGTGCAAGTTTTTGTGTGTAACTAGTGTTGTTGCTTTTTAATTGGTTAACAAAATTTGTCTAGCATCATATGACTAGCTACATGTAGCTAGTGAAAACTATATGTAGCTAGTCAAAATGCAAATGGTAAAATGCCAAGCCAAATGGCTACCCAATTTTTTTATATTTTAAACAACAAAATGGCTATTTTGTTGGAGACAAAAAGTTGTACTTCTACCAGTTAAAAAACACATGGCTGATTTGCCAAGACTGTTGGGAGATAATCTTAGCTAATATAAAAGCCACATTTAAGAACATTCCAACAAGGACTTTGCTTGTGATATCTTCACTCAATCAGCAATTTACACAACCTCAAAGCATTATAAAAAGATAATGTCATAACACTCTGATTTTTAATAGAATGGTGTAATCTTCTCTGGTCCTTTCGTTTCAAACTAAAACACCTATCGTCGTCACATTTTACAACGAGATATTTTGAATGAAAACCTATGAGTAATGATTTATATTTTCTATGCATACATCATTGGACTAGGGTGTTCCACTAAGTGTTTTTGTTTAAAAACTGCCTCGGTTTTTGGGAAAAAGTGATGTATTGTGAGAGGATGACCTGTCTCGGTTTTTGGGAAAAAACAATTTTTTGGAAAAAACTAGTTAGTGGAACATGGCCTAAGTGTAGTTTCAAATCAACCTTTTTCTCATAGATCTCTCTAATTACTTGAGTCCCAATATCAACTTGGCACATTTGAAGGCCTTTTTGCACTCACATATCATATATGACCTCTCACTCTCTTACTTCTAGCTTGCTAGCTCTCTTACTTCTCTGTCTGATCATTTAATCTCAAAATGTAAGAATTAGTTACGAAAAAAACTTTAAAAGAAAAAAATCGTGGGGTATCCCTCACACATTGGTTCTGCACCTTACTTATGTTGGCTACTCTTACATATATAGATATCTAAGTAGAGCATATTTACCAAATTAGATTGAGGCCCCAATAAATTGCCAATTGTTATGCTATTTATTTGAGTGTCGTTTGTAACATTTTTCATTGGCCACTAATTAAAAACATTTCAATGGGACAAAAATGAGGTGAATAAAGGTTTAATCACCAACTACGTGCATGTGACATTTTTTTGCTACATCTCACTAATTTTGTTTAATTATTCTATTTTGGAACTAACTCCCTTTCATCAAAAGTCAAAGGATACCAAGATTAAGACATGTGGATAGCTTACCTAAAAGAAGTGTGGCATTAACATAATGCCAATTCATAATCCACATAGCCAAGAAAGCATCTTTTTTTCTAATCCCAACATGTCTTGGTCGTTAACTATTGGTTCCAAGAATAGAACCACTAGTGATGACGACTGCCACTACAAGAATTTAATAAAATGCTATTGTCGAATTGCTATTCATTTATTAAAAATTTTAATTTTACTATCAAACTTTGTAATCCCACCACCACTATATCAAGCTTTATTCCTTTAAGGCGATAATATGCATTATGTAGTTAACCTTCCTATTTTTTCTTTTTGCATACAAATTTCTCACTACTATTTTAAAATTGTGGTATTTGAAACTTAAAACTTTACCATTTTGTCAAGATCAACAATGTGGTTTTTGGGTATTATTGTCATTGAAATTTGTGTCACTAATTTTGAATTTTGTTAAATTCGCATCAAATCTTTTTAATTATTTGTTCGTTACGTAAGAAGAATCAAAAAGTATAGACTTACGATTTGTTCATTATCTTTTCATTTTTCTTATACAGACTTTCTCTTACTTCTATTCATATTTTTATATTTTTTTGTATTCCTCTCGTCAAAGCAAACGAGGAATGGCTAACTCAAAAAAATTGAAAAAGCAAAAGCATTTTCCCCAAACTCCACCTCACCTTCTCCAGCCACTTACCGCCACTGCATACACATCTGGAGTCGTGCGTGGAGTTCAACAAATGCAAGTAAAGCCCTGTCCAATCAAAACCCAAAATGCTTAGCGCTAAACGCATTAACACACCACCCGCCGGATTCCACCACTTCACGGCTGTCTTCTAGAGAGAGAAAGCAGACAGAGAGAATCATTCTGCAACTTGAATGCACAGAACAAACCGTGCTTAATTGGTTTTTAGAGAGAGAAGATCATTGCAAATTCGACCCATTCCTGGCACCCTTATGTTATATCCAGCACTGGGTTGAAGTTATTGTAGAGGAATTGAACATCTTCAATTGAATAACAATGAAGATTTTGATTTCCTTGGCCCGGTTTTTTCTCCTGCTTTCGGCCTTCTTCACTCCAAGCGGTAACTTTACTTTTCTGCCCTTGTGGATATTTTTTTTTTTATCACTGATCAAAGTTGTTCTGTGTCTGTCTCTATGTTCTTTATGTCTAATTTTTCATCGATGTCCATAAAAGGGTGTTTGTAGTTGATAGGATTTTAGCTTTTTGACACTCGTCACTGAACTTCAAATTTTTTTGAATAGATTGTAGAAATTGTTTCTGTTCTCGTTAATTACTGTACGCATTGCTAAGTTAATCAAGATAATAGATGTTGCGTATTTGACCTAACACACACAATTGCGCAAATGGTAAATCAAGAACACAAAGAAACGACTCGGAGATTTTTGCGTGCTTCACTTGTTTTGTAGCTTTACTCATTTACGATTCCCACTAGTTTCTACTATATGTTGAATGAAGAAAGTGTGCGGATCATTTCGGCTGCTGGGTACGATATGAGTTTGTCTGTTAGGAATCCTGACATAGTCAGCGAAGTGGTCATCAAGACAGAATTGGACTTCACAATCTGGGTTTCTGTGTTCTAAAAGAAAAAAAAAAATTGACTTCGCAAACCCAACAAAGGATTTGGTGGTAGATGGTGACGATCTTTTGATTTCTTATGATTACTTGTTTGTTATGGAGCAGTTTAACTTCATAGTAATCCACCCTTCAAATCTTCCCTTTTTTCGCTGATACCCTATTGAAATTCTACTAATGAGGGGTCCAAATCGAGGCAAACTTCAATTGCTGGACGGTGTAATCATGAAGCTGCTTCAATGCGTACTAATCCACTCTTCTATCCCTACTTTGTACTGACCAGCGTGTGAAATTGTTGGATTTCGAATCATACAAGTGTAAACTTTCCCACATGTGTGCATGTGTTTGCCTGTCTTTCTTGCTGAGTTAGTTTGATTCACATATATTTTAGTGATAGATTTGATGTTTATAGTGTTAAGTTCCATCATATGATTCACGGAATGTGCCATACTTTACAGCTTCGTAGGATTTTATGAAATTGTGCAAGTTACTTGGAAATTGCTATGAGAATAACAGATGGAGTAGTGTTTACTTTGGCCAGCACCCAAAACCCAGTGATAGCAAGTAAACTATTTCCTACCCGTTGTCGTGTTTTGTGGAAAATTTGTTTCTACTGGTACATTAACTATTGTAAGCTAGCAAATTCAGATGTTGTCTTGGTATTCCTGAGAATTGAATGACACAATGGATCATGAAGTTGCTCTTGTTCTGTGTTTCTGGTTTGTTTCTAGTGGCTGTGGATGCATTCACTGGAACTTACGGGATAAACTATGGCAGAATTGCGGATAACATTCCCTCTCCTGATAAAGTTGTTACACTTCTCCGGTCGGCGAAGATTAGGAATGTTCGTATCTATGATGCTAATAACAGTGTCCTCAATGCCTTCAGTGGAACCGGGCTTGAATTAGTGGTTAGCGTTCCGAATGGAAACCTTCAAGACGTGAGTTCTAATCCGGATGATGCCCTGACTTGGGTTAAAGAAAATGTGCAAGCATTCCTTCCCAAGACAAAAATCCGTGGGATTGCCGTGGGAAATGAAGTTCTGGGAGGGAGTGATCAATCACTATCGGAAGCGCTTTTGGGTGCTGTAAAAAATATATACAACGCAACAAAAAGTCTTCAGTTAGATGATGTAGTTCAGATCACCACTGCACATTCACAGGCTGTTTTCAATAACTCTTTCCCTCCCTCTTATTGTATTTTCAGCGAGAATGTTGTACAATATATGACTCCACTCCTCGATTTCTTCTCACAAATTGGGTCTCCTTTCTGCTTGAATGCATATCCATTTCTGGCCTACATGAATGATCCAACGGAGATCGATATAAATTATGCTCTTTTCCAGTCAAATCAGGGAATATACGATAACAAAACAAATTTACACTATGACAACATGCTTGACGCTCAGATTGATGCAGCTTATGCTGCTTTGGAAGATGCTGGATTTAAAAAGATGGAAGTTATAGTTACAGAAACTGGTTGGGCTTCTCATGGAGATCCAAATGAAGAGGCTGCCACAGTAAGCAATGCAAGGACTTATAATTACAACCTGCGTAAGAGGCTTGCATTGAGGAAGGGTACCCCTATGCGGCCTAAAAATGTGTTGAAGGCTTATGTGTTTGCGCTGTTCAATGAGGATTTGAAGCCTGGTCCAACTTCCGAGAGGAATTTTGGACTGTTTCTACCTAATGGCACCACTGCATATAATATTGGGTTTAAAGGGCTGAAATATTCGTCTGCAACTTCATCTATGTTGTCTTTAAAGGTATGAGTTTCTTTTAACCCTTTGAAATGCATTGTTTCTGTTATGTTCCTAGGATTATGAAACTTATAGTATGCTTATGAGGTGACAGAACATTGGACGTATTATATAGTTTACGCACAAGCATATGGAAAACTAACCTACCAATGTATTTCAGTAGATGAATGTTAACTACATATCCTGAGTACATACCTCTCACCCTAACACCCGAGTTCAAGCGAAGATGGTCCGATAGAGTTACCACGCATTTAGAGGAGACCATGTAGCTTTGGGACTTGTTAATCATGTGAGACGGCACATATCTCACACCCTGATACTCCAACTCATGTGATGAGTGTCTGACACAGTTACCACGCATTTAGAGGAGCCCATGTAGCTTTGGGACTTGTTAATGATGTGTCAGAGTAATTTTGGAACTATCTTTCAGAATAAATGGGGTGCCATTCGTATATTGTCCAGGAATGAAGTTCATATTCATTTTAGTAGGATTTTCAATGTTTTAGACTTCTTTGTTTACTGTCAAATATGACACTGACCATTTCTTTTGTACATTTTTTTTGTTTACTATTTTACAGGATATTCGACATCAAGGTTCACCCAATTCCTATTTCTTGGTATTGGCAGCCTGTGCAGTTGTGCTGCTCTCCTTAAATTCTTGAAGCTGCAAAGTGTTGGAGCACTCTTAGATTGTGGATGTATCAGATAAGCATTCAGAACTCTTCCATAGTTATAGGTTATGCTATATATAGTATATAGTGTCACACTCCAGTTGCATCATCAGTTCTTGTTACTCTGCAAAAAAATCACAGATGGAATTGCTGATCATTTTTATCAACTTCAGCAATGTATATATTTATTGATGTACAAATGAAACCTCTGGCATGTTTGGTTCACTGAACTACCTGAGATTGGAGTCATTGGACTACAAACTCCGCAAAACTTGGTACTGATTGAATCTCTTGAAAAGAAGACATTGAAGGCGAGTCTGAAATCGCAATTAATCCTAAGGGCTTAAACTGGACAGTCCAATCTTACCGCAAAACACAAAAGTCCTAAGTGGGAAAACATTCAGGACAAAATGGATTTAAGCATCATAGACAGCTTGAGGTGCTCCTTTTTTAGTGTTTAACAGGTAGTGTTTTTATTTACTTTTTTGTCGTGAATTGCCGAAAATGACCTACTCTTATTTTTCCAGGGATACCAGATGAGAGATTTTTTTTTTTTTTTTTACTTGCTGAGAGAGAATTTATCCTATTTTTAGATGAAGTGATGCAGAGTGCAGACAAAACCCCAAGTGGCCAAGATAATGAGAACACCATTCATTTATCATACTATAATTGTTCATTTGCAATTGGTTGGTCGGTTCTGTTCCAAAAAATGGGTTTTGTCGGTAAGATCACCCCGCCTGGGTTAATACCTTTTCAACCTTGTGTGTTTGGAATTTTATGAAGGAGAAAAGGAAGGAAAAATAAAATCAAGAAAAGGCATTATTATAGGATCTGGCGGCTAGAAGGATATAGATTGAAGTCTCTTGTGTGACGTCTGGGGATGCTCATGATCTTCTAATAAGACCTTCCTTCCGCGTTCTCAGTTCTCGCTTTGTGGGTGTTATGATCTTCGTTTTTACGAGTTTTAGATTCTCAGGATATTTTTTTAGAGATGTTTTTACGGTAGCTCTTGCATTTTTTTGCACGCACACGCACGTTATATGATTAAATTCATGCCTAGTAATTTGAAGTCAATGTATTCTTTGTCATTAAGATCTTCGTGGGTTTGATTAGATCTAAGCTATGCATTTTCGCAATTGACGGCCGGATGAGTGCATGTTACGGTGTCATGCACCTAGGGCAGCCTCCCCAAATCCCTTTGCGGGGCTGGCCGCTGGCGTCAATCTCTGACTTTAAATCCGGCTTAAGCTGTCTTCGAACAAATTTCTTCACGACTTTTTGAGCAATTCAAACGACTGTGCGTTTGGGTTATATTTAGACAATGAATTTTGTGGTCGTTTTGAGCAATCCCAAACACCTTCTCTTTAACATAAATTCAATGAATTTAACTCAAAGAACTTGTCTTCTGCTCAAAACTTTTACAAAGTAGGTAGTAACAAAATATCTTAAAAAGTTTGTCGAAAGGCAATGTTAACGTTGATAATTTCTTTCCGACCTATTTTTTATTTTTTATTGTAAAATTCTATAATCAGCCCATTAGGTTATTGTTAAGATTTAAAAAGTGTGAAAATATATAAAAATGTGTGAAAGTGAATTAAAAAGTGTAAAAAATACACTAGAGTGTTTTTTGGTACACCAGAAAGCAAAGGACAAATACCACATACAACCAAAGTCGAGAACAACAACGCAACGATCAACCCAAGTCCACCCAAGACCGGGTTCCAGAGAAGAGAGATCTAAATCAAACTTGAGAGATCTAAATCAAACTTCAACCGCCACCAGGTCTTACCTACTATGGCCGTCGCTTAGCTGCTGTCAAACTCGCCCGCCGCCATCTTCAACGGAAGTCATTGGAAGCTGGGCCTCGAAAAAGGTGTGCATCGCAAAAATGAAGGGGACACTGGAGTGTATGTGCGTGTATTTTTTTAATTTTTTATTGTCTTTTTTCTCATTTATGTTTTTTTTTTAAATCTTTTTTCTCGCTTATTATCAGCTCAATGTGTTGTTAATATAAGGACCCTTTTTTATTCTAAGCAATGAATAAACAATAGAAATCTTGGCATATTTTAGAAAAGACGAAGTTCAGTTAACAAGTCTAGAAAAAGACAGAATAATATGAAAGGATGCTAGGAATTCACATGTTTTCTCACCTGAAATCATTAACAAAATCAGAAACTAGTAAATCTTTACCACTGCTTCCACGTTTCCAAAAGACAAACCAACCAACCAAGGCGGCCGAGTAATAAGTCTCTGGTTTTCAGATACATTACTTAAATAAGTCACCCAAGTTTGGTGAATATAATTTAGAGGCTACTTCACCTTTTTGTCAATTATTTTTAGGCTAAAATCCTTCAAGAAAACTAATATGGTATTAGAGCTAAGTCTTGGGTAACCTCACCTATCACTCACATAGCCAAGTCTCCATTGACTGAGTCAAATTGTCTCGTCTCTTCAATTCATACTTTCACGTCCATCCCGGTTGCACATGAGGACTGCCCGAGCTAATCACCTCTCCTCATCAATCCATACACCCACTTAAATCTGGATTGCACTTGAGAATGTTGAACCACCACATAACAGTATCCAAGAAGATGAAATCAAGGTTCTAAAACTCGCTAAGCACTCTTACAGCGGCCGGGGACCTTCCACTTTCCGGAACAGAGTACTCGGCATCTAATCGGGCAACTACTCGGGTTAGTCAATCTATTTGGGTGACTCGGGCTAGTCAACAAAGGGCATTCTAGTGCCTAGGTGATGAATACTTGACCTTTTGAACCTTCTTTTAAAACACTGATTGATATAATTGAAGGTGGCTGAGGGCATTCAAAGTTTCGAACCTGTTGGATTGAGAATACAAAACAAAAAGGCGAGACTAAGGGGGTGTTCCACTAAGAAGGTTTTTTGAAAAAAATTGATTTTTCATGATTTTTTATGTGATATATTGTGAAAGAATGACTTATCTCAATTTTTTTTAAAAAATAATTTTTTGTCAATGGAACCTCAATTCCACCCAAAAGTCCACCGTGGTTCGGTAAGGCCTCACCGACGACTAAGTCAAATCTGCGCATTTCCCCATGTCTAAATAGAAAAACGCGGAGAGATCAAAAAAAAAAATAGAAAAACGCGGCAACTCTGTGGGTCCCTCGGTTTCTTTTGGGTCCTGGATTCACATTCGATGGTCACAATCCTCCATCTACCCATTTCCCTTCTAGTGTCACATTGATGTTATAATCCCAATTTAATATGTCTCCAGAAATTGATGAAAGCATAAAATTCTCCTCATAAAATCTAGGAAAATAGGCTGTTAATTAAAATTCAATGTTTAAGAGGACAATGACAACCACCTAACATCATGGAAAGCCAAGTCTTAGGTCAAGGAAACATCTCATGTCCTTTTACTATTATCAACTAGACATGCCATCACAATTTCTTTACTTTTATAATTCAGTTGTCCGGGTTAATTTACGTGAATCTTGATTAATCTTGAAAAAACTAGTTCTGCAGCTTACTAGTGATGGCCTAATAAAGAGCGGAATGAAGCCTCATATAAATTAGCCCTATGTAAACTTGAGACCTTATTAGGAAATAAAACCTAAATCTCAGACATTGAGCATCAGGTCAACTCGTTGGGATCATGATTGAAGAACATTAAAAATGCCCAATGTTGTTGGAACTAGTCATTTTTAAATTTTAGTGTCCATTGATGTTATAATTCAAATTGAAAAAGCTAAATATGACACTTGAAATTGATGAAATCATAAATCTCTTTCATGAATCTAGATAAATAGACGGGCATTAAAATTCATGTTTTAGACTACATGGCAACCACCTAACATTATGGAAAGCTAAGGGTTTGCGAGTCTTGGTCGCGAAAAAAAAATCTCATGTCCTTGGTACTATTTATTAACTATGCCATTACGATTTTGTAACTTTTTATAACTCAGTTGTCTGAGTCAGTTTATGTGCATCTCAATTAATATTAAAAAAACGGTTCTGCAGTTCACCAGAGATGGCCTAATTAAGACCAGAATAAAGCCTGATATAAATTGGCCCTATTTAAATATGAGGCATTACGAGGAAACAAAACATAAATCTCAAATATTGAGCACCAGTTCAACTCATTGGGATCACGATTGCGTAACATTCAAGATGCTCAATGTTATTGGAAATAGTCATTCTTTCATACTAATTTGTACTCCCTCTGTCCCTTTTAAGTGATTCACTTAGAAAACCTGTATTTTTGCGGACGTCTAAAAATGTAACTTCGTATAATGTTTTTAAATTTCTTTTTACACCAAATTAAAGTGTTCAATTAGCATTTTAATTTGGTATAAAATAAATTAAAAAGTTATATAGAGAAATATGTTTTTTAAAAGTTTGAAATCGCAAGTATTTTCATATGAATTATTTAAAAAGGGACGGAAGGAGTATCAATTTAAGGATCCCTTTAGGAGTGGATCATCCTATCCAAGTTTTTTCTAATGATTGTAACCTTTGGCTATTAGAATTCATCGAGACTATCAATCACACGAAAAAAACATGGTTTACTAGCATCATTTTATTGATTTTCAAAATATAAATTCCAATTCAGTGTCTCATTTATGGTAACATATAATTCGTAAACATACCAATAGATATCTGATTGAACGTAATTTTTGACATGATTGATAGCTATTCTGAACAAGTTCCGGAGCACGAGGGCCAATCATCATGTCGGCCAAAAATCTTGGACAAAAGTGTATCTATTTGGCCGCAATAAAAACAAACTTGAGCTTCCCTATTTGATTGAAGTCCGGTTATCCGAATCAGATTCGGTTTTTGAAAGCTTTCGGCTACCGACACAATACTCAAATGCACTCCTTTTTACTTGCAGAGTTAAAATCAAACTCGGCTTTGAAACGAATAAGGCCAGCTATAAATTTTAATATCGGTCGATACGTACTGTATTAGTAGGTTCATTTCAGGATTTGAAGACTCCAGTATGAATATGTATCATACCATGTTAGTTGATACGCCCAGAAAATTACTCCCTCCGTCCCAATTTCTTGGTTTTTTTTTTCATTTTGAAATGTTCTAAAATATTTGTCTCACTTCTAAAAATATCCATTAAAATTGGGTCACTTTCCAATTTTACCCTTAAAAAGTATTTTTCTCATCTTAATTAGCTAGTCTATTATCTTTTAATTTATAACAGTTTTTATGATTTTGAAAATTTTGTATAATAAAACGAATTGATATCTATCAAATAAGATCCATATTGATTATGTTTTGACTTTCATATAATAAATTAGTCTCACAAATTTGGTCACAGTAATATTGACTGGATTTAGGGGCAAAATAGAAAAATCAATACAAATTTTTCACACCCCTTAAAAACCCACTTCCCAAAAAGGGGTCAAGAAATTGGGACGGAGGGAGTAAAAAAATTCATAATGACTACACCCAATTTCTGCGACGTATCGTTTGATACGTCAGTTCTTAATACACCAATACGGCTATTTAAAACTATTTTTTGTAATCGCTCTTTACAAACTTCTCCCTCTCCCTCTATAAATCCCCACCACGCCACACACTCCCTTATCCCTCCAAATCTCTCTCACCATTCAACCAAATTCAGATATCCTCGTAGTGTGATCATATTCTAGAGAGAGAGAGAGCAGGGGCGACTTGAAGAACACATAGAGAGAAGGCAATGGCAATTAAAGTGACGATGAACTTGGTTGTTTTGTCTTTGGTAGTGGTGGCTGCTGCTCTTGTACAGGGCTCGAGGGCAGAGACTCACGAGGTGGGAGACACCTTGGGTTGGACCGTTCCGCCCGGTGGCTCCGTTGCTTACACCACTTGGGCCGCCACCAAAACCTTTGCCGTCGGCGACGTTCTCCGTAAGCATATGTTAATCTCTAGCTAGCTACTGTTTTTAGTTTTCTGATTTGATCATACTTTTGATGAGCTGCTAGCTAGATAGGGTTTGATTTCATCAGTTTTTCCTTGCAAAGGTGCTACAAGAACTGTAGGAAATTTATATAATTCAAGTACAAGAAAATTTTAAAAATTATAGAAGTAATTTATGGATGAAATTGACATAAGAAAAGTAACTGTATATCGTCAATATCAGAAAAAATAAAAATAAAAATTGTATTTATGGGTTTTTTTTCTTAATTTTTGATATGTGAATTTTTGTAAAGAAAAATTATATTCTTGGAAAATTTTTCCCACGATGTTGCGTCACAGCGTCCAGTGGCGGAGCCAGTGCAAGACCAGGGTGGGCATGTGCCCACACTAGATTTTTACCCCTGTTTTTTTTTTTCACTCCGTTTTAAAGGTTATTATATATAATAAAATTATCTGTTTTCTGACAATAGATATGCTTGGTCTAGTTGGCCAAGCGCTGACCTTTCTCCTTAAATGGCCAGGTTCAAGTTTTGGCAATGATTGTTATAATGGTTTTTTTCTTTCTTTCTATTGTGCTTTTCTTTTTCCTTCTATTTCCAAATGGGACAAGAAAATGTGTAAATTTATTGATCACTGTTTTAGTAATTTTAAAATTAAAAAAATGAAAAAAAATCTTAAGGATCGTTACTATAATTAATTTAATTTTTTGTCATAAGATTTTTTCCTATTTTTTGTCTAGTAGTTAAGCTAGTTATCATAATTCTATAATTTTTTCAAAAAAATAAACTTAAGGTAGAGTCTTTAAGCTAGCGTTGACAACATATAAAGTAATTATGTTTTATAGGATTAGTAATGAAACAATTACCAGATGAAAAATTAAAACTTGTCGAGGTCAATTGTAAATAAAAACACCAACAAATATTTTGTTTTTTTTCTTCTTATGCTAGAGGTGTTTTAGAATATTATGTTTTGGTGCCCTCACTCACATGAAATCCTGGCTACGCCACTGACAGCGTCGATGAGTGTTATTTCAGTTGGATTCAAGAATAAGGTGTTTCTCCTTCAGTCTCAATATTTGAGTCAAAGGAAAAAGGCATCTAATTTTTTTATCATAATTTTTATTTTTATTTTACATCGAATTAAATATCTTAATTAGTCTTTTAAATCGGTACCAAATAATTTAAAAATTATGTACAATAGTTTGGACTGGATGGAGTTTTTTCATTTTTGCCCCCATGAACACACTGTTTTTATAACATTATTCTTTTCAATAATTTTCCATGTGTACAGTCTTCAACTACACCACCGGAGTACACGACGTGGTGGTGGCGGCGTCGAAGACGGCGTACGACAGTTGCAGCTCAACTAACGCCCTTTCCAGCGAAAAAACCGGGCCAACAAGCATCACGCTGACCTCTGGCGAGCACTTCTACTTCTGCTCCATTGGGACTCACTGTTCCCTGGGCCAGAAGTTAGCCATCAACGTGTCCACCACCGCTACTTCCTCCCCATCACCAACCGGCACCACCACCACTTCTCCTCCCCCGCCCTCAAGCGCCGCCCAGCCGCTGGCCGCCGCCCTGCCTATCACCTTAGTCTCAATTTTTTTAGCTTTGTTGCACTAGGAGAGAGTTGATAGGGAGTCTAGAGAACAATATTCATCCAATGTGTGGTTCAGATTTACATTTTGAGTGTGGTCCAGGACCACATTCGAAGTGAATAACACGGTGATATCAATGATATGTAGTAGGATTATATTTTTTGTTTAGGTTTTTATGTGTGCGCAATTATTCTAGATATTTTCGACTAATAAAGCTGATCATTTTTATTGTAATTTGGTGTTAGTCCATGTTTAGGTATCGGTGTGAATTTTAAGTCGATTCTTATTGTTAGCCCATGTTGACTTGAATTCACGAGAGCGCACGGAGCGTAGAGGCTAGAGCAATGATCGTGACAAGAACAGAGGATTCTATTAATGAGTTATTATGCGATTGAAGGATAAAAGGTGTGATATTATAATGAGATAACATTCTTTACACCGCCGGTGTAAAATTCTTCTTTTTCACCACCATTTTTGTTGGCCTCATTGTGTATTAAATGTTGATCTGTACCGTTCAACTTGTAGAGCTCGTAGAGTACTTCAACCCTGCAAAATAATCATCTTGATCGGACATTGAAAGATATATCAAAATTTGAATTTTGTTTTGTAAAATTTATGGTCATGGATTTTAAAGTTAAATTGACCTTCACCATCCATTTCGCAAAACGAAATTCAAAATTGTTTATGTCTATAGATGTCCGATCAAAATGATATTCTACACAGATGCAATATTGTATGGGCACTACAAGATGAACGATTCAGATCAAAACAATAAACTTCCGGTCGAATCCACATATGACGATGGTGGAAAAGGGGGGTTTTACACCGGCGATGTAAAGATTGTTTTCTCTATTAAAATCACATCAATTCTATTTACACACATCCAACCACACTCCTATGAGCTGAGTGTGGTTGGAGGTGCGGTCAATGAGCAATTTTTTAGTGACGAGTGGACACCATCCTACGTGGTGACCGAGCGTACATTTCGATCGTCTAAAACACTTTTGAACAATCCAGATTTAGAGAGAGCGAGAAATCCAAACCATCCAAAACACTTTTGGACAGCTTGATATGCGCACACAGGCATTCGAGGTGCTCGCTCATGCAGTGTCTCAGCAATATCTTAGTATTGGTAACGCTCTGTTTGGAACTCATTAAAAACATAAAATGATTGCGAATGGAAATGGGAGAAAAGTTGGGAGGAAAATTTCACTATCGGGAATTGAACTCCATTTTGCCTTTTTTTTCTTCTTGTCTCTCAAACCAAAACAAGGGAATTAAGGAATTTCCTTTTTAACTTTCATTACTTTTCATTTATAGGTCCAACCAAACCCTAAAGCCTATGAGCCTCTGGCCCTCATGTGGTTGGATGGTGAGATAATGGGTTCTGGAACACCACACTTGACCATGTCTGAGGAGTATTTATTGTAAACTTTTCGTGATATTGACTTTTCAACCGTATATTATTAAATGTACAAATATATAAATAAATAAATAAAAACAGGAACATCGTAATGAGTCGGTCAATCTTTGTTTGGATTTTCTTGGTGACATTTTCGATTTGACTACATTTTCTTTTTTAGCAGGAAAAATGCAACTTATATTGATATAAATCAAGTACAAGTTACACGGTTCATAGGCCTAAAGGGAGAAGAAAGTACCAAAAAAAAAACAACCAAAACAAAACAAAACAAACAAAAGCCGCAAAATTGTACAACAGTGACGATGGAACCACCAATCCGCTTGGATGTGGCTGGAGGAAGACGATGGAATGATATCAGCGTCCAAAGCCCCGCATCGCTTTGTCCCACTACGGTCGCAGCTGCTAGGCGCCACCACCACCGCTGTTGGAAAAAACTCCAAATCCGACACCTATGCTCGGATCGGAGCCTCCCAAAGTCCCAAAAATGATGGGCAAGAGGAAGATCTCACCTCCGGAAGGAGGGGATCTCAACCTCTCGCAACCATGAAGTAGAAAGAGAGACAAGAGGAGAGGAGAGGAGAGGAGAGAGCTAGATCGGGTGGGGGACAGAGAGGTAAAGAAGAAGGAAGAGATTTGAGAGAGGTATCAAGAGGCGGAGAAGAAAGGAAAGGGGGGCGGTGGGGATGGGGGTGGGAAACCCACCCAGCCCTCTCTCTCTCTCTCTAACTCTCTCTGGAACTCTCTAAAATATCTGATTTGACTACATTGTCTGAATGCTCTTTGTTATTTTACAATAAATCCAATTATCCAATTGTTGAGAGGGAGATGCATAGCTAATTAAAGTTACATTAAGCATCAGATGATGATCACACATGGGTCCAGGGATCCTGTAGTGTTTTGTAGTCGTCTAATCACAATCGTTGGTTTGCCAATCAATAACCCAAATTATTCTACACGTAAATACTTGTCTTTACGTGAACATAACGTGAAGATAATCCGAATCATTGATTAGCAAATGAATGGTTGTGATTGGGGCACTGCATGTCCTAGATTCGATCACATACACACACACACACAAAAAGTGTATCAGGTAAAGCCCTTATATTTTGTGACGACGATGATATTGGTGATTAATCAGCCTAAATTATGGAGATGTCAACTTAAAGAATAGAGAAAATGTGTGAAATTTGACCATTGGTTCACTTTTTGAGAACAATAGTGTAATCACGATATTATTGCAAACATCTGAGGTAAAACAAAATTGCGGGTCTTAGATAGAGTCTTTTTAAGTGGTTATATTTTGACTTGCTATATATTCTTGTGAATCGAACACAAGAAATTGATTTTGGATAGAAGTTACTATAATCACGAAACCATGCCGGTGATTGTGTTTTTCATTCATCGGCTATTCAAATTAAATTATAGTTCGTCTGATTATACCTCTTGCCTATCAAATGAGACGTCTAAGGAGCTATTTGATAAAACTGAAAACTGAATATTAAGTACTGAAAACTGAATGCTGAATTTATTAAGCTAATAAGTTGATTGATATGTACTGAATATTAAGAACTGAAATAAATAATTTGTTTGGTTTGTATAAAGAGTTGAAGTATTAAATTCACTAATTTTCTTAATTTGTCATTCATATATTCATACTGAAATGCATAGATGAAAAAAAAAAAAACATTTGTGAATAATAAATATATGTATAATATTGGCAAGATAGTGGTATAGCGGTGGTAGTGTTAAATTCACTAATTATCTTACTCTGTCTTTCATTTCATATATTCATACTGAAATACAAAAATGAAATTGGTAAATGAAAAAAAAGGGTACAATTATCAAAATAATAAAAATATACAGAATATTGGCAAGATGGTGGTATATCGGCAGTCGTGGTTGTAATTGTGGAGTGGTGGCCTCGTGGTGGTGGGAGAGCGATGATGGGTGTAGTGGTGGTGCAGTGGCAGCAATGGTTGTGGTATTAGTGGTGAGAGTAGTAGAGTGGTGGTGGTGATGGTTAGGTGGTGGCGATAATGGTGGTGGTGTGAATGATTGTGGTAGGGTGGCGACAATAATGGTGGTGGGTTCATAGTGGTAGCGGGGGTGGTATGAGTGGTGTGGTGGGGTGGCGGCAGAGTGGTGGTGGTGGTGGAGTGATGGTTATGGTGTTATCAATGGTGGTGGTGGGATGGCGGCGGCAGTGGTGGTTGGGTGGCGACACACTAGTAGTGATGGTGTTGTGGCGGTGATGGTAGTGGTGGTGGTGGTGGTGGTGTAATGGTGGAGTGGTAGTGGTGGGGTGGCGTCAATAGTGGTGGTAGTGTAGTGGTGGAGTGATGGTTATGGTGTTGTCGGTAGTGGTGGTGGTGGCAGTGGCGGTGGAAGTGGCGAAGTGGCAATTATGGTGGTATGAGTGGTGGTGGTGAGAGTGGCTGGGTGGTAGTGGTATAGTGGTGGTATTAAATGAAACCACTCAAAAATTCAGTAAAATTAAGTAGCTCAAAATTACTTAATTTTTGTCAACATTTTACCTTACATTTTAAGAGACACTTAACTTTTTAAGTAATGTAAAATGTAGTTATCAAACCTACTAAATTACTTATTACCTAATTCATTCAATTTTAAGTGTTGAATCTAGATTATCAAACAAGGCATAAGTTTAAGTTTACGGAGAGACATCAAAATCAAACTCGGTCTAGGATTCGAGTCTAGCGAGATAAACTCTCTTTGACTGGTAAAACCACCTCTCCACGAATTCCGCTGAAGTATATCTTATGAATATAAATAAACTGTACAAAAATTTACGTTGACCGTCATCAAGGAAATGGTCACCATGAGAGCAGTCTTGTGTCACCCTTGAAATTCGGTGCGCTTCGTTTTCTTATCTTATTTTCGTAAGATGTGGGCCCATTATTCAACTTTTCCAATATGGTAGTATTTGAGTAATTGGTCAAACATCTCATTCTCCATTATTTAGATATTTTGGGGTGCTTTGAGTAAAAAACAGGTCATATAATTCACATATTTTGGTTTTATTAAAAAAAAAATTTAACCATAATTTTATACTTGTTAGATTCGTTTCATCGAGAGAAATTCAAAAACTACAAAATCTTGATGCAAAACTAACAAATACAAAAAAAAAATTGAACAAGGACATAATGGTTTTTTAAAAAATCATTTTTTTGTTTTTTACCCAAAGCACCCCTTTAGCACGGGCCTTTGGGCACTTGGAAGCACTTGGGAAGTAATTGGGAGCACTTGGGAAGCAATTGCCTAGACATGGGCTTGACATGCCACGGCATGGGCTTGACAAGGCATGCCTCGACAGGGGGCCCTCAACAAACACAAAAATAAAAATAAAAAAATAAAAAACTGTTAGGGATAGATTCAGATTGCAGGTGCATGACAAGGGCCATACAGGGCCGAATCCCGATCCTTATTTTTTGGAGACTCAACGAATTCAAAAGGGAGAACGCTAAATTTTTTAACAAAAAATTCAGTATAGGCGGCTAATAATACAAGGAAAAAAGATTAAATATGATATTTTAGCTTTGTAATTTAACTAAAATAAATTTTTTAATTTGTTTATACCATTAGAAAAAATGAATCAAACAGAACGAAATTACCGCTCATATATGTGTTTTCTCTAACTAATCATGTTATTAACTTTGTAAGAAAACTATTTTGGACAATAAGAGAGTTATTTATTTAAACCCTTTTTTTTTTTTTTTATCAAAGTTTGTTGAGGGAAAATAAATTATTTTGGCGCATTTAGTGTCAAAACTCAAAAGTGTTTTACTTGTGAATTCATATTAAAATTTAAAATTAAAATAAAAGAAAGAAAATTTTCAAAAAAAAAAACACTTAGCAAAACATTAATGGTGTGCAAAAGATTTGTACCTTGGTCTTGAGTAACATCTGCAACTACTAAATACGAAGTATATGGAGTATTATCTAATATTATCTATGCCCAGATCCAACCAAAAAATAAGAAAACAAATTATTTTGCCAAACCAGTCCTCCTGTGTTTTGAACCAGGCACCTCTGGTTTAACAAGTTTGCCCGCACCACTAATGCCAGAACTCAATTCGCATTGAATTACGAAACAACTTATATCTAATAATACATTGATGGATCTTTCTACTGTCCGCCCAATACAATTTATGACTGGTCATAAATGTATTTATGACCGGTCATAATACCCTTTTACAGCTACAGTAACTTGGAAAAAGGCATTATGACCAGTCATAAATTGCCTTATTGTCCGCCCATTGGGCGGACAGTAGAATAATCCTACATTGATACTTTATGGAAAACAAGGCCCTAGTTTTTGCTTAAATTTCGAGGCCTGAAGCAGCGCACCTCCGACTTTATCCCGGCCCTGGAGCCATAAACCCACATTTGTCTAACAGCTTCAAAAGTCATATGTACTATTATATCCTCGTCAAAATCTACAACTCATCAAAGTTAGGTAGGCCATGTTCGGTTTAGAGTTTTGTTTTAGTTTGGTTTTGTTGACATCATTATTTCTCTCATATTTCTCTCTCTATCTCTTTCCACTCATTACACCTGCTTATATCATTAAAACTAAACTAAACTACAAACCAAACACATCCTTAATATTTTACACGAATCAAAAAACATGATCATGCTCGACTCAACTCAATAGGGCTCATGCTTGCTACTGTGGAGGCAGAAAGACTTGACCTTTAACTCATAGAGAAGTTGATTTCAGTAACTTGAACTCGTGTTCGAACGCTAAAGGCGACAACCACCACCTCTGTATCTATATACAGGCATTTCGAACAAACTAGCAGATGCGCAAGCGCAAGAATTAAGCACCCGTGTCTATGCCATTCACAGTTATCATCCTAACCAAATCCTGCTTACATGTAATGAACTGATATTAAACGAACTTTTAGCAAAATCGAACACAATTCAATCTCAAGTAACCTAGTTTATTTTCCAATCCTAAACGTCCATGATTCTTTCATATTCAATTTAGGCTCATTCCTCCTCAAATTCCTTGCTTGCTTTTCACTGTACCCTTTTCAGATTGTAAAAGGTCAATGGTCCAAGAAGCAAACAAAGAATATATGCAAGATTGACCAAAAAATATACTATTACCTTAAAGAAACAAGAAGAATGACCATTAAAGCTCTCTAGAAGTCCGTAAGTCTTGCCCAGACGCCTGTTTTGAAATAAAAATATTAAATTAAAAAAAAAAAAAAACAAACCCACACTTTGTTGAATATTTCTCAAATCACTCCGCGTTTCCATTCCAATTCCTAAATCATTTTCCTATAAGTACCGTACCCTCAACTCCTTAACATTACCATCACCTGTCAACTTCTTCCCAGTAACAGATTGAGATAAAACAAATTCTCGAAAGAGAGATAATCGGGGACGACCTGCAGAACACTAACAACAAATGGCTAGCCATGTTGCAGTTATTGGGTGCTTGGTGGTTATAGCTGCCATGGTAATGGGTGCAGCAGCCGACACCTACACTGTTGGAGACAGTTTAGGGTGGACAGTTCCTCCTGGCGGCCGTATTGCATACTCCGTCTGGGCTGATAAGCAAAACTTCGAGGTCGGAGACACCCTAGGTATGTATTGCTGAATTTCTCTAACCAAGCCTCCATGACTGCAGAAGGGATTTGGTGGGTTTGGCGATTACATAAGACGTTCTGTTCTAGATTTTTTACGAACAATACTCGACTAGAATGATAAGCATGATACTAAAATTTTGAAGTAACAGGCCACTCTAATTAGCTTTTAGGTACAATTGACAAGATTCTAACACAGAGCGTGCATTTATGTTCTTTCTTCCCTCTTATTATGGGTCCTAGACTCCTATTCAGGCAGTGCCAGTTGCACTAATACAATTTTATTCTCCTAAAGGTAAAATTGAAGCACAAATAAAAAAGTACCCATTAAGAGCCAAATCCTACAAAAATTTCAGTATAACTGGTTGTATGTCGTCGTTCGAAAATGGAAACGAAAACACATTTATTTCAATTATTGATGGGTTTTTCTTCGATCTCTTCTCTCAGTATTCAAATGGACCGGTACACACAACGTGGCAAGAGTATCAACCAAGGCAGAATTTGACAACTGCACCACAACCAACGTTATTGGCTCAATCCAAACCACCAGCCCAGCTAACTTCACTCTTGAGTCCAATGTCACCCACTACTACATCTGCACCATCGAATCCCACTGCTCTTTGGGACAGAAGTTGGAAGTCACCTTTGGCAACGGCGCTTCACCGCTCCGCTGCGGGGCATTCTCGGTGGTTCTCTTGGCCCTGGCCGTCTCTCTCTTGAGTCACATGTAAATCAATCACCCTTATATCAATACCAGATTTCGTGCCAGTGGTTTTAGGATTCAGTTTATACACCTTCATTTTGTATTTTGTTCGATTGTAATAAAGTAATCAGATTGATTATAGATTGTGAGATTTGTTTTATGTACTCTGCATTGATCAACGAAGCATTCTTCCCAATAGAATTTGGGTTTAATCACTTCGCTAGTAAATCAGAGATGAAAACACACAGTATAATCTGAACAATATAAAAATATATGTAAGAATAATAAGCTCCCTAGATAGCTAGATCAGAAGTTAAGAATTTAGTGTCCATGACAATTTTGAACCACCCAATTTTTCAAAATTATATTTTGACCTCATAACACGTCCCCAGCTTATCCAACTAAAAGTACATATCTTGAGCACGTCCGTTCTTAGATGTCTGCTATGATGTTAATATTAGCCAAGCTCTTTCCACCCGGCTATTCTTGGTTTCAATAAAAGGACAAGAGGAATGTCAATTGAGAGAAGGAAATTTCATACAACCTGCAATACTAATTAAATCCGTAGCGTGTTTATTATTCCTCTTAGATGGTAGGTTGCCTTTATCCTATTTTTCCCAAGTAATTAGAATTTGCAAAACTTCCTTCTTTGGCACACCCTTGCAACTTGAAACTCATCACAGCATACAAGTTCAAAATCAAAATGTACATGAATATAGAAGGCAACAAAGATATATATGCAAAGCTATTATTTGCCAAAATTGTACGCTACATTGCACAAAAATTTACTGCAAACCTGGCCTTTTCATTTGACCAATAAACTGGCTGGATCGGAGCTCTGGTTGTGAGAAAAATAACCCATCCTCCAAATTTTCCTCTAACTGTGCTTTACGCTTCCTAGAAGCTGCTTCCGCGTTCTTTTCTTCACCCTCAGAATTCCACCGACTTTTATGGGACTCGAAGGGATCATTAGCAATCTCCACAGGAAAGAATGAAAACTCCTTGTTTTGGTGGGGAGACAGATTAGTAGACATCCCCTCCTGAGAACTGCTTAAATCAACTGCAGTGGTGTCATGAGCCCCAACTCTTACCGGTTTGATGCACGGTTCTTTAAACAACCCCAAACGCAAAGATAAGTCAAATCCCGTTTCAGGTGCCTTCCCATGGTACTTTCTAGAATCTGCTTGACTGACTCTGTTTGAAGTCCTTTCATCCCTCTCACAGGAGAACAGGTTCTGCAAGAAACCCTTTTTGGCTGTCTCTGCGGCTGATGGGAAAATTGGTCTACCAATAATTATGGCATTGGGTTTTCTTGGGACTTGGAAGGTCGACTGGGGCATTTCGGGCTGAAAGTGGGTGCCATAATACAAGGGATAAACCAAACCAACATTTGGTGAGGTGTTACTTTCCGCAGGGATAAACTGGTTGTCACTAGTGCTAGGAGGACCAACTTCCACACATGGAGAAGGAAAATTGCAGTTAATAATGTGGTTATTAGAACTATTGCTTTGTGTTACAGTTCTATTAGATTGAGTCGAACTCATGGGCATGGGTCTTGGGGAGGTTAATTGATTGCCAGAATGGAGAGGCGGTAACTGAGGGTTCCACTCATTGGTAGTGTCATTAGGATCTTGAGTTTTCTGTCCAAGGTATCTTCTCGGATTAGCATTCCGTTGACTTCGGGATGCTCTTACCGGAACACAACCCAAGTTAAGGGCAGCTGAACATCAGGGTGAAAGGGGCACAAACAAACAAGATGCAAAAATTAAATTTATCATTTCAAAACACTCCTATATCATAGCTTAAAATGTTTCACTAGCTAAAGTGGTGAATCAAAGTCCGTCTTGAGCTAGGTCATTCCTGTTTATCTACACTGATGGAATTCAGAATTTAGATGGCAATAAAACTTGAGCTTATCTACTTCCAAAATGGGAACAACCCAGTTGCAGAATAACAGATTTCATTCCACAATATGAGCCACAAATTAATAATCTGTACCTTCAACACAAGGGGGCAAGTAATCTCCCGTTTCAGCGCTTTCATCTCTCTTAATAATCGTATTAATAGCATCATTCACCCGGTCCCATAGTGTTGCAAGATCCACGTACTCACCCTACGCAATGGAACGACATTGTTTGAGATCTAAGTACTGAAAACCGAAGTATGAAGCCGGAATGAATGCCAACCCATACCAAGGCATCTCCATATTCTCCAACCATACACAGAATCTTTCATGAAATCCTTTCACCAAAGTGATACTAAATTAAGGAACAAACTTTTTTTTTTCTTTTCAAATCACTGATGAGACAAGATTTCCACCAAATATTATGAAAGGAGGTTTGGACCATTCAAATTCCCATCAAATGACATTTTACGATATGTTGATATAATGGTGATTTCCTTTTTCAAGGATTTAATGAAGAACCGTTGAGTGGTTCATATCAGATCAAACCTCTAACAAAATTAATAGTACTCATTATGAGGGGAAAAAAAAGATGAGAAATGGAGATGGTCAATATAACCTCGGAATTGGCTTTGGAGTACATGATTTCCTCTGCTTTCAACACCACAATAGGTAGCTTCTCTTGCCATTCTTTGTTCTTCTTCGTACCAGGGCTGTGACTCTCTTGGACAGCCCTAATCAAACACATGGTGGGCATATAGTCAAAAACTGCACCAAACACACTCTAAACAAAACAAAAAACAAGATTTACCCACAAACACTCCCCAGGAAAGAAACCCTAACTAAACACAAAGCGGGCATTCATAAAAATGCACAAAAAACACTCTAACCAAAACCTATATACAATCCTAATCACACACATTGAGGGCACCAACAAAACTGCACAAAAAAACAAGACAAGCTCGAAACAAACACTACCCAGTACCTGAAAATCTGCTGAATGATGGAACCTCTCATGGGTTGGTGTCTATCACTGTGCCACGCTCTCCTCACACACTCGTAAGGTCTTGGACCTGGCCTAGGCATCTTAATTACTGAATAATTAGAGGAAATAACTCAAGGGCCTAGTGGCTGCAAATATTGTTGAGCTTGGACGCAGCAGCGGATATGTGCAGAGAGAAGGGGGAGGAGGGAGAAATTCTGGTTTTTTGTTGACACTTTACAGGAGTCTCAATATGGGTGTGTAGAAATCTGCTTTTTTATTCACCACTTTCAATCCCCAGTAGCAATCGTACTTTTTAGAGAGAGAGAGAGAGAGAGAGAGAGAGAGGGGATGCTCTTTTTTCACATTACTTTTTTCGTCCTTTCCTGTGGATTCAATTATGTAGTGGGTTTTACCAATGGTGTGATGTACGTGTGTGTCTCTCTCTCCCCCTCATCCAAGTGCAAAATAACCCTACCCTCACAAGTCACACCATTCAGAAAATGTCCTTGTTGCGTTATGGGTAATAGGGGACCACTCTCTCTCTCCCCACTCTCTCTCTCTCTCTCTCTCTCTCTCTCTCCTCTGGTTCTCTTTCGCTCTCCGTGAAAGATAGAAGGGTTCCCCACCCACCATTTTCCACATGCTGGGTGTCCTAGCCTGGGGCTACAACAGTGGTTCAGCTGAAGCTTATATCCAAAATGGTACTACTCTTTTACTGCTTCTCTATTTGCGTACAAAAACCCTTCAACATCAAACTTTTGTTTTTGGGTCTGATAACCTCCCATCAGTGAAGCTTAACACGCGTATAATAATAAAGTTTTTAGTTTATACAGTATTACACCAAAAATTTCTACTACCGGTTGGCAGCAAAGACATGAAACTAGGGATGGCAATGGGGCGGATCGGTTCGGGTTTTGGCGTCCAAACCAAACCCAAAAGGTTTTGGTTGATTCGGGTTCGATTCGGAAAAAGGGGATGAGGATTAACCATAACCTAACCATTCGAGTCTGGATAATTTCGAATGAACCGATTTATCCATCCCCATCCCACCCCCAAAAAACCATACTAAAACATGAATAAATTGAGTTTAGGATATTTTATTATCTCAAAAAAAATGAAAAAACATAAAAAAATAACAAAAGAAAACTACAAATATAAGTCAAGAGAGTCTTAAAATGTACAGAAGAGGAAAAGGGTAATTTTCAAATATATATATATATAGGGTTTATGTAATATTTATATATAATATAGGGGGTCTTATGTAATTAATATAAGTTCGGTTTGGTTCGGTTCGGGTATCGGTTCGGGTTCCAGGTGGACCCATAACCGAACCGAACCCGTTCGGTTTTCCATCCATGGAACCCACACCCGCACCCACGGGGCAAAAATCGGTTACGGTTCGGTAAAAAAAATCGATTTCGGTTCGGTCGATATTGCCATCCCTACATGAAACCCGCTGGAAATATTTTTATCAACGGTTTTACTATCGTTGTTTATACAATTACGCTAGTGGAATGAAACCCGCCGGAAATATTTTTATCAACGGTTTTACTACCGTCGTTTATACAATTACACTAGTGAAATGAAACCCGCCTTGTTTATACAGTTACAGTAGTAGAAGTATTGTACTATTAAAGGTGGTCTTATTAATGCCACTAAAGTTTGTATTTGAAACAAAATCATGGTGCTGATGTTCGAACCGGCAACCTTTAAACCATACCCAAGCGCTTATTAACCACTCAACTTGTAATTTTGAGTTTTATTAGGAAAATAATATTTATTGTATTTTATGTCGTCTTTATTACTTGTGGTTTTTTGTTTACTGTGATTAATAGCTACCTACGTCGGCGGTTTCACATCGCAGCTGTCAATTGTCACTTTTGCCGGTGGTTTGTTATTATCACCTATAATAACACTTTTTTGCAGGAGGTTTCATTGACGCCAGTAAAACAACTACCGATAAAGGCTATATTTGCACGACAAATATCGCCAGACCAATACTTTTCAAATCAAATACTCCTACCGGGCAGAATAATCTAGGTGAATCTATCGTGGTGCACTACATCTACATAGTGCATTAGAACAACACGAGAACTTATTCAAAAAGAAGTGCAAAATATGGATGACATAGGCAATCATTATCCCATGGTAACTAAACCCTAGGGTAAATTACAGATTA
Organism: Vaccinium macrocarpon; assembly: GCA_022606695.1. Lineage (NCBI taxonomy): Eukaryota > Viridiplantae > Streptophyta > Magnoliopsida > Ericales > Ericaceae > Vaccinium > Vaccinium macrocarpon. Next base: position 2,516,880 of record CM040171.1, on the reverse strand, counting down.
CCCTCTTAACACTATCAAACCTTTTCACTCTACCCTTTCATTTTAGAAAAATCCTACATTACCCTTAATGCTTTGGCAAAAGCTACATTACCCCTAATGCTTTGGCAAAATAGACCAAATGTATTTTTTTTTCTCTATTAAAAAAAAATGCACTTGCTAATTTTACGTCTACTTTTTATGGATTATTGGTTCATCTCGCTGAAGAGAATCTAATTGATGCTTAGTTTGGGGGTGTTTGGCTGACGCATTTTGGCATTTTCAGCTTCTCATTTTGGCATTCTGGGTGTTTGGCCACCGGATTCACAAAACCCATTTTTCAGAATTCATTCTTCATTCTCACGTTTAGAGCCAAAATCCGAGAATCAACTCCCACCTTCCTTTTCTCATTCTCATTCTCCATTTTCAATTTTCAGATTTTCTCCTCATTTCTCTCTCCCTTATCTACCCCTTGTTTACATTATTCTCTACCCAGAAATCTAAGCCCTCAAACTTACAAGTTCTTCAATCTTCATTCGAAGCTCTTGTTCATCTCCGGCGCTGGCGTGAAAATTGATGCCACCATGGCGCTTTGAAGCTAGGCGGCGATGGTGATGGTGGGCAAGTCGGCGATGGATTTTTTGTGTGGGTTTGGTAAAGAGGGGTTCAGGGGAGGGAGAGAGAGAGAGAGAGAGGGGTCAGAGGACTGTGCTTCTGGGTTTGGAAAAGTGAGAGTTTCTCAATTGGAACAACAAATCTGATGGGTCGGTGGAACAATTAATGGGTTTTTGTTTTTTAATTGGAACAACAAATCTGATGGGTTTTCTTTTTTTTAACCGTTAATGATTTAGAGCAAAATGGTAAAAAAAAACAAGGGCAAAATGGTAAAAAAAACCCATAACTCATTTTTATCATTTTCTCCCAAACACTACTACTTTTGCAAAATGCATTCTGTACATTTCTCCCAAACACTCCTCTCAGATTCAAAACTCATTCTAACCATTAGGGGTGTACATGGTCCGGTTTGGACCGGTTTTGTTGAAATCCGGGAACCAAACCATATCTAATGGTTCCAAAGAATTTAGAACCATAACCAGACCGTTACACATATAAAACCAAACCACACCAAACCATTAGACTGGTCCGGTTTGGTTCGATTTCCGATTCTAAACCATGTTAGCATTCAAAATTTGCCAAAAAAAAATTGTCCACAAAATTTTTGCAAATCCTTCGTAAAACTACTACCATTAAACCAAAGTACAAATAGATTAAAGAGTCCATCAGAAACTAAATTAACTATTAAAATATCACTATTGATATAGATGGCAGATGCAACATTAAAACTTAAAACTAACAAAATTATTAAGCATGTGTTGGTATATAGGAGTGTATATATTACATTATATTGTATAACGGACCGGTTTGGTTCAAACCACGGTTCCTAATTTTGAAACCAGGGACCGAACCAAAATATCCGATTTTCATTTTTTTAGAACCAAAACCAATCCATTAAACCATAAAACCAATCCAAATAGACCGGTTTGGTTTGGTCGGTCCGGTTTCACGATTTTTTCAGTTTTCTTGTACACCCCTACAAACCATAATTCAAAAAGGCAAAAAGCCAAAAATAAAAAGTTAAAAAGTTAGTTCCCAAACACCCCTTTGTCACTTAGCCCTTCTACTTCTCTCCCATCGACGTTAGACATGCATATGCGAGCAATTTTCTAATAGAAATGCATCTTTCACCTAGATATTCAAACATAGTCATCCTTCTAACAAATGATAATTTATTAAGTATTTTTAAATGTATTCAGTATCTAATTGATGTCGAGGGTCCTGGGATTTCTAATTGTTAACACCTTTTTTTACACTTTATGACAACAAAAGCAATATGTATTTTGGGTTGGTTTGGAGCAACCAAAAAAACCTCTCTTTTTTTGTCATTGAAATATCAAGATCAGGGCTCTATAGTGAAGAGCTCAATACATGATCTAAGTGAACTCGGCTAGGCCGTTTGATCGACGATCAACAGTCCAAATAATCTTACATTTTAAATAAACATTTTACACATAAGTCTCACAATGTGGTCGCTACAAAAGCTTATCCTTTTGGGATCTAATGAAATATACAAGCTACTAACAAGAATCCACCGTAGTTGTCGAATACGGAGCTACTTGAGTTTATAAGATTGGTCGTTTTTTTTTTATTTTTTGATAACCAAGGAATAGCCTTACAACTTACCACTAATTGAACCCACTGCACAACCCAAACCTTGGAGAGAGCTGACGCAACCCACATCAGTCACGGACCCCCACTTAGCATAGGTACTCATCCTGCGGGGAATCGAACTCTTGACCAAGGGGATTACCTCCAAAGTCAGGCACTCACGCTAACCGTTGGGGCAACCCCTGGGTGTGTTTTTTGGACAAAAGAAATAAACAAAAGGGTCTTGCTAACGTATGCTTAATGAGGCACACAAACAAACAAAAAAAACACATACTCTAATACACTTTTTAATACATTTTTTGCATATTCATATATATTTTTCACGCAGTTCAATGCACTTTTTCAACCTTGGCATTTTCCATAAACAGATTACAAATCTTGTTTGGTTTACTTTTTTGGGTTTGGTTTTTGGTTAATGATAGGAGTAATAATTAGAAATAATGGGTAATGATTTGAGAGAAATATGAGTAATGATTGAATATAATGGAGGAAACCAGTTTTGAAACCCAAAACGAACAAAATCTACATTTGTCAAATGAAAGGAAAAACAAGATTCGAAATTCCGATTTCCTTGGATTTGGGATCCTGTAGTGCAACACCCGAACCATTGATCTAGGTAATGAACGGCTTAGATTGTGCAAGTGCCGAGATAAAATCCGAGCCATTGATTGCGCCACCAACGTCTCAGTTTGTAGTGTGACACCACACTACAAGATCCCCGATTCCGATTTCCTTTCTTATTGCTTCCCTCCACAACCAAATACTCCATCCGTCCCAATTTCTTGGTTCTTCTTTCCATTTTGGGATGTCCCAAAATATTTGTCACACTTCTAAAAACATCTATCAAAATTGGGTTACTTTCCAATTTTACCCTTAAAAAATATTTTTTCCATCTTAATTGGCTAGTTTATTATCTTTTATTTTATAACGGTTTTTATGATTTTAAAAATTTTGTATAATAAAATTAATTGATATTTATCAAACAAGATCCATATTGAATATGTTTTGACTTTTATATAATATATTAGCCTTACAAATTTGGTCACAATAATATTCACTAGATTTAGGAAAAAAATAGAAAAGTCAATACAAAGTTTTCACACCACTTAAAAACTCACTTCCCCAAAAGGGGCCAAGAAATTGAGACGGAGGGAGTAATAAAACAAATACTAAAGGCAATTCCTCGTGGTTTCACCGTTTAAGCATTTAACCACCAAATAAATACAGCCAGCCCCACAACATAGTTTATGATGAAAAAGACCGTTCACAAGCAGAGGGATCAGGGTGGGCATCTGTGTAAGTAGAAGGACGTATGACTGCAGACCGGACACAACTGAAATGGAGTACTAATAAAATAGAACCCAGAAAGTCCAAATTCAAAAAAAAAAAAAAAAAAAAAAGGTGGACTGAGTCAAATTTTTGTGTGACATCCAAATGCCTCTTTTGTGTTAGCGTTACATATTCAATCCATAGCCACAAGGGTGGTCAAGGGTTTCTAGTACATGCCACCAAAGAAACAAGAAGTGGTCATTAGGGGCCAACGACCAAAAACCAGTCACAAAGGACCAATTCAGTTTATTAGAAGTATTGCGTTGGACCTCATCCAATGCTGGCGACACACCCAAAACCAGTCCAGAAGTACAAATAGAACTTGCAATTTCAAACAAGATTCCTGGGGACTAATTAACCAAGGGATAACCTTAATAATTGGCTAGCTATGAGCAAAAACCGATCATAACTTGTTCTGGTATCCCTACCAATTTAGGGACAGAATTGAATAAAACTTGTCCAAACCAGAGGCAAACTACCCAACAAAGAGGGTTGAAAAGATAAGTAAACTGCATTATATATTCATTAAATTTATGAGAAGAAAATCCTCGAACACAGAGAAACCAAAACAAACGCAGTTTGGCCTCTGCCCTCTTATGTAAACAGTCTCAACACTTGTGAAACATAATGATGAACCATATATAATTATCCAAAATCTTCCAAAACAAGCATTAAAAGAGAACTTTTTTTACTGAAGTCATATCACAAAAATCACTCATCCGGAAAGTTATCAGTAGGTTGGGTAGTAGTACCCTCCAGCCGGACCCATGCCAGTGACCGGTGGCATTCCATAAGGCATCATTGGTTGTGAACCAGGACCATAGAAACCACCACCGCCAGCAATCTTCACGAAGCCCAGTTGGCCTTGCATCCCATTACTTCCGTACTGCTGCCAAAGCTGCTGTTCTTGCACAAGCAAATTCTGCTTCATCTCCATATCAGCAATCTGCACATATGCAGGAGGCGGCACCGCCAAGGATGCTGCAAACGGGTCCTGATTTCCCACCGTTTGGTAGGTACCATCAGGAGCCGGTAATGCAAGGACTGGTGTCGCACTCTTCCCCACCCCAGGCAACACTACACTACTTGCACTCCCACCACTTAACTGAGTGTTGCTCATGTGCTGCCTCACTGCTCCCTGATCATAGATGCCATTCAACAAAAGTGGATCAAAACCTCCTGCTAAGTTTGCCTTCTGCTTTGAAAGGTTGCTAGCAGTTTCCACCAATGCCAACTCCCAATCTGCTTTGCCACTCTCAGCTGCTGGTGTTTGCCACGCTGAGGTTACTTCATGCTCTCCATCTAAAGGGAATGCTTCCCAAGAGCCGTCTGGATTGGACTGTGGTGGGCCAGAAAACAAAGCCAAAGCCAATTTGTTGCTTTGGTCTTCAGCAGATACATCATCCTTCAAATTGACCAAGTCCTCTGCTACATGCTGAGATTTTGGCTTGGGTTGTGGCTCACATGGAGGTGGAGGTTGAGTTTGAGTTGTTGGAGTAAAATTTTCCGGTGCAGGAAGCGCCTTTATTTCATTGATATCCTGTATTGGCTCCTCTTTCACCGCTGCTGAACTGTCCTCCCTAAGTCTCTGTGGGCTTTTCGGTCTATTTGCTTTTTCCCTCACAAATCCCTCAAGTGTCCCCAGAAGCTGATCGGAAATATGCTGCACTTCAGGGTACTCCGACGACCTTGCAACCCCTATATTCTTGCACCAACCATAATACGCCACAAGCTCACCAATCATCTTCGCTGCATTAACATAAGCATCAAAAGCCTTAACACAATCAACATACTCCATCTCCAAAAACCTGTCCAATAAAACTTCCAAAACCTCACATACATCACTGTAAAGCCTAAAACTCTCCCTCACAACTGGGTATAGAGCAACCAGCACTGTCCTACTATTCTTCGCCAAACCTGTTGGCTTGCATGCCAAGAACCGACCAAGAAGCCTTAGCAACTCATTCAACCTTTCCAAAACCCTCTCAGGCTTCATTTCCCTAACTGGGGGTTTCAATTTTATCTGCTCTCTGCCCATGGATTCGTTCAAATCACCATAAGACCTCAATTTCCCATTCATCCCATAACCCGGCTCATCCCTGAATTCTCCAAACCCATAACCATCTTCATTTTTCCTCCCCTCAAACCCACCCAATTTCCTCTCATAAACCATGAATTCAAGCTTCTCATCAAGGTAAGATGCGTAAGACCTCACGAAGCTGGAATGATCCCAAGAATTCGAGTGAGCCTCATCGCGAAAACCTGACATGTTCAAAACCCTTGTCCCCCTTCGACTCGCATACATAAACTCCTCCCCTACAAAAGGATCCCCATCAACCATCAGTCTATGTACAAGCATTAAGGCCTTCAATGCCACAATCCAATCACGCGTTTTGCTCAACCTCTTCGAAATCGCAAACACAAATGCATTAACATAACTTTTTGACTGTTTCGTGAGATATAGAATTTCCCTAACGTACTTCTCATCGGCAGGCTCTTCATCATGGCTAGTCGCCTTCACCACCAGTACTTCAAGGTCCGGGGCCACATTTCCGGCCACTTTGGCTAGGCTGATACTCGTTTGATCCTTCACGGCGCCTATCGCCTTGCGAATTGTGCTGGATGTCATCGCCACAACCCACGGCCTTTAATCACCGGTTGATAGCCTCTTTTCTGTTCGTCAAAATGACAATCAGATCATTATCCGTATGAGAGCATATATATAGATATGAATGCAGATAAAAGGGACTTTGTGATCAAATCAAGACAACCTTAACCCGCAAACAGGTTATATACCCTGATAGATAAATAGATACCATAAACATCCACACATAAATACAACTAGAGAGTTACCATTTCGGATCTAGATAAGAAGTGATCCATCATGCATATACAATCAATTGAAACTGGAGAGTTACCATTTGTGATCTAGCTATGACCACCACTTCATCTACGCGTGTGCGTACACACGTGTAAACATGGGTTTAATTATGGATACAGATGATGTTGATATCGATGTCCATAGATGGAGAACAAAAGATTTACCTTTTTGGGTCTGTTGCGAGATCTATAAAATGAAAAGGGTCGAATCTATGGAGGAAATTACTGATGATCAGTGGACCAATAACGACGGCGGAGATGGCGAGGAATTATGCAGCAATCACGGCCATACTAGCAGAGTCCTCTCTCTCTCTCTCTCTCTCTCTCTGGGTGTATCTGTATTTACAGCTTTCTTTCCCTATATACACGGAGCTCTCTCTCTCTCTCTCTCTCTCTCTCTCTCTCTCTCGCTTTCACTGTGGAAGAAAGAAAGAAAGAAAGGAACAGTTGGGGAGGGGACGAAACCGCGTGCTTAATTGCAGGAGATTGGAATGGGCAAGGCTCATCTATAAGTAACGCTTAAACCCCAGCTGAGGTTTTCCATTTACATCCCTTTAGTTTTGAGATATTATGATAATGCCCCAGTTTGTTTTCGAAATTTTTTAAACAACCAAGATTCTCAAGATTATTTCATCTCTTCTGATTAGAAACATTCAATATATTTTTTCAGAAAAATGATATTGCCACCGCCGGTTGTATCATACCACACACTTTTGTATTTATAGGCACACCAAAAAAGAAGGGTGTGAAAATTGAAATGTTTTAATCGTTTGAAGGCAATTTTATAAAGACTTTTTTGGTTACCATTACCATCATCATCAATTAAAAAAGTCAGTCATGACTTTTTCAAGAATTTTGTAATGAAAGAAATAAGGTGCTTGACTGAAATGTATTAGTGCATTGTCATTACTGATTCATTGTCATGTAAACAAACTCTTTTAGGTGCCTAACCGTGTGTCATCTTAAACGAGCGTACGTTGTATTTGCTTAATGTACGAGACTTCTAGTATGACTTAAAGTTTACCAAACTAACGAATCTTTTAAGAGTATATAGTTGATCCCATAATTTATAGATGTGTTCGATTAGTTTGATTAGTGTTTAACAATTTATACTTTAAATGGTAGGAATCAATGAGTGAAAATTGAATTTTACTAGTCAATAAAAATGTTCAGTGATTTTTTAGTATTCTAGATTTCATGTTTGATGATGATACGATATATGATCAAATATACAAGTAAAGTAGTATTTTTTTTATACATATTATGAAGTATGGGGAGAGAGACGGAGGGAAAAAAAGTATAAGAGGAAGAACATATTCAAGCTTTCTTTTTCAAATTACAAGCATCCCTCAAATTGCGGGATTCGCAATAATATTATTCATTTAAATATCTTTTTAAATCTAAATTCCTTTTTTAGAAGAAGAAGAAAAAAAATCTGAATATCTTCTTTAGGTTGTCTTGAGGAACGTAGTCTATGTATATTTTTTAATACCAAAACTTTAAAAAATGAATAACCAATCAATACATCAATGCCATTTGTCATTATCATAGTTCTCCTCGTGAAAAGTCATTCATGATGCAGTATAAATGTTTGTTAACACAAGAAAAATCTAATAATTTATGGTTGGAACCCCACTGGACGGCATCCTTCTTATTTATCTTCGCACTTGTCATGAAAAGTTTCTATGCAATACTATCGTATTATCGTTAAAATAATAAACAATCACTTTTTACAGTCAACAATAAAATGAATCAGTTAATCATGCACCATTACAGTACTCGAATTTAATCATCATAAGATTGCTGATGATAAACATTGCGAATCATTATAATGGATAAAAAGTGGAAAAAGAAAAGTATGCAATTGGCAAGATTGTAGCCTAAGTAAAGGCCAACTCTTAACGGCTAAGGTAGAGTACATTGACCTCTCATGATGTTTCGTAAAATTACACTAAACTTTACTACTTTGTTCATAATTACACAATACTGCCTTGATATCAAAATCACAACCGTTGTCATGACATTTTGACCAGGGAATAAAATGCAACCAAAATTCCTATTTTTTTATGGTAACATATTTTGTCATAGGTAACCAATTGATGAGGACCCAAGTAGGGACGAAGGGGGTGGGGTGGTCTCAATGTGGCCGCCATGCATTCAACTTTTTGATAATCACTGTATTATAATAATTATACTTCATGCATATCGATTTGACCCTTACATGAAAGAGTTTCTCTTATACGGATAAATCAATTTAGGGCCCCTCGGATCTCCTGATCTCCTGCATGCTCCATCAATGACCTACAAAACAAATAAGACTAGGGACACTGGTGTGGTGCTAACCAAGGACCCTCCGATGCCTAAATCAGTTGATGTTCCATGGAAGAAAAGGCTGTGAACTTTGCATAAATTATAGCAAGAGTCCCTATGGGATGAGATTGTTTATATATGCATGGAGTGTGGAGAATCTCTTGCTTATCTTTCCCATACGAGGTGGTATAGTCGGTTTAGAGTCCTCGTATGACCTGAACTCTTCATGAAATTCAGATTTGAGGTGATTAACCTCAACCGAGCTAAGTAGCAGAGCTAGATAATCTAACCTATATCCATTGAGCTAACCACGTGGGCCATTTGTATTTATCAATGGAAGAGTTGAACTAACTCTTGTCCAAAAGAATAAGCTTAGTGTGCATTTAGTACGCATGAAATAGTGCACCCATCGCATTTTCCATAAAAAGTTTATACATTTTCAAAAAGTCCACTACACATGCCATGGCCACCCAAAATACCATTTCATGACTTCATCCCCAGAGCTGAGCACAATTTGGTGTGGCATAAATAACACTCGTTTTGTAGGGATTTAGAGGACCTGCTATGACGGCTTAACAGCGGGTCTATTTGTTAGGGGTGCACACCAGCCTGGTAGCTTGCCCAACCCATCTTGATTTTTTTAGGGTTTGGGAAAAATATTTAGGCCTATAAGGCCGGGCTGGTTTGAAATTTTAAACCCTTTTACTAATTGGGCCAGGCTTGGAAAATTCCTCTGAGGCCCAACCCGGACTGACCCGGCCCCAATTTAAATAATAATTTTATTTTAATACTATATGTATATATGCATATGTTATAGCTGGAACCTGGCTACTTAGGGTTTATTTATCTTGATGAAATTGATGGTGATGAAGACGAATGCTAGGTACTACCTATGTAGAGAATACCTTTGAAGTAATAGCAATTTGTTAAGAAAACTTAAAGGTTTTTTTCCCCTTAAACTACTGTCTTATATTTACAACTCATAGTTTTTTCTTGCTATTATTTTTATTGTGCTCTACAAGATCTGTTTGTGAAGAAGTGTGAATTTAAATGAGAGATACTTGAGAGACGTTTTTACATGTTAGAGTTCCATCTTTTAGAGCATTTTAATTTATGGATCCATTTTTAATATTTTAGGGAGAACTTAGAACTTTACGTATATTATTACGGTTGTGAATTATTATTGTGATTGTTGTGATTGATTAATTTATGTTTGTGATGTTGTGCTTTAGAAAAATAATGGGCTTGTTGGACGGACTTGGAAAATTAAAATTCTAATTGGGTTGGGATTGGGCATATTAAATGAAACCCAATTATTAATGGGTCGGGCTTGGAAATGGACAAATTTCGTTATTATCTAGTATAAGCTCGGTCAGAACCCAGCCTGGCCTGGTGTTTGTGCACCTCTACTATTTGTGTTTTAAAATGGCACTGTTTCAATCCTAAAATCAGAGGCATCCCTTCCGCCTCTTGCACTATGTTTAGAAGCAACTGCAATCAAGACTACCTCTCTCTTGCTCATAGTTATCAATTTTGTATTAGTCAGTGTATCGTTTTTCTACTGGGACGGTACGTACCGATATGGAATTGTATCTCGATGCTGTTTCAAATTTATTGCAATATGCATATTTAAATATATTTCATATACTTATTGTCACGCCCTCAATTTCAATAAGTCAATTACAAATAAAATCCACGTAGGATCAATAGAGTCAACCAATTTTCCGTAGAAAGTCAAAGTCCAATTACAATAGGCTTCTGCTCAAGGGTACCCGGACCCATAAAAAAAAAATAACAATGCCTTTAAAGTTATTACATAAGTTGAAAATGTCAAAAGCTTGGAGAAAGTAAAGTTACAGGATCATCTTCCAAAAAAATTAAAAATGTACTTAGTATACAAATGAGAAAATGACTTCATGATCATACAATCTTCATGTCATGCATTCACACTTCAAGCATCCGATCTCATGCTCCATGCCGTGTACCTGGGAAAGATAGGGTGAGCTCACTAGCTCGTAGGAAACCTCTATCAAATCTAGATATGATGAAATGCCAATGGAGTGCATGCAACAAAAAGGAGATTTTACAATGTACTCACGGAAGTCCCAATTTTAGATATAAACAATTAGAATCCCATATACTCGACCAAGATTAACCGGTGTGCCGTTGTGTCCGATACGTACCCGATACTCCGTAGGTGTCTAACTCACTCACACACCCCTTGTTTCATTTAATTTCATCATTTACTAAGATTCCGGGCATGCCATATAGGCCCCGTGTCATTCCGGGCATACCCTTACATAGGGCCCCGTGTCATTCCGGGCATATCCTTCCGTAGGACCCCGTGTCATTCCGGGCATACCCTTACATAGGGCCCCGTGTCATTCCGGGCATACCCCTACATAGGGCCCCGTGTCATTCCGGGCATACCCCTTGTGAGGGCCCCGTGTCATTCCGGGCATATCCTTCCGTAGGACCCCATGTCACATCTTTCATTCTTTCATTTACACCTCACGTTCATTCCATGTGATTCACTTAGTTCGAAAGCACGTAGCGTGTCGGTTATGGCAAAGTTAATATGTGTCCAAAAACGTGGGAAAATGGTGACAAAATATCATTCATACCACGATAGATTACCAAAGCATAAAAGTCACGTTGAGAAGCTTAGAAAAGACCAACAAAGGCCCGGAGCATAGGAACATAAGAATGGAGTTACGAACCTCGAGAAAACCTAACACCTTGATAGGAAAAAGCACATTTCTCTCAGAATACAAAGGCTATGAATATGATATCAATTGGGTTTGAAAGTAGACTCATAGAGCTTTCCAACGGTTCAAGAATCACCTCAATCGGAGTTAGGACGGCCGGGGGGCGTGCCCGTGAAGTTGAGTAAAAAATCTGCCTTCTGAGGCAATTTGGGTATTGATACCCATGGAAGTTGTATCAATACCGGATCACCAAAGAAATAGACGTAATGACCGGGTATTGATACCCATGGAAGGGGTATTGATACAGAGCACCAAACAATGGATGAGCACTGGGTATTGATACCCATGGAAGGGGTATTGATACTGAGCACCAAACAATGGACGTAACATTTGGGTATTGATACCCATGGAAGGGTATTGATACTGAGCACCAAACAATGGATGTAACGGCTGGGTATTGATACCCATGAAAGGGGTATTGATACAAAGCACCAAACAATGGATGAACGGCTGGGTATTGATACCCATGAAAAGGGTATTGATACACGAAAGTGTTATTCTGGCGTAATTCAAACCTGGTTTTTCTCACTTAGATCACAATGGGGTTCAACCCAATCACTTCCAAGGCAAAAATTAGACTCAAAGGCATTCAAGGTAATGAAACAACAACACAATTAACTTAGCACAACATCAAAAACGTGAATCAAACCCAACCAAAACAAGAAACATGAAAAATGGGTTTTTCTTGCAAGAATTGAAGAAAATGATCAAATGTGGTTACACCACTCACATTAAACATCTCAAAACACTTAGAGAAGATAGAAATCCCCTACCTCAAGGATGATTTAGCTCCAAAAATGAGATCCCAAAACCGAATTCCTAGATCCCCAATTTGAGAAATCCCGTATTTGGTCCTCCCGGTGCGAAAAGATGGTACTCCGGGCTCCCAAACACGCGTAGATGATGAATATGCGGTTGAATCTTGAGTTTGAGAAGTGTGGGAGGTGGATTTGTGGTGGAATTTGAAGAGAAAATGGGGAGGAAGAAGAGGGAGGGGGCTGCTGCCCTTTAGAGAGAGAGAGGTGTGTTATTTTGCCCCAAAAATCAGATCCAATGGTCCATATATACACCCACACACTTGCATTTAAGTCCCTCATGTTTCTAATGTGTTATAAAGACACCCTCAAGCATATATACGTCTTATATTGACCTCGTTTTGCATTTTAAAATATTTCTCACATTTCCCAACATTATTTTCGAAAAATGATTAGAAATCATGGGTCCTTACACTTATGCATAATTGCAAAATTGAAAATGGAGAAATAAAATAAGTTTACCATTTTGATACACATTAATACTAGTTCCAATAACAAATTAACATGATTAATATAAAATGAACTCCAAATTTGGTTAAAATACCTTAAAATTCATGTCTTTTTATCAAAAGAAAAAAAAATACATTAGTTTGTGTGTACCAATCGAGATCTCGAGACAGTGTCAGTACGCGCCGTATTGACTTGTATTGGCCGGTACGTACCAGTATGGGACGAGATTCATAGCACTGCTTCTGCTATATTACATGCCCGAAATGGCCATAGGTAGTCATTACATAGGTGCCTATAATGCACTGGGATCACTCCACCATGCAGCCACCCCCAAAACGACGTCGTTTTGAAATAGAGCCAAATGTTCCATTCGATGTGGTCTTGTGGGACCCACTTCGGATTTCTTACGCAAATGATGCAATCCGACTGTTTAATTTTTTTAAAAAAATTATTCAAGTAGTCTTGGAGAAAATCAAGCTCATTGGCGATTGTAGGTAATTGATCTAGTTTGTTCAATTTTCATTTAGAATTCAGGACATTTTTTTTTTTTTTTTTTTTTTGAAAGGGCATGTATATTACCACAAAGGAAATGAAAGCAAAAACAACCAAAGAGGGAAGGTCATTTGCAAGAACACTATCTAAATCAAGCAGAATACAACCCGTTTGAAATAGAATTCTCCTATCCAAACAACTAGATGCTAGCCAGTGAGCCGCACCATTCAACTTCCTGCTACACCATGTAAACCTCCATTTTGCAGTGCTTGCCCAAGCTTTAACATCTTCAACAATGGAACGAATTTCCCAAGGCCCCTAATGGTCACTCACGGTTAAGCAATGTATAAGGGGCAGGCAATTAGATTCAAAAATGGCTTATTCCAGCTTCAACTCCATAGCCACCATACACACGATCCGGAGTGCCCAAGCTTTTATAAAGATAGCTGAAGATGCAACCACTCTTCCAAAATGCCATATCAGAGCTTGTCCACTATTATCTCTAGCAATAATGCCAAAGGCAGCCTTGCCGCGAGTGGGAGAAAATGCTCCATCAACATTAAACTTGGTAACCAAGAAACAAGGAGGAACCCAACGAATTACTAGACAATAGAGGCAGGAACTTTCATGATGGGAACAACAGCGTGTCGAAAGTCACAAGTTGCCCGAGAAGCCCTACAAATAACCTCCTCAGGTTTCGGTTTGTTCCCATTAAAAACATAATCATTTCTCACTTTCCAAATAGCCCAACAGACTTGGAAAATTTCCCCCACTATTTCTTTGGTAGTTTCCTTGGCAAGTGCTCTGCAAAGTTAACTTTCCATCCATCTATCCGCAAATTCGATTGGACAGTCTAAGACCCAGTAAGCTTTCCCACATCCAAACCAAACTGCTCTTGTCCAAGAGCAACAGAATAATGTGTTTTCAATCGATTCACTCTCACCTTCACAGATAGGACAAAGAGGAGTATGCCCACATTTTCTATGGAACAAGTTTTGTTTACAAGACATCCAGTTTTTAACCACTTTCCACATAAAATTTTTGACTTTAGGAGAAGTAAGGACAATCCACAACCGAGACCACATTGCCCTAGAAGGGGAATAAGAAAAAGAAGGAATAAATAGTCTAGATTGGTTACCTTTATGGGCTTGAAAATAACCAGACTTCACAGAGTATAGGTCTGACTTTGAATGTGACCAAATGAGTTTATCTGAACCTTGACTGAAACTGATAGGAATTTTAATGATGGCTTAGACCGCTTCTTCGTTGACACAGTTCTTTAGCTTTTCCACATCCCATGTCCCACTTTGATGGCATATGAAATCGGAGACCCACTTTCATAGACATCCCGCAGGTGGTGATTTAAGGGGTTCTATCACTGGCAAGGCTTGGCACCCACCTATCATCCTAAAAGCGAATAGACTTCCCATTCCCCACAGACCAAATCAGCCCATTTTCCAACAATTTCCTACCTTCCAACAGACTATTCCAAATCCAAGAGGGCGTAGCCCCTTTCCCCACTTCCAAACAAGAGTTTTTTGGAAAATAAAGGCCTTTAAGAACTCTAGCCCATAATGAATTTTGGGTATGGATCAGTCTCCAAAACTGTTGACCAAGAAGAGCATCATTAAACGAGCCAAAATCCTTGAATCCCATACCTCCCAAACCTTTTTGGTCCGTCAATTTTGGCCATGAACCCCAGTGAATCTTCCCTCCATTGTCTCCATTTTCCCACCAAAAGTTGCTAACAACCGAGTTTAGTTGAGAACAAGTCGATTTAGGAGCTTTGAAACACATAAAGGGGTACATTAGAATGGTCTGTAAAACTGACTTTATAAGCACTTCCTTGCCTGCTTGGTTCAACTGCTTATTCCCCTAACCTCGCACCTTAGCCACAATCCTGTCTTTAATATACCCCAAAAATTCCTTTTTTTGATCTACCCCAAAAAGCTGGAAGACCTAAGTACTTTGATAAAGCATCCATTTCTTTCATGCCGAGCACATTCATGATTTCCCCTTTCAACGCCTCACTAGTATTTGTTGAAAAATGAATTTGAGATTTCTACACATTGATATCCAGCCTCGTCGCATCACTAAAACTTTTTGCAATTTGCATGAAATTTGAGCAGAAAAGGGGATTAGCCTCAAGAAAAATTAAGGAATCGTCCGCAAACAACAGATGGGAAACCATAGGGCATTTCCTCCTCATTTTAATACCAACCAAAGACTTGTTACTGATTGCCTTATTCAACATCATGGAAAATACATCAGCAACCATCAAAAAAAGATATGAGGATAATGGATCACCTTGGCGGAGGCCTCTACCCGGGGTGATGTTACACACTTGACCTCCATTAATATTTATCGAGAATCTGACAGTACACACACACACCGTTGAACCCAATTTACCCATTTCAGATCAAACCCCATTTTGACCATCATCTTGAGAAGAAAGTCCCAACACACACTATTTAAGCCTTATTGAGATCGAGTTGGATAGCCACACTCGCCTTAGGACCCTTCTTTTTTATCTTCAAAAAATGAAAAACTTCATGTGCCACTATAATATTATCTTGGATTTGGCAACCTGGGAACTGGGATAAACGCTGATTGTTGCTCTGATATAATTCCATTGATGAAGGGTTAGAGTCTATTAGCCATGATTTTGGAAACGATCTTGTAGATAAAATGACAAAGGCTAATAGGGAGGAACTGATCGACAACTTATGGATTCTTAACCTTGGGGATGAGAACAGCGTTGGTATGGTTATTCTCATTCAGGATAACTCCATCAAGGAAGAAACTCTGCACCACTAGCACCACCTCATCCCGGTCATCCCCAACAATATCCCAATAAGTTTGATAGAATAAACTGGGAATTTGTCTGAACGGGGAGCTTTAAGGGGTCCCATCTGGAAGACAACTTTTCTCACTTTCTCTTTCAAAGCAAGCCTTGTTAGTGCCTCATTTATCTCCAGGGAAATAAGTCAAATAACTGTGTCGATTAGGCTGAGAATGTCCTCAAAGTTCCTCGCAGGTGGGGCATTAAAAAAAATTTGGAAATTAGTTTTTGTGAGCCCTCCAATATCTTTAGGATCATTTCTCCACACACCATCTCCATCTTTCAATCTTTCAACTTGGTTCCTCTGGCATCTCTGTAAAGTAGTTAGATGAAAGAACCGTGTATTCCTATCACCCAATTGAAGCCACTTGACTCGTGATCACTGTTGCCAAAACATAGTATCCTTCATCCAAAGGTCTCAATCTTCCTTCTAAGCTCCTTTTCATAGGTCACCAAATCTGGATGAAAGTCCTCACCTAATTGTTGCTAGACTTCAAGTAACTTATCCTAGTCACTGAAATTTGTATCCTTAAATCTTCAAACTTTGCATGATGCCATCTTTTAAGCTTTTCCTTGCTCCCCTCAACTTCTTGCACACTTTTACCATACCAGACTCCTTTGCCATTCTTCTTCAACAATTCCTCTACACTTCTCCTCTGTAATTCAAAAAGCTTCAAATTTAAAAGGTCTCCCCACAACATAAAGCGGGGACTCCAAATTAAGCACAAAGGGATTATGATCTGACCCAACAACAATATCCACAAATACCAAAGCTTGAATAAACAACTCCTTCCGCTTTGAATTGGCAAAAGCCATATCAATTCTTTCCATGATACAATCTACCCCATGTCTATTGTTCCTCCATGTAAACTTAAGACCCTTAAACTTAAGATCCACAAGACCACAATAATTTAATATATCATGAAAAGAGGCTAATCTCCTAGGAGGAGGGCAGTTACCTCCAAATTTGTCGTCCAGACTATGGACTTCATTAAAATCACCAATAGCAAGCCAATGAAGACTTTCAAAGCTAGCAATATCCTTCATCCCTTCCCAAACGAGGTCTCTACCCGAATTCAAGGGGCTTCCATAGACAAAGGTTATAGCCCAGCAGACAATATTAGACTTCACTCTCACAACAGCATGAATTAGATTTTTTGTAGCAAAATCCACTTCAATATCAACCTCCTATTTCCACCAAAGGGCTAGTCCTACTGATAAGTCCTCTGGTTCAACATAAAAACCACACTCAAACTCCAAATTACGGCGGATGGTATCAACTTTTACCTTATTATTTTTTTGTCTCCATTAGAAAGACGATGGATGGGCGATTTTTGCGGACTACTTCACCTAAAGCATGGCTTGTCACGGTACACCCAATTCCTTGACAGTTCTAGGTTAGGATCAGCATGATGAATGTGGCTGTTTTGGGCCAGCCATATGCCCTTTAATAGCATCAATGGACTCCCGAAGCATTGCATTCTCAACATTCCCTAGGGTAATCACTTCAACAAGAACCATAACCACCTCCGACACCAAATTGTTACCTTGATGCTGAATTAAAACATCACAAAGCTTTGCCATAGCCATGGGGGGTTCCGCAGATAAGTAACTTGTCCTTGACAAAAGAGCTTTGAATTTCCATTTTTACTTTTCCGGTAGGGCCGTATAGATCTGGTTTTGGGTTAAGGTTTAAGATTAGGACCAAAGCTGGATTGATTGTGTGGAGGGCCACAAAGACGCAGGATCTTTGCTCTATTACTGGCTTGAACATCCTCACAAGTTTTCCTTTTGAGAGAGAGATTCTGAATGTTGACATACAGAGACTATTCCAAGTTATCAACTTGGGTTAAGGTCTAGTTTGAGCTATGTGAAACAGAAAACGTAGGTTCAGAAATAGGGCTAAGAGGTTGGGCTGTTTAAATTCATATGGGCTAGGAAAAATGGGCTCGGTATTTAAGATAGTTGGGCTTAAGGCTTTAGGTGAGGGGTTTATTTTTGGTAAACTTTATGGGCTATCAGGTTCTTGGGTGGTAGATGGGGCTTTTGGGCTGTCTAGTTCAGTAACAAAGTAGAAGGGTTCATAACTTGGGCTTATACTTGGGCTTTGTTGTGGGCTTAGAGAATAAGGAGCCATTGGGCATGTAATAAGGCTGATATACCCACCACCAGGGCTGTAAACGAGCCGAATCGAATCGAGCTTTAAAATGTTCAAATTCGTTCATTAACTTTTAAATGAACTCGAGCCGACCTCGAACTTAATAAAAAATTGACGAGTCAAACTCGAGCCGAGCTTGTTGAAGTTTGGATCAAACTCGAACTTGTTCACGAGCCTTAACGAATGAAAAATATTAGATATACATACAAGTCTAGAACTTCAAATAAATTTTTTATTTTGTTCATAAAGAAGTCTATACATATAGAAAATTATAAACACATGTCAAAATTTAAGTTTATAATACTTTTTTTTAAGTTTATACATGTACAAATTATAAAATTTTCATTATGTATATGAAAGTTTATACATGTTCAAGGTTATCTATGAAATTCTTATGAGATATTCATATATATTCCAAGTTCGCGAGTCTAATCGAGCAAAATATTGTCAAGTTCAGGTTCGGCTCGTATATTAAACGAGTCTAAAATTGAGGTTCAAGTTCAGTTCATTCAGTATTCGAACCGAAGCCGAATAAACATTTACCAAGTCGAGTCTCGAATAGTTCGCGAACGGCTTAGTTCATTTACAGCCCTACCCACCACTATCGTAGATAATATTTGGTCTGCTCATACTTGAGAAGGAATGATACCAGGAAGGGGAATATTGGTTGTACAAGACAAGGCACCTGGCTTGTTTGAATTTGTGACACCTGTCCTCTATATTGCTGCAGGTTGTGCCTCGCGTTTGCCCGCAAACGTGAGCCGCAATCCACAGTTAGTACCATTTCTCACGTGCAGAGCATGGCCAGCATCTTCATGCGCGGGCGCGCCACTCATTGGGCTCTCTGTTCCACCGGAGGATGCCCTACCACCACCTTATCCTGCCTCTTAACCGGCGGATCGAATAGGGTTCACCACCTCAACAACCTGAATGTCCAATCTCTTAGCTCTAGTAGTGCGAAGATCTGGTCCGTAACCCGAAGAAGAGCCCTCCTCCTTTGAAAAATACTGGCAAACCCTATTATCATGGCCATTTCTCCCACACCCATAGCAGAAATCAGTTAATTTTTCATATTTACAAGAAATCCAGAGGTCAAGGGCTATCACTCCCTTTCCTGCGCATCCAAAATCCTTTCAGGAGACGTAGGTTAGTGTTGATTTCAACCTTCACCCGAAGAAAACTTCGATTAATAAGGAGACCACCCCCAGAAACTTCAATAGCCAACAACTTCCCAAATCTTTTCCGTATAATTTCTACATTAACCTGAATCATTTTGTCCACCGGGAGGCCATGTATTTGAACCTAGAACGGACAGTGGGTGAAGTCTAGCTCTGATACAACAATACCATCCTCCAAAGCTTTTAATACTAGGAGATTGTTCATCAATGACCATGGTCCATCATTTAGAATAGCCATTTTATCCTCCACCGAGTCAAACTTGAACAGGAGAGTATTGGGGTTACCCCATGGAGTAATCCAAACCTGATCCCTAGTTTTCCAAATATTGCTTATTATAGTGGTAATGGCTCCAATATTTAGAGATTTGGAGTTGAGAACCTTACCCATTAGGCATAGACTGGTGTTTGCTTCAGAATCACCGGTGCCCTCTTTAAGATCTAGAACATCAGCCTCTGCCATGGTGAGGATAGAGCGAAAAGAGACCGGATGGTCATGATGACAATAGAAAGGATTTGAGAAAGAAATGTGAGGGAGAGAAAATGGGAGATTAGAAGGGTAGAGGAAGAGGAAGGGCGATAAGAGAAGTGGGGGGTGAGGACGGAAAAAGAGGGTAGAACTAAGTCGGTGCCACTGGAAGGGCCAGAGCTCTCAAGTAGAGAGAGGAGCTCTCATGTAGAGATGGAAAAATTCGGAATATCCATGTAAGTTTTTGAATTCAGGACTTTGTAATCTAATAGAATCTTGAAGAAGAGTTATTGTGCGCTCGATATCGATATCGTATTGATTTGAATTGTAGGTGTTGTAAGGATATCGATATCGTATTGATCTGAATTATAGATGTTGTAAGGATCGTTGAGAAAATCATTCTATTAAAAAATTATAAATTATCTTAATTAGACATTAATGGGTATCAAAAAAAAAAAAAGAATTATTTTGAATACTCTTCTCAAAAGTATTTTATCCGTCCTCTGGACGGCGTCGTTTTCCCGCAACCACCGACTCCCGCTTGCTTAACTACATCGACTTCCTCCTATTAAACCAAAATCCCACCAAAAAAGACACACGAAAGACGATAGAAAAATAATGTACATACTCCAGATCCACACCGTCGACGACTTTCCCCGCCCCTTCTCCGCCGCACCCGGACAAAAACCTAGCACCGCCACCAACAACAACTCCTTCGCCGATATAACGGAACTGAAAGGCGTAGTCCACCTCTTCCGCAACCGCTCCCCCGCCACCAACTCCCTCATAAGCCCTAGCTCTCGCTCCACCACTCTGTTCGTCGCCGCCGTCCCTAATTACCTCTCTCCAGATGAGTTCCTCGTCTTCTGCGGGCCCCACCTTGATCACTTCTCCCAACTCTGCTTCCTCAGGTAAAAATTCTTAGTGAAAACATGTTCATTGGCTCTAATCAGATTGTATAAATTTTGAATACCTTTGCCCCCGACGTTTTCTTGTCTTTCTTTGAATTTGAAAGCATGTTTTCTCGGTAAAAAGAATTTGGAATCAGTTTTTGCTTTCATACAAGAAAATTCGGAACCCATTGACAAATTTAGATGACTGTTAACGGAATAAGTTTCAGAGAACTGATTTTGAGAGTAAAACTAATTTTAGCAGATTCCTCAAGCTTTGAATTTTTACTTTCGATTATTAAGCTCTAGGGGTTTATGTGTATAGGGAATGATGGAATGGAGTATCCAAAAAGATTAGTTTTTTACTCGAAACAAGTTTACAAAACAAATTTCCAATACCGTGAACGAGATGATATTTTGAAAAGGGTTTTCAAGACTGATTGTGGAAGTGAGAACTAAGAGCAAGTCCGCTTTTTGGTGCGAAAATGACATTGCCAAAGTCATTTTTTGGCTGCCTAAAGTGTCATTTTTGTGATGATTCCTGCAGCAGTGGAAGGCTGTGTTACCACCTTTCTTCTCCCTCTGCATCGCACCTTTTGTCCTTTTCCTCAATCTGAAGGTGACATGGCAAGTTTGGAAATTGCCAAATTTGGCACCAAGAACGATATTGCCAAATTTTGCATTGAATTTTGGCACATGAGTGGAGAGCGTTTTAGCCATTCGTGGTGTCAAATAGGCACAAGGGTAGACTGGTTACAACAGCCAAACAAATCTTAGAATTTTCTCAGTTTTACTTTCGATATCGAAGCTATAGGTTTTCTATGTGTTGCAGGAATGATGGAATGGAGGATCGTTACAGCGTTTTGATCACGCTTGTCAATCAGTTTACTTCGGATGGATTTTATTGTAGTTTCAATGGAAAGCGGTTCACACCATCGGAGGTGCCTGATTTTCTCCATTTATATGTAGAGTTGTGTTGAAAAAGATGGATTTTATGCTTTGCTGTTGGCTTTAATTTGGATTGGTGTGGATGTTTTGTTAGGCTGAGGTCTGCCACATATATTTTACTCAGTCTGTGGTGTGCTGTAAGTCCGAAGAAGAGGCCTCTTTGCCTCCCCATGGATTCCTTGAATTGCCAACTTGTCCTGTTTGTCTTGGTTAGTATCTATAGATTAGTAATTGTTCCTTTGTGTAGTATTAATAATCAGTGCATTGTCGATGGTGGATTTGGGGTTTTAATCAGCTTCAGGGGTTGAAGAATTTCGTGATTGGTTGTCTACTTGTCTTATGGTGACTTGTTTTGATGTCTTTTTACTTGCAGAGAGATTGGACCAAGATACAAGTGGAATACAGAGAACACTGTGTGACCATTCATTTCAATGTCCTTGTGTTTTGAAGTGGACGTATTTGTCTTGTCAGGTTGGTTCATTCTTGCTTCCCTCTGATGTTTGAAACGAATTTAATACCGGTTCATGTTCAAGATAACAGATTCAGTAGTTTCATGCGGACATTTGGCCAAACTAAGCTCGCTTAACTTTTTTGCTGGTGCTTACCCAGTTTTCCTGCTCAAGTTTCTTGTACCTCTTATGTTTTTGTGTGTCTTGAACCAGTGGCGGATTTAGTATGTGACCAGTGAGGGCACGGACCCCCACTGTAATTTTCTATAATTTCACTTTTACCCCTAAATTATTAAGGTCTTAACTTTTGTATCGCAAAATTATACACATATTCCCTTTTATATCACTTACTTCCCCTATTATCTTTGCCGAGTTTCCAATAAAGTTCTCTCAACTTATTTGCTTTACTTAAAGGCCCGTATTCTAAATGTACATTCTAGCAAATTTTGCATTTTAAGCCATTTGTTCTATATTATTAGTGTTTACAACATATAAAAGATAGAAAATTTTAAGAACATGTGTGAGCCCCGACTGAGCTAAATTTGTGGCTACGCCATTTTCTTGAACAGTATCAAAGCCACTAACCGTCCTAGTTTAACAATGCTACGCAACTACGTTTTACCTTCAGGAGTCAGGACATATTGTCACAAAGACACAGTCATGTCCATGTATCTTTTCAGGTGATCTCTAGGTTGATTTTTATGATGCCTTGTATCTACATTAACCGTGTGCATATGATTTGTTCCAATAATCTTTACTCAAACACTGATGCCTTGCAAATGAAGAGTTTTTTTTTTTTTAAATTATGTTCCACATCAGAACTTTTTGTATGCTGCAAGAAGAAACTTGTTACTTTAGTTGAGAAGAAGTTTCGTTACAGTTGGCATAATTATACAAAAGCTTTTAATTAATTATGAACTGGGTATCCTGATAATGTACTTAAGTTGCCCGTGGGTACGAATCTTGTCAACAAACTAGTTTGTACTTGGTCTAAATGAAAAGCCCTTGACAGAGTTGAATGGGGAAAAAAAAGAAGAAGAGATTTATGTAGCCGACTCCTATTGATTGGGAGTCGGACATAAGGCTCAGTTTGGTTTTACATGATGGACCAGAAAGCAATGCTAGAATGTTTGCTCAGAGCTTTTGTTTTTTATGTTTTCTTCACTAAAAATTGCTGTCAGCTTGGTACAATCTGTTTTCTGGTAGTATGAAAATCGGATATTTTAGCGGGGGAATGATTTTTCTGGTCACATTCCCTATGTAATTATATACTTTTTTCCAATGACATTTCTAATGAATCAATTCAGCTGGAGGAGAATTGACTTGAATGTTTTATAGTAGAGAATCAATAATTTTATATAACATAGGGCCAACCACTTTAATTGTGACTTTGCCTTATCTTAAAGACAAAGATACAAGACCAATGTTCGAATCTGGAACACAAGGGGAAAAACTTGCCTTTACTACGTGGATGAAGATCTCTTTTAATATTTTCTATGCTGCTACCAGGTCTGTCGACTTTGTCAGCAGCACGATGAGAAACCACGGTGCGCTGATTGTGGAACATTTAAGAATTTGTGGGTTTGTGTGATATGTGGTTTTGTTGGATGTGGAAGGTAAGCATTATTCACTTGTTTGTCATATAGTTTGTCTTTATCAGCTAAATTTCTTCACTGTGGGTCTGTAATTATTGATATCATTTCTTCCCAAATCCAGGTATCAAGAAAAACATGCTGTTCGACATTGGAAAGATACACAACATTGCTTTTCTCTTGAGTTAGAAACACAGCAGGTGTGGGATTATGTTGGTGACGTCTATGTTCATCGCTTGAACCAATCAAAAGCTGATGGGAAATCAGCAATGATGAGTTCTAGTTGTATGTCGATTCATGAAGAATGCGGTACTTGTGGTTGCAGTGAAGATTCTGGCATTAGTGGGGCACTTTTTGACAGTAAAGTTGAAGCGGTACATTTCTATTCATCTCATTTTTATTGTTAAAACAAGTATCTCAAAATAGTGTTGTAATCCCTATAAAATTATTCAGGGAATTAGTTAGGGATAGTCATGGAGACAAGCGACTAGTTAATTGTATAACAAAATATTCACACGCTTAGACGGAAATTGCACCTATTGTTAAAAAATTTGTCTATACGGATAATTACTCTGAGCTGATAAAAAGAAAACAAGGTGTTCAGATAAAGCCTATGGGCATTTATTTAAATTTACAAAAGGGTGGAATATTTTTAGAGCAAACAGATCTATAATTACCTTGTGGAAGATGGTGGGAAATGATTCATGTGTTACTTTTATTTGTTGGTAGTAAGAAAATTGATAAATAAAACCGTAATGTCTTATGAGAATCTCTTTAGTAGACAAAGAAATTGGGTGAGTTCAAGGATTTAGGGTTCTAACAATTATGAAAGCCTCTAAGATGTCCACGGCTGTTAACAGGTAGTTGGTGGGGCTGGCATGTTAAAAATGAGCTAAATTTTCATGATAGTCGATCTTGGTTTCTTCCAAAATATGTTGTCTTATAATTGTGCATCAGCATTTTGAAGATCAATTGAGCATGGCAACTAAAGGTTTACTAAAAGTTTCATCCACTCTGTTAATTCGTACATAAATGGATTTCAGTTTCCCAGTATGGATGCAGACATGCAATGATCATATAATTTGTGTACTTTATGTCTTTATCAGATAGTGGATGAGTACAATCGTCTTCTGGCAACCCAGATGGAGTCTCAAAGACAAGTAAGTACAGCTTGTGTCATAACAGTTATTTATCCACTGCTAATCAGTAATCACTAATGTGAGGTTTGCATGAATTGGAACTACTGAGTTGTAAGTTTGGAAACCTTTAGTTTAAGGGGAAGTCTACTCACACTCACATTTTCACTACCAAACTTACAACCGATTTTGCCGCATTGGCATATAGGCTCCATCATTTTGATGATCATAAATGTTCAAACTTATAGAGCACATTGAAAATAATAAGAATACCAAAATTCATGTTTATAGGATGTCGATAAATTTGTGATCGGAACACAAAAAAATAAAAATAACTCACATAGAAGATAAATGTGTTGTGATCACGCATTTATCGAGGCCAGATAAATATGAATTTTGGCTTGACAAATATTTTCACGCATTTATCTATAAGGTGAAAGTTTGTGTGGCAAATTGGTTTGTAAATTTGCTTGTAAAAACGGGAGTGTGAAAAGACTTTTCCTTGGTTTTGAAGTAGTAGAAGATGATGGCCTGCTATATTTTCTCTCACAGTTTTACCGGTGTTCTCCTTCAGAATTTTGAATCACAACTCCAAGAGGCGAAAAATAAAAAGGAGAGTTCTGTATCTGAAGCAGTGGAGAAAGCTTTGGCTTCAAGGATGCAGGATATTCAATCTAAACTAGATCAATGTGTCGTCCAAAAGAAGACTGTTGCTGATGTAAGTCCAACCCCACTGCGGGCATTTTTTTTCCCTACCGCTGTTGGATAGAACTCTATTCAAGCTTTTTGAAGATGCATATTTTATGGCTGGTGAAAGTTCTCCTTAAAGCTTTGGATTGGGTACCTTAATTTGCTATTCTTCCCATGATAAAGTTCCTTTTGTTGTCAGACGAATCAATCTCTGATGAAAAGACAAGAAATCATGCGGAAAGCGGTCAAGGAAATTGAGGAGAGGTAATTGTTTTCTGTTGTATGTGCTTAAGAATTTGTTCTTGTCTCGACAATCATAACATTGGACCATATGCTTTCTTGTCTCAAAATCATAACATTGGACCGGACAAGAATCCTCAGCAACTCTGGTGAAATATTAAGCAATTGTATGACTTCTATTCTCTCATTGTTCCAGGGAAATCTCATCCCTTAGGTCAAGAGATGAAATGACACGGGATTTGGAAGAACAGGTATTACACACTACACTGAATAAATTTCAGTATATAATCCCCTTTTTTTGTTACGATTTTGCAGTTTTTTTTTTTGTTGATCAGCTATGATTTTGATGTTGATGACAGATTAGAGACTTAAAAGTGTACGTTGAAGCCCGGAGAACAGTAGCTAACATGACAGATTCAGATGGCATCAAAGGAGGAACGCTTTTACCAATTCAATCTAACCTTTCCTCTCCTGCCAACTCCAAAAGGCGGACGAAAACAAATCGAAGGTGAAGCATCGAAATCATTTCTGATATCATGTCCGAAGATTGCATCTGGATTTGCTTCGTTTGGTGTGACCCTATAGGTGGCCCAATAGACTAGGACCGTGGAGCAACTCGGTTGCTTGTTCTGGTGGAAATGCCTCAACCGAGGGCCTAAGCGATGTTCTTGCCTCCTGTACAGAATAATCGAATTGGAAAGTGATGAAGTTTTTGTTATTTTTATTCTTAGTGTATCCCCGCCTTACTGGAAATTTGCTCACTACAATGAGCTTATTTTTTGAGAAACGAGGATTTCATTTCATAGCAAAGCTGAAAACCAGTTGGAGCCATATACAAAATTATTTCAGTATTTTGGGCCAAAATGGTATGTTAAATTAACAAATGGGGGGTGATAAAAATGGGTTCCACCACTTTTTGACTTCGGATACAAATAGCAGTTTTTTCATCATATTAATATTTTGGTTGTACATAATTTTGTTAGAACTACAGACATAAATATGAAAAAATAAAATATAGTGGTTATAAATATGCTTTTTACTCGTAACATAAATGGAAACAGAGTCGAATGTATTTATAATAACCACAGTATATGATACAAATACATTTTGGACTGGAATTCAAGCTCATCATTACCAAGATAATTGTGAAATATCCCTTGAATGTTCTACACACATACAAAAATAAACCATTGGAATCATTAACATAGAACCTGTGGTGACCATTGGAAGCTTCAGGACGAGAACAAAAAATGCAAGGGGAGAGGAGGGAAAGAAACCAGGCAAGCTTGAAAAATTCATTGACTACTAAAAGAACAGAGTTATTTACAGACATCATTTCTGGGTAGCTTAAGGATTAAAAAAAAAAGAGACAAATAAACATCACAGCTGACTATCAGCCGAGCCAAGTTCATTACTTTGTTCCCAGTTACTTTAAAAAAGAAAAAGAAAAAAAGAGGGGTCCAGATCTGTTTCGATTCCTCTCATAAACTTACATCGCACTTCCTAACCTTCCAAAACAGTGCAATGAGGAGAACTAGGACCACCTCGGGTATTTGAATAAAGTTGGTTCTGCTAATTCCCCTTGAACTAACTTCAAACCGGAGAGATATACCTAGCAGCTTCAGTTTCCAAAAAAAAGATGTCTTCAACTGTCCACCTCTAAAAAGACTTATAGTGCGACCAGGGATTGAAACAAGATGATAAGGGATAGATACAGTTTAGAGCCTTTGACAACTTCACGTATCGGATATTACTTTTTATCTTTGAGATTGATCTGCATTGGTTGCACCGGTTGTGGTGCTAGGCCCTGCACCATTTTCAAGTGGAGGAGAGGTGCCCCATTTCCCTTCTGCTTCTAGTGGCTCCAGGATATAGACTCCACCATCGCTAAGTCCTAACGAGAACTGGTTGGGCTCTGAAGGATGTGCGGCTATGACAAGAGGATACGCTCTCGAGCTGTAATATTAAATAGTTAAATACTTGTTAAGGAAGGCAAAAGAACAGACCTAGATTTTCAAGTAAATAGAGAAGTACTTACCTTGGGTTTGAAGGCAGATAGGAGCTAGGGCTAATTCGACACCTCAACTGTAGGGTTGAAGCAGTTAGAACACTAATACTCCCATCTTCGGTACTGACATATATTGATTGGCTATCACAGGAATATGTAGCGTAAGTGATTGGACCACTTGCTTCGCGACGAACCCACTACTTGAGGAACAAGAGTTGAAAATTAAAATATTAGAAGCTAGGTCAAAAAACCAAGTTCTGGTTAATAACACTAACAGAAGTGTCAAACAAACCGAAGTGCGGTTTGTTTCAATATTATCAAAGAAAAAATGTCCACATGTGCAGTACAAAGGTGAGTTAGGTAGGCAACAATATGTATGCAAAGTATCCACCACTCAGTATATGGCCCACCAAATATCAAAAAATGAAGTCAGAGAGTCAAAACCCTTGAATGAGATAAGTAACTGATGCCCTATTTGAATGTCTACGTAAGGTTAGTTATGAAAAGAATATGCCCACAAAGAATGTCATTTTGTATGTGGATCCCCATATATCAAAAATAAAATCCAATTTTCAAAATTCAGAAAATGAGTAAAATATGACGTATGACACTACAACTTTTTGGCAGAAAAGAAAATGATTACTCTGAAGCGCTAGTAGAAGAAAAACAGTATGCTTCACCTGCTTAAGGCATTCCAGCTTAGGTGCTTCGTGTATAGCTATCTGAGTTTCATGGACTACCAGTAAATGAATCTGATCTTGGTGAAATTGTACACGAGTATCTGCAAGAGGAGACGGGGTTCGCCCACTTGGAATCTGCAAGTATTTGCTTGTTTGCTTCTCCCATCCATCTGTGCTCCAAACACATAGCTGCAGAAACAAATAAGAATCACTACCTGGATTATTCCACAAGCAATAACTTTGTTGATTTTTACAAGGATTCTTAAATGAAGAGTAACGGTGCACGAATAAAAGGGAAAAAAAATGCAGGTTATATCCTGTTTGTTAAGGAAAACAAAAAAACTGAAACATAGACCGCAATGGACATGCCAACAGTATATATTCTGCAGTTTCTACTACTATTATTACTTTTTGTCCTTCCATCTCAAAATAAAAATAATTTTTATCCTTTCCGGTTTAAAAAAAGGGGACAAATACAAGGCCCCAAATTTCATACCTGTGAATCAGCACCAGAAGATACGAGCACATTGAGAACGTTAGAGAAGGCAAGGCCCGTTATCCTTTTCTGGTGGCCTTTGAGCTTAGTTTTGACCTGAATAAATGAACATACAGAATGTTGAACATGGCGAGAGGCAACAAATTTGAACTAAAAAATCAATAAGGTGTCCACAAAGCATTCCCACCATTGAGATACAAATATTGGACTTATTCATAACACTTCAGCCATACGGAAAATTTCCAAATTTAAGGCTTCATATGAAATAGACTACAACCTCATCAACTCGAACATTGTATATTTGGATAAAAGAGTCCTCCATGCCTATCGCAACGATATTATTATCTTGAGGATGGAAAGCTAAAAATGTTGCAGCAGGTGGAGGGGGCATGAACGTCGTCATTGTCTGCATTGGTAAATAAAACCATAAATGTAAAACCAAAGAAAGAATAGAAGGCAATAGAGGAAAGGAAAACATGTTGAACTTCTATGATAAATCCTACTAAAATAACTTGCAAATTTTAACATACAACTAGCTACTAACCAAGTTATCTCATTCACTCCACCATAGTTTTGAACACTTTCCATTTGAAAAGATAGGTTCATTATTTCAAGCTTTATTTTATTTATATATATCTTTACAAATCCAAATGTTCCCTTCAATATTCAAACCATGAATAGACGGTTATAGTATAGGAAGTAAATGATTAGAAAAATGATTTTTCGCTATTAGAAAAAGGAAAATGAATAAATATTACACAGAGCTCTGTAGAATTCCTTAGGCTGTGATCAGGTTTGTTGATTTCATGAGGAAAAATGAAAAGAAAATGCACTATTTTCTTGGTTAAATAACTGGGAATCAACATGGGAAAAAAACTAGATAAGTATTTAAGATGTTCTCAATTCTAAATATGATTTCTCAGTCTCAGAATCCAAGCACGGCCACCATTTCCCACTGTCCTAAAAAGGGTCTTCAATCAATCCACATCTAGCCAATTTGATTATCCCTCCAATTAGATTGTGAAAAGGACACCTAATTGAGCCAAATGTCAATGTAAAACTAATCTCCATCTCTGATATCCCACCAGACTCCACCCTTCCAGGCCTTTCAGCTCTTCTCAGCTTCCAAATGACAATCACTAGCCTCTTTGACATCCATGTCCTCCAAGCATCTCAACTCCTCTGAAATACAGTCTGCTGAGTCTTTGTTCTAAATCAAAAAGTCTAACTAGCTTTGTTTTGATAACCCTTACAAACCACCAGGAATTTACGAAAGCCTCATTAGCTTTGTCTTCCTAGTACAAGAAATCACATAGAATGGTTTTCCATCTCAATTTTGTTTGCTTCTCCTTTTAGACTATTAAATCCTAGTTCCAAGGAAAACCTCATAAATAGATTCCAAAAAACTATAGTAATCACCCAAACAAACAGTTTTCAAGGGACGATAAAGGAGTGCATATGCAAAAGCCATTTACCTTGAACGTCATCATGTTAAATAATGAGATCTTCCCTCCTGAAGCTGACATAACGTAAGAGTCATTCTTTGATAATGCGAAGCATGAAACAGCATCTTCAGGGTTTGTATCGCTTATATCATTTGTCATCAAAATGCCACTTGGAGGTTGCCAGAGCTGTGGTGCAACACTAGCAGTTGCCTTCAAAAAGTATGTCAGGACACATACGTAAGCAGAGAGCTTATTATGAATAACATTGAAAATTTCTGGCACAAACAACTCAATACCTTGCCAGTTGAGTTTCGATCATTTCTCTGCCATTTCCAGAGTTTATGCACTGCATTAGCTGATAGTGCCAAAATGGCATATCCTGAATTTGTGTAGATCAACCTACAAACCTGAAACACATGGTGGAAAAGCTAAAGGTCGAACTACAGAATGTAAATACTAGGAACACAAGGAGCCGAATCAAGCTTCTAAAAGTTACAAAATAAACCTTCAAATCATTACTCCGGGAAAGGTCAAGCAATAAAAACTAACAGAGAACTAAATTGCATGATACATTGCAACAATATCAAAGATTCATATTGGGACTACAAAGCTGTGCGGATGCGTCTTTTCAGCCTTTTCCTTGGAAATATTCAGATCATTCATCCAAATCCATTCTCTTTGGTGCCAGTGCCTTAGAAGTGGGGGTGAAAATTTAACCGGGAAAACAGAACCAACCGGAAAAACCGGCTGAAATATTCGGTTAGGTTTGGTTTAAGTATTGCAATCGGTTCAGTTCGGTTTTTATATGCAAAGTATTTTAAATTCGGTTCAGTTTTCAGTTTTTATGGGGTTTAAACCGGAAAAAACTGAACCGAACCAGATATAGAACTGTTGCCCTTTAAATTAAATCCTAGCCGTCCGTTTCTATTTAATCCTAGCCATCAATCACATGCTGTCCCCCTTACCCTAGTTCATGCCGCACATATCAGATCCAAATGTCTCTCTCTCTCTCTCTCTCTCTCTCTCTCTCTCTCTCTCTCTCTCTCTCTCACCCAAATTGAAATCAATTCCGCCGTTGAAGCTCACGCCTTTGAAGCTCTAACCAGAAGCCCTTTACTACCCCTCTCTATTCAAGAGCCAACGACGTTTAGAAGCAGTCAAAGAACTCTCCCTGTTCGAGTCGCCAAGCAATCTGTTCGATCGGTTTTCCGACCAATGTACAACTCCCAGTCTCCCATGTCAGGTGCTAATGTGTGATACAGTGATAGATCCAACTTCCCATCCTTGTATACTTCTCCATTCATTTTGTTTGCTTTTAATTGTATTTTTTAGGGCAACTGGGCAAGTAATAGATAAATTAATACTATAATTCTGCATTTTTGGCCAAATATATGTGTTGTTTCATTCTTTTATTCCATTTTCTGAAGCTCAAATGAGCCCAAAACGCAGAACCAAAAAAACCAAGAAAACCGACCGAAACTGAAACCGAGAAAACCGATGTCCTTGTCGGTCGGTTTCGGTAGGTACATAGTGAAAACCGAACTGAATATTCGTTTTGGAAACCACAAAAAACCGACCGGACCGAACCGCTTTCACCCCTACTTAGAAGTGACATAGGTCCAAAAAACATATGCATGTGAATATTTGTGCGTGTATAGACTATGTATTAACTGAGCAAGTTGTCCCATATTGAAAACTTATAGGCACTAGGCAGGAAGGAATCTTTTCAACAAAGCAAATAACATACGTAAAGCACAATTACTCCCTCCAGCCCATTTTATGCGCTCTCTTATTAGAGAAATCCCATTTTACATGTCCGATAATAACAATAGTTTTGATCATCATTTCCCCAAATTATAGTTGAATTCAAAGTGAGCAAAACCAAATTTCAAAAAAAAAAAAAAAAAATTATGGCATTTTTACTTAACTTTTCACCCGAAAATGCTTTCCTCCAACTGTGCATGGATCATGCCAAGGATAAGGAGATAGAGGCACAAGACATATCTTCTGTTAATGCACGTATCGAGTTTCTTTATTAGCAGAACTACATGTTTGTTTGAAGCAAAGAACAAAGACGCAATTGTTGGACCAACAGCAAATTAGGCAACTGTAGAATGAATTAAGCAATTTTTTGTTGAACAAATGATGAGAGAAGATAGAAATGAAGGTAGCCAGCAATCCATGAATACTATAACCAACCAAGGCACATATGGAAGCTTAGGAAAGATTGTAAAGACACAAAATCAAACCAAGAATCTCTAACATGCTCGAACCGAGTAGACAAATACCTTTGTTACCGACAAATTATCAGGAATCTTCAGGGATCGAAATTGTGATGGTTCATTAATTTCTGTCAGCTTCCAGATCCTGGATTTGTCCACCGACTCATCAGCAACTCTGGGTTTTACGTCTACCAAACTTCGATTATCACCATTCTACAGCAACTCAAAGCACAAGAGTTTACTACTGAAAGCACAAGCATTCTAATAAAAGCAAGCAACCAAACATGTGATGCAAAAATCCGCAATGAAAGGAAATAACACTCGCGATTAGATTGAAAAACAGAAAGCGAAGGAACAAAGGTGTTCAGCTTGAGGATGGGTTCCCCACAACTGAGACAAGGCTCACCGTTGCAACAATGGATGCTGTAGGAGCAGATCGATCTACG
This sequence comes from Vaccinium macrocarpon, assembly GCA_022606695.1. Taxonomy (NCBI): domain Eukaryota; kingdom Viridiplantae; phylum Streptophyta; class Magnoliopsida; order Ericales; family Ericaceae; genus Vaccinium; species Vaccinium macrocarpon. Next base: position 2,483,748 of record CM040171.1, on the reverse strand, counting down.
AGGCTCAATCCAACAGGTGCATTAGCACCAAACATTCCCATTGTAGGGGCCTAACCAAGACATTAAGAAATGAAATCAGGAAATATTGGCATAAAAAGCTGCTGAAGTTTACAAATCAATTTACCTTCACAACAGATGAGGATCCAGCTCTGGAAGCATCAATTTCACGATTTTCGAGTGTCGGCAGTAGCCTAATCCCATCTGTGTTTGCTAGTATTTTGATACCATTGTCACTGGTTGAAACAGCCAACAATATCCCTTCCTTGTTGAATCGCATACAGGGAGAACCCTAGAGACATAGTCAAAATGAGGATGGTTGACTAAGAAGAGGGATATTGACATAAGAATCTGCATCAAGTGATTTGTACAATGTATCGAACAATTACCAGTAATCCTCCCTCAGCATCAGTAGTTGTCAATAAGTTCACGTTGTCCATATCCCAAAATTTAACCATGAACTCATCACCAGCAGCCAAGAATCGATTCTTAGTGGTATCGAATTGCACAACCCCTGTGGATCGCTTCCCGAGACCATGATATGCTCGCTTGACAGCTCCCTCACTTTCATTCCACTCCACAAGGAAAGAATCTCCTTCTTTATTGGTTCCGCAGGAGAACAACCTATCAGGTGCCCATTTAATCAAGAAAACAATGCTTAGTCAGAAACACCCTACACGACAAAAAGATAGATCCTCAGATCTAACAGAAATGGTGAAAAGTAGGCAACATTTTTGGACCTTGTCCCATCGGCGCTGTACGACATTGTGGTGGATGAATGCCCTGGAGCATCATAGTCAACCCTAGAACCCAAGTTATCATACAACCACGCCTTTATTTTCCCATCAGTTGCCGTTGAAAATATAAACTGCAAAAGAAAGTAAAATATATATAAAATTAAAAAAAAAAACCCACGAAAATACCTAGAAATAGTCAAGTGTATAACCATAGTCTATTAGTTAGAAAAAAAATCCACCTCAATTAGATTAAAAACATTTGCATTTACTATTATGATTGTGGTAGATGTAGTGGTCCAACAATTACATTAAGTACAAATTGAAGTCCTGAATTCCAAGAATCATAGAGGCTGTGTTCGGTACACAGTTTTGGGGCCGGTTTTGGTACTATTTGGTTTTGCTTACAACATCATTTCCCTCATTTCTCTCTCTATCTCTCTCCACTTATTACACCTGCTTACATCATCAAAACTAAACTAAACTTGTTAACCGAACACAGCCAGAGTAATTCAGATCCTCCAAGCAAATGAAGTTACAGAAAACAAAAGGTAAATGATCAGAGCCGTATCGGCTAACTCTGGCACATTACATCTTACACAATGACCAGTACCTGAATGTTTTCCTTGTGATGGGGACATACTGAATAGACGGGTGCTTCATGTCCCTCAAAAATGTACTGCTTAGACCCTGTAACCGCATCCCACACCTGTACAGTAATGAACCTTAAAAACTGAAGTCCAACACTCGACAATTCATGAATAACAATGACATAGAAAACAAACCTTTATGAGCCGATCCTCCCCGCATGTGACAATACAAAGCTGTTTGTTGGGGTAAGAAAACGCAAGATCATTGACACTACCGGAATGAGCCTCAATCTGGATAACCAAAACAAAGTATTTATTATCAAATGGCCATATGATACATATGCGCCTGCGTGAAAATATTCAAAACAAGTGTTGAGCACTGAAGATATTGATAGCCGAAAGGGAAAAGGAAAAGGAGAAAGAAAAGGAAAAGGAAAAGGAGAAAGAAAAAGAAAAGAAAACAAAATGAAATCCTTATCCCCAGGTGAATGATTGATTTCACAAACCTCTAGGTGGTTTTGTACATCACCGCCACCATGGAAGGAATATAAGTGCACAATGTGCTTGGAGTATGCGACACCTGAATTAACGACAGGAAATTAGAACCAACACCAGCCCCAATTCGTTCTCAATGTTCTTTGTCAAGTGTCAACACTAAAAGGAAATGATAATTGATCTGCCATAAGATGTGAGAAGCATTTCTTTTTAACTTACCAAAAAGGGTACCATCAGGACTCCATACAACACGGTTGATTGATGCAGTATGATCATTAGCGATAGATGCCTGACACACAATCCCCAAACTTAATCACAAACTTTTATCAATGACTCTAAGAAGCATCAATTAAAAAATTGAGTTTACTGGAGTATATCTAACACTTGTGGCCAAACCTGAAGGGTCACCGACCATGATCCAAGTTTCCAAACCTTAAAATTCCTAAAAGCAAGACTCTTTCGACTACTGAGCTCCCATATCATTATGTCTCCCGTATTTGTTCCGACTACAACAATACAATGACAGATAGTAAGCATCCAAAATGTTATCAACCGATAGAAACAAGAAGTGGTGATGGGATCTAACCAAGCAGTAGAATTTGTTGGACTGGGTGGAAATCCATACTCTTCACAGCCGAACCCTGCTTTAAAGTCATCATGACAGTCTTGGGCAAATCATCAGAAGAATATGAGCTCTGACCATGGCTCTGAGCAGCATATCCAACAGGCATCATACTTGCAGGCAGATTATTGACCTGTTAATGAAATTGTGAAAATATAAGATCAACCGATCTCCATTTCCAACCTTGACGCAAACTAAACTAAAAGGCTCTAAGTTAGTTGCTGCTATGAAATGGATTTTAAATTCCTCATGTGCACCCTTCTTTCCTGTTTTTAAGCTTCACTTAATGCATTCTTCATTTCATTTCACTCGGATCATTTTGATCCTCTTCTGTAGTCATATCCCCCCTAAACTACTAGAAATGGAAAGTCTTAGAAATTAGAACGTTACATGTAGTCAACTGTCATCACGCAGTTTAATGAAAAACCAAGATGTGCTTTAAAGGAATTGTTCAAATAATTTACTAGCATTCATTATCTCACACTTATTTTTCTTTCTTCTAACACTATATACTTTCTCTTCTCCTAGTAGACTCTACCAATTCCTAATGCCCAAACTTCCATTAATAAGAGATTCCAATTTCCTCATGCCCAAATTAAAACTAGCATGGCATAATGGGACCACACATTGTAACTAAGACAACCGCATTATTGCTTTCCCATTTTGCCACACTATGTATGTTCCGAGTTAAAAATGGTTTGAGAGGATTAATGGATGCTCCACTCGTATATAAACCACAAGGGGAACAAGTTCGATGAATCAAACCATACACTAATCAGTAAAGCCCAAGGAACACCATCTAAGACCTTCAAAACACTAATGGAATTTCCAATCATGCCAGAAAAAACATAGGAAATTAAATAAGCAAGATACTCCCTCTGTCCCAATTTAAATGTCTCTTTTAACCAGTTCGATGAATCAAACCATATACTAATCAGTAAAGCCCAAGGAACACCATCTAAGACCTTCAGAACACTAATGGAATTTCCAATCATGCTAGAAAAAACATAGGAAATTAAATAAGAAAGATACTCCCTCTATCCCAATTTAAATGTCTCTTTTTCTATTTTGGGATGTCCCAAATCAATGTCCCCTTTCTAAAAACATTCATCAAAACATGTCAAACTTCCAGTTTTACCCTTAAAAGTACTCTTTCCAACCCAATTGCTTTATCCATTATCTTTTAATTTATAAAGTTTTTCATGATTTTGAAAACTTTGTATAGTAAAATTAATTGATATCTATCAAACAAGATCTATATTACATATGTTTGAGTTCCATATTGAAAGTTACTCCTACAAACAATATAAATACATCTACCTAACTTCATAGTTTTGGAGGTTAAATTTGGAAATCTAAAGCAATAATTTTGATTTTAAGCAGGATTCCTCATAGAGGACTCTTAAAATGGATGGAGGGAGTAGAACTTTTGGAGGCAGAACTCCTAAATTTAACTTCATAGTTTTGGACTTCCACCGAGTCCAAGAGAAATAAACAGCTATTATTATGTCGTACTTCATCTGACATTCCAAAAGGCCTTGATCTCTTCAACACATGTTCAGAATCTGCCGTCTGATAGTCGACTGCATTATTTGTAGGACTCCTGGGGCGCTTCAGAATAGCTGCTACAAAGCGGACAAAGACAGAATGCAAAAGGCCTCAATAATGAGAAAAGCAAAGGTCCATTAATAAGAGCGGATTGGAGCATGGAAATTTGTATAAAAATGGCAAGAGATGAGCTTAGTTATGCAATTATCAGTAAAATCTTCATGCGTGCATAATATAATTGCTCAGTGTATGATGGCAAATTATAGCACTTAGTCAATGGAATACTTAAAGTACCAGCATTATTAGGTGTACTGAAACCAATGGGCCCAACAGAAGTGGAAGGGTGAGGAACTGGAGATGGATTAGCCATCCATCCAGCAAGAGATGTTGGCAGGGGAGCTGGTGCTGGCTGGAATGGCTGAAAAAAAACATATTAACTTAAACTTCTAGACTGAAAAATTAAAACATCATTACGAATTGTAGTAACGCCTTTCTATTTCCGCTTACACCATGAGCACCCAGAAGAGGAAAACCCCCAGCTTTAGGAACGGCACCCATTAGTGGGTGAGTAACCGGCGATGGGGCACGAGCGCCATTTGGTTGCGATTGTCCACAGGAGTGGTCTACGAACAGGGATTTTATGTCAGGGTTAGGTTTGGGATTCTTGCAAAGCTGGTGCTGCCAATTTAAGCTGCAACAAAAGAAGCAGGGTGTCAACTAGTACCGAATATCTTAACTTGAAGAAAATCTCAAAATCAACAATAACACAAGTAAACAACCTTTGGTTAATTAGCGTCCGAAGCCTTGAGTTCTTCAAGTTAGGAAAAGTTAGCTTATCGCGAAACAATGGATTTGCCTCGATCAATTTTTTAAGTTCAGCAAGCATTATAACCCTAGCAGACTTGGAATCTCCATACTTAGACAGCTGCTCGTTATCTCTGCAGATCGGCTTATTTAATGTGAGAAATTGAGCATAATCAAACGGAAGCACAATAAATAAGATACGTAGGAGCAAGGCAGCAATAAAAATGGTTCTTCAACACGTTTTGTTTTATACCTAAAGTTGTCCAAGGTCAAAAGATGTGTTATTTCCTTAAAAAGGTCCTCATTAAAAGCTGAAAACACTTTCAAATCCTTCACCAGAATTTCCACAGCCTCAGCACGATCCTTCCTGCAATTAGAGAAACATATAGCATGATAACAATCTACTTTCCAATTTAAATGAAGTGCAAAAGAAGTTAAAACAAAGCTAGCAATGACAAAGTTCTCATGGATGCTTTCAATAGGATCAGTTTAGCACTTACTTATCAAGAGCTTCAAGGTACTTCTGTTTTCGGATCTCAAAGAATATCTTCATGGAGTATCTATTATCGTCAACCTTTGTGAACCCAGATAAATATTTCTCCACCTCGTCCCAAACCCCATTTGTGACCAGTTCCTCAAAATATCGCATGTTAAAGAAAAACCCAGACTCTTGCTCCACTCTCCAACATACAAACAAGAACCAAATTAAACCAGAAATGTTAGCTCAATCAAACCGAATCGCAATACGTAAAACTCCAAAATAATATTCAACTATCTAGTAACATCAAATTAGGTGCAGTGGAAGATTTATTATGTGTATAGGTGGGGATGTACCCATGTGCTCTCATTTACCCCAAAAAAAATTAAACTTTCAACCAACATAAATTATTTTAAGATTCCTTGGTAATTTTAATTTTTCCAAACGACCCCAGGCCCCAACTATGATCCTAAAGAACAACAAAACTGGCATTCTTTTTGTAATTCCTCTCAGGACTGCAACAAAATCCCAGGAAATGGCCATTTCAATAAAAACTACTCCATTAATCTTACGGATTTTTGCATGGTGGTCAAGGCTTAGACAAGGGGTTTCCTAAGTCTCAGGTTCACAACCTCCCAGATGCTATCAATTCTTTGGGCTTTAATTGGGCCATGCTAGTGGACGATGGAATTGGTGATTAGTCTAGTCTAGATGTGTGAAACCTGGCCTCTGGACACCCCAGTTATGAAAAGAAATCTTATGGTTTTTGGTTTCGCAACGACCTTAGATGGCCAAATCAAATGCTCTATTTCACCTAACCTCAATTCAAGTTTACTTGCTTCAAATAATAATGACAAAATCGAAGTTCCCGAAAATTTATTTCTCCCCTTTTCCCCAAATCATGAGAGAGAGAGAGAGAGAGAGAGAGAAACAGAAAATAATATACAGAAAATAGACGCTTACTTGTGAACAGTATCTTTGAATTTCTCTTCATCGAGAAATTGAAGAATAAGAAACACAAGTTCTCTGCTGAGAGACGACATGTTTGAGCCCCCTTTCAACAACTGCCCCTAATTTCAAACCAAATCCATCAAACAACAGAGCAGAAACTCAAAAAATGGAAAATTTTCAGTCCCAAAAAAATCAACAAATCAACTGCAATCTGTAAAAAAGTACACAAAACATAAACATGCTCGTATATATGAAGTGAGAAAAATTGAGGAGAGAAGAGAGAAAGAGCGTACCTCGATTGAACGAAGGAGAGAGAAACAGATCGGAGGGTTTATGGAGAGTACAGGGAAGAGACGAAGACGACGACAGCGACTCGTTTACTACTCTCTCTCTACACCATCTCCCTCTCTCTCTCTCTAGGGATTTGAAGGAGGAGAGAGAAAGCGAAGAGGAGCAAATGGTTTCGAGACAATAAATAGGAGTAGAAGTAGTACTCCGTAGTCGAAGGCGAGAATAAGAGATGAGATAGTGAACGGCTTTAAAAAATGTGATAAGTGCGTGAACTTATAAAGTGATAAGTGCATGATAGAGGTGATAGTCTATCTTGCTTATAAATCTCTTTAACACGTCTGATAATGTAATTAAGTTCGGCAGGTTTTGCGGGGTTCACGAGGAAGGTTACCAGGGAAATAACTCAGTGTAGTCAACCGCGTGTAGTACTTGTGGACACTCAGCCCACGTTACGCTTCTCCAACAAAAAATTTAAAAAAAAAAGATTTTGCTAATAAACACATAAATAAACAAAACAAACACATTCTAAGGCTTAGTTTGCCAAAAGATTTTAGTAACTCATTTGCTAAAATCAACCATGATTTTAGCAAATAAGTTGAGGTACTAAAATCATGAAAATTTCAAAACACAAAATTAAGTGGTTTCGTTTGTCGTTTTTCGATTTTTTCACACCAAATTAAAGTATTCCTCGAGTACTTTAATTTAGTGTGAAAAAAATCGAAAAACGATAAACGGAAGCACTTAATTTTGTGATTTAAAATTTCCATGATTTTAGCAAATTTTGTTGCTAAAATCTTTTGGCAAACTAAGCCTAATGAAGTACTCCTACCTTTTATACTTTTTAATAGATTTTCACATATTCATATACACTTTTTTACGCATTTAAATATATTTTTTTAATCTTAACATAGGCACATGTTAGCATTTTCAAAAAAACAAAAAAAATGCATCGTTCTATTGTCTGATCAATAACAAACAAAAAGACAAAAAGCAAATGGGTACAATGTTTTGACTTAAGAAGTTAGCTTAACTTTTTTTTCCTCTTTATTTTGAATTTTTTTTTGGCGTTTGTTAGTTTTACATCCATTTTTTGTGTATTTTTGGATCGTCTCGACGAAAAGAATTCAAAAAAATTAAAATATTACAATTAGAACTCTCAAGTTTTTGAATAAGATCGAAAAAAATGTATCTTCTTATTTTTTGTCTTTATTCAAAAAAATTAAACTTTGATCATAATTTTTTACTTTTTTTATTCCTCTCGCCCAAACAAACCAATAATACACAAAAAAATTGGTGCAAAACTAAAAAATGTGAAAAAAATCAAATAATTACGAAAAAATGAACCAGCTAAATTTTTAGACAAAAAACATACAATTGGTGCACACTATTGACATGCCATGGGATGCCAATTGGTGAACACTACTACACTGCATTGTGTACAACTCACCTCGGGATTCCATTTAAATTAGCAGAGGCACTCACTTTATATGAAGGGTTCTTGTAAAAAATCATCTTCATCGGACATTGAAAAGAATTTAATAAGTTTGTTAACGTTTTGGTCCCTAAATTTGGAGACTGAAATTTGAATGAAACGATCAAGCTTTTATTAATATTCGAATGAGCTGATTTGTTACAGGGACCTTCAAAAAAAATATTTTAAACAAATTAAACGGCTCCAATCATTTTTTTGGGACTCCAATATAAGTTAGGGTCTTGCTAACCTTCGCCAAATTCGTTAGAGAAATTTTTTCATGCAATGACAAACTAGTTCGGATATTAATATTTTTACGATACTAATACATTTTTTTCCGGATATCAATACACATTTTACACATTATACTCCGCCCTATCTATAAGTTACACGCAATGCAATGCGTATTTGGTGTACACCAAATGAAGTACCCATAAATGCATCTGGTGTACAATAAATGTACATTACCATGCGTAGGATCTATTTTTTAGTCCCACGTAAATGATTGCAAACGTTCATTTTTCTTCTAAGTAAAATTCTAAAATTGGCCCATTGAGTTGTCATTAAGTTTTTAAAGAGAGTTTTTAAATGTGTGAAAAATGTATAAGAATGAGTGAGTGTATTGAAAAGTGTAAAAGGTACACTAGAGTGTGTTATTTTTATATTCTTCTTTGCTTATTATCAGCCCAGTAGGAACATGTGTTATTTTTGTCTTATTCTTTACTTATTGTTAGCTCAGTGGACAAACAATAGAATAACTCTTTATTCCAAGTTTGCATTTAAGAGTTTATAAAAAATCAACTCATTATGATACCAATAAGGTTTTGGTCTCTAAACTTGGCGGGATGAAAATTGAATGAAATGGTCAAGCCTTTATCAATATTCAAATGAGTTGTTTTTATTTTATTTTTTATAGGGCTTAGAAAATAATATTTTGAATAAATTAAACGGCTATTGCGCCACCCCCCACAAGGGCGCAAAGTACTATACAATTGGTGTACACAAAAAAATGGTGTACGTATGGTAATTTCTCACTTTTCCAGAGTCATAAAAGATTATTAAGTGCACCCATGAGCTACCGTCACATGATGTTTTAGACTCTTTTTTTCCCTCTAGGAAAAATTACTTGGTGGCCCTTGGAGCACCCCAACACCTTTTATCCAATTACACATTTTCCGTGGAACTTAATAATAAGTGAACTTCACAAAAATATGTGATAAATAAAGATGTTAGGTCACCAAGAAAATATGTTGTGGCTATGTCCAAAACACTTATTACTCCATATATTACCGGGGATTCATACACTTCCACGTGATTATATCACAAAGATAAAAGGACTTCAGAGACAACACAACGTACGTGTCCCATGAAAGTACATTAAATAATTTTTCTTGGATCAAGGACGAATGAAGAAGAATCCAAGGATGTGTTTTGATTGAATTTTGAGTTTTGAGTTTTGATTTTTGTAATAATTAGAGAGAGAAATAAAAATAATAATTGAAAATTTGGTTTAATGATTAGAGAGAGATAGGGAAAAAAAATAATTTTTGAAAATAAGGGTAATGATTTGGTAATAATTGAGAAAACTGGTTCTTGAAATTCAAAAGGAAAAATGATATGGTACCACCATTAATTTGTGTACCCCAAATTCACACCACCCTAATGTGGCAAATCAGGAGAAACCAATTTTTTGGGTGAGCCCCATATTGAACTTTTTCTCATTTGCCACGTTAGGGTGTGTGCATTTATGGTGCACAAATGGTATACCCATAACATTGTTGAAACCCAAAAGACCCAAAATTCTCAACCACCAATGAATACTCCTCCGTGCATACTAAGATTTTTACAAAGATGTTTTGTTGAAATTTCTGGTGTAATAGTCCGTCCGTTCTTCAAAAAGAGTAGTGTATTATATTATGGGTTGTTCCTAATGTGATGTTAAAAAGTTAACCGGTAAAAATTAGTATATTTTATATTTTGTCCTTAAAAGTATATTCTTTTTTGGAAAGTTAGTAGGTAAAGTTTAATAATGACGTCTCAATCAGAAGCAATAGTAGTAAAAAATGAATATAAAAGTTAATGTAAAAGGTGTAATAATAATTTTTTTTAACAAGTTGTAATTATGAAACTACATACGGAGTATGTAAAAAGGAACGGAAGGTGAAAAATGTACTATAAAAGATCTAGCAAATAATTTAAATTTAAAAAAGTTAAGTTAAAAGTAGATTTATCTTGTCAATTTGCGATAACAGAGTGTTAGCATGAACTCATGCTATGCACAATTTTATGCAACTATATGATTAATTTTTTACTACTGTATAATTATCTTGTCAAGTTTGGATTCTCATAATTCATGAATTGCGAGTTTGAATACAATAATTAGTAAAGAGATTTCATTCAAAAAATGATTAACAAAATATGAAATATCCAGAATATTAGAGAACGTAATACTTACGACTAATCTTCTCATTTTGGTCCCAAAAGAGAAACATTATCTACAGGGGCCGACCTATGCGGAGTTCCATCGAGCATGGACCCACTTAATTTTGTACGTTAGTACTTAATTATACTCGTAAAAGTTATAATATTTAATTTTGTGTGTTACTCTTTCCGTCCTAATTTCTTGATCATTTTTTTCATTTTTGGATGTTTTAAAATATTTGTCATACTTCTAAAAATATCTATTAAAATAGGGTCACTTTTCAGTTTTACCCTTAAAAAGTATTTTTTTCATCTTAATTAGTTAGTCTATTATCTTTTATTTTATAATAGTTTTTATGATTTTGAAAATTTTGTATAATAAAACTAATTGATATCTATCAAACAAGATCTATATTGAATATGTTTTGACTTTCATATAATAAATTAGCCTCACAAATTTGGTCACAGTAATATTGACTAGATTTAGGGAAAAAATAGAAAAGTCAATATAAAGTTTTCACACCCCTTAAAAACTCACTTCCCCAAAAGGGGCAAAAAAATTGGGACGGAGGGAGTATTTAATTATACTCGTAAAATTTATAATATTTAATTTTGTGTGTTACTTAATTATACTCGTAAAATTTATAATATTTAATTTTGTGCGTTACTTAATTATACTCGTAAAATTTATAATATCTATAATAGTGTTTCGATAAAATTACTCTAAATTCTCTTTAAACGGATATCTGTCAAATCTTTTTTTTGGAGTTGTAAATTTTCACACCGTTTTTTTTTTTCAAACACTTCCATTTCTGTCAATTCATCTTTATAATCAATATAATTTGTTGTTTTAAGAAATTGTAGGCATAGGTTACGAACTGAGTTTGACCAGTGATTATGAGAAAGCAATAAATGTTTATCTATGGAATCAAATATTCCATTCCCACTAAGGTCAAACATTTCAAACTTGGGACTACATGAGGTTTATCCGGTCATTAATTCCAGGGCTGTGAAATATTGGGAAACTTGAATTTTTTTAAAATAATTACAAATTTTAAAAGTGATTTTTAGCACCCTAACTTATTTTTGGGAAATTTGACCTTATTTAAGGTACATACAAATTAATCCGAACATCCGATTATCAGAAAAGAAAATGTTAGGAACTTATATTCTTACTAATGCAATTTTTTGAGTCAGTCAAGTGTTAGAAGTACGCAATGCTTGGATGTTGATGTGAATGTGACAATGCTTGGAATTACAGGGATGACCATGCGTTTCGAACCACACGGCCTCGCATGTTTATCAACGAGGAATAATTATCGTACTTACTTTTATTTTATTTTCTTTATTTTAGAATTTAGCAGCAACTGGTATTCGAATAAATTTACACACAACTTAAAATTTTTAAATAAATCCTATTAAAGGCAACTCTTCCACAACAAAAATAGGGAATTTACGATAAATTTTTCACAACTTGGCTTCGTACTTTGGGATGGTTGTTTTATAAACTGGCTTATTGATAACCCGTCAGTGAAACTGATTAAGTTGACTTTTTGGGTTAATGAATTGCAAGAGAGTAACATGTCTCGTAATTAGACAGTTTTGAGTTTAGTTTTGTGGAATAACCCCTCAAATTGAGACCATCTCTTGTGAAACAGTGAAATATGAAATACGAAATAAAATCGGGGGAAAATGTATAACCTGCAAACATTTTGTGATAGTATTATTAATACTTAATAGGGTGTTTGACTGATGGTTCTTTGTGTTTTATACTTAACTTTTGGGTGTTTGGCTGTCCAAAACACATTTTCATATTTTGTCATTTGAGGCAAGAAGTGAAAATGAGCTATGTCAGAGTTTTTTGATTTCTCATTTTTTATTTTTATATTTTGATTATTAAAAAGATCTACAAAATATAATCTACACATATTTCTTAAACACTACTCATGTTACGCGCAAAATGCAATTTTCACATTTTTTTCAAACACTTTTATCCTATTCAAAATATATTCTAACCATATATAACCCCAAAAACCAAAAAACCCAAAAAGTTAAAAATAAGGCTCTCAAACACCCCTAAATCATAATGCAAAAAGCCAAAACGTTGAAAATAAAAAGCTGAAAATAAAGCTACCAAATACCCCATTAATCAAATCCTTTCATTTACGCCCCACGCCCGGTGCTTTAGGAAAAATATCGCACAAACATGGTTTCTTCATAAGCTTGATCAAAAGAGGAAAAGAAGCTCGTTTTATAAGTCTCTCCTACAAATTAATATGGCGTCCAATATTAAAGGGCAAATGATTTTCATATTCCCTTTTATTTCCAATTAAATATTCATTTTTTGTCTTTATTTATCATTAAATTACTCAATTGCCTTTCATAAGAAAAAAATGACTCATGAAGTTAGGGTAATTTGATAATTTCAAGTTGAATAAAGACAAAAATAAAGTATTTGGGGTATAGAAGCAAAAAAAAATGATAGTATATCTGTTTTTTCAACCATTTCACACTCCTTTTTATCACGCGTGTGTGGTGGGCCACCATTTGCATGAATCCCCCACCACATGGTAGCATGTGAGATAGGGTGTGGTAGGAAGTGATTGAGAGGGTATGTCCCTATCATTGATCATAGAAAGGGGGTGTGAAAATCATTTCTCTATTAAAGAGTTGAAATTAAAAAAATTGGCCTGCTAAAAATATTACTAAATCAACTCACCAAACGCATAAGTTGGAAAATATCATTACTGTTATTTATTGATAATCACTTTCTTTCCCCAATCTATATTTTGGTGCTTTCCTATGAGCACTTGTTGATAACAATGGGTGGCAGATTTTAAAGGGTGTTTGGTAAAACATCGTAGTCATAACACATCCAATGAATGTTTCCTGAAAAAAAACTCACAAATTAAGGGAAAAACTTGGGTGTCGGATGATTCATACTACGATATTCGCGTCACAAGCGTAGAGGGTGTTAAATGGATGGTATGCAAAAACCCGCGACGGGTAACGGCTTGCAGTACCGGTGAAAAGTTAAAAGACGAAAAGACGCGGACGCGGGACACTAAAATGGGTGGGCATGGCGCACGACACCTGTCTAATCGTGGAAGGCTCAGACGATGGTTGATACGGCTCCCGTGCAAGCGCGACACGGCGTAACAACACATACTTAGTAAAGGCATGTCACGGGCACAACACTCTGCGGTCTTGGGCCCGACACCTACCGGTACGGCTACATGAAAGTGTCAAGGGCATGACTCGGGCATGGAACAAAAGTGGCACAAGCACGACACATTAATTGGCCTAGCACGACACGAAGTGGCAAGAAATGATTATTTATTAAATAAATTGGAGTGAAATTTTAATTCAATAATTTGACTTGCCATGAATTAAAATTAAATAAATGGACTAGCTATAATGAGGAAAAGAATGAGGGAAAATAAAAATAAAATTTTGAATAAGAAAGGTAATAAGTAAAAAAAAAATACATTTTTATAAAATAAATTTATTTTTATTCAAAAAATGAGGGAAAAAATAAATCTTTGAATAATAAAAATGAGTGAGAGAGAGAGAGAGAGAGAGAGAGAGAGAGGGACAAACGATTAAGTGGGCCAACACGATTAAAAAATCCAGACGGCATTCCATTACGCATTAACTAAATCGGTCATTTACACTCAAGACAACACGAAGCCAAACAATTGCTGGCCGACACCTACACTTACTAAGTAAGCTGCCAAGACGATTGACTCCATTAAAACCAAAGACGACATGACACGATTAAATGGGCCAAGATGACACGAAGCCAAACGATTGAAGCTGGTCGGCATAACACAACACGATATAAACGCCGTAAAGACGACACAACACGATAAGAAAATGGCCGACACAACACAACACAATTAAAAGAAGCGGGCCGGGTATTTCACAACACTATTAAGAAAGGGGCCACAAGACGTTAGCAAACACGAAGTCAAATGATTTGTCGCCGGCACGCATACTGACACAATTAAAAGAAGTTTGCAATAAGACTCTGCATTTACACCATTAAGTAGTTCTGCCCAAGACGACGCGATTAAGTAAATAGGTTGGCACGGTACGACAATGTTACAAAACGGCACTACACGACATGAATGAAGAAAAATGGCACGACACGACACGACACGACTTAAAATAGGCACAACACGATTAAGCACAACACGATTAAGCATAACACGATTAAGTAAATGGGTACGGAAGAAAAGTGGCACAGCACGGCGGACACATTTGACACCTCTAGTCGCGCGTTCAGTTGTCCAAAAGTGTTTAAGAATTTATTTGAAATCCCATCGAAAAGTGATGTGGCTTTGTGAGTACCACGTAAAGCATCACGTGATACCCTATTTGCACCAAAAATTTTATACAAAAAGGAGTAGTGTCATTATTAAGTAGTTACTCTTTTTTTTTTTGTCATTCCTAATATATTACATGGGGAGGGGGAATAAGACTTGATTCCGGAATGCAGTGTGGGACATCCAAAAGTTTTACCGCATGAGCTACCCCTTGTAGGAGTTACATGTTTCACTAGGTGGATTATTGAGTTTTTGGGTTTTCACGTTTTACAAGACAAATCATTATCTTTACGTACATCAATTAAAAAGTCCAAAAAATAAGCTTACATGAACAACTACACAGATGCATCCAAGGCTAAGTAAGTAGTAAAGTAACTTTTTACTATTCTTTTTTTTTTTGTCTTTATTCATTTTTTATTTATTTGTTTTAGTTTTGCGTCAAATTTTTGCGACCTATTGATCCGTCTCGACGAGAGGAATCGGAAAAGTAAAAAATTTTGACAGAAACTTTTAAATTTTTTCAAAAATACAGAATAAGTCCAAAAAAGCTAAATAAAAATGAATAAAGACAAAAAAAAAAAGGAATAGTAAAAAATTGATTTACTTATTTAGCCAAAATGGGCCCAAGTCCCATTAATTCCACCTACAAAAATGGGAAAAAATACAAATTATAACAATTGGAGTTCAACCACCAGATTAGTATTTCAACGATAGACTATGCATGCACCCATTACCTTTTCTTCCCATCATTTGATACTAATACCACAATAAGCACAGCCATGCATATTTGAGATGCCATTTGAGTAGTATTGCATTTGTGAAATGGACCCCAACTGTGTGTGTGTGTATGTATATATATATATATATATATATATATATATATATATATATATATATATATATATATTTATTACTGCATGAATGATAACTTGAATCTGTGGTTCCTGTTGTGCAGCCATGTGAATAGTATTCGGATCGTTCGGCCGAATGAATGGGATTACCATATTTCATATTAGATGTGCATATAACATATCTGATTGGGATCAGGAGAGGTGTCTAGATGAAATCTGGGCCGCTCATTCGAGCAACGGATGACCCGATTTCTTCTTTGTGTTCAATCGAATCGCCTTGAATCTCTCTCTCTTTCTCTCTCTCTCTCTCTCCCCTGAAGCACCATGATATGAATTTTGGAAGAGGGGAAGGGATTCAGATAGAGTGTTTAACCCAGATCCTGCCCCGTGAAGCCTTTTGACCTGACCGGTGACCCGTGAACCTAATTTTAAGTTGTCTTCTAATCTGAGCTGCTGAATGCGATCCAACGACTGTGGTTAAAAGTCCTGCAAATTCTAATATAAGGGCTCCTTTATAAGAAATGTTCTATATATATATATAAATTACTTTCGATGGGTTTTCATTTTTTGAAAATACAAAAATGAGTTGTCAGACGACTTTGCTTGTATTATAGTACCTCGCTAATTGTTTAAATATGCAAATTATAAAATAAAAAAAGCAATGTCATTACCACATCAATGCATAATACAATATATGGATGCATTTATCCACTACAAAAAATGTCGCATGTATATTTACACTAGTAGTAAAAATGTCACATGTATATTTAGTACACTAGTAGTAAAAATGTCACATGTATATTTAGTACACTAATTAGGATTTTAATTTGTGCATCTAGACTTTCTTTTAAAAATCTCAATGGGTAGATGAAGAAAACAAGCAGTTAGCAAGTAAGAATTTCTTAAAGTGTTTTAATGGATTCTATGGGTACAACACTTTTGTTTACAACACTTATGTGGGACTTATTTGGATGTCCACGCAAATATTCCAAGCCTATCAATTTTTTAGAATATTTTTGAAGGAGCCCTCTAAAAAATGCAATTTTTTAAAATAAAGATAAAATGAAAAAACAAAAAAACCGGATTATGTTGTTTTTGCCAAATGACCCTTTTTGGAGGAATAGTGACCCGTAGTCAATTTTTATTTTGATCCAATAATATGAGATTTGGTCTCGATTCTAATTGAGCTCCCTAAAAATCTTTTTTATGATACCGTGTGGGCGCTAAACTCACGTAAGTCCAGTACTATTGGAGTTAGAAAAAAACTGGAGAAGAATTTTAGGGGGGTGTTCCAAGTTTTTCATTCACATAGCCGTACTTAACGTGCATCCGACTATCCAAATCCGAATTTTAAATTAACTCTTCCCTAAAAAAAATTACTCCCTCCGTCCCATAAAGTTGTATTACTAGGAAACTACGTGTAATTTTTAAGCTAAAAAATAACGTACTTACGAAAATAATTTTTTAGTCAATATGGATCTTGTTTGATAGATCTCATTGAGAACTTTTATACGATGCAAAAAAAATTCAAAAATTATTTTGGTAAATACATTATTTTTTAGTTTAAAAATTACACGTAGTTTCGTAGTGATACAACTTTATACGACGGAAATGAAAGATTGTGAAAGGGCATCTCGGATACCACGATATAACGTTGTACCCTACACGCACCCAATTTCTTCTCGAAAAGACGAACCTTAATTAATCGTCTCACAGACGTCGCATCAAATGGATAAAGCAATTTGGTTTCAAAATGTTACTCCTAATACCGTAATGGTAAATTAAAGTACCGTATCGTGATAATAATATCGTTCTCGTTCTCGTTCTCGTTCTCTAATCCCTCACGTCACATGTCAAGTCGGTGTGACGCTAGCCATTTTCTAATGTCTCCGCAACTCTTCTTTCCCGTACTTTCATCAGGTAGTGGGGATCTGGTGGAAACAAGTCTACAAATAATAACTGCGACACCTTGAAAATAAAATAATGAACGCTGCTAGGGGTACCCCATATATGTACCAAAATTACACACCGCATCTCTGGGGATCCACGTTTGGGTCCCATATGAGTGATCCAAACCGTTCATTGTTCATAAAACATTTTTCCGAGAGGGCCCACAAAAAATCAGCTTAATCGGACGGTTAGAAGTGCTTGAACGAAAGTCTCACCGTTTCAAATAAAAAATCGGACGGTTAAAAGTGCTTGAACCAAAGTCTCGCCGTTTCAAATCAAAAGTTTTGATTTGAAACGGTAAGACTTTCGTTCAAGCACTTCTAACCATCCGATTGAGCTGATTTTTGGTGGGCTCTCTCGGAAAAATATTTTAATAACAATGAACAGTTTAGATCACTTATGTGGGACCCAAAAGTGGGTCTCTGGAGGTGCGGTGTGCATTTTCGGTGCAAATATATGGGGTACCCCCAGGTTTTCCGTAAAATAATAGTCCATAGCTCTGGCCCGATCACACACGTGGCATGGGTTCAGTTTCTTAGTGTTGGGAACATGTGTGAATGATAAGTTAAAATAAGTAGTTGGATATTAATATACAATTGGGTGGTTTACCACTTACAAGACTAGCTTGGTTATGAGGCTTGGGGTCCTTTGGCATAAAAACCAAAGTACTATGCGATGTAGTGGACTCCGTGAATGGAGTATTAATATACTAGCATCTTGTCGTTTGAAAAAAAAAAAACTTATATCCCATTGAATTGAAAAATTAAATGTCGACGGTAGTGGGACGAAGCAATACGGGGCTCTGGAAGATGACACCATTCTGTCGTCTTCCTCTAGCCACATCCGAGTGAATTGGTTGTTCCATCGTCACTGTTATACAATTTTGCGACTTTTGTTTGTTTTGTTTTTGTTGTTGTTTCTTTATTTTGTTGTTGTACTATCTTCTCTCTTCAGGCCTATAAAGCCATATAACTTGTACTTAATTTTTATCAATATAAGTTACATTATTACCTGTTTAAAAAAAAAATGTGTTAATCACAGTAGTCATCAAAAGCAGAAAATTCATTCCACAGAGAGGGGCTGAGAGAGACCAACACCAGTGGGCAAGTCACAATCAATGGTGTTAGATTGTTCCTTTTTATCACTATAGTGCTAAAATTTGGTGCCTTTTTAAGTCGTGATAATTTGGTCATTTTACCCCTCGCTTCCACCTTTTACTTTTCAGATATTGCGAAAAACAAGGTAAATCTTCCCTTGGTCTTTGTCAATTGATGAAAAGATCTTTTGTACTACTTAATTAATAAGGGTTGGTTCGGTGATTCGAAATTAAAGAGATGTGAGATTACCGCCAAATTCCATGTGCCGAGCTAGTTTGGATCACAAGATTGTGTATTTTAATTTTGAGTTATTTTGTTTTTTAAGTGATTCAATGGCCAAAAGTTTCTCGGTACAGAAGAAATCCGGCACAAGTGATCTGATTCTAATTCAAGACTCTGCTACTCCTTATGATAAGATCTTAGCTTCTATCCTAATATAAGTTTCGTAAAATGTCCTACAGATAATAGTGTAGGTGAAGGGAAAATATTTCCTTACGGCAGTGACGGGTACTGTACTTTTTTTTTTGAACCAGATGAGTCCCATACTTGCACATTCATTTGGAGCACCAAAAAGAAATTTTGTAAGACTACTTTCACTGAAGTTTCCTTAGATTCTCAAATGCACATGTGGCCCCCAATAACGTTCCCGGCTTTTTTGGCATAATTCTTTGGCACCAAATTTTACTTTTGTATGCTTTTAGCCTTTTACTATTAGCACATCACTTTCGTTACTTCTTTGCAACTCCTTCCATTTTTTTTTTTCTTAGTAAAAGGAAGAGATTTATACTTTTGAAAAAAGTAGTGCAGCTTTGTTCAAAGGAAGTGAATAATGATCGAGAAATGAAGTGGACACTAAGTAGTATACAAAATGTTTGTATTCAAAGTACATACACATGGCACTATCACGTTCATACATTATTGAATACATGGATGACCTCTTTTATTAAAATAGTAATAAAATAGTGTCGCATGCACATTTAGTACAATCGTTTGTATACTGAGTACTTAATACATGTAGCATTTCCGATAATAATCTCTTGCAAACTATTGTACTACTTAGATAAATAGTCCGATAATACATCTATTTATCTTTTGACAATTTAGAATGTCCGAATCAATTCACAGATCTCAATTAATCCTTAAGGACTCCCTAAGGACTCAATTTATGCATATCACCGTCCATTAGCTAGAAGTTCAATTAAAGTTGGGGTAAAATGATGTAAGAAATGTTGACTCTATAAAAGTTATAGCATATGAGATGTTTTTAACTTGAAATGTTAGGACATTTCCTTGTTGTACATAACAGTAGTCTTTGTTCTAATTAAAGTAAATTGAACCAAATCATAGCTAGCACCTCACTACTCCCTCCGTCCCTTTTTGAATGATACCTTTGGGAAATATATATTATTGTAGCCATTAAAAAATACACTTTTGTAGCATATTTTTTAAATTTTTTGCACCAAATTGAAGTACTCAATGAGCACTTTAATTTGATATATAAGAAAATTTAAAAATTATATGAAGAAATATGGTTTTCCAGGAGTTTGAAATTGCACGTCTTCCAATATTGATCACTTAAAATGGGACGGGGAGAGTATTTTTTTTCCCTATTTATATTTATACATACATGTACACGGGTATATGTATATTGGTGCAAAGCTCTGGCCATGCATAGCTGGCCAATGTTGACTACATGCAATTTAAATCAATGACCTCTTGCTAGGAGTTTCCTGCAATGCATGTGTAGCAAAAGCATCACAGATATAGCACTGACTTCCATCACATGCCTGAGACAAAAAATAAAGACACAGCCAAAGTTCAAAAGCAGAGCTTCAGATCTGATAGAAACTCTACCAGTTGCAGCAGCAGAAATTTGATGAAGATGGTTTCAAACACAAAATGTTCTGAGTATGAAGTACATGGTTACAAAAAAGTTCAACTTTGAAGGGGCTAAAATAAGATTATCAAAATTTTAAAGGGGGTCAAAACACAATTTTTATTGCAAATATCATTACATACATAGAAGAAACAAGATAAACTCAAAAGTTTTGAGAGCGTTGTGACCCTGCCTGCACCCCTTCCGTCCGCCACTGAACTTACTAAACGAATCTCCGTCGTAATATCTGGCGCTCGGTAGTATAAATTCATCTATCTGGTTGGATTTACAAAAATCGGTGTCTTCACAAAAAAAAGGAGGCAAAAGATTGATTATTACATAGTCACATAACTACATCCAATTCAGCTACACCCAATAATACAGAACTTCATCTAGGTGCCTATTCTCGAGGTTCATTTTGATAAACAAAAACAAAATTTTCATCTGAAAACTGAAGTCCTGATAAATAGAACAAATTCCAGGGTTTGAGTACAAAAGGCAACCCCAGAAATAATTCAAGTGGGAAAATCTTGTATAGCCTACAAGTGGTAGTACAAATTAAGTTGTTCGTAAACAGCCACCGGGGAGAAGAAACTTGTACCTTTCTGCATTTTCTAACAAGTAAGCTGGAAGATGAACTGCGGAAGCTGATTTGGGTATCGATCCCATCTTCTTGATTAGTTCCTGGAAACTAAACTCCTCCGGTAACATATCATAAAGATCATCTCCATCGCATATCAGTTTCTGGATTCTAGTGTAATCCAGAAACTCCTTGTGCTTCACTCTGTCCGCGTGGCTGTACCCCATCATTTTGAATACAAACTCCCTCAAATGACGGAAGCAAAAACTACAATGCCATCCGGCATCAGAGAGAATAAGATCCGCCACACGCGAGTGCCGGTAACGGGTCTGTGGCCCATAAATTTGAGCTGTGGCCCGCCAGCTGCTGTAGTCAATAGGGAACTCGAATGAGTACAGGTACTGTCTCAGCTCGAGGTGCAATACTGGTGGTATCCCATCGCACCACTGAAGTAGCTTAACAGTGTGGAGACTGGGGATCTCATCGGTATCCGACATAATAACTAGGTCTCCATGGGAAATACCTGCCCGAATAAGTAAGTGGTTCATGGATCCACGTTGCTCCGACTCGACCAAAAACGGGTTTCCGCGATGCGAAGTGCGACCTGGAAACACCCCATGGACGATTTTTCCCTCAACAAAGGAAAACCGGTCTCGATTGGAAGCAAAGAAGAGGGGCTTTGGGATGCCGGTGAAAGTGGTGTTGGCTTCGAGGATTACAAATTTCGTGACATAAGAGTTTAGTTCATGCCACCGGATCTCGAGCAGGTCGAGCTCGTTGCTGAAGATGATGGCATCAAAGACATGGCGAGGTTCAGCGCGGGGGGACCAGCCGTGGAGACGGCAGAGGTGGTCCATAGAGACGTTCTCGGCGTAGTAGTGGGGTATGTGGTGGAAGGGAGGAGATGGCTTGTCCCAGAGAGGGCGGAAGAAGTAGGAGATCTTCTGGCTGTGGTTGAAAATTGCAATTATCGAAATGGGGACAATAATGAGGAGTAGAATGATAAGAAACTTTCGAGAAGATCGCTTGGAGGTGAGGCGGGGAGGTCTTGGGGCCATGTTGTGAAGGACCGGTCATGAGGAGAAGCAACAAACAAGGCGGTCGCCAATCATGGTTCTACCTATAATGACCACCTGCATAATTGAGTGGGTTAGAGAGGTTAGGAGCAGAATCATTTGTGCAAGTTTTTACTTTTTAGTAAGTTAACAAGCAGTCTTTAGAACGGAAAAGTTTACAGTCTGATATACGCGTCTTTTTTTTTTAACAAGTTCGTTTTCCATGTAGCCAACTCCATTAAATTGAGACGCAATACTTAGTTTATTTATCCTTTTCTGTATCACAACAAAGAGAAGACTTCGCTTTGATACAAATTAAGCTTCCTTTTGTCTACTTGATGGTGTTCTAAAATTGAAATCTCAACAATTGCTCACTCTGTATGTATGTACAAAACGGATGCTCCTAACTATTTCTGTACATTGCAAGTGAGAGAACTGTCGATACCTTTTCCCAAAGCCCTCTGGGTCAGTGTTTCCACTGTGTTCGGCTTCCCTGGTTCCTTACTCTGTAAATACGAGAGTTCCTGATGTAACAGCATTCAAAGGCTTGGAATATGAAATGTGCAGCAATTGTAAGGAGGAAGGACTCTTCAGTTCAGGCACATAGCTCCACTGAAAAATCAACAAGAACGTCTCGATGAGGGAGTACATAGGAACAAAACTTATAAAGTTATACGTGGTTTGACAAATCCAAGGTAGTAAATTTCGTATCACAAACTACCCACCAGAGATAAGCTAACTCTAAGTATACTGTTACAGTTAGTATGTTTAGATCAAGATTATTCTACTCAATAAGGAGAGAGAATATTCTTGTATAGATAAGGGTAAGTCGTAAATATTCATGTACTTTTCGTGGCCTTCAAGATAACATGTATAATAGGAAAAGACATGGGCATACAAGCAGCATTTCAGATTGTATTTTCATGCATTATTTAGCAATGCACTGATAGCATCCTTGGTCCTTACTATTAGTGCATTGATGTGAGATACTGGATGCTTGATGTCAGATACCAACCAACAAATTGGACACAAGTCAAACAACCAATGCCGTTAAACTTAAGGACAGTATGCCACGATAGATGCGCCATTGAGTTTGGAATCCCATAAGCCCTGTGATTTACGCCAAGAAAATCCACAACATGTTTGTAGTTAACAGTGTCCACTTTGCATGCCAAGTGAAGGCAAATCTATTAAGTTTGCATTAATTACTTAATAGCTAATATCCCCATACTTCCAAAGATGAATCCATGTTTGGTATAAAAAGAATAAGTGCCAACTGCACTTTCAATCAGAAAGTTGTGACCTTTGCCAGAATCTTACGTAGGCATGAAATACATCCTTGTCGAAAGGACTCTGGTTCACACTCCCTAATCTCAGCTTCAGACAACAAGGTTCTTTTTTAACTCATGGACGATCGAGTATCAACAAGGTTTTGTCGTCTGTACCCCATAGCTGGCTTTAGATCCAATTCCACTTTGCATGCTAAGCGAAGGCAATAATTTGCATTAATTACTTAATAGCCAATATCCCCATACTTCCAAAGATGAATCCATGTTATGGACAAAAAGAATAAGCACCAACCTTACTTTCATTCAGAAAGTGACCTTTGCCAGAATCTTACACAGGCTTCATAACAATACAGCTGAAATGGCCCTTTGGATTGGGGCCAAGACCACTTTTAATGATAAGGAAACTAAAGCTTTGCAGCTACAGTCTTATCCTCTTACGCAGACTTTCTAGCAATAGGCATAAAATACATCCTTGTCAAAAGGACTCTGGTTCAGAGTCCCCAATCTCCGCTTCAGATAACAAGGTTATTTTTTTACTCATGAACGATTGAGTATGAGCAAAACTGTGCTTTTTGGTAGTCTGCACCCCATAGCTGATCTCATACGTGACTTTACATCCAATTCCACTTCAAATTCCCCAGAGTTTTCCAACAGTAGAGCTGAAACTCAAGTTTATTCCTGTATTGATTCCAATTTCTCGAACGGTCACGTTAATTAGTGGTGGAGGGGGTCGGATTATGAAAGAAATCTTGATACAATGATTTTTTTAAGACTAAATCTAGTAATTCAGGTATTAATGGGATGGTTTTGGTAAATTAAAAAATTAATCTCAGCGTATTGCTGTTATCATATCACTCGAGGAACACAGTATCATTATTGCGTTGTATCATTCACCGTAATTTAGTGTTCTCGAAATGAAAATCATTTTTACTTTTTAATTAATTTCTGAAAATTTATAAACCCCCCCGGCTCCCATATAGCTCCGTCCCTGATTTTAATGGTACCGCCACACCAATAACCGGACATGTTCTGTCGTTTAGAGAGAAGAAGCGGCCGATGTTTTCATTTTCTTTTTTATCTTAAATTTTCGTAATGTCAGCTGGATCTTGATAATCTCTTTCGTAAGTGGCAGTTTAAGGCTTCCATATTGATTCAGTTCTAAACAATCAATTGTTTAACTAACTCGTAACGTAAGTATATACCAATTAATGCAACGGATCTTAACACAAGTCTCCACAATGGAAAAAACCTAAGCTCACAAAACTCCAAGATTATCTTTCTAATCAGATCCCCATGTTTCCTTGTACGCAAATTACCTCAAATATCGAAACAGTATGAATTACCCGATACATATACTCATTAACCCATTCGAGAAATATTTGAATTAAAACCCAAATCATCATTTGGTCAACTGCTACCGTAAAACCAAATCAAACCCACAAGAAGAACACGAAAATACAGATAGTACCAAATTAAACAACCTAAGGAAACAGAAACCCTATCCAAAAAGTCCGCATAATTAGGAATCAATTTGGCAATACTACAGTAAATCATCGAAATAAAAAGGATGGGTAATGATAGTTTTACCTAAAATCTTCAAGTTGGAGAAAGACGCGTGAATCGACAGCGGCGAAAATACATGAGTCTACATGACGCTTTTGTGTAATTATGTACCTCGTATTGTACGCATATGTTTCTGGGGTTTTCACGGACCAGAATGTCGGAGCGAGAGAGAGAGAGAGAGCCTCCAGTGACAGAGGGAGGATCGGCGCGCGAAGACAGAGTGGCCACAAATGGATGGATAAAAGATTGTCTGCACTTCGGACCATGGAGTTTACGAAGACGTGTTCCAGTCAATGAAGTAGTGAGTTCGTGTCCCAAAAAAAAAAATGGAAAAAGGATTACGAAATGAGTTTAATTAATGGAGTATCAAGGCTTCATTTATGTCTTTGGATTGGGTAATTATTGAGCAAAGCAATATTCTGTAATACTCCCCCGTTCCGAATTTCTTGTTCACTTTTATTATTCACGACATTTTAAAAAATTATTTATATATTTCAAATCTCCAATGTCGTATATATACAATATGAATCTCGTTTAATGGTTCTTGATGAGTTTTATTAAACAAAGCTTTCAAAATTATAAAAATATTATAAATTTAAGGATATAAATAATTGAAAAATAACACGTATACACGTAAATAAACGAAAAATTCGGGACAGAGGAAGTATTAGGTGACTTAGGTTTAAAAATTTCTTTTAAACCAAGACCACATATTGCTGTGTCAAGACTTGATTTTGAATGAATCCTTAAAAAGTCGAATTTAAATGACTTTGATCATTTGCTTGGAAAATTATAATCGTCAATGCTTTCCTGTGCATGAGTTTGTCTAGTTTAGTATTCTCCTCATTATTTGGTCTTCTTTAGCTTTCACTCATTGCTGAAATCGTAGGCCTACTAAGGATGTTGGAGTGGAACGGAGATTTTAATCCGAGAGGGCTCCCCGTTCCGTAATACATGATCGTTATTAAGGCAGATTGTTTCATAACAAAAAATATACATTCTTAAGTCAGCTTGTTTCAAGATAAAATTTGAGTGGAAAGTGTAATTTATACTTTGAAATGTCCGAATTGCCCTTCAGACTTATTAGTGTTGATTGCAATGTACATTGCATGAGGGTAACATTAAAAATTAACATAGGTCAATAAACAATCTTAAGTCAGTAGAACAAGCTGAATTTGGCTTACTACTAACTTTTAAGTGTTAATGTTATTTTACCTTAAAATCAAGTGTTGTGGAACAGGACAAATAGGTTTTGTATGACAATTAATTATATTGTAGACTGATTACTTTGGTCCAGCGCAATAACAAAATATATGAAATTAATTTATGCCCTTTGAATACAATAGAACTAATATCAATTTCGAATACGAAAAAACTTAAAATATGTTAACTGACAATGAAAGAAAAAAGGGCCACTTATCCAAAAGTCCAAAACCTATTTTTCAATCTAACATAAAGACAAAAAATATTTGACATTTTTAAAGAGAAGAACAAGGAACTTTTGCAATTGAACATAAAGACAAAAAAATTAGTAAAATGTCATTAATTTTTCAATGTTTTAATTTTTAAAAGAAAATTCAAAAAAATCAATTCCAACCTTCTAGCCGACCACCACCCCATTTCCGGCAACCACTTCCGTCGATCAAAAAAATTAGTGACATCTCACTAATTTTTAAAAGTTCTAATTTGGTTACAAAAAATTTTAAAAATCAACTCGTGCCTCCCTTCCGACTACCACCCCATCTCCGGCGACCCAAAAAAGTAGTGACATCTTACTAATTTTACAAGTTCTGATTTCGTACAGAATTTTTTTAAAAATCAACTCTTGCCTCCCGTCCAACTACCATCCTATCTCCAACAGCCACTTTTGACGACTCAAAAAATTAGAGACATCTAACTAATTTTTAAAAGTTCTAATTTTGTACAGAAAATTAAAAAAAATCAACTCCTGCCTCTCATCCAACTACCACCCCATCTACGGTGGCCACTTCCAGCGACCCAAAAAATTAGTGACATTTTACTAATTTTTAAAAGTTCTACTTTCTTACAGAAAATTAAAAAAAATAACTCCTGCCTCTTGTCCAACTACCACCACATCTCCGGCGGCTACTTTTGGCGACCCAAAAATTTAGTGACATCTTACTAATTTTTAAAAGTTCTGATTTTGTATAGAAAATTAAAAAAAATCAACTCCTGCGACCTAAAAAATTAGTGACATCTTACTAATTTTTAAAAGTTCTAATTTCGTACAGAAAATTTTAAAAAATCAACTACTGCCTCTTAGTCAGCCACTTCTAGTGACCTAAAAAATTAGTGACATCTCACTAATTTTTAAAATTGAATAGAGAATTAAAATATGTGTAGCGTGTTGTATACTATCTATTCCTTGAAAAAGTGGATACAATGACTTCCAGTTTTCACCCTAGGTTCCTTCCCCAAAAAACTTTAGGGTCATAAAGTAAAAACTTTTCTCAGTGCAGAAAAAGCTTTTTCGTCGGTAAGAGGAGTCTTCCTTTTCATCTTCTTCATTTAAGATACGGTCAGTCGGTCATCATGTTCGTTTGCACTGGTGAGGCTCAAATCGCCCTTTTTGTTTTCATCAGAAAAGAGACCAGAACTTGCTCCGCTTCAATGTCTTCTTCGTTCGCAAGCGGGTATGGCTTCATTGTGGTCTTCATTTTCATTAAATGTTGACCCTTTCCTTGTAATCAGTTGCAAATAGTGCGTGTCCTTGGCCTAAAAACGGAAAAAAAAAATGTTGTATTTTTCACTAATTTTTCCTTTCTAAAGATAGTTTTTTGGGCATAATCCACCATTAATAAATTTACCATTAATTTACTTGCAAATTTTTTGGATTAAGAAACTTACTAATAACCATGACGGCATGATTTCTTGATCGTCTAGGTTTTGATTTATGGGTTTTTTAACTCCATCCAAAAATCAAGCTGTTGCCTTTTTTTTAATATTATGGATTCGTATACGAAAAGTCAAATGTTAGATTACGACTAAAAGAACGTAATCTAATTCTTTTGATCATATTTTGCAATTTATAATGACATAATTAATATGACCACTTATTGAGTTTTTATGTTTGATTGCAAATGTTTCAATCGTTGTCCTCCAATAAAATAATAGTACTAACAAAATATTTAAAACTTGTGTGGGATTGGACCATCCGTCCTGTATATAATGGGAAAGTAGGGGATGTGTTGCCCCAATCTGAGCAGTTTGAGTTGGGTGATTAATAGTCTAGATCTACTCGGACCAAAACGATCTGTATTGTCCATTACTGAACGGACTTGGACTGTTGATTGTCGAGCACAGACGGCTTGGATGAGGTTATCACGCCCTATGAATCCATAGAATGGTGAATGCCTCGTGACGTGTTTGGACATTTCAAGATGGTACATCAGAAATACCATCAAGTGCATTCTAGGGTAAATATTTCTCATTAAACACCAAATATTTTTTAATATGGAAGTCGTCGAATCATGTGGCTTCCAGATAGTGGAACACCCACCACGTGATCGGGCAATAGGGTTGAAAGACCATTTTGCCCAGATGGTGGGTTCAGTCGTCTGCTTGATATGATGAGTCGGTAACAGATTCAAGTGAGCCTGTAAATGGCCCAATAAGGCCCAAGTTGTTTTTGGAAAGATATTGCTTTTGGGGCCGAAAAGATGAGGCCCAAATGTTACAAAGCTACAAAAAAGCCTAATAATTCTTGCCAAATGGGCCAATTGTATGGCATACATGGCTTAAATATAACCCACTATTTTACTTTAGTCCAGACCCATAGGAGGAGCATTTGCTTATTAGATTTATTACTACTCACTCCAATTATTCTTTTTAATTAACAATAACTCCATTAAGGCCAATCACTCTTTTTTGAGTTTAGGAACTTAGGGTGCACTTTTCTATTATAGGATTTTAGTGGTTTGGGAATTTTCATAGGGTATCCTAAGATTTTAAGTACTTTCATAGGAGACTTTAGAGTACACTTTCTTATTATAGGGTTTTTAGTAATCTAGACACTTTCATAGAGCATCGTAGGGTTTTGGCACTTTCATAGGATTTGAGGTTTTAAAATTAAAAGTAAAAAAAAAACCTAACGGGATGGGGACTAACTGATGGGAGCGGGGTGTTCATTTTTTTCACAAAAAATGAGTTGGCGATGCAGGCTCTCCACAAAGTGGAGCGGCCCGTCATTCCCCCTTGCTTATTTTCTAGGGATGTAACGGTTCAGTTTGGTCCGATTTAGGTACTTTTCCAAATTGAACAACACATTTTTGTTTGGACATTTTACAGACCAAACCAAACCAAACCAAACCAAATTATAATGATCGCGATTGATAAGTGTGAATCGGTTTGACCAAACCGATTTTTTTTTTTTTTTTTCCAGTTTGGCTAAAACTCAAACCAGAACAAATCGTTTACCTCTATAAACCAAACCATATCACCGGAGTGGTTTAGTATCGGTTTTCGATCTGGTTTACCGGTTTTCTTTCACCCCTATTATGGGGAAAATCGCACACAAGGCAAACTAAATGGAAGTAAAATAAATTTTGCGTTCAAGGAATTAAACAAAAAAAAAAGAAAAATATAAAAACAAGAAGTATATAAGTATGCATTAACATTTTGAAATACTGCCTGAGAATCTACTCATTTACCGTTTGGTTAACAAAAACTTAACGAAACGTTAACACTTCCAGCTACGTTGCTCTTAGGGCTAATTTATATAGTCCACTATTTAGCATTTAAACAAAACCAACTCTATGGCCTATTAAGCAAAAAGAGAGACAGAAAGCTTTATTGATCCTTCCCCTTCTATTAATTACTCCATGCTCCTTAGTAGTTTCAGGCGCTGCACTGATTGGATGAAAGAACTGCAAAGAATGCAACGAAAACTTCATTAGAATAAGTTGTTATTGGCACTTTTAATTTTAAGATCTGTAAAATTAGATGTTTTAGATTGAAATAAAACCCCCCCACAAAAAACCACATCGGTACGAACGGCTGGAACATGATTCAACAATATTAGTCACAAGCTCATTTTTTACACTATCTTTCGTAACGTCTCTCTCAGAGCGGCTGCATTGTCCTTTGAGAGGGTGCAAGTGAACACTCTCGGCTAAAAAATTAAACTTGCTATTCAGCCATACCGAACCAAAATAAATGATTTTCATCACTTTTGATACCGCTGAACTAAAATTCTCACATATAGAACACTCCCTTTTCAGAAATATGTTGAATTCAAATACCACAGAGGGGTAACATATATGGTTTTTTTAAATTTTTAAATTTTTTTATGTTTTTGGTTAATCATATGTATATAAATGGCATACCCGGAAAAATGCTCCATTATGCATGTGTACCAGTACAACATTCAAAATACAAGGGATAGAGAAGTTTAATCAACTACAAATGCTACACATACCACCAAGGTACATCTCCTGCAAGCAGCCAATCCCCTTCTCTGTCTTGATAAGTGAGCTTATAAGCCTCCACATTTTCCTGACCTGTGCCCAAGCAACCCCAGAGATAATCCAGAATACATCAATCCCAGGTTACACTATACATGACCTAAAATCAAAAACATTTTTCTTTTTATAACCATGTGTCCAGGTTAGGCTGTTAGTTTGTGCTCATTTCGACTATTCCTAGGGACTAATTTTATCGTCCACAACGAAAAACCATTTAAAATTAAACTCACAAACATTCCGAATTCCCAAGGTTATATTTTTTTGATTTTTTTTGAAACGGAAAAATTATTTAATAAATAGAGAAATTTAACAATGAGTACATCAAGTCGGAGGAAGGGAAAGGTAATTGTGGTATTTAGGTACTCACCTTTGCCAAACATGTCAACCAAGGTGTCCTTGAGGTCTTGATAAGAGTGATGGAGGCTTAAGTCAACCTTTCTTGCTATTACCACTCCCTCCATCTTCACTTTGACGAAAGTGGAATTGGATCCACCACCGCCATAAATGTTATTCTGCTGGCAAAGCTTCTTTCTCCACGACTTAATTGGTGGCCACCCAACCACTCCATCTTCCTCTCCATAGCTTCTATAAATTAAATCACATAATAAACTCAATTAAAATTTCTACTACTTTTTATATTGGCAAAATAGATAATATGTATGCAAAAATTTCATGCAAAAAGAGCTAGCCTGTTTAATTGAATTTATATAATGCTCTACAGACATACAGTAATTTTTTTTCACAATACATTATATTTTGATTTTTATGCCACTTATAGTGCGGATTCGACCAGAAAGCATATACAATTATTCAAAAATAATCAAGCAAAATACAGAAAGTCGTATGATGCAAATATTGGACCAATTTCTCACGGCTCACACCAATTTTCACTATAAATCAGACTCAAATTTTCAATCAGAATCAATTTTTCTCAATGTGTATTTGCACGATACGTGCTCGTACAGAAGAATAGATAATTTATATGGTTTTACATCACCAATTCCAATTATTAGTACTCCCTCCGTCCCAATTTGTTTGCTCACAATGGGAATACGTGCAATTTCAAACTCCTACAAAATATATTTATCTATATTATTTTTTAATTTATTTTATACCAAATTAAAGTGCTCATTGAGTACTTTAATTTGGTGTTAAAAAAATTTAAAAATATTATACAAAAGTACATTTTTTAACATCTACAAAAAATACACGTTTTTCAAAGCGAGCAAACAAATTGGGACAGAGGGAGTAAAATATTTGAAATAATTGTCTTTCTTGTCTTTAGTATCGGCTTCTCTTGAATTTTCTTTAATTTCGGTTCATATTTTCTTTCTTTTCTAATTCCTTTCGTCTCGACAACAGACTGGTCAGTAAAATTATGATGAGAAATTAAATAACATGTTATTAAAAGTCAATAATACTCACAGTCTCTTTTAAGAAAAAATATCGTTCTGAATTATACCTCTGCCCAGGAATTCTATATGCAAATCATTTTCCTACGTCAACTAATTGAAGGAAAATCACAGACAATTGTCACATATGTATGAAATTCTAACACATGATGATGTACAATCCTTTGTCACATATGCCACTTCTTATTGAATTGCTAAAGATTTTATGCTAGCTAGTTCAACATCGCTACATAAATAGTGGTTGATTCTTATCCACAAGTAATGACCTCTATATTCATACCAGGTTTTAAATAATGATAGCGGAATATTGATATTTAGCAGGACCCAGATGCTGCCACTGTGATTTTTCTTTATTTTGTTTTTGGCACCAAGGCACCTGAACCAGCCGTAGCTGTCGTCACGGGTAAAAAATTGGATAAAAACAAATACGTAGCCTGAATCATCCGATACGGGTGTGAATTTTGAATAAAAAACAAATACGTAGCGGGAATCACCCTATACGGGAGTGAATTTTGGATACCACCCCGGTAGCGGGGTGTAGAGTGCAGACCAAAAAACCGCAACGGAGCGGCTGGACTCCTTACACGGATATATATGCATTAACGCTCGGAGAGAGAGAGAGAGAGAGAGAGAGAGAGAGAGAGAGAGAGA
The DNA here is from genome assembly GCA_022606695.1 of Vaccinium macrocarpon. Taxonomy (NCBI): domain Eukaryota; kingdom Viridiplantae; phylum Streptophyta; class Magnoliopsida; order Ericales; family Ericaceae; genus Vaccinium; species Vaccinium macrocarpon. The sequence continues at coordinate 2,451,211 of CM040171.1, read as the reverse complement.
GAGAGAGAGAGAGAGAGTTACATGTTAATGGTGGAAGAGTTATTGTCATCAAGGTCAGTTGGATCATCGTCTTCATTTGGCTGGTTGTTATCCCAAGACAAAAGAGGCAAAGTTTTACGAGCCAGGACACGCAATGCTTCCCCATGCTGCTGCTGCTGCTCAAACTCAAAGGCTTCATCAAAATTGCGTTTCTTGGAAATATTACAGTGATCATCACCGCCACCAAACTCACCAATGCTTTCACTGGACAAACACGAACCCATCTCCTTAGCCTCACCATAGCAATTCAGGTCGAACCCAATAGCAATTGGTGGATTGCTCGAAATCGCTAGTCCCAATTGAAGCTCCATTTCAGCAGTACTCACTTAAAAATCCGAATTGAAGAGATTTGGGTATGTTGTTTGATTGAGGGGTTCTCTCTCTGTATGTACCGATGTAGACCAATATATAGACATTCTTTTAGAGAGAGAGAGAGAGAGAGAGAGAGAGTAACGATGGGGACAGAGAGACAGAGGGCGGTAGGAGACAAGAGTAGAGACTAGAGAGAGTGAGTGTTGGGAGGTAGCATTTGGCTGTACGTGTCCCCGTATCCCCTTTTTTTGTTTTTCTGAACGGGTACGTGTCCATAGTCTATACAAATTTGCCGGTTTTTTCCCGACCACATTGTCCTCTCATGTTTCGCATCAGACACTTCCTTAAATTGTTAGTTCTCTCTCTCAAAACCACAACCTTACTCTCACGCACTGCGCGTATATCGCACCCTCCTTCTCTCTCTCTATGTATATATATCAACTTTCAAAATTGGTATATTCCGATTCACAAGAAACTAGTACTCCCTTCCTCTCGCAGGATTTAAATATTTTTGCGCTTCTTAAATTAGTTTGATTTTTGTTTGAAAAATTAGGCATACTAGGATCTTATTTTTTAATTTGAAGATTTTTGTGTAACATAACAAGTAATCAGACAGTGCTAGTGTATATAAAAAATAAAAGGTTATGACTTTGGCCTGCGAAATCCTGGAATGGTTATTATGGATGTGACTGGTAGTCAACCCTAACTCCGTGAGGAAAAGGTAATGGGCTTGATAGAAAATAAAAATAAGTCCAACATTTTATTTGAACAATATGAGTGGAATTGTGTTCACGTTGAACTTACGTAATAAGCAATAGAAACGGCAAACTCATGTAGTCAAACATAATTGGGCATCTCAATGACTTGTATTAATACTTTGACAATATCTTATGCAAATCTTATATGTTTGATGTTAAATTAATCATCTTATAGATTTATTTGAGTAGTGTCATAGAAACAGTCTAATTATACTTCAATTTTCGGACTGTGAAGATATAATATTGTTGAAGTCCAATTTATTTATAAACAATGTCAACTAGCACTATTTGATAAACTTAATCAAGTTGTTAGAAGAAAAAGTTGAGTGCCTTAACAAAATTATTGTTTATATATATATATATATATATATATATATAAAACACAATTAAATTCTTTTTAGACCCCAATCCAGTCGAATACTAATTTAAAATGGCACAAATGTGGTTGAGAAATGGACTAAAAAATTTGTAGGGTAAATTACGAAAACCAACTCTAAGGTTTTTGGAAAATACAAATTACCCTATCGCACAACAAATTATCCTCCGTCGTGGTATTGCTATTAGGTAATTTGATGGAATCAGTCTTACATCATCAAATCCTTATAATATTGGACCAAATAGTCTTTATGCAAACAAAAGCAAACCGAGCCTAAAGTCCGAATTAATTTGGGTCGGCTACATAAATCATGTTTTTTTCATTGAGCTTTATCAAGGACTATATGTTCATTAAGATTTAGAGCAGTCATATCTAATCTCAATCTGGGCCTTCCTCTCTCCTCATAGCGTTGCTACCTAAATATATTCTATCAGCTTTTCTAACTACTGTATATACATGTCTGTGATAGATATGTCCAACACACCTTAGTTTATTTTTCTACAATTTTCCTCTATAGGTTCTATATCCACTATCTCATGAACGGTTTCATTTATAATATTATCTTTTCTAGTCATACCACACATCCATCTCAGCATTCTCATCTTAGTTACACCAATCGTCCTCATTTGTTATTTCTTAACAGACTAACATTCTATCACGTAAAACATCACTAGTCTTATAGTAGTCCTATAGTATTTTTCTTCTAGTTTTGTGGGTATCCTCTTATCACATCGTACACTAGTAGCCCCTCTTTACTTGAGCCACCCCACTTGGATCTTACAAGTCACATCCTTTGTAATCTCACAATCTTTTCTAAAATAGAACCTAAATACGTGAAATGATCACTTTGTGGTATTTTTTGATCTTGCATCCTCACTCGTTCTACAAGAGAACTTCCACCACCACTAAACTTATATTCAATACACGTAGTCTTGCTTTTACTTATAACAAAGCCTTTTGACTCTAATGCTTCTCTCCATATTTCTAACTTGGCACTAACTCCTTTAGCAGTTTCATCAACCGGGACATTATCATCTGCAAAAAACATATACCATGAAATCTTCTCCTGAATATACTTGGTCAATTCATCCATAACTAAGGCGAAGAGGTAGAGACTCAAGGTTGACCCTTAATGTAAAACTACTGTGATGGGAAATTTACTCGTTTCCCCTGCTGGTGATCTAATGATAGTGACAACACTTTCATACATGTCCCTAATCACATCGATATACCCTTTTCTCACTCCCTTTCTTTCTAAAACCCACCAAATTGTCCTTGTGTAGAATGTAAAAGTTACTTTTCACTCCTTTACAAGCTAACAAAATGACAGTTCGATCTTGTAACTAGGATTTGATGATGGAAGGGGGTAATTTGTGATGCAAACAAGGGGCAAATTGTAATTTCGTAAACATGAGGGGGCAATTTTTTTTTTCCAGAAACATCAAGGGTGGTTTTTGTAACTTACTCAAAATTTAAAGAAAATTCTCTCATTCTACCAATTGGTATGTCAATTGCCCGTCCAAAAAAAAAAGAAGAAGAAAAAATAGAAAATTGGTGTCCCAAATTGTGAACAGTCTGATAAAAAAGAAAAATAAATTGTGAAGAGTTATTAGCACGCGCTACGTGGAGAACATGATACCAAGTTCACGGGGGTCCAATTTAATTAAAGCTCCAGCCAAGACCTTGGACTTCAGAGTCGATCCTATAATACCCTTTTTAGCCAGCCACCCAATTCGGTTGGTTAGTGTGTTTGCAACGCACGCTAATTAATTGTGATTCAATTTTTTGAGTCAAATTGCAAGAAAAGTTATTTCTCGAGAATTTTTTTTAGTCCTTACGTAGATGGGTTGGCTTTGACAAGATTGAGAAATAAATTAATTGATATGCGCATAAACTGGATCTGATTGTTCTAATCCTAGGGAAAAAAAAGTCGATCCTATAGTGGAATAGTAGGAGTACTTTTTAACCCAAAAGACAGATCCTGTTGCAGACCAATAGTCAAACCCAACGAGCAATGTGGTCCAACTCACATTCATGTCACCCATGGGGAGTTGGGGACATGTTTTCGACTGTGTTTTTGGTACCCATTTTACTGCACAAATTGGGTTGCTTTTGGTCTGTCCCCTTCTCAAAAACTAATGATGGGGAAAATTCATGAAAAGATTCATTGAATTATGATCTCCACATTCCTCCTAATCTACACTCCGGGTCAATCTTTTTTTTGCTATGTTTTTTTCGAGAATCGAGTTGTTAATTTAAGTAACTTAGGCTTGGTTTGGCTAAATTAAAAAAACAAAATTATTGGTTTTTTTGGTTTTGTCCTTATTGAATTTTTTTTTGTATTCGTTAGTTTTCAGTTGATTTTTTGAGGTTTCTTAACTTGTCTCGACGAGAGGAATCTAAAAAGTATAAAATTATTAGCCAAAAATAATCCAAAAAATTTTTGGATTATTTTTCGTCTTTATTCAAAAAACTTAAAATTTGGCTAATAATTTTATACTTTTTAGATTCCTCTCGTCGAGACAAGCCAAGAAATCTCAAAAAATCGACCGAAGACCAACAAATGCAAATTTTTTTTTGAATAAGGACAAAACCAATAATCTAAAAAACTAGTTTTTTTAAATTAGCCAAACCAAGCCTCACTTACATAGGTTTTGTTTTGAATCTTCCGGTCCTCAATTTAAATTGAATGGGACAACTCAAATTTAGACTGTCCATCTACTACATATTTGAATTGTCCCGTCCAGTTCATGTTCAGCCAAGAGGATCAATGGGCCTATATCTCTTCCATAAACTTGAGAGCATTTCTTCTTGTCTCTCGCTCTCCGAATAGTGATTTGCTAAAATGACAGTCTCTGGTTATTATTCTGGAGAGTTACTAGCGGTATCAACAAGCGTGGATTTCACATATAACAATTACTAGTCAAACTCTCTTGCTGATTGTGCAGAATAATTACCAAGTTGAATTACGGGGGAGAATCTAGATACTTGCCATTTATTCGTGATAATTTTTTTTTTTTATTAAATTTCATAGTCATCACCTTTATATGTTGAAGTATGAGACACGTTTATCTCCATCACATGCTAATTAAGAAAGTTCATACTAGCAAATAAACGATGCCTGCGCGAGAGATCTATAGACAATAAATCTCACATGATCGGGATGTTAAGTTTGAATTTCAAATATTAGGGCATGGATTAATTAAAAAACTAATTAATGTTTATTATTCATTACTTTCGGACGACTTAAAGCTTGATAATTAAAAACCTATGTTACACTGTTGACTATATATATCTAGAGACCAATCGGAACAAGATCAGAACACACTTGTCACAGGATAAAAAAAATACCACGGAGTAGCACTTAGCAAAGAAAATAATAAAGAAATAGGAGGCGATTTCAAACTCATGACTTGTAGATTATCCAGAATAATTATTGGAGAGGATCTGCACCGTGAAATAAAAATGAGGATAGATTTTATGTCACGACCCAAATCTGACCCTAGAAATCATGACCGGCCAGTGAGCTTTTCTCACCAAAGGCCTCTATCGATATTTTTTTTTTCTACAATCCATATTATTATTATTTCTTTTTTTATTATTTATAGACAACTTGTCATTACGGAAACGCTATTTTTCAATCGTGACTTACTGAGTCCCTTATTCATTACATATAATACATTTCCTTTCCTTTTTATTTATTTTACAACAGGAAATATACTTATTGCTGGTATTTTGACCCGTTCTTCTATCCCTGATTACCTGGAAAGGAAAGTAAGTACAAAAACATAAGCCACTGCTTGTGTGAGTTTATGAATCATCAAAGTTATATGATCTACCGTGAAATTTTAAAGAACTTTTTGTCAATAGATCATAATTCACATCATCAGTATTCATAGTTTTAACTGTAACTCGAATTCATAACGAAGATGTCATAAACGTACATATACGATATACTATTCGATGATTTCCGCCAGCTATGAGGGAGCGACCCCCAAATAACATTTTGAATTGATCAATTCAATTGGACACCTGGCTGTGCCCCTTTTCATTCCGCCCTTATAACACCGTTCCGACTGGTATCTTTAACGTCCCCCAGATTCAAGGACATCGTCCGGATGTATCGATAATACTATTTTTTTCCAAACACTAAGCAAAACATTAGAATTCCATGGTATATTTGCTCCAAAAGAATTTCATATAAATATAATCATAATTTTAATGAGAACATAAATTTTTGCAAAAACCTCATGTAACAGGGATAAATCATAACTCACCTCCTTGAGTCTGAGACCTACTGTAAACTTAATTGAGACGCACCGGGTCCTAGAATAAGACATTAAAAATTAGAACTACTAAAATTGTGGATGAATCATTGATCCCAATAGTTACAATCACTAATCCCTTTTTTATTTTTTTTATTTTTTTCCTTCCAAGCTCGTGTTCGTAATTCATTATGTAGGAATAATTCCAATATTTTGTTCTATCCTAGTCCTTTTCCATTACAGAAGCAATTCTTCCTAGGATTCCTATTACTGAAATCAATGAAAAATAAAACTAAGATATCATGGGGCCATCTTATGTCTTTAGGGCAAAAAAAAATCAAGTAAATGTAAGTGCTAGTGTGTGCATGTGTCCACGGCAATGGGGTATAGAAGTTACCTAGTTTTTTCTTTCTTCTTCCTTAGTCCTTCCTTGTTCCCTCCTTCTCTGTTTCTCTTTTTTTTAATTTTTTTTATTTTACTTCATTTTCTCCTGTTTTTGGGGGTGGTGTGTGTGTGTGCCGTGTGTGTGTGTGTGTGTTTTGCATGGGAAGGGAGCCCTATTTATACTATGAATATGGAGTACCTAGAACCATCTCCCATTAATTCCGTAATCCCAGAATATCTCTCATAATATGATAAAAATCCAAGTACATCTAATCTCATTCATTGCACCCATTAGTTTAGTGCCACATCACATGGTTTCCGGAAACCCCTTACTTGGACCCCAAACACTCAATAAAAAGGTGCCACCTCGCTTAGTTTCCGGAAGATCTTTACTTGAGCTCCAAGGCTAGCTGCCTCGTGGCGACTTATGTTGCATTCTCGTGTCCGGACGATGTTAGTAGGGTTGAAATAACGTTATAGAATGTTAAAAAATATATATACTATTTTATTTTTTATAGGCTTTAAGTTATACAAAAATACATTTTCTAGTCATCACAGTCAGTGGGCTATCAGAAGTTAATTTCATTTTATAATTCTTTCTTCCGTTTGATTGTTTAAAAATCAGGGTGTTACATTTTATGTCATCCCTGACGGAAAAATATTATTTCAACAATCCCGACTCGTCCACCTTTATTCAACACGAATTTAGAAAATTAGTAGTCACAAAATAAAAAACGACGCCGGCATGAGCGACAATAATTCTTGGATGATCACGATGTTGAGTTTGAATTTCAAAGAGAGGGTCGTTCATTAAAAAATTGATTCATGATTCATTCTTCATTATGTTTTTTAGGATTTAGGCTCCCTAATTAAAAGCCTATGTAAGACGAAACACTTTTTATATTCAGAGATCAGTCGGGACAAGATTAGAGCACACTTGTCACGGGATAAGATAAGATAAAATAATAGTACTTCGCAAAGAAAAAAAAACTACCAGTAGTATGTACATTCGATCTATATATAACTATTGATTCGGGAAATGAAAACCACTTGAGTTCTTAAAACGGGACCAATTCTTTCATGAAATGAGTTGAGATCCTCTCCGGTAACTATCTCGGACAATTCAGCATTTTCTCACAATGCCAAAGTATGCAACTGGTAAAGATTTTTTTGTGAGACAACTCCAGTTTTGAAACCAAACACAAAAAGGGTCCTTCTTGTCTTCCTCCGGAAAGTGAATGTTCCCTAGACAATGCTCCATATACAAACAAGTACGCAACTTCTGTCTTCACCCAAAAAAACAAATATTAATACTGACAAATACATAAAAACAGAAGGAACATGTGTTGTTCAGTATGTTCCCTACTGTTTGTCATTTGGTACATCATGCATGTACACTAAGTCGACTCTTAGACGGAAAAGTTTAACTCCTATATAGAAGTGTCTAACTCTAACTAGGAAGAGTTAGCTTGGTGTGCATTTGGTGTACGTGCGTAAGTGAAGTACCCATCGTGTTTTTCTTTTTTTTCACTGTAAACAACTTTAGTCCTGGAGGATTTTTTTTTTCTCTAAAAGAGTAGATCAAAAACTGAAAGGTCTTGCTATTGTGAGCTTAAAGTATAGAAAAAGACAAAAGAAACACGTACTTTAATTAACATTTTACACTTTTCAATATATATATATATATATATATATATATATATATATATATATATATATATACCTACTTTTATACATTTTTCACACTATTTGACACACTTTTCAACCTTAACATAACCCCACAGGGCTCATTTTAGCATTTTCCATAACGGAATAAGGTTTAGTTTACACTATGCTATTTTTGGTATTTTCAATGTTGTTTTCGGTATTTTTCCACAAGTAATTCTTCTCACATCTCTCAAAAAATACAATTTAGCAGAAACAACACTCGCTTTTAACTATTTAGGAAAGACAATATTTTAGTGAAAACTTAGCCTAAATGGCAAAAGAAACATTGATTTTCACCAGTTTAGCCACAAACTACGCATAATTATCCAAACACCCATCCTAAGTCTACTCTCCAGTCAATTCCTCACATGCTCTGTATGTATAGAACCCAAATTTTCCTCTCATATTTACTTCCACTGTCGGCAGAGAAAAGGGGAAGGAGAAAGATCTCAATTTCCCTTAAGTTAGGGCACCCTATATGACTAAATCCTAACTCAGTCTAAAGCCCTAAAATTAATTCTACCTTCCTTTTATTTTTTCCTATTGATACATGGACTTTCCTAGCCTAAATGTCCTACCAAACCAAGTGTCTATTTAAAGACAAAGCCCCACTTCTCTTTTCCCATTTTTCGGAAGATAACAGAGAAGGAGAGAGAGAGAAATAACCAAGGAAAATGATTCCCTCCTTTTAGTTACACCAGCATCCATTATCACCATCAACTCTTTAACCATTTTGAATCCCAATTAAGCTCCATCTTAGCATCCAAAACCAGCTGCAAAATAGCTCCAGGGCCATCTTAAAAACAGCCACCATTAGTGTCGTGCCGACCGTTCATTCAAGCCTGCAACTCTTTCATCGAAACCGTAGCCCACTGCTTTGTCTTCGGAGGAGAGGTAGCTAATCCACCTCCCTAAATATATTTATGAATGTAGAATTTGAATGATCATTGCTTAAGTTTGATCAAAAGAAACGAAAGAAAGAAAGAAAAGATTACATTCCACTGGTTTTACATATTCAAATTTAACGAGGCTTAAAATTCTGAACTAAGTTATCCATCCCATAACTAGTTAACTTTTAAGCAAAGAATATGAGTCCATTTGATTATTTAACAAATTAATTATGTTCTTTAAATTTTGATACTCATAGTATCAACCGTAAGTTATAAATCATAATAGATTAGTTTTACAATGAACTAAGAGTCCTCTGACCTTACAAGTTCCAGTTAGTAATTTTTGTGCTTAAAGCAAGAAAATCAATTATGACTTTGGTTCATATATATAATTTATTAAACCTACTGTTACCAATGAACTTTTTTTTATTAGAAGTTAGTTATATATTCCTAAAGTTCATTTATTTTTATTTGAAAGTCTGTTTAATTTTATTATAATGTTTGTGATTATAATTGTTCATATTGTCCTTATTCATACAGTTGCTCATTAGTATTATAATGTTTATTGTTATTGTTTCTTGATAACATAGAAAGGACAACTAAGTTCCCAAGTTGGTGCTCGTACTTAGAAACCACCTATACGTTTACGTAAATGAATAAATGAAATGATGATAGTGGATTATTGAAATAATGATTTCGGATGATGTTGATGGGCATATTGCCGGTTGATTTCGGAAAATTGAAAGATTATGATTGGCAGCTGGCCAGAGATACGGAAACCCTAAGTTATGGCATGCAATACGTGATTACTTCTTATGAATTTAGGCAATAAAATGGTGGTTTGTATTATAGATCGGGTCACGGTCTATATACTCCCGAGGTTATGGATAGTTCCTTGGGGGCCCAGAGGTATCGACAGACCCTGGAGAATTCATCCTTATGAGGTGATTGATGAATTTGACTAAGTAGATAACTTAGGCCATTCATCTGGGCTCCCAAATAGGGCAAGTAAGGGGGGAGTGAATCAGGATTGACCGTAGTCTTAGTAGTTAACACGGGAGGATGTTTCTCAACAGATGAGATTCTAGAATTCACTAAGATAAAAGCCTAGTAATTAAATTGGAATGTTCTTTACTTTAATTACGTGATATGTCCTATTGTTTATGAATTATGGGTTCGGGTAGGGTTTACTATTGAGTGATTATTCGCTCATGGTGCTGTTATGACCCTGACATATTACGCTAGGTATTGTAGGTATTGAAGATGAAACGTATTACTAGATGGAGGAATTTGCAGCTGATCAAGTGCAAGAGGAGAATTGGAATCAGGATTTGAACCTGAATCTCTAGAAGCCAAGAATTTCCTTACTTTTGTGTTGGAATAATGTAATTTAATTTCCCAATAAAGTACTATTAATGTTTGTAATTGAATTAAGACATTTATGTTATTTCTGTTGTTTAATCAATAAAACTCTTTTAATTTATTAAATCTTGTACAAGAAATATTTTAAATAATGCTTCCAAAATTCGGGGAGTTACAAAATACCTATTGCAGATTATACAATTATAAAGAAGAGAACTAAGATACGTGATGACCGTAGAGCCATGTTAGATGCTCGTGTTTGTCTCGATAAAAAAAAATCCATTTGAATTATTAATTTTGTCCTTGTTAAAAAAATTTCACATTTTGTCATCTTTTTTTTTATAAAATTATTAGTCCGTCTCAATGAGATCAATAATGTAATTCTTGCATACTTAGATTGCCAATATACGAATTCTTATTATGATTACTTCGACTTTCTGTGGCTCTTTTGTGCTTTTTGACTTGGAAGCTTTATTTGCATATTAATTTTTATACCCATACAGCTGCACATTCGTGTCATATTTGATTAAAATTAAATTTTCCTAATACAATACGTAGCGTTATTTAGCGTTATTCTTTCTTTACTGAAGAGAGAATAGAAGGTAGATGGGATTTTTTATTTTTTTTTGGTTAAAATTAAGCCTATAAAATCCAAATTTAATGACAAAAGTAATTTTTAAAAATAATTAAAACGTACTAAATCACTCAAGAGTGCAAATTGAACGTTATCATTGATTATGATATGGACATACACGAGTCACACAATCAGCATGGGACTCTGATCACGTGGTTATGAACTGGACCACGGACCCACACCCATTAACATATATGGCACCTCGACCACAAATCACAATGGACCAAATACTCCAACTACTAGTATTCCTTTGTCGATAGGACAAATAAGGGTCGGGTTCGAACCCACGTGTGTGTCCGATCGATTAATAAGAGAATCAATTCAAATCAAAATCTCAATTATTCAAGAGGACTACATTGGATTGATTAACCAATTTAATGACCCACTTTGCAACAAAATAGAGAGAGTTTTTGTCAACATATGTAGTTCAAATATTCGTTAATTACTTCTTTCTTCTCAATTTTTTTTTCCGTTTCTTTAAGTTTTTCAAAATACATATTCTAACGTGAGATATTAACACAAATTATTTTGCTTTTATTTTCTATATATTCTAACGTGACCATGCCTAAAACGCTGGAGGAAATTTTCTAAAAGTTAAAATATTAAATGTAGCATCATTTTTTATATATATATACATAAAGTCTCCTTCCTATCCAAACCTCTATGGTTCGGACTCGGTCCAAACCTCCACTTTCCGGGCTAAATTTCGACGATCCGAACTGTTAGATGTGTTTAGAAGGTGTTTTTTAGGGCCCATTTTTATGAAAAACTGTTTGGATTAAGCTCTTCCAGGTATTTTTTTTTTGCCAAATCCTCGCGGTAGCCCTAAAAAACACCTTCTAAACACATTTAACGGTTTTGATCGTCAAAATTTGGCCAAAAAAATGGAGGTCCGGACCGTAACATGGTCCGGGATCCTTGATAGGAAATTTATTGTATATATGGGTTTACTTCTAATCCGGACTTTTAATTTCCAGACCTCATGATCCAAATATATTTTTGACGATCCGATCCGTCCAATATGTTCAGAAAATGTTTTGCAAAAAATGCAAATATACATTATTTGCAAAAGTTGCTTGGATCAAGCCCTTCCCGGTATTTCTTTTTGCAGATTTCTAACGTGCACCCTAGAAAACACCTTCTGAACACATTGGACGGATCAAATTTTTCAAAAATAATTTGCAACACAAAAAACTCCATTTTTTCCCTTAAATCCGGGAGTGTGGATAAGAAGTTTGAGTTATATATATACACCGGCGATCCAGTCAAGGATCCCGGATTGAAACCTTTTCGGTGTTTTGATGTTTTTAAAAATTGTTTTTGGGAAATTCGAGCCGTCCAATGTGTTCAAAAGGTATTTTCCAAGGTTCACATGAGAAATCTTCGAATAACATCTGCAAGGGGATTCAAATCGAGTAGGCCGCGAAAAAATCAGAATATAAAATTTTTGCTTAAAACTCGCTGGATCAAGCCCTTCCCGGTATTATTTTTTGAAGATTTCCCGCGTAGACCCTTGAAAACACTTTTTGAACACATTGGACGACTCGGATCTTCAAAAAAATATCGGGAAGGTGGAGTCTTGGATCCGGGACTTCCGGACTAGATCACTACTCTCTCTCTCTCTCTCTCTCTCTCTCTCTATATATATATATATATATATATATATATATATATATATATATATATATATATATATATATATATATATATATATATATATATATATATAGGCATCCGAACCGTTGGATGTTTTTAAAATGTGTTTTTAAGATTCCACACGAGAAATGGGCAAAAAAAATACCGGGAAGGGCTTCATCCGAACATTTTTTGATAAAACTGTAAAATCGTAGTTTTATCGAAAAATCTTTGGATGCTCTTATATTTTTATTTTTTTTTGCCCATTTCAGCGTGGAACCTTAAAAACACATGTTTTAAAAACATCCAATCCGCTCGATCCCATCACCAAATGATTGGGAAGTGAAAATTTCGGATCTAAGATAGGTCCGAGTCCCCGGCCAGGAATCGGATATATATATATATATATATATATATACATATGGTGAGCTTCAGGTCATGGAGCCCGGATTTTAAAAAAATCGGGACCTATTTTTCGGGATCAATTTTATTAATTCGGAACCCTTCCATGTGTTTAAAGCGTGTTTTTAGGGTTCACATGAAATCAACAAAAAAAAAATAGGGAAGGGGTTTGATCCGGCGTTTTTCACAAAACTGCACATATACAAGTTTTGTGAAAATCGTATACATATGCTACTGGAGTTTTTTGTAAAACTGGCGCCGGATGAAGCCCTTCCCGGATTTTTTGGTGATTTTCATGGCCCTAAAAACACCTTTTAAACACATTGGACGGTTCGGATCATCGAAATTCGATCGGAATCAATGAGGTTCGGATTTTTTTAAAATCCGGACTCCCTGACTGGAAGCTCACTGTATATATATATATATATATATATATATATTTGTAAAATGAACAAACAAATTACGAAGGTGAGTATAGCTAAAAGTCATTAAAGAAAGAGACAAGTTTGAATTGGGCGGGTGATGAAGAATTGTTACCAAAATGTTCTAAGTGGTCCTTAATTGTATCCTTATCGACCATTTAGGTCCCCATTTGGCCCCGTCCCTAGTTAGCAATTAATTCCCAATTGGTCCCCCATTTTGACCTCATCAACAATACATAATTCCAAAATAATCCTGGTCCACAATTTATTAGACGGGTGAAAACAATCAATTTGCCCGAGCTTGACTTGAGTTTGGGAACGTGTCGTCAGAAGAACAACAAATTTAAAATTTTATTTAAGTTTGTTTGTTATTGAGCACCGACCGTATAAGTTTACATGATCTTGTTGATAGATAAGAATATATATATATATATATATATATATATATATATATATATATATATATATATATATATATATAGGGTAAGCTTCTCCTTTGGATTCCGGACTTCCAGACCTCCATGGTCCAATTTTTTTTGACGATCCGAGCCATTCAATGTGTTCAGAATGTGTTTTCAAATGTCCACGCGAGAAATCTTCAAAAAAAAATAAAATTGGGAAGGGCTTGATCCAAACAGTTTTCGCAAAATTTTTATATTTATAGTTTTTGCGAAAACTGCTAGCCCTTCCCTGTATTTTTTTAAAAATATTTCTCGCGCATGGAATCTTGAAAACACCTTTTGAACACATTGGACGGCTCGGATTTTCCAAAAATAATTTGCAACACAAAAAAATCACTTTTTTCTTATTCTTGGGAGGGTTTGGACTAGAAAATATCCGTATATATACACACACTATATTTTAGAGAGATAATGGGAGGTGATGTATTTACATACTATATTTTGAAAAGAAAGTTGTAAAAGATTTTGTTACCGATCGACTATGTAAATGCCAATAGACTCAAACTTGAGTCATATTATATTGAATTGCCCTTCTGCTACTTTTTTTTTTTTGCTAAGCTGAAATATTGCTCTTCTACTATTAGCTCAAACATAAAGTTGGCAAAACTTAAAGATTGTTAGACATTCATGGCAAACTTGAATACCCACTACACGGCCTGTCTACAACCTAATTCACATGCCATCATTCTTTCTTAACTTTAATTACAGTTGGCATATAATGATTCTTTGGTAAAGTTTCCACTAGCTAGTCTTCCGACTGTGGTCAAAATAACAGTTATTTACAATAAATATCAAATCCGTTGATGCATATGAGGAAAATGCTTTGCCTTAAAATCCATGGGACAAAATGCGTTAGTCCATTCCCATTTGGACAATAAGGGAAACGCAACCTTAGTGTGGAATTTATTAGTTATTTATAGAAATGTTATGCTTTACATTATGCATGCTGGCCTTAGAGTACATGATATGAAAATCGATTTTTTTTCTTTGGAAGAGCAAGAACTTCATTGATAAGAAATTACAATCTACCTTGTGTAATAAATACTATAACTTAAAAAAAAAAAAACCTAAAGCAGAGAAGAAAGACAAAACCAAATCAAATGAAGGAAAAATCAATTGTCGTCGTTGGTGGGTTCCAAATGCTGCTGCTACTACCAGATTTTTGCTGCAACCTCTTTGGAACAGGCAAAACCTCAATTATTAGTCTAATTTCAGTTGTTCAAGTTCTGATGAGTTGGGCTTGTTATATATTTATGTTGCTTCCGCTACAAATGAGGTATCTTGACATGCATTTGAATTGGCTCCTGCTCCATTAATTTGTTGAGAAAGCCTATGCCATTCTACCATGGTCATGTTCAGATGGTTCATAAGGGCTTTTGGGGAGGTTTTCAAGTTAGTTTTGTGGTATCGCAAATTATCTTTTGGTGTTGCATCTGGTGTTGAATCTAAGACTGTGGAGAAAATATAATGCCATTGCGGAGGAAAGGTCTGTCTTGTTGCCTTTTTTTCTCTTTTTGGTTGGCAGCTTGCCAATCAATCAATTGTTGTTTCCTTTCCTTTTGGTCCTAGCCGGCATATATCTGTTGTTCGGGGGTTTCGCTACTCGTGCTTCATTGTGGTGTTGTGCTTGAGTCCCTTTAATCTTTGTATTTTGTTTTCAAAGATTAATAAAATCGTGTTTTGCCATGCAAAAAAAAGAAAAGAAAATCATACCTCATGGTAAACACCAAATCTTGAGTAAATAAATTCCAATCACGAGGGATTTTTTGACATTCTAGTTTAATTAGCGAGTTTTTATTCGATGGTTGCACCAAGTAGGATTTTTTTTTTTTTTTTCCTACAAACGTTTTACCAATCTTATTTATATGTTGGGTTCCGGGAATCGACCCGAGGACATGGCTGGTCTTTCATTATGGATCTTAAATGGGCCCAGTAACAGGTTTAAGTATTGGCAGGCTTGTCCAATTCATAATGGACTCAAGTCCTTTGTGATGCCCAAAATAAGTGGGTTTCTACTTTATACTCCTAATATATTGGCATAAAGCGTTGGTTATTTCCTGAACCAAATTGCTTTATCGCCCTCAGTAAACAACTTTGTTTATGACCAAGAGTTGTAGGTCAAGCAATCGTGAGTGGACATTTATTTGTCAGTGCACATGCAGTCTCAAGTTCAAGTCGATAGAATGACTTTAATATTACCATAGTAATCTAACTTTACTAACACATTTAACATCTTATTGTCAAGCAAAAAAAAACTTTTTTTTAAATTTTTCATAGCATTCATTGATTTCATTCTATAAGTAAGAGTTTTCATCAAAGAAAGGGAACTTTGGTCATATTATGCGTCTACCAATCATTTAGCCCTTTTGGTTGTACCCCATATCTTTACAAGGGTGAGGTTTGGGATTCAAGTTTATGGAGAGACATGAAACTCCCTTTGGTTGTTAACCTACTAATTCTCCTCTAACCCCCCACTAATGTATACAATCCAGGCCAAAAAAAAAAAAAGAAAAGAAAAGAAAGAAGAAGAAAAATCTTTGCCTTTGGACTGCCAGCCATACTTTTAGGAAAATTTCTTAAGGTAAATTCGTTAAATATTACATCAATCCTAATTTTTTTGTCCACGTTCACTATTCACGACACCTCAAAAATTATTTATATTTTAAAATGTATAATGTTATTTATTTTCAATATGGATCTCGTTTCATAGTTCATGATGAGTTTTATTAAACAAAGTTTTCACTATTAGGAATTGAAAAATGACGTGTACACGTAAAGAGACAAGGGGTAGTTAAATGGTTTGTTGTACTTGAAGGTGATTACTTTAGAGCAATGCCAATGCTAATGCTAAAAAGACAAAATGCTGATGCAAACTGTAATGATTAAATGTTGGAGCAATGCAAATGATAATTTGTTCTTTCACAATTCGGTATGCAGCCCAAGAGGTTATTTGTAAAGAAATCTGTAAACAATGCATCAATCTTGATAGAAAGAAGATGAGCGAGAGAAAGAACAATTACATCTATTTTGTTTCTCAACATGTGCTCGATGCCTCCCAAAAGGAACCTGTGAGACTTATATCTCACACTTAAAGTCTAACTGCTGGATAACAGACTTTACGGAAACATACCACTTTTGGAATACAAACATAACAGAACCAAGAGAAACGTTATAATGGAAAACCCACATCAACAGCTTATGTAATTCCTTTCACACTCCCCTGCAAACTCATGGGACGAGTGCGAATCATGAGATTGGTTGCAAGCCAGAGAAACCGAGCAGCAGATAAAGGCTTTGTAAACACATCAACTAGCTGATCTTGAGTGGACACATGCTGAATCAAAAGCTGCTTGGAAAGGACCTTGTCACGAAGAAAATAATAATCGATCTCAATATGTTTAGTACGAGCATGAAAAATAGGGTTATGCGCCAAAGCAATGGCCGACATATTATCACACCACAAAGGAACAGGACAAGGAACACACACATGAAGCTCAGTCAAAAGCTACAAAATCCATGTAAGATCAGAGGCTGTTAAAGCCAACGCACGATATTCGGCCTCCTTAGAAGATCGAGCCACAGTACTTTGCTTCTTAGCAGGCCAAGACACAAGATTATTTCCAAGAAAAATACAAAAACCAGTAGTAGATTTACGATCCTGAGCATCCCCTGCCCAATCGGAGTTAGAAAAAGCAGAAAGAACTAACTGCCCAGGTTGAAACCACAAGCCATGAGTCAAAGTCCCCTTAATATAGTGAATGATACGTTTAACGGCCTGAAAATGAAACAATGTAGGGTTATGCATGTGCTGACAGACACTCTTAACAACATGAGAAATATCTGGCCTAGTTAAAGTAAGATACTGAATAGACCTGACTAGACTTCTAAACAACGAAAGATTAGAAAAGGGCAAAGCAGACTGAGCATCTAAAAGAGGTTTAACAGCTACAAGTGTGACACTAGGCTTACAATCCACCATCCCTGCCTTGAATAATAAATCCTGAGAATACTTGGTCTGAGTTAGCAAAATGCCATAAGAACTTCTATTAATCTCGATACTAAGAAAAAAATGCAAATTCCCAAGATCCATCATAGCAAATATAGAGCTCATATCATGAATGACAGAATTGATAACCTTTGAATCACTTTCGGTGATAATAAGATCATCCACATAAACCAAGACTAGGACTAAATGAGAAGACGTGTGCTTGATAAACAGAGAAGTGTCTGCCTTACTATGGACAAAGCCATGAGAAATCAAGAATTTGGATAACATAGAATACCAAGCCCGTGGAGCCTGCCGTAAGACACACATGTTCAGGAGCAATAGAACTAGAATACCCAGGTGGTTGCCTCATATATACCACTTCATCAAGAACTCCAAGAAGAAATGCATTTGATACATCAAGCTGTCTCAAAGACCAGTTGTTGGTGACAGCAAGAGACAAAACAATCCTCAAAGTGGGTTGCTTAAGAACATGATTGAAGGTCTCACAGAAATCAAAGCCAGCACACTGTTGATTGCCATTAGCCACAAGCCTAGCTTTATATCTAGCTACAGAACCATCTGAATGCTTTTTGATCTTGAAAATCCATTGACAACCAATGCCATTCACATTAGGTGGACAAGGCACTAAGGTCCAAGTACCCTGACCAATTAGAGCTTCAAACTCCTCTTGCATAGCACCTTTCCAAACTGGATGCTTTAAAGCCTCAATGTAGGACTTAGACTCTCTAGATAACAAATCGATGGTAGTAACAGATAAGGAGAAAGGATGTCTAGGTTTGACTATACCAACCTTGGATCTAGTAACCATAGGATTAGAAGAAGGAGGAATTTGACTTTGAGAAATCGAAGAAGATAAAGAAGAAGAGGGAATAGGTAAAGAAGAAGGTGTTATTGAAGAAGAAGACACTACCTGGTAAATAGAAGACTGAGGTGCATCATTAGGATAGGTATATGCAGGACAAGAGATGGAAGAAACAATAGATGAATACTTTGAATCACAATAAGCAAGAAGAATATGAAATTTTGGTGGAGAAGAAGAAGGAGGATGAGACACTTTGGAGATTAAAGAGAGATAAGGAAAGTCATTCTCAAGAAATTTTACATGTCTAGAGATAACAATCTTATTTGTGACAGGGTCAAAGCAACGATATCCTTTAGTATTTTGACAATAACCAAGAAAAATACAAGGTTTGGATTTTGAAGACTGCTTATTAAGAGCATAGGGAACCATCCAAGGGAAACAACAACAGCCAAAGGGTTTGAGAGTTAGATGGTCAGGTTCTTTATGATACAACATTTGATAAGGAACTTAAAACTGATTGGTGGAACTTGGTAATCTATTGATAAGGTAAATTGCTGTGCTGAGGGCTTCAAGCCAAACTGAGTAAGTAAGGAAGCTTGATGAAGAAGGGTAATGGTAGTTTCAACTAGATGTCTATGTTTTCTTTCAGCGGATCCATTTTGTTCAGGTGTATTTGGGTAAGATGTTTGATGGATAATACCAAATTGAAGATACAATTGAGACATCTACTTATTGACGAATTCCCCCCCATTATCAGACCTAAAAATTTGGATGGTCTAATTGAATTGAGTGGAAACAAATACCCTAAAGTCAGTCGCCACTTGTTTAACCTTTGATTTATACTGTAAAGGAAAAATCCAAGTAAATTGGGTAAAATCATCCAACACTAACAAGTAATATCTACAACCTTGAAAGTATGGAATTGGAGCAGGGCCCCAAACATCCATATGAAGTAACTGAAATGTTCTACATGTCATAGAAGAAGAAACCGGAAAAACAAGTTTATGACTTTTAGCAACAACACAACTATAACAATCAAAATGAACAGGTTTCCTAACAGGTAAATGAAACTGAGCAATAAGAGATTCAAACAAAGATAGACTATGATGTCCAAGCCTTTGATGCAATAACAAGGCATTAGATAACTAATCTAAGAGTGCCGTAGAAAAAAACTAACTAGTACAAGGAGAGATTGGATAGAGACCCTAGTGACATGGACCCTTGTTAAGAACTTGGCTCGTGAGTAGATCCTGAATAAAAAATCCATTAGAGTCAAAAGTTATTCTACATTGATTATCCATGGCAAATTGATAAACTGACAGAAGATTATGAGAGATAGAGGGAACATGCAGAATATTCGATAAAAAAAAAGGAAGTAGAAGGAGTAGGTAAAATTCCTTTACCAGAGTGAGTAATAGGAAAAGTGCTACCATTTCCCACCATAACACCTGTATCACCTTTGTCAGGATGTTGGACTAAAAGATTAGACAGATCGTTGGTTACATGGGATGTAGCTCCACTATCAAAAAACCAATTACCACCTGTAGGAGTAGACATAACTGTTGAAGATCCTAGGACCATTGGTGGTCCATAAGACTGTGTAGTAGAAGGACCAAAAGATGAAGTACTATTAGTGAAATGCACTTGTGGAAACCTCTAAGGTTGAGATGCATTAGGAAACTGTGGACCTCCTTGCTGTGAATATCCTTGATAGGGTGATGATCCATATGACTATGATGATCCCTGATACAAAGAGGGACCATAAGACTGAGAAAACCCCTGATACTGAGTTGCCCCTGATGCAGGAAATGAAGGCCTTGCTTGAAACTGTGACTGATCATAGAAAGAGAACTGTGGTGGTTGAGCATGAAATGGTTGATAATTCAGATTTTGTCTATAGTAACATGTAGCTGCAGTGTGATTTGTTCTAAAACAAATTTGACAACCTCCTGGAACCCAAGATTGTCTTTGTTGTCCTTTATTGCCTCTTCCTCGATCAAAACCTCTATTTCTATTGGACTGATATTGATACTGTTGTTGATTGGAATACTGGTGTTGAGGTTATTCATTGAACAAAGGAGGTGAAACGTTTGTGTTAATTGGTTGAGAAGGCATAACACTGCCTTGAACAGAAGAAGATGCTCCATGTATAACAGAGGTCTGTGTAACAACTAGAACACTTGTATTATCAAGATATGATACAGACTTAGAGTGAGCCTTTTGCAAAATCATATCCTCTGCCTCTAAGATAGAAGTTAACTATTCAAATTTCAGATCACTTGCTCTCATCGGTGTTGCACTTTTAATCGGATCAAATTCACTTGACAAACCATTCAAAGCATAAAAGATAAGGTCTTCCTCATCAATTGAGGATCTAGTAGCAGCGAGCTTGTGTGCATAATTAGATATCTCATCCAGATATTTTTGCATAGTAGATGTCTTGGTGATATTAAACAATCTTTGGTGCAAATCATGAACATGTGATCGAGACAAAGAACTAAACCGATTTGACAAACTGGTCCACACTTCATATACATGTTCTAACCCTAGATGTGTGTTTGAATCGAAGGAGACATAGTTGCAGTAATACACGCTAATAGATGTCCATTTATCATCGTCCATTTCAGATATTCAGGATTCAGAACTTTGTTTTGAGTTGAATCAAGAACCTCTGGACACGGCATAACTGTGGTGCCATCAATAAATCCTAAGTACCCATTTGCACTTAGTGCATTACGAACTTGATTCTTCCAAAGCATGTAATTGTTTGCATCTAACTTGATTGTAATTTTTTTTTTTGGAGAAATTAGAAACAAGAAATACCAATTCTGTAGGCATCGTTTTGTAGAAGCGCTCGAATCAGATTGTGCAGCAAATTGTCACCATTGAAACAAATTTGATCTTCGTCTATGAACTTCTTAAGAACTCTAAACCCTAGAACCACAAAGTGTGTGACGGTGGTCTCATAGCTCTGATACCATAAAGAAATTTGTAAACAATGCATCAATCTTGATAGAAAGAAGATGAGCGAGAGAAAGAACAATTACTTCTCTTTTGTTTCTCAACATTTGCTCGATGCCTCCCAAAAGGAACCTGTGAGACTTATATCTCACACTCATAGTCTAATTGCTAGATAACAGACCTTATGGAAACATACCACTTTTGGAATACAAACATAACAAAACCAAGAGAAACGTTATAACAAAAAAGCCACATTAACATTTTATGTAATTCCTTTCACAGTTTGGATGACCAATCCCATCATCTATTGAAGGATGTTGTGCCAAAACACGCAAAACTTAGATAGTTAAGAAATCAAAAGTAATGAACCCACAAATTTACGTGGTTCCCCTCAAACACGAAGCAAGAAGCACTCACACGATATCTAAATCGAATTTCTGAAAGAGACTCTTATAGAGAATCAATGTCTCACACATACGAAAGAGATGACTACAAACCCTATATGTCTTAAATCCCAAGAAAAGATGAAACTCTAGGAAGCCACAAGGCTCCCAATTATAATAGTATACACAGAATATTAGGATAAAACCTACAAAAACCCACAGCCACATGATTTCTGTACGTAAGTCGGTCCTTACCATCCAAACAAACTGGAATCCCGTCTGGACAGGAAATACAATATGCTCCTTGCGATCCTAGAAACCAAGACCTGCACGCCACAAAATTTTATGCCACTTCAAACCTCAATTCAAGTCACAAACTACGACAAAGGACCATGTGGGGGTGCTTTCGCTAGAATAACCTCTTTGACCTGTCTGGTGTGGAATGAAAGATGGTAGAGTGATTAAACCTCGCTTGAACCCTAGCTGCTGGATTGGAAAGATGACCTGCACACGTGAACAACCACGTTAGTGCCAAGCCCGGACAGTGGTGGTCCGAGAAGACACTTCGATGGTTAAGTAAGTAATCGGAGAAGATTAAATATGCCGGAAGTTTAGAGAGAGAAGGAGAGTGATGAGGGTATTGAATGAGGAGAGAGAAATGCCTTGTGTGATAGTTGGACCGAGTATTTATAGGCAGAGGGGGCGTGCCTCACACGCGCTCGGTGCCCCTCACGTGCTTGTCATTCGTACTGGAAATGATGGTTGACATGACCTCAATCTCTGCTGTAGAGCGCTTCGGCTGACGTCATAGCACCGGGGCCTGAATGGTCAACTCACCTCGAGACATTCCCCATCACCCACGTGCTTGTGCAGGCGGTGGTGATAGGGTAGGTGACTGCCGCATTTAATGATTCATCATGACCTATCTAGCGTGCTTGACACACCACTGCCGACCTTAGAGGCTTCCGAGCCCCCACTAAACCGTCATCAACTGACTTGGCTGCGAGGCATTCGAGCGACCAAAGTGCCGAGCGTTGAGGCCCTTGAGAGCTCCCCAAGGGTTTTCCTGAGAGCTGTACCAAGAGCCGTGCACTCGTGATGCCACTGCCTTCGGAAGGCTTCATTTGAATCTTTATTTGTCAAGATGTAGACCACCTCGCCGCGACCCGAGAGCACCATTCGCTCGGTGGGGGGAAGACGGATCAATTTGCATTCGATTTTGCTAATTTTGAGGTCGTGATCCTTTTTCTTCCTTATGTAAAGAGTGGGCCTCCAATGGCCCTTATGAACTGGGCGCTACAGAGCCTGTCACCATTCCATATGGACGAATCCAAAAAAAAAAAAAAACTAACAGTGTGTGTAGTGTCTTGCTTCAAATAACCCTTCAGGATTGACTCTTTTCCATTGAAACATCGAGATCTATCCCTTTTGATACCGCTGCACAAGTAGCACCCTACGTTAGTGCCAAACTCGGTTGGAATGTGGTTGGGGAAGGCACTCTGACGGTCTAATGAGAAACTTAGAAAGAGAAGTACCCAAAAAGTATAGATTAGTGGATTGTATTGTATTACCTTTCAGAGTTTCCGTCTCTTCACTTATATAAGCTCTCCTGGCTTGGGCTCCAAGCACATGCGTAAATCATACGCTTGGCTCGAATAACGTTACGCTCGTCACGGGCCGAGCTCATTATTGCATGCTACGAGTCACAGAGTGACATGTGTCATAATTGCTTGGCCATCGTCATGATGACATGAGGGACACGGTTACGTGCACATGGCCTGTCACGAGCTAGTCACGCATGATAACCACCTCGGATGACTTCATCCATGATGTGTTGGCTAAACTGCCTTTTGTATTCCTCATGAGTCACTTTGGGTTTACCCAGCTCGTGTGACTCGTCCGGGTTGATCTTGTCTCGGCTAAGATGCTGACTCTTGCCAATTCATACCGTCTCGGTACAGCCCCATTAGGCTTGGATAATGGTCCAGCCCGTCTTGTGGAGAGATGGGCTTTATTTTGCCTGATCGCAGGGCCTTTGGTTTGAACCAACTTGTCTGAACCAATCTTGACTTATATGACCGTTCTATTTCGACCCACTACAAAGAGATTCAAATTAAACACTAATCAAAAGCTTCATAACATCCTAGTCCTGGTTGCGAAATGGACTATCACACTGCCAACTCTTGAGGGTTAAGGCAAATGACAGATGACTAGAAGTTGCCAACAATTTTAACATTTTAGCAAATATTCGTGCTTAAAAGGCTAGCAGTTTTATGATTTTGCAATGGTTGCTGTAAAAATTGTTAATGGCTAGCCCCTCTCACAATTTAGCATCGGCATTGTTTTGACATTTCTCGTTAAGTGAACCCGAATGGGTTTGTGCAAGTGGGCATATGATAAAACAACTCAAAGGCTTGCCTCTTAAGGTCGCACGTTCAAATCTACGGAAGCTAACTTTTCCAAACTTTGGAGCCTCTGTAAGGTTTGGAGTCATTGTAAGATTTTCTAGGTCGTTAACTTCATGACCTCAGAACTAGTCGAGGTACGCATAAGTTGACTTTGACATCCGGCTATTAAAATGAAAATATTTCTGGTAGAGTGGTAATTAAATGAGAGCTGATCAAATCAGCTGAATTACACACAATGTCCTTGCAAACAAAATATTTCTGGTAAAGTGGTAATCAATGAGAGCTGATCAAATCAGCTGAATTACACATAATGTCCTTGCAAACAAAATGGAGCTTTGGTGGGGTGAGAATGATTGGAATGGTGGGTTTATACCTTTAACTTTACGCAGAGAAGATTCGCTTTGATTGTTTCACACAGAGAGAAAAAAGTGGGGGATAATCTCATTGTGAAAATAATGAGAAAAAGCAGAAATCGTGCAATCTAAAAAGAAACAACAAAGTAAAATATGCCAGCTTAAAAGTGACTGCTATTATTATATGCTTTTTGGGGTGTGCTTTTCTTTTCTTTTTTTGGTACATCGGAATATCAGAGTTTAAATCTAGACAGCAAAAAATGAAAGAAATTAAAAAAAAAGACCCATTTGGTTCTTCGGATCAAAATAAGACCTATCATGATTTATATTTGATAATTCGAATATTTTATTTTATAAGTGCATCTCCAACAGTCTAAGAGCATCTCAAAAAATTTGCCAAGAAAATATAGCGAGGCAAAAAATATCACATCTACTCAACAGAGCGAACGATGACTAGCGATCAGTCTTACATGGATGATAAAAGACACATACCACTCCATCAACGACGGGTCTTGCACCGGTGAGATTGTCTCGACGAGAGCTACTAGTATCTGGCATCAAAAAGATTTTATGATAAAGTTTCCGGTGACTCTTTTTTTCCCGGTGATTGGTTGTTTTCTGACGAAGTTCTTGGACCATTGCCGGAGCCTTATCAAGCCGAGCGAACGATGATGATGACCGGTGATGCTCTGTTCTGTCTTCCATTAGAGAGAGAGAGAGAGAGAGAGAGAGAGAGTAGTTGCTGAGGGTGGAACGTCTTGCCAAGGCTGGCGAGGTAATGTAGCGGATTAGGAAATGGCGAGGTCGATGCAAACGCTAAAGGGACTGGATTTGGGTGATTTGCCTCGACAATTTGCCCAAATGGGTGAAGTAGAGAGACAATTGGAGATGCTCTAAGCATTGATGTGTTTATCATTAACACAAAAACAAGTTGAATGGACATCGGTATTTATCTTAAAGAAGCATATTTGTCACAAGAAAAGATAGATGACCAAATTCTGATTGTTCATACCTATAATTCGACCGAGCCTTTTCCCTGATCAACCTAATTTTTTGCATGGATGATAAAAGACACAATGAAGTCTATAAAATGAAAAGCTTGGATCATCAAATAAGATGTTGATGGATCATAAATGTACGTCTTTTCTTTACTAAAAATATTAAAAGGCATGTTGAAGCTTGTTCATTCATTGATTTTTCTCTGGAAAGCTCATAAAAAAGCCCCAAAATTTTTTGGGGTTATTGGAGATTATGTCCGATCGGTACCTCCAGGGATCAGGAATTAGTCAATATGTGCGCAAGCTGGCCCGGACATTTGGTTATCAAAAAAAAAAAAAACCCAAAAGTTCAAATGAAAAGAATCAAAATAACTAGGTGGAAAATGGTCATATACCAGATGTTATTTTATGTTTTCCGGATCTGGTAATAAATTAAGAACACTGCTACGCGCAAAGATTTATAACACAAATCAAATATGTGCCCGTAATAGTCCAATGCATATATCCGCACATGCATCAAATGGTTTTGAACACAGTTTAATTGGGTACATATATGTGTTTTAAATCCGTGTTTCTAGACTCTTCTTTAAATAAAGGAAGAGAGAGAGAGAGAGAGAGAGAGAGAGGAGAGGAAAAAAAACGTAAACAAGGGAAAAGAAAATGGTTTTAGATCGAGCAGCCTGGAGCTTCTGTCAAAGAAAAACCCACGAAGAGAATTATCAGTCCATGCCCAAAGAATGAACCAAACAAACTTGTCATTTTCTTACACCATAATCAACCAAAGTACGTAAGATAATGCTTTCTTGTAAGGAGGCAGGGGGGCCATAGGATATTGGAAAAAACTTTTCAAGGTGATAATGGATTCAGAAAGCATATGAACTGTATGTGCGAATGGAAAGTTATTTGTTGCCCCGGGCACCACCACCACATAATACTCCAAGAGCTTTTTTCACCACACATTGATATCGGCTTCACTACCAAGTGTCACCTTCATCTCCACAATTGTGTGGTAGAAAGCAGTGGCGAATCACCCTTTAGGGTGACACCCCTTCTTTACTAATCTCACAATATATATGTATAATTTATTGCTACTTAATAACAAGTTTCAGGTATATTAGTATCCTCATACAAGACCTAACTCAATTTAAATTCCTAATATGGGGGTGCACTTATATTGGGCTTTGATTTTGGTTATCTGACCAATAACCAATAAATTTATACATTGAAATGAAAGTTGTCTTGAGGTTTAGCACAAATTCAGTTATATAAGACTGTAGTGACTTGAAAGAGCGTCCTTTTCTGTTTTAATAGGTGGTTTGGTTATTGTTGTTATGTGTTTTCTTTTGCGAAGTCTGGAACAAATTATTCATAATTTTCCTTTGAATTTGGAGTCTTATATTTTAATTTTTTCACCCAGTACTTGAATATTTAAAATTCTGGAATTCCTAACAAGGAAATTCTGGTTCTGCCATTGATAGAAAGGTTAGCGGACACCACGGACGGTGTTCTATGAGCACTGAATGATCAGTCGCGGAAAAGAGAGAATAATTGCATGGGTTGTCACACAAGCTTGTCATCTAGTGTTCTGATTGGGAAGATGATTGTATACCCCACCCATCCCATTTCATTTGTAGATCTTTTAACGTTTCCTATAATGATTGAGGTCCATTCTTTTTTTTCTAAATTTGAGAGGTTTCAAAAAGACTATCCAGTCTACTCACATTATCATTTTTGAAACGAATTTACAATTGATTTGCCGTATTAGCATGTAGAAACCATCACTTTGATAATCAAAAGCGTTCATGTTATAGAGCGTTGAAAGTAACAAGAATATCAAAATTTATGTTTATAGGATGTCGATAAATGTATAACAGAAACAAAAAGCAAAAACTAACTCACATAGATGAATATGAATATGTTATGATCATGCATTTATCGAAAACAATATGAATTATGATGTGACTAATATTTTCAACGCGTTCTATAAGGTGAATGTTTCCGATCATCAAAATAATGGATCCTATATGCTAATTGACAAATAGGTTGTCAAAATGACGGCAGAATTTTTAGAAAATGATAGTAATAAATTTGGAAGTGGAAAATAAGCGGGCAGCATTGAAAATAAATCTTTCAAAGCAGAATCCCAATGCACACCGACTGCATCTCCTTAAAAAAATAAAAACCAGTAAATAGACATGACCAACAATTTGCGACAAAGAGCATACTACCGGGTACTTGACTAAGTGTGGAAAAAAAATCAGTCAATAGAAACTGGAGGGTATCCGCTTTGCTTTGGGGTCTGAAACGTGTTCTCGGGATAGAAGTTATGTGATGGAAGGAGATGCACAAACAATGATCTAGGTGATTCAAGGCCACTCTCCAGTCAAAGCTTGCTTGGATGTTATCATTGAGGAAGCACTTTTGCTAGCTAATAAATTTGTTTCTTGTTCTTTTAATTTTGTTCTTTTAATAATGAGATAGTTACTGGTAACAATTTGATGTGGTGTCAACACATGTGGAAAGCTCAAGCAATTGCCTAGGAATTTTTTTAAAAAAGTTTCATTTCCATTTTCTTTGAAATATACTGAATTCTTTTTAGTAATTTTTCAGGAAAGTCTAACAAATCTCTTTCATTACAATGGATTATTACCGGTAACAATTTAATATGAGCTGACATTTGCTAGGGAGCTCCTACAAAGGGACAGTTACTGAAAAATATTCTTGTTAATTTCTTTTCAAAATGCACTAGATTCTCTCCAATAACTGTTCAGGAAAGTCAAACAATTTTTTCTTACATTTTTTCTTGCAAAAGATTGATACGGTAACAATTTCATTAGTGCCGACACGTTTGAAGGAACTCTAACAATACTCTTGAAAGGATTCATTTTTATTTTCTATTGATAAATACTGTATTATTTTTAGTAATTTCGAAGAAAAGTCTAGCAATTTTCTCAATGCACTAGATTGTTAACCGTAAGATTTTGACTCGGATATTTTTTTGATTTATTTCCATTTATTTTTTATGAATGCTATATTCTCTTGATTAATTGTCTAAGAAACTTTAACAATTTTCTCACAGTGCAAGAGATTGTTACCGATAACAATTTGATATGGAGGCATTCATTTTAATTTTATGGGACATTTAGAGTACCATTCATTTTAATTTTCAATTGGTAAACACTACCACGAGAGTTTAAGATTTTTTCCACTTTGCAAGAAATTGTTACCGGTAACCATTCGATGCGGTGTCAACACACATGGAAAACACAAGCAATTGCCTAGGACAATTATTCGAAGAGTTTCATTTCCATTATATTTTGAAAAATATTGAATTCTTTTTCGTAATTTTCCAGGAAAGTCTTAACAAATCTCTTTCAATACAAGATATTGTTACCAGTAACAATTAGACGTGGAGCTGACACTTGCGAGAGAGCTGTCTGAGAAAGTTACTAAAGAGCAATCCTTTTAATATAAACGACATTTTCTTCAGTAACTTTCCAGCGTGGGAAAAAAAAAAAAAAAAAAAAACTAACTTTCCAAAAGTCAAACAATTTTTTCTCACTGTGAAAAAAATTGTTAGCGGTAACAATTTACTAACAATTTATTTCATCCGTGACCACACTTTTCAAGTAGCTGCAACAATAGCCTAATAGTCTCTTGAAATGATTAGTTTCTATTTTCTTTTTATAAATACTATATTCTCGTCATTAACTGTCCAAGAAATTTAAACAATTTTCTCTCAACGTAAGAGATTGTTACCAGTAACAATTTTATGTGGAGCCACACGTACTTGTGAGAGAGCTTTAGTAATTGTCTGGGAGATATACTAAAAATATTCATATTGAGGATGAGCTTCTAATGAGAGATCCATCATTTAAAATAAAGTGAGGATCAAGCAATTTTTTCACTTTTCAAACTGAATTTTGACGATCCGAACCGTTAGATGTGTTTAAAAATGTTTTTACAGTCCATCGTGAGGATTTGCCCAAAAAAATATTCACAAAGGCTTCATCCGATCAGTTTTTGTTAAAAACACTATATATAATCAGTTTTTGTTAAAAACACTATATATATAGTGTTTTTAACAAAAATTGATCGGATGAGGCCTTTCTGGGTATTTTTTTGGACGAATCTCTTGGATTGACCT
Organism: Vaccinium macrocarpon; assembly: GCA_022606695.1. Lineage (NCBI taxonomy): Eukaryota > Viridiplantae > Streptophyta > Magnoliopsida > Ericales > Ericaceae > Vaccinium > Vaccinium macrocarpon. The sequence goes on along the minus strand of CM040171.1, from coordinate 2,421,503 downwards.
TAAAAACACATTTTAAACAGATCTAACGGTTTGGATCGTCGAAATTTGGTCAGGAAGCACGAGGTCTTCACTTTATTTAAAATGAGGAATCCCCCATTAAAAAATTGATCCTTCATATTAATATCCTATTAATAAGTACTACTAGATTCTCTCTGATAAATGTTCCAAAATGTTTAACAATTTTCTTATGGCGCTAGTAACTATCCCAAACAGTCTTACAATTTTCTCATGGCGCAAGAAGAGACTCCTACGGGTAACAATTTGATATGGAAGAGACTTGTGAGAGACCTCCAATAATTTATGAAACTCATCGAAGAAAGTTTAAGAATTTTTCCACTGTGCAAGAAATTGTTATCGGTAACAATTCGACGTGGTGTCGACACATGTGGAGAACAAGCAATTGCCTAGGACAATTTTTTGAAAAGCCAAGGCTTTGTTCACTTTCCTTTTTCAAAAAAAAAAAAAAAATTAAAAATATTTTTCCCCCATCTCTTTTCTCTCCAATCCTTGCTCACATTTTTCTTTCTACTTATTATCCCATTATTCTCATTTCTCTCTTTATTTTTCTCCAATCATGACACATCTGTCTAATTATTACTATATTTCCAAAAATTCATCCAAACACTATCTCAAAAATATTTCTCAAAATATTCTTCATTTCTATTCTATTTTGAAAAATACTAGATTCTCTTCTTTAATGTTTTAGGCAAGTCTAACAAATCTCTTTCAGTGCAAGAGATTATTATTGGTAACGATTTGACGTCGAGTCGACACTTGTAAGAGAGCTCTCTTAGATATATTTACCTATAGCTCTATGGCCTAGTTTTTCAAAAGATTTTAGCAACCTGGTGCTAAAATCAGGATATTTCAAATCAAAAAATGAAGTGGTCCCGTGTATCGTTTTTTGATTTTTTTCGCACCAAATTAAAGTACTCCTTGTGTACTTTAATTTGGTTCGAAAAAATTGAAAAATGATACACGAAACCACTTCATTTTGTGATTTAAAATATCATGATTTTAGCACTTAGGTGCTAAAAAACTGGGCTTATGTTGTGTCAAACATAACACAAGATATAACTGGTGTTATAATTTAGTATGCCAATTTCTCTCTCTCTCTCTCTCTCTCTCTCTCTCTCTTATCATGGGACCCACAAATAGCAATTAACATTTACGATTGGAGTAACATTACTAACAATTTAACCCTATTTATTGCTATATTACAACAATAGCTATCCAAGTAGCAACTCTATGTTATATTTGTAAGAGAGCTCTCTTAGTTATATTTACCTATAGCTCTATGTTGTGTCAAACATAAAACTAGATATAACTGGTGTTATAATTTAGTATGCCGATTTGTTTCTATCTCTCTTATCATGGACCCATAAATAGCAATTAACATTTGCACGATTGGAGTAACATTACTAACAATTTAACCCTATTTATTGCTATATTACAGAAATAGCTATCCAAATAGCAACTCGACTGACACAAATGAAATTGGAGTTGCTCTTCACTTCACACCATCAAGTTGATGAGATGGGGAACATCAAACTAGTTTGAACAATGCTATGGGTACCCAAAAAATGTACCCCAAATACACACCAGGTGATATGGCGAATGAGAAGCCATTTATATTTTTGGGTGGGCTCCACGCTGGGCTTCTCTCTACCACACAAATCACTTAGTATGCATTTGGAGTGCATTTTTAGGATACCCATAGCATTTTTGAACTGGTACAATTCGGAGGATACCACTCCACTCCATAAAGTTGATGCCAATAATTGTGTAGACTTCTGGTAGCTAGTGTGGTGAGATCAAAATGCCAAAATTAATGGAAGGCATTGTTCAGGAAAAGAGAGAGGCTTTTGGGGAACTGTTCCTACGGATTTTATTCAAATGTTATGAGCAGTCATGTCACTAGGCCGTGGTTCATCCTATATCCAGGAATTTGGTAACGAAAAGAACAAAAGAGGGGGAATATAACAAATAGTAGTTATGCCAAATACTTACAAGGGGAAGAAAACACCCCATCTCATTGTTTCCATGTGATTTTTCTGGATGTGCTGGGGACTTGGAATATTTACTTCGATTTAATTTGAGAAGTATAAAAAGAACTAAGGGTTGCAGTTCAAAAAAAAAAAACACTACTGGTTGATTATAGATTCTCTCTTTGAACTATCACACTTTTTTAATTTGCCACCTTCAACCATGCAGCCTGCCCGGTTAATCTACTCCCTCCGTCCCATAAAGTTTGATCACTACAAAACTATGTGCAATTTTCAAGTTAAAAATAACGTGCTTACGAAAATAATTTTTTAGTCAATATAGATCTTGTTTGGTAGATCTCATCGACAACTTTTATACGATGCAAAAAAAATGCAAAAATTATTTTGGTAAATACATTACTTTTTAGTTTGAAAATTACACGTAGTTTTATAGTGATTAAACTTTTTGGGACAGAGAGAGTATCATTTAGAATTTGTTACTCCTACGCCCAGATTTGGTAGTAAAATTCCGATCTAATATACGCATGTAAATCTGTCAGTGTTCTAAAAATCGGTCAAGTCGGCCACAAGTCACTAGTCGGAGGTCCCCCGACTTGATCGAAAGCTGACTAGTCAGCCAAAAGTTGGCGATTAGTTGGTCAAGTCGGCGATTAGTCGGTCAAAAGTTGTTAGTCAGTAGCCGACTGACTTAGGACTGACTAGCGTCTTTCAGAACCTTGAAATCTGTCCCTCATTTAGTATCTAAAGGGATAATAGTTTAAGGGGTAATCTATCCGCCATTTATTATCACTTCAAATGGCTGTTTTAAAATCAACTTTGATGGGGGCATCAACAAGAATTGTGGGATGTGTGGGCTTAGGCATGGTGATTAGGGACTGGCATGGGAAGTTTATCGCAGCTAGAGCTATACACAAAACACATGCTACAGACCCTCTCATGGCAGAAGCTCTGGCAGCAAGGGAAAGTTTGCTTATGGATCTGAGGATCATTATACTTAAAGGTGATTCCCAGCAACTCATTCGGTTGATTCAGAGACACATGGAAGACTACCAGTCGGTGAGGGTTATAATTGTAGATATTCTTCGCCTTTTAACTGGATTTTCAAGAGTTGATACGGTTTTCATGAAGTGGAGCGACAATGGTGTGGCCCATAGTGTTGCTCAAAGAGCTGTGGAGGTCCCATTCCTCTACATGGGAGTTTAGGCCTCCTTTGTGGCTTCTATCTCCTTTCCACAGGGATGGTTGCCCGGTTTGATTTGCATGGCTTTAGTTATCTTCTGTTATTAACCGAAAGAACAATTAAAACCTCAAATTGATCGCCATAACTCAAAGACATCAGTCGCTTCACGTACTTGTTAATCTGTCATTTAGAATCATCAGTTGCTTCACACGCTTGTTAGTGAATAAAAATTTCACTCCACCCTCAATAGTGGATTCGGGCTTTTGGTTGAGTGGAACAATTCAATGAATGAATCGGCCGTACCAATCTAAATTTGTACTAGTACTACAATGAATGTAACTTTCATTAAACAATGAATGCCACTTTCATTAAAGTATAGATTCACAAGTTTTCATAAAAATATGGGTAACAATGTCAACCGCGTTCAAGAAAAAAGAGGCCATAATCGTTTCTTAAGAAAAACATGGGGGAAAAACTAAAATAGTTGGCCTGGTGGTCAAGGCCTAGACTTAGGAGTGAATTTGCTCTCTTCTAAAGTTTTAGTTTGAAAGCTTTTTAATCTTATCAATTTCTTTTGAAATGCTTTTATCTGAGTCTTGCTACAGATTTTAATCGAGGGTGTGTGTAGTTCCCCACAGGAACACCCGAAGTCATAAAAAAAACGGGGAAAACCAACGACAAAAAGCATGCTAATTATACAAAGGTGAAATGAAGGGGTAAAACAACAAAGTCTTGGCTAAAACTATAGGCCAAAAATTCAACATTTAATAATCAATTATTTCATTCTCCATCTAAAGCTCCCTTAGCCAAAAATAGCATATAAAAATCGTGTCAATTAGCCCATATACTCCTACTTACGGTATCAACCTCAGAGAGAACCCAGAAACGAACAGGGACTTAGATAAAGTATTTCATACTTTTGCACGTATCATCCCTCCAATACGAAAGTGTTGTGCCTTACAAGTACTCTCTCTCTCTCTCTCTGTGCGTGCGCGTGCGGTGCGGTGTGTGTGTGTGTGTGTGGGGGGTTGTGGAAGTGGAAAAATGATAATTTTGCTTTCAAAAGGCGCAATGTCAAGCGGGAAGGCACAAGTGAAACAAAACAGGGTCCTCACGTCAATCCTTTAGCATGAACCCACCACTAACATGGTGTATTACTTCATGCACGTGTCTGTCACTTAGCTAAGTAATGTAATCACCATCCACACCACACTACTTTTTCGTATGTGTCTGTGTGTATATATTCGGAATTAACTTCAACTGCTCGGAGAGAGAGAGAGAGAGAGAGAGAGAGAGAGAGAGAGAGAGAGAGAGAGAGAGAGAGAGAGAGAGAGAGAGATATGAATGAAGTGAAGCCCCAGCTGAGGAAAGGTTTGTGGAAACCAGAAGAGGATAGGATACTGAAAAACTACGTAGAGACTCATGGTGAAGGTAACTGGGCTTCTGTTTCACAAAAATCAGGTAAAAGCTCTAAAATTCAATACACAACCTCTTAATCTTTTGAATGAACAGTTAATGATCTCTCTCTCTGCCTCAGGTTTGATGAGAGGTGGTAAGAGCTGCAGATTGAGATGGAAAAATTATCTAAGACCAAACATCAAGCGTGGAAGAATGTCCGATGAGGAGAAAGACCTGATCATCAGGTTGCATAAACTTCTTGGCAACCGGTGAGTCTGATTTCTACTTCTTAAACCTACAGCCTATGAGAGTTCTGCTTAAATTAAGAGAATTCAACAAGCATGCAGTAGCAACTGAGGAACACAACTAAGCTCCACCTGCTACCACCACCACACGGCCGTCACACCATCCTACCACTCTCAAAACCACTATCACCATCATTTTCATGCTTGCAACCGAAAATGGGGAATGTTTCTGGTTCTCATTTTTGGAGGACTCTTTTCTCCAGAAAATGGTTCACCTAGAAAAATGTATTTCTACCGAAACAATATGGAGGGTAATTAGATGAGCTTCTTCTTCTTCTTCTTTTTCATTTTAATTTTTTTTCCTCCTGTAGCTGGGCACTGATTGCTGGTAGACTCCCTGGTCGGACGGACAACGAAGTAAAGAACTACTGGAATACCCATTTGAACAAGAGAAGCTCGCAAGGCAAAACAACCACCATTGGTCCTGCGAACAAGAATGAACTCCAACAAATCCCTAACTCTCAACCCATTTGCAGCAGTTCAGAAAACAACAACAAAGAATCACATGGTGGAAAAGAAGAGGAGCTTACGGTCAGGAGTCTATGGATGGAAGATACGAAAAGCTTCAACTTCGATGTAGAACCCCCATTTTTGCCGGCTAATAATGCACCATTCTTCTACGATGATGAGCCTTTAATGCCCATCTTCGATTCATTAGCTCTGTATGAAGCTTTGTGTCAAATAAATGGAGAAGAGAACTACCCACAGGAGGTTTCTGGACATGCAACTAGGCTTTGGTAAGGACCAAGGAGTGACGCCTACATTTTCATCATAGAAATTGATGTGCAAATAGAATTGCTCAAGAATCTCCCAAATTATGAACAACGGTGGTGAATGTTTTGGATAGAACTAAAAGGACCAGAAAAGGCTAGACGTCATTATGTATAACTAGTCCGTACAACAATTATAAGCTTCGTAACAGGAGTGTGCATTACCTGGTTTCGTAGGGCCGTGCCGACGGAATGTTTACCTCTGTGTACTAATTCTGCTACTGTTGTGGAACCACGCTTTTAAGGAAATACTAGTGATTGCCATAAAGTTCACTCGAGTTGGTGCCTTTTTATATTTCCCAACCCTACCAAAAGGAAAAGCAATCAACAGCGGAAGCAACAAAAATGCGAACTGCAATTTAAAAATAATTTTGGCAGAAGTATATATGTACATCCAACCAGATAAAGCTGAGTCTGAGTGTAACATGCGTACTAGCAAATGTCCTTCACCACAAGAGCTAGTGAAAGTTCTGCAATATCATAATCTATACCCAGATTCCAATTAAACTCCACTGGAAATGACATCCTTCCATCTTGTTTCCTGCAATATTTTTTGACAACATCTGTATCCCGAGGCCAAGTTTGGATTTTGGAGTTGTAGAAGGGTAAGCAGGGGAAAGGGAAAAAATTAGCTTCATAAATCCATTTCCTTCTCTTGAGAAAACCTTCCATAAATCCAAAATCCTTTTCTTCAACCAACCTTTACAGAAAAAGATGGGGGAATGCTTTACTACAGGCAACGCAAAGCACATCGAGTAACCACTTGTGTAACCATCATTAGTTGCTATAAGTATTTCACTGGCATTTAATTGCAATAAACATCCATCATCGGAATTGCAATAAACATCCTTCATCGGAAAATATGTCAATTGTAATAACATATTAGGAGATCTTATAACAACGCCAGTGCTAACCATCTTCCTTAACTTTTGTCAATGTAAGACAACGAATGGTGGAACATAAAGCAAAGAACGCTCCCAAAAGTAATAACCGTATTTACAAAATGTCATCATCTTGTTGAGGGTATAATGAGCCGTCCCCAATGGGCAATGAAGGAGGAGTTCCAGGAGGAATGCAAGCTTCCCCATTCTCTCCAGCATATACGCATAAAGCCTCCGCATCCCTAAGGGTCGCATCAAGGTCTATTTGACCGCTCAGCTCATTTATAAACTTCAAGAGAGTGTCAAAATCCATCTGCTCCCCCATTATCTTGTGACGGTTCCTCTTAAGGATTGCAACACAGAAGTAAAGGTGCAGGTGCTCAGACATGTAACGTGTCCACATTACTTCCCACAACCGCATTGTTCTTTCAAATTCAAATTCTCTGAGAAACATAAAAGCCACATCACGATAAACTCTAAAGAAATTGGAAGCATGACTCTTCTTTCGTAGTGTGTGTTGAAAATCATATCATGGTTATTTTCCTCTACTTTCATGCAAAAAAACATAGTAAAAGTACGTGTCATTATTAGTCGAGAACTTTAGTTGGAAATGTTAGAAATTTAGAATATCTTTGTGTAAAATTTAATAGAAACTTAGAAAAAAATCATTTTTGTCTTTTATTCGACTTCTTAGAGGAAAATAGCACTACGAGAAAATCAAATACTCGAATATTTTTCTGTAGACATAATTTCCATAAGACGCCAAGACAACAACCGCAAAATGGTCTTCATTTGGTACCAGGAAATATAGATTCCACTAGTTGAAAGAGCACAACAAAAAGTTACCAGGTCACTTGCCTTTTAAATTGTATAAGAACCCATCGGAAACAAAAGAAATAATTCAAGCAGTCATTCTGCTTAAAGTAATTATGCAAGGGACTGTCTAACAACTCCACCAGCTGCCATAGAAACAGAGAAATACATCAGAACAATGATCCATTGAAGGTGATTCTTCCACAAGGTACTCAGAAACAGTATTTTTAGCACCAAGAAGAAAAAAGAACTGACAATTGGTGTGAAGGCGCATAGGTTTGACCAACATGTCAGTTAGACGTGTCAGCTGAGACAACTACACACACGAGAACATAAATGTACACAAACACAGAGAGAGAGAGAGAGAGAGAGAGAGAGAGAGAGAGAGAGAGAGAGAGAGAGGTACAAACCTTTGATAATGCAAAAAGTTGAGTGTGCATGCCGTTTTGGTCGCGATTAAAGTTAGGTCCAAGTCGTTCCATCAGTGCAACAAAACACCAAAATGATTCCGACTCATTCTTCAAAACGAACAATATTGGGGATAGTAGATCACTCATGCCCTATAGACAAAGGAAGGAAAAATCTATGTCAAGTAGCACATAACTTGAAACCATGCATCCACGGCATCTATTTGCAGGCAACCAACTAGAACTATTATCTCATCACATCCAGCAGCAATCCATGTCAATATTTGATGAAAACAAGAGCATATTATTAACGAGGGACAAATTAAATGCCATAGGAGATACCGAGCCAGGTTACTAAGGAACCAACTAAGCTATTATTTCTTCATACAAGAGCCATGAGACAAGTCTCTCCTGGTCCAAAATCATCCAATAGAACTATGATCTCTCCTGAGTCCGACTACGAATATAGGTGATAACGTGATAGGTCCGTAAAATAGAATTTCCGTTTCCAACTCCCAAGAACAAAACAGATATTCCACTACAATTTCAAAACAATGGTGTTTTACAATTCGAGTTGTTTTCAAGCATTTGTTAACTTGGGATAAAGCACAAGGAATTTTTGATACTTCGCACATGTTAAAAACCTTTATGCTTTTAATCATCTAAAACCCATTTTATCTGTCAATCAACAAGAATAGTCACAGATAATGAGAAGCACCTGACAGTAACCAAGGTCAAAGTTGTAGAAGGAGTATGTCAGCAGTATGTCTCGCAAAAGATTCACATTTGGATTATCATCACCATCGTAGAATGAGAAGGATCTATCCGTCCTTACCTTGAAAACAGGCATTGAGAACAGTTAAAAATCTGCGTACAAGCTGCTTTCATGAAGTCACGTAAAGAAAATAAATTCATGATTCGAGAAAAAATGAACTTATTTTGAACGTACCACATCTTTCTCAACGAGGCCTTTCCTTTCCCTAAATTTAGTAAATCTTTTTGCCTGGTCTGAGGAGATACTCTGCATATTGAATATGAACAAATCCATTATATATTGAGAATGTTTGTTTACAAGAACCGCAAGGTTAATATAAAGAAACATTAGATACTGTACTTCCTGTATTAAGATGGAAATTGTCAAAACAAGACTTACAACAATTCTATTTGTTCAAATAATAATTATAAAAAAAAAAAAAAATCCTATTTGTTCATGTTTACGGCTTCAATTCTCAAAACAGGATATTTTCTAGAGTACTGTCAACTGGCAATGCTAGTAGGTAGTCTATGTCACTATGAAGCTCATACAACCAAGCAAAATCCTTTAAATTCAGTTACTACAAATCCAGTCGTCCATGTTCCCTGAAAATATAAGAATCTTGACAATAAATTCAAGAAGTTCAATAAATTTGAATAACAAGTGACTCCATCAATTTTTGTTCTCTGAACAAACTAATCCAGATTTCATATGCGACAAGATCAAGGGCCCAAGTATTCAAGTCTACAACAGGTACACAATAATAGGTGCCCACAAGCACATGAAAGTGCCCACACACGTATCAGTATCACAACACGAGAGGATGAGTAAATGTACCACAATTGAGCAAAGATTAAAATCAAACCTGCCACTGGTTTTTTATAGTCTCATACTCTGTCTTTTTAACCGATACCAGATATTCCCTCTCTGCATACGTTGAATCAAATGGATGATATCCTAACAAGAAAGGCCATACCTGTGATCACAAGAAAATAAAAATATTTGACTTAAATACACATGCCCAAGACCATAAAACGTCAGCAAGATGCATTTTCCCATACTATATACAAACCTCTTTCCGCAGCATGTAATCAACTCCCCCGTAGAATATTCTCTTTCTTAAAGCTTCAGAATCTGTGATTCGCCCTTCAGAATCAAAGAAAATTGACCACTGCAAATAGACTTCGAATTAGAGAGCAAGTTGTAAAAATATTTGGACAGGCAGGCACATTGGTTGATGCTGAAGAAAGTGGTAAAATTTGCAAAGGAAGTTGGGGTGGGGCAGGGAGGGTAGAGAAATCAGGAATCAACCCGATAACTAGTCAAAAGCAATTACTGATGAAGGGAAGAAACAAAATAGCGATAGCAAATAAAAAAACTCAAAGCTGGAAATTGGGAAGGAAAAAGCTGTCATTACCTCATTAGACATCAAGGGAGCTTGACGTGGTTTTCCCAATTCTAGGGATAATTTTTCAAACTGTAAAAAGAAAAACTGTCATTACATTGAGATGTTAATTTCTCAAACTGTAAAAAGAAAAACTGTCATTACATTGAGATGTTAATTTCTCAAACTGTCAAAAAGAAAAACTGTCATTACATTGAGATGTTAATTTCTCAAACTGTAAAAAGAAAAACTGTCATTACATTGAGAAATTGAGGAACATGACATTAGATCCTAACAAAATGAAGAAGAAAACATTGCAAAACTGTGGCATCACCTAACCAAACCAAACTAAGCCTTGTGTCCCGATCAATTGAGGTGTGCTATATGAATCATTTTCAGCCATTCCGGACCATATTATCAATTTAATTCACGAAATTTTACTCTTTTTCAAAATCGCATCATATGTTTAATTTAGGCCTTCCCCGCCCACTAACATTTTCCTTGCCAACTATATTATTACTTTTCTTAACTATTGCACCTACCGATCTCCCTTTGTATGTAAACAAACCACATTACCCCATTTTCTCTGAATTTATCTTTAATTGTTGCAACTCCTTACAATCTATGACTATTTTCATTTCTAATCCTATCTGTCCTAGTCTTACCAGACATCGGCCTACAATTATTTCTGCATTTCTATTCGTCCTTCCTTTGTTGAATTATTCTTTAATGCTTTATTATGAATAAGAGGTCAATGTTCCACCACCCAAGTTTCTTTACCTAGGTGATATTTTTCCTTAAACTTTTCATCTTCCGAAATTCCTTTAGTACATTCCACAATTATATTCCACTTTTTTTTAGTGTATATTCTCTTTTCTCCTTAAACATATCTAACTTTACAACAGTAGGAATCACTGTCCATTTCTTGGGCCCTATTATTTTTTTCCTTTCTAGTTCATTGTGATAACTTAGCAACCCTAACTTATTAAGCGGATTGAGTTAGACATATATAGAAAAATGCATATTGTCTATCAGATAATAAGACAAATGTACACCCGGCCATCGTTCAGAAGAAACTGAAGATTAAATTTATTTATGAACTTAATCTGTGATACATACAAAAGCACACTTAGGCAATATAGGACTAAGCAACATCCCAACCAGAAAATAAATTAAATGTCTAAGACTTTCCCAATAAATCATAATTACTTTCAACAAATACCAATATTAAATAAAGGAAACAAACAGGTACCTCCAAAGGATCTGAGGCTACAGGAACTTCATCGGGAACCTTTTCTACATCATTAGATATCCCACTGCTAGAGTAATTATGGGGAGTCTGGGTATGGGCCCTCCTCTCACTAGCACCATAACCATCGCTATGACTTTCCCCAAAAATTTGTGAAGTAGTTTCCCTAGCAAATCTAGTCACAAGAGAGAATTTCTCCAATACTTGAATTGAAAGATCTCGGGCAGGATCCTGAACCTTTTGCCTCTGCCTCCCATTGTTCTGAACATGACTGGCACTTCCATCAAAGGAACCTCCATTTGTGCGCTCTTGATTTGCAATTGAAAGGGACTCACCAACAGGGAGAGATGAAGATAACCCACTAGCCACACCAACAGCCCCGGGCAATTCCAAAGAGGAGAGAGTTCTCTTCCCAGCAACAAAACAAAACCAAAAAAACATTTAAGGGAATCCACCCGCACATAAAGGAAAAGAAAAGTCACACTCAAATAGTTGAGTAACAAAACTAATTGAAAAGACATTAAGGTAATCCACCCGCACACAAAGGAAAAGAAAAACGCACACTTCAAATAGTTGAGTGCAAGCATAATAAATCAAAGAAAATATATTCATTTCTTAAGGCTTGAGGAATTCAGAAAACATTACTTAAGGGTTAAAAAAACACTAAAAATGTAGAAAAACTTAAGCTGGCCCCCTTTTTCCATAAACCAAAAACAAAAGCAGAATGCATGCCAAGGAGAAAGAAATAATGCTTTTGTAAGTTTAGCACAAGTAAGAGAAAGCTCAACTCCCAAATATTAAAAAGGACTGAATTTCATTCAGTTCTTGAATGTCAAAGGCAATGTTGTATCAACGGAGCATACCACGAGAAGAAATGACCCTCCGGTAATTGCAAAGTAGATTCCACTGTTTCGTTAGTCAAACGATTAATAAGCTGTTAACTACATTTTTTGGTTAGTCAACATTTTATGCAGAAACTAAGGTGAGTGTCCCAAGGCTGCAGTAATTTTGAATTTATTCATGTCCATCACAACGGCTCTGGAAATGTTCCATACTGCCCTAAATCCATAGATCGGTCCAAAAAACACCTTCTTGTAGATATTTAGTCAAGCAGAGTCGGGTTAAAAATTGCATTTCAAGTTACCTCAATCGCAAATCTAGTATCCACCATAAGGTCAGTTGTAAGCCCAAAATCGCCTTTTGTTACATAAGGGCGCATAATATCAAGTACAGTGACAAAGTAACCTCAAAAGGCATAACAGTCTCCAACAATGCAATGGACAGCAGGGGGTGAATGCTCTAGAATATTTGGGACAGGTAACTCATGGTTCCGCATGTCTACTATGATGACAATGACAATAATACTGAGGTACCAGACACAAGTGCAGTGCTGTTCGATTTTGGAAGGATTTATTGCATGTAGCAATTGCCGAAACAGTCTATGAGCAAGAACTCAATATGATGCACACCTGCAGACGATCTTGAATATCATTCACAAGAAATACATTTGCATCTTCTGCTGACCTGAAAACATATACCACTATGGTAAATATATACTAAATGACCGACCTAGAGAATTCGAAAGAAAGTGTGCAACGCCAAAAAAGCTCCAGAAGGAAGTCAACGTAGCAATCAAATAAAATATTTTGCGATATTTATGTCAAAGGAATGTGCAGAGGAGGAACTCATGAAATACTAAAGAACTTTTTTTCTCCCTTTCGTTATGTTTGCCTCACTTTCCCCAACGGTTTTGATAAGGCATCATAAAATAGAGGCAACATGCTTATATATAAGTATTGGATCATCGATAGAGTCAACCCCTTTTGTATTTGTAGCAAGGAAGCCTTGCCCGTAGAAATCACTCCCTTGGTGACCTCTGGCCTACTTCTAGGAACTACACATTGCAGCTAGTAATCTCATTTACCCTACTAAGAACCACTTCTTTTGAACAAAGTAATAGTTTGGATACCCAAATTTGATGGGCTAGAGTCTCCCACTATTAGGAACCACCATTTTTATTTCTTTTTATAATGTGCTCAATATTCTCTTTAAAGAGTAGGAACCGCTAATTTTTCCTCATGTGGCCAATGTTCTCAACTTTCTTTGGATACATATATTTTTGTCAAAGAGGCAAGTAGCTTGTACACCTGCTAGGAGCTATTTATTTTCATTCGGATGGCCAGTAGTCTTCTTACTACCAAAACTTCAATCTGATCGCCTATAAGAATGAAAGCTCCATTATATGTTTGTCCCGTGACGATCTCTTGCCCAAAGATTTAGTTGTTTGAATCCATCTTACATTATTGTTGAAGATACTGATTCAATAAACCCTCCAATAACCAAAAAATACAAACTTCTACCTATTACAGATAACTCTTTAAGCGACCACAGACATGGTACAGAAACTTCAATTGCATAATATTTCAACGTTGGTAAAACTAGTAATTAGAATAAAAGGAACCAATAAAAATTAAATAACCAAGTTAGAATAAATACAAACTAGATACATACAAAATAACTTACGACAAACATATTACAATATAACCCAAATTAACAAGACAAATATAGAAGATTTACATAATGTACATCAGTAACTCAAGAAAATGCTATCTCATTGTCATTAGCCATCAAGTGATAACACCAAAAACCAAAAATTATGAGATAGCAAAATTTGCTGAGTGAAAAGGTCATAAAAATCCTTTAAAAAGAGACGTACAACATCTTCAATACATATGGAGGGAATTGTAAGATATTAATTCTTACAAATTCTTTCAGCAATGACTCTTTGAGAGCTTAAATAGTTCAAGTACCTTTACAGCTCTACAATATAGCATCCACCGAATTACAATATTTCGACAACTTCTTTTAATTGCGCAAATGAGGTATGTCTACTTCTACTACTTATTTCTGATCAAGTATGAAATATGAACACTATTTCCCTTCAAAATATTCCCTGACGATTTATGTAGCAGCTGGAAAGAAGTTAAATTGCTCAAAATCAAAGACTTGAAGAGGAGAACAACAGATAACACTAAATAACCTACCTGACAAGATACACATGCAGCTTAATTGTGGCAAGGAACTCTCTGACTCCACCATTGTAGAAGAAGAGGGGAGGGAATGCTAGTCCTGATAACATTTTTAGCAGTAACATAAGCCAGTTGGGGGGAAAAAAAGAAGTGATAGAACGACAATGGGAACTACTAACTTCATAATCATTCTTTACAAAGCCCTTTATGAAACTACTAACTTCAAACTCATTCTTTAAAAAGCCATTGACGATCTTGTGGGTGGACTCACTTGAAAAGAGTGAAAGAAAGACCCTCCTTTAAGATAGAAGCATCCATAATCCAAGATAAGGGATAATCAATGCCTTCTTTTAAAAATCATCGAAAACCAATGACAACAAAAGTACAAAACTGAAGTTGGAATGCCCTGTCAGAAGGCACCAGAAAAAAACCAGGAAAATACAGTCCTAGACCAATGAGTTATGCATTTGACCACATGCACTCAGCATTAGAAGCCACAATCTTCTTTTCCACAAAGTGCTAAAACACTGTAAATGCATGAAATGAATCATATGCATTGCATTACCTGATGACAAAACAACAATTATGTACTGCCACCCAATGGTTGGAGTGTGTCGAAGAATTGATCGGACCTCCGTGAAAGGAACTGCCCTGATCGTGTAGAGATTCCTATCTGTGCAAGTCACCAGAAAATTTAGCAGCCATCAAACCCAAATTTTTCCACACATATCTACCGAAAGACTCATATTTAAAATTAGGATTTCCCACTAACCTCTCTCAGACAACTTCGCATTTGAGCCTTGCCCTTTGTATGGGATCCATGTCTACCACAGAAGGAATAACAAGATTAATAATCAAACACATCAACGCATTAAGGCAAAAAAAAAAAAAAAAAAAACATATCCATAAACACATCACGCTGTGTTTGATTCACGGATAGGATTAGCCAAACCTATCTCGGGAAGACTATCTTGGGATAGTATTCCCTCCCCTGTTCTAAACCCTCTACTAAGACAAAGTAATCCCACACACGCAGCATAAAAGGGGGGAATTAGTTATCATGGACATTTTTTAAGTATTCAATGCAAGATTATTTCCCCCCCACGATTTATTTGTCCAATTCCCGCCATCTTAATCAACATGGAGCATAATAGAGTACATATATACACATATTGATAAATGCGTACACCTACACCTCATGTGCAATGAAAGATGGAGTAGTTTATAAACCATGTGTCTAGGCCAGGTGACGTGCATCTCGTCCAGTCTTGGGACAAATCCCACCGTCCACTATCGGACCTAATTAACGCCGGAGCGAAGCCCCTTTTGAAAGGTAAAGAAAGATATATTACCATGAAAAGAGACGGCCCTTGCTTAATCAACTTCAATCGGCCGCTAATCCTCTCTGACGCATACTGAGTCGGGTGAATTGTCACGTTATCTTTCAAGTAAACAACGTCCGCACCATCCGGCTCACTCCCTGAGCTCCGTCTACTACTATCACTCCGCATCAAACTTGCCGAACCCTAAAAAACACACACACAGAAGCACACATTCAGACCCAATAAAAAACAACCGAGGTTGAATTCACCAATTCAACAACAATGCCCATTAACAACCTAACTTTGGCATCAATTATCCCACTGGACTTCGTAAGCGTACAATTCGAGAATGATCAAGACAATTCGAGATAGATACGTACGAATGGATGTGCATGCAAGTGTGTGTCATGAGATTAAAGATGAGGACTGGTTTGCGATTAATTACTTGCTGTTGAGAGGCGGCGTAATCGGCGTCGTCTGCTAAATCGTGGAGTTCTGCTTCTTGCATCGCTGGTGAATTGCGGTGGCGTGTGGAGCGGAGAGAGAGAGAGAGAGAGAGAGAGAGAGATGGTTTTCTTGAAGTCGGAGAGAGAGAGAGAGGGGTAGGGCCGGGTAATCCTGAGTCGGGTATGGGAGATTTATATTTATAGGTGGGCTTTGTGATGAATGATGATACAGATGGCGCAAATCGAGAAATATTTAGGTGCGGGAAAGGTACCAGTTGTCACGCGCCTTCGTCCAATCAAAACCCGCCAACAACTCAAAAGATCCGGAGGGTGCCAGCAACTTGCCAACTCAGCAGGTAACAACCTGTTCTGGACTAACGGAAAGAAAACTCCGTTTCTCTCTATTGCTTCAGATGCTTTATAGTAGTTTGGAAAATGCTAATAGACACATCTTAAGGTTGAAAAGATATATTAAGATATGTGAAAAGTGTATACAGATATGTGAAAGTGTGTTGAAAAATATAAAATGTGTATTGAAGTGTGTATTTCTTTTATTTGTTTCCATGCTTATTATGTGTCTATTGAGTACAGGTTAGAAAGACCCTTATAGTTTATGTATTTTGCTATTTACATTTTGGCAAAAATGTATACAAATTTGTACAGTATTTGAGGGATATATATGCAGAATGAAATATTTTACAACAAGAGTAATATTTGACAAATATATGCAAAATACATTGTGTAATTTTTTTTTTTTCAAAATTGAAAAAGAAAGAAAGAGAGAAGTCATGACAAACTCATCCCCTACCGTAGCGGCCAAATTCGAAAGGATCAGCAGAGGTCCCACTTTACATAATAAAATAGCAAAAGGGCCAACATCTCAGGATCTGCAAAACTAGATGCAAATTGATGCATCTGAGCCCCACCAAACTTACGCTTCCCTCTGCGTTCGGCGCGGACGTCTAGGTTTGGACGAATATAGGTTTATGTGGTGTCTATCAAGCCCGGGAGATGAAGGGGTCACGACACTCTTTGCTTAGCTCTTGGGGGCTCCGCCGACCGACGTGCCAAGCGTCCAAGAGGCCAGGTGGCTTGCGTGCCGAGTTGGATGACTTCAGCCACGCAGGGGCTCGGGGGTAGTCGATTTGGTGGTGGTGCATCAGACAAGCTACACATTTCACGATAGAGCATTAAATGCGGCAGTTATCTACTTTGCCACCGCTGCCTGCAGAATCACGTGGGTGACGGAGAATGTCTCGAGGTGAAGTGACGTGTCATGACGTCAATCGAAACGCGGCGTCTGTAGCAGAGATGGAAGTCACATCAGGTGTCATTCCAGGTAGGAATGACAAGCGCGTGAGGGGGACCAAGAGCGTGCAACGCACGTCCCCTTCACCTATAAATACCCAGCTACAACTACCACAATGGGTATTCTCTCTCCTCATTTACTACCCTCATAACTCCACTTCTCTCTCTAGATTTCCAGCGTATTTTCTTTCCTCCGATGACTGACTTAGCCATCAGAATTCCTTCCCGGACCATCATCGTCCGGGCTAGGCACTAACGTGGTTGTCTATGTGTGCAAGTCATCCTCTTTGATGGGCAGCTAGGGTTCAGATGCAGTCTAACCTTCCCACCATACTCACACCACTTCAGAAGTTTTAAAGAGTTCACTCCTGCGAGAAGCACCTCCACACCTACTATTGGCTTCTTCTCTCTAATGTCCAAAATCCAAACCCATTTTCACAAAATGTGTTCTAAATGAAGTCTTCCAAACACTCAAAATTTGAAAAATATAAAAATAAAAATGAAAAAGCAGGTTGCCAAACACCCCTTGGTACTTCTCCCATTTTCCAAGATGATAGCTCCCCTATGAAAGTATCTATTATAATTTTTGGATAAAAAATAAAATACTTTATACATAATTTTCTGAATTTCTTTGCACTCAATTAAAGATCTTGATTAGTTCTTTATTTGGTGCGAAAAAAATTCAAAAAATATGAACACAAGCAATTTATGTTTTGATATAAAAATTAATTTTTCGTTAGACTGTCATTTTGAAACGGAGGGATTGAGAGTATATGTTGACGAACGTTCTTGTCTTTCTATCTCTGTTTGAGTTAACGGCTGTAGTGGAATTGTTCTGACTATTCCTACTTAGATGGCGGCCGGCAAAGTTTTCATTGGCTTCGAGTACCACGTGTATGTGACAGCATGTGGTACCCGAGACTTCCACGCACAAAACTATGTGATTTAAGCAAAGGGCAAACAGTGGACAGCCAGTTCAATGGTAATCCTGTCTTCAAAAAACCTAAGGGTACAGAAGCATTTTGTACAGAAAATGTACAGAGCCTTTGAGAGATCTACTTTTGGATCCCAAATAAAATATCCGAATCGAATTCATCTTAGAATAATTTTTGAAGGGGCCCCGCGAGAAATTATCTTGATCCTACCTTTGCAAGTGGTTGATCCGAAATCTCCTTGCTTCATTCAAAATTTTTGAAGGAAATGAGAGGGATTTTGGATCAACCACTTACAAATGTCGGATCAAGATGATTTCTAATGCGGCTCCTTGAAAAATTATTCTAAGATGAATGAACAGTTCGGATCTTTGGTTTGGGACCCAAAAATGAGTCCTCTAATGGCTCTGTACATAGGCGTCTGTATGCCTAGCATTGTCCTCCTGTCTTATTGCTGTAATATTTTACTTGCTTATGAAGTTTTTTTTAGTGCATCCCTGCATCTCTATTTTGGAGACATGCTGTGATATAGTAAGGAGAGATTTTGTAATTTATCATTTTTTTCTTTAACCTTTTGTGCAATGGCGATTCCCGGAATTCGAAAGGGTGGGGTCATTCATATATTAATATTCACTGGTTTCAATTTTCAACCAAAAAAAAAAAAACCATGGATGATAAGTTGAGATTTTTTCTCTAAGTCTTGGATCAAAGAAAGGTTACTCAAATCAATACGAATTTTCTTCAATGAATTAAATCTAGGGTTGATAAATGTGTTTTGTAAATGATTTTGCGGGATAAAATCTAGTGTTCATAAAATCTAATTTTACTAAAATTTGTTGAGAATATTAAATTTTATGGAAACTAGATTTTGTGACATAAAATTTATTCAAGAACAAGGGGACAATAATAATGCTACATAAGCACAATGCACATCTCAACCTTTATATATATATAACTGGCACTAACTCAGAAAACACCACAAAGTTGATCAACTTGACAAAGCAAATATAAGGAGAAAAACAGATTCTTCATAGAGCTTTTGGGGCATCCACTTTTGGATCCCAAGCAAAAGATCCGAGCCATTCGTTCATTTTAGAAAAAAATTTGAAGGGGCCTTGCAAGAAATCATCTTGATCCTACCTTTGCAAGTGGTTGATCCGAAATCTCCTCGTTTCATTCAAAATTTTTGAAGGAAATGAGGGGGATTTTGGATCAACCACTTACAAATGTCAAATCAAGATGATTTCTCATGGGGCTCCTTGAAAAATTATTCTAAGATGAATGAACGGTTCGGATCTTTGGTTTGGGACCCAAAAATAGGTCCCCCAATGGCTCTGTACATTTTCTGTACATAGGCGTCTGTACGCCTAGCATTGTCCTCCTATCTTATTGCTGTAATATTTTACTTGCTTATGAAGTTTTTTTTAGTGCATCTCTACATCTCTATTTTGGAGACATGCTATGATATACTAAGGAGAGATTTTATAATTTATCATTTTTTCTTTAACCTTTTGTGCAGTGGCGACTCTCGGAATTTGAAAGGGTGTATATTTATTCACTGGTTTCAATTTTCAACCAAAAAAAAAAAACCAAGGATGATAAGTTGAGATTTTTTCTCTAAGTCTTGGATCAAAGAAAGGTCACTCAAATCAATACGAATTTTCTTCGCACAATTTTCTTCAATTAATTAAAGCAAGGGTTCATGAAGGTGTTTTGTGAATGATTTTGTGGGATAAAATCTAGTGTTCATAAAATCTAATTTTACTAAAATTTGTTGAGAATATTAAATTTTATCGAAACTAGATTTTGTGACATAAAATTTATTCAAGAACAAGGAGACAATAATAATGCTACATAAGCACAATGCACATCTCAACCTTTATATATATAACTGGCACTAACTCAGAACACCACAAAGTTGATCAACTTGACAAAGCAAATATAAGGAGAAAAACAGATTCTTCATAGAACCCAAATTTACATTAAAGCAAATTAGGCAAGCATACTAAAGAAAAATCATGCAACAAATTTTAATCTTCATTGAAATGAAGTTTGTTGACTCGTTGTTCTAGGGACAACCAAGCTAGAGTGCCCTAAATATGGCAATAAAATAAAATAGATGTGTGTGTGTTTATCAATATATGTATGTATGTATATATATATAGGATAATGATCTAATAAGGGATCTCTTAACCAAAATTTGGTGTGGACCACCCATTTTTTCACCTTTCCGAGCCAAATTTTGACGATCTGAACTACTCAATGTTTTTAAAATGCATTTTCCAAGATCCGCGCGAGAAATCTTCAAAAACAAATACCCGGAAGGGCTTGATCCATACAGTTTTCGGTAAAACTACTGTAAACTGTATGCATCAAGCCCTTCCGGGTATTTGTTTTTGCCGAATCTTTTCGTAGGCCCTTAAAAATGCATTTTAAAAACATTGAGCGGTTTGGATCGTCAAAATTTGGCTTGGAAAGGTGAGGTCCGCACCAAATTTGGTTAAGGAATCCCTTAGGAGATCGTTATCATATATATATATATATATATATATATATATATATATATCTTATAAATACAAATTAACAAAATCACAGTTTCCCAAAAGGCAAAGATATAAATTATGCATATAGTATTATACCTTTCATAAGAGCCAAACCCTAGAATATTGTAAATTTATGAATATATCTCTAAATGAGTGGGGATTTGGAGAACATGTACCCCTCTCTCTCCTTTAGTCCTTCGTTTCTAGGGCTTAGCTTCCAAGTTCCAATTAAGCATCAAAATAACAAGAGGGAGAGCAACAATGGCATTGATGGTGCTTCTCAAGTCTCAACGTCGGTCGCCGGTGAACATCGCCACATGATTGGCCGTTTCCTCCTAACTATTCGCCTGAATCGCCTTTCCTTTCCTCTATTTTTTTTCCTTGCTATGATGGCGTGTTCCATGGTGTACGCCTGTTTTGGAGGGGGTGTTTTGAGGGTGGGGAATTATCTAGTGGGTTCAACACCAATTTGGAGGAGGTTCATTAATTAATTTTTGAAAATTTTATATATAATAGTTTTTTTTTGCCGTGGGGTCGGCTGACCCCACTTATCACCATGTGCCGTCGCCCTTGCTGTTGTGCTTTTATAGAGAATCTTGGGGAACATATCGTTCTTTTTAGATATTTAGTCTCAAAAAAGAAAGCAATGCTTATTGATATCGATATTGGGGGTGTGCTGACCATGTACCGAGTGGGTCCCATACGAAAGATATAAACCGTTCATTCATTTTAGAATGATTTTCCAAGGGGACTTGCGACAAATCAGCTCCATCGAACCTACGTTAATGGTTAATCCAACTGGGTCCCTGAGGTCGGTCGATACATAGTTGGTACACCCATCGTTTCCTCTTGATTTACCGAAATGAAAGTGGAGTGTCCTTTTTTGGAGATCCAAAAGTAAATTTGGAGACCAAATCTTTAGAAATAATGATTGGCCCCTCCAAAATTATATCATAAAGTACAAAAAAGTTGAAAAATGAGGAGATAAATTATAAAAAAATTCCTCAAACCACTACAACAAAAAGTAACTATGGCGACGAAAACTGGCGAGGAAATTCAAATTTCCTCGCCAAATGGGTCTTTATGGCGAGGAAATCGATTTCGTCGGCAAAGAGTACACTATGCCGACGAAATTATCTTTCCTCGCCCAAAAACTAAGATTTGGCGAGGAAATGAACATTTCCCGGCTAAAAGGCTACCATTTGGCCACGAAATTTGAATTTCCTCGCTAAACATCAAAGATTGGCGACGAAATTATCTTTCCTCACCAAAAAAGTTAACATTGGCGACAAAATTATATTTCCTCGTCAAAAAAATAAGATTTGGCGAGGAAATGCATATTTCCTCACTAAAGGGTACCCATTTGTTTCCATCTAAATTATCTTTCCCAAAAAAAGCTAAGATTTGGCGACGAAATTATCTTTCCTCACAAAAAAACTAAGAATTGGCGAGGAAATGCTAGTTTCCTCACCAATTGTTCAGAATAGGCGAGGAAATTTTGTTTCATCGCCAAATGTTAATGTTAGGTGACGAAATATTTTCACACCTTTTCTAGGACTATTTAGATTTTGATATAGATGTGTTATATTATCCCAATGGTAAGGTATTTATCCTATTTATGATACCATAAAATTATAATAAAAGAACTTATTTGTCGTATGCACATACTAATTAGTGAGACTAAATGTATACATATCATATTGATCATGTCATTTTCATATAAATCTATTATTATTATTATTAATCTAGTAGAAAAATGATTTGGTCTCCTAAAACGATCATCCATTTTGAAACAAAGGTGGGTATTATACTGTCTAGGAGGAAAACGTGTTTCTAATGAGACTAAATTACCCTTTAACGGTCATTAAAAAAAATTACTCTTTAACTTCTCTTTCAATGCTATCTTTTCAACTGCCCTTTAGTTTTCTAATAAGTGTTTCAACTCGGTTTAAACCCGCTAAAGAGAAAAAAATCCTACGGGCATCACTTACCAAAATGGTCTACACAAACACAAAGCAATTGATTTTTCCCTTCAATTAGAATTTATAATAAAAAAAAAACCCCAAGCTAGAAAATTTATAATTTCGACTTATTATTTGGGCTAATGTTGTCTTGTTTTTAATCTTTTTATATTTAGTCCTCTTTTACTTTTACATTTTCTCTTCAAAACAAATTAGTGAAGCAAATTCTCGATAAGAAGTTTAAAAATTCAAGAAAGCCAAAGAGTAGATCAATTATTTGTCAATAAATTCCAAATTACTCTTTAGCATATTAATAATGATTAAAAATATGATGTTAAGAAGAATTTATGTTATCGATTGGAACGAAGAAGGTGGTTGGGTCTCACCCAACAACATTTCTTCATTTTTGGGTTTATGTTTGATAATTAATTTTCTAAAATTACGTTCCAAAAATTTATGGGAGAACACTGGCCAACTAATTCTCAAATAATTTTCGTTTTTATTTGGTCAAGTGTTGCATCTTAGGTTTTTGTTCCATGGGTATGGGTAGTTGGTGGCATTTTCGTCTAATCAAAAAAAGATTTATCTTTACAAAACATAATTGATTACTCTACTTTAATTCCTTGTGGAAGTGGAGTAAGGTGGAGCATTAATGTGTTCTTATCATGTGCCTTGGAGGCACATATTAACAAAATCCAATTTAAAAATAAACAAATATATAAATACAAAGGTAAGTAATTCTAACAAGTAAAGACTTATAAAAGGGTATAGGAAAATATCAAATTATAAAAAATAAGAACTTCAGTAAAAACAAATAACGTTAAAAGATTTAAGAAAGAAGTTTAAAGAAACACTACAAAGAGACTAAATTTAGACAAAAAGATTTTAAAAAATTAGTGAGGTAAAAAGAACTACAAAAGGTTATATATTAAAAGTTGTTGAACTTTGCATTGAAATGGAAGTTGGTGTGGTGGATGGGGCGCGCGTTGCTTGAGAGGAGGTCGCGGGTTCGAATCCCAGCGGATGCGGAGAAGCTAGAATTGGATTTCTTCTTTTTTTTGTTTCAGGAGTTTTGGCGAGAAAATTTTTCCTCGCCAAATGGGCAGAATAGGCGAGGAAAAATTTCCTCGCCAATTGTTCTAAATAGGCGAGAAAAACAATATTTCCTCGCAAATTGGTTAGAATAGGCGAGAAAAAATTTCCTCACCAATTGTTCCGAATAGGCGAGGAAAACAAAATTTCCTCGCCAATTGGTCCGAATAGGCGAGGAAAATTTTCCTCGCCAATTTTCCGAATAGGCGACAAAAAATTTCCTCGCCAATTGGCAGATTAGGCGAGGAAATTTATTTTTCCTCGCTAGAATACCTTTTGCGACGACCTTTTGGCGAGGAAACCTGGCGAGAAAATTTTTCCTCGCCAATTCCTTTAGCGAGGAAATTTGGTTCTTTGGCGAGGAAACTCAATCCTCACAGTAGACATTTTTTCTTGTAGTGAACTCAATATGTCAAATCCAGTCATCTAGTCTCCAAAATGGAGATGTAGATATGCCTTGAAGATGCTCTTAGGATAGTTTCTCATCCTCTAAAATTCTACATGAAAATTTCGAAACAAGTTGTTTTCTTTACATACATCAATTATTTTCAGTGCTTTTAGCTTGTTTAGCACTTTTAGCTCGTTCAGGGAAACTACACCTTAATTTGATTCTAATGAAACTTGTGCTAATACATACTCCTAATATATCTCTCTATTTTATAAGATAAGTACTAGATAAGCATAAGAAAATGAGCTGAAAAACCTGGGGGTGAAGACGAGTACTGAATTTTTACTTACTCAAAAAAAGGTTAAAAGGAAGAAAGGCCTATGAGGGCTATATGTTGGTTAACGGTGAGATTACTCCCCGCAAATTATTCGAGGTGTGCATAAGTTGGGTAAACAATGTGAGTAATCAAAATACAAATTCTTGATAGAGCTTTTCGTTTTTGTTGATTTATTCACTAAATTTACTCTTATCCAGTTATCCTGAGGGGTTGATGCTACAGGGCAGAATAGTAAGTTAAACACTACAGGAAAAGACAACAATACATACCCTTTAATTGTATGCGTATAATGCAGACCCCTATAAAATTTACAAATTTTTTCGTAAAAGTTACGATTTTTTTATTTATAAAATTTACGAAAAACACAAAAATGTTATGAATTATAAAAAATGTTACGAACCATATTGCTGAAAAGTTACGAAAAACTAAAAAATGTTCCCATTACTGATGAGGTGACACAATCTACACCATACAATAGGTGCATATGGTACACCTAAATAAGAGATGTATATTATAGCTATTTTCTATACTGGAATACTAGATATGGACCAAAGAGAACTAGAGAAGGTTTGTCATACACCCTGCCCAACTAGGCGGAATATGGACTATCCCCTCGCGCGCCGTTTAATCCCGTTTTTAGAAATTGAAACAAGTATAAAGACCTCATCTGTGAAGGCAGTGACCTGGAAATTGAAACAACCAGTATAAAAAAGACATAATCTGTGAAGGCAGTGACTTGAGTTTCTTTCAGTATTCATTTTTCTGTTAGTGTTCGAAGAAACTACAGATCATCAACAATGGCAGATTCGATTTCCATGCCATCATCTCTGGTATTTCTGATCTCAAATTTTCATTCCTTTGTTACGATAAAGTTGGATGCAAACAATTATATGTTGTGGAAGAATCAAATCCGGAATGCATTGAGTGCGAATGGTTATCTAGCTAGGGTACTTAGATGGTTCAATAATTCAACCACCTGGAGAAATACTTGATACATGTTGGGTCCGGAGAAATTCCATAGATTTAGTTACATAATACCATTCCCTGCGACTGATCTAACTAAAACAGATGGGCCCAACAATACAAACCAGAATAAGGTCGGAAATGAAGAATTTGTCAAAATAGAACTTAATTGATGGTCATATGTTATCTTGTATCACAACGACAACAGTCTGGCTACAAACGTACAATGCAATAGGCTCATTTCACTGTGTTATATGTACTGTATAAGCTTCTAGTAGTGGCGGACTCAGGAATTTTACACAATCAAAATATATATTTCTTGACATTGAAATAAAATTCACCATAATATAAAATTAAATTTAAACATTTCTCAAAGTGGGTGTTTTAATGGAGGGAGTAGTAAAAGTGGATGTTTGAATTTTTGAGACATTCAAATTTAAAATTTTGAAGTACCAAACAAACTCGCGTGTGCTGAAGGAAAGAGAGACGCACACTAAACACAGTAGTACGTATTTGTGATATGGTACCCTTTGGGCGTACAAAATTTTCCCACCTCTCTCAAGCCGTACAAGCGGATCTACTAGTATAAATTACTCCTCATTCTCGCTCTCGCTCACAATCTCACTCTCTCTCAAGCCGTACAAGCATGGGATATCAGATCATCCTGCTCGAGTAGTCCTCGGACTGAGACCTTCCTCCCATGCATCTCCGGATGCTCCGCCAACAGATCCAAATGAGGAGATTTTTCCACCGCGATGACTCCGTAAGTGGTGAGACAAGCAAGGACCCTCGAGGCCTCCTGCTGTAACTGTTGATGAGAAACTTCCGATAGATCCGCACTCAAAACAGAATTCGAAATGAGAGCAAATCGGCAGAGGAGTTGCAATGACGACGAGGTTTGTTTTCTGGCCATGCTACGAGATTGGATTGGATTGGATTAAGCGAGATTGAGAGTGTTTTGGGTAATAATCCTTAATCGGATTATTGGTTTTGTTTTTATTCAATTTTTTTTTTTGCATTTGTTAATTTTGCGTTAAGATTTTGTGATTTCTGAACTCTTCTCTACGAGACAAATCTAAAAAATACAAAATTATAGTCAAACTCAATTTTTTTTGAATAAAACCAAAATACTTGGATTATTGACCATAATTTTATACTTGTTATATTCGTTTCGTCAAGAAGAATTCATAAACCACAAAATCTTGACGCAAAATTAACAAATGCAAAAAGAAATTAAATAAAGACAAAAATAAATAATCAAATAATCCAATTACGGATTAATACTCAAAACATCCCTTAGAGTGGACCGAGTGAGATTGAGATTTTGTCTCGCTCAAATGAGGAGTAATTTATAGTAGATCCGCTTGCGCAACTTGAGAGAGGCGGGAAAATTTTGGACGCCAAAAGGGTTACCATACCCAGGTGCCCATTTAAAATTCAAAAGAGAACTGGTAAAAAAAAGAAAAGAAATCTATTTAAAAATTTCTTTGATTCGTTAAAGTACGTAGTACGAAAATATAATTTCCAGTTATTTAGATCTGTTGGAATTTGGGCCGGGTCCAAAAACCAAATCGGGTCACTCATGTGAGCATGATCCGGTGACTCATTTATTATAGAATCCTATCCTATTTTGGAGATAAGATAGAAGAAGTTAAAGTGATCCTATTCTCTTAGGATTATAAAACTTTTAAAGCATCTAGAATGCTCACTCTATATATTTTCCTACAACATATTTATAATTGATATGCATACAAGATTATAAGTCATTGAGTTCTACGAAACTCCCTTCCTAGTTTCTCTCTCAGCCTTTAAGAGCTATTCGAAGCTTTTGCAACCTGGTATAGAGGTTGATACTCGAACCTCGTAGTATCACTCCATCGCAGGAGATTTTTGTTGTTCTAATACGTATCAAAGTATGTAATCCATCCACCAAAAGATCCAGTTCGGTAAAAGTTTGTTAAAGGTAACCCGGACCACTCATTTTCGCATTCCTTATTATATTTTAACAGGATCTAAATGAATTGCTATTTCGGCTTTAATTGAGGCCACCACTAGTAGATGATGGTTGTTGCACGGTCTCTAAAAAATTAGGACATAGGCTGGTAGTTCGGGCTTTGTGCCGAGCTTAAAAACATTAGCTGAACCGTTAAAATTGTAAAGCTCACCGCGATGAATGGTACCAAGAAAAATCTAGTTGATTGGACGTCATTACCTCAATGAACATATTAACAAAATTATTCTAGTGTGCAGTTTTTGTATACATTTTGCTGTTCATTAACCAAAAAAAAACGATTCGCTCACTAATTTGTAGGTGTTTGATTAACTAAATTTTTTACAGAGCTATTCAACACGTCAATCTCTACAAATACAAAGTGGACGATTTGGATCATGATTTTAAGCCCAGGACAAAGCCTGCACTATTGGTACAGTCAGCCTCACGTGTCTTGCAGGCTTCTGTATCCTAAAAATTAGTTAAAATATGTGTAAACTGGTCGATCACCTTGAATTACAGAAAAGATAGAATATATTGATATTTCACCAAAGGTTGTTGACTGCCTTAACTCTAAATTTCTAAGTTCCAACGACCCCCGATGCTTTTCTGTGTTGTGAAAAACTGGAGTCCAACTCATGTGAGGATATATAGCAGCTGGTAATTAATTAAGGAAAAGTTGAGAAATCTTTTGGAAAGTAAAAAGATGCATAATTGTTCTAATCCACTCAAGTAGTCAAGACTCTCAAGTATTGACAAAGAGCTTTTTGAAGGCTTTCCTTGCATGTGTAGACAGAGCATCCACTTTATCTTGCTGAATGCAAGTGCATAAGTATCCACTTGTGCATATCCGCAGGGGGAGCGGAAGCTTGAAGAAACACGATGTAACACGAGTTTGAGTCTGTTGATTCGGGCACAAATACCTCAGAATCCTTTCTTAAACTTGTTGATTTACTAAGAATACCAGGACTAAGGGCATCAATAACTTCGTTGATTCTACAGAATACCAAAGTAATTGAAAGAATAAAGAGAAAACTCTCAATTTAATTTATCACCAAAAGCTGAATAATTCCAAGGACTTACAAGTTACAATCCTATTTATACTAACAAATGGATGAATCTAGACACATCATTTTAGCCCTCCCCATACGACTTTTGGACTCTCCAACAATACAATTGATACTAGAAAAGAATCATGGGACTAGTAAGACTCAACATGCAAAATACTTGACCTTAAAAACAACTTGACTAACTATGCTTTAACTTGTGATGTTCCAACTCCACCATTATGTTACTTTGCAATCAAAATGGTCCATCTATCAGTTTGCTATCCAATCCACAATAGAGAGAGAGAGAGAGATAGAGACAGAGTACTGTCTTTGTATGTTTGTCTCTCGATTGGCTTTCAGACTTTCAGTATCTTGACCCATAATGGAGTATGGTCACGTGGTATTTCAGAACACTCTAACCAACCATTCTTGTATAATCCATAAAAGTATACGGAATCTCCTCCAGGTGTTTCGGAACACTTTAACCGCCCATTCTTGCATTTTCCATAGAAGTATACGGAATCTCTATAAAAATGTTTTGTGATTGAATGATCCCGAGCTCACGCTTCAAGACTACTAAATAAAAATCTCTTACTTCATGCAAAAATAAATTTGCTAGAGGGAGAGAGTGGGGTTTCCCACGTGGAATATTTCACCATTACTCGGAGCTGCAACTGCAACTCAATTCAACCACAAAAAGGGATTTTGTTTATTTCATTTCAGATCCAAAGAGAGGCAAAAAGAAAACCTTTTTCCCAATGCTAATTAATTAGTTCTATAGTCATAATGGGAATACTTGCTCTACAAGACATCAAATAATGATATTAAAGCATGAAAAAGGTCGTCCAAAATATTCTTTTTTGAGTGGAGATGATAATAAATCTTTTTAAGAAAGTATATGCTTTTCTCTCTATGAAAAGAACCAGCTTACCCAAAAACATGACACTAAAGCCCAAACATGGATGTCTAAAAGCATGACATTAAAGCCCAACATGCATGTCCTACTGGTTCTAGGCATACAATAGTGCAGGGATGGAGCATCAGGGGCAACCGCCCCTGCAAGAAGGAAAAATCTCTAGTATTATATATATAGGGTAAACTTCTAGTCCGGACTTTTAATTTTCGGACTTTTTATACAAAATTTTTTTTGACGATCCGATCCGTCCAATGTGTTCAGAAGGTGTTTTCAAGGGCCCTCGCGGAAAATTTTCAAAAAAAAACACCGGGAAGGGCTTGATCTAAGCAGTTTTTGCAAAAATATATAAATACAGTTTTTGCGAAAACTGCTTGGATCAAGCCTTTCCCGGTATTTTTTTGAATATTTCTCGTGTGCACCCTGGAAAACACTTTCTGAACACATTGGACGGATCGGATTTTCCAAAAAAAAATTACAACACAAAAAAACCCCATTTTTTCCTTAAATCCGAGAGTGTGGACTAGAAAATCCACCTATATATATAGTCCTGATCTAGTCTGGGATCCCTAAGTCCGGGACTCATAGTTTCGGATCAAATTTTGATGATCCGAACCGTTCAATGTGTTTAAAATGTTTTTTCAAGAGTCATCGCGAGAAATATCCAAAAAAAATGCCGGAAAGAGCTTGATCTAAGTAGTTTTTCATAAAACTGTATATGTCCAATTTTTGTGAAAAACTGTTCAGATCAAGTCTTTCTCGGTCATTTTTTTATGATTTCTCTTGGGACCATTAAAAACACGTTTTAAACACATTGGACGATTCGGATTACGCAAAAACAATTTTTGAAAACCTTCAAAACACCAAAAAATCTTCAATCTGGGATCTTTGACTGGATCACCGGTGTGTGTGTATATATATATATATATAATTCTATGAATTATAGAAGATTCATGTAGGCTTGTAATGTCCCTACAAGGTATGTTGGGAAAAAAATTGCCCCTATGTAATGAAATTCTTTGTTCTATCCCAGCAATGATTGATGCGAGGAAAAATGATTTTAGCCCCCTTTTTTTTTTTTTTTTTTTTTTTTAATCCTTTTTGTTAGTAAAACAATTTTCTGATTCACAGCTCATATTATAAAGCCTCGTGAGAATTGAAAAGAAGAAGAGCAGAATAAAGCGATGGTGGCAGAGGTAACTTTTGACCCCTCTCTCTTGGGCAATTGAACCTCAAACGAGGATGTAGATTTTAAATATAAATGTAGCTTTAAAATCTTATTTAGGTTTATATATAATGGATCCAAGTAGATAAATTTGTTGACTGCATGTAGCTATAAATTATGATTAAGTTAGAATTTGCTACAAAAAGTTATACACCAGAGGTTTTAAACTATTTAGGATCTAAAATACGGTCCGAAAAACATCTCAAATCTCAAAATCTGTCGAATTTGTTATTTGACAAAACAATTGCTTTTTAAAAGTTAAATGCCAACTTATGCTTTAAAATTTTGTCAATATATATGTCATTGTGGCTAGCAAAGAGTCAATATCATTGTGGTTAGCAAATGGAGAGTCGAGAGAGATTCAATCCGGGGAAAAGATCTTTCAGTAAAGCTATTCAAAATTTAAAAGGAGATTGAATAGATCGAAAAGGAAAATTCAAAAGAAGAAAATTCTTACCGAGTTTGGAGTTAATGTTGACAAATTGGGACATAGAGATTTGGAGTTTTCTTCCTATTTTGTATCATCACATGACATTCATAACATGAACTCTAATTATTCAAGCAAGTTCATTAGACGATGGATACAAGGTGCTTTGTTGGACATTCATTTTAGAGAGGGGAGAAGCTATAACTTAAAGAAGCTAGTTAAAATGGAGGAAGATATTGTTGATATGGAGAGATTTTATATTTTTTTGATCGGCAAAAATAGGAGTTCTTTGGAGGAGGAAGATGTAAATTTGATAAAGAGGAGAGATTTTTTTTTTTTTTCTAATTTGGAGGAAGGCGCCTCTCTTTCTTTGGAGTTTTAATTTCAGGTTTATTTTGCCTTTTTGCTTGTCTTTGGAGTTCTTCGAGGTCGTTAGCATGGACGGATCTAGAAATTCAACCCAATGGAGGCACCTTATTAATTATAATCATGTATTTTCTCTCTAGTTAATGATCTTGCTAAATTAAGATATTTATTATGGACTATAAAGTTTATAAAGCATACTTTTTATAAATTAAAAAGAACAAAAATTGAGCACAAAATCTTAGACAAAACTTTTAAAATATATGGTTTACATTGATTCTGACAAGGCTTTAGAATCATTAAGGGAAGCTGGGGGTGCTGCACAGCCAAGTGTTGTGCACGCACGGCACTGCCGTGCCGGCAACTTTTCAGTGATCTGAGAAGTTCACCAAATACCTCTCATTGAGTACTATAAGTTTTTAAAAAATCAACTTAGCTAGATATTGTTAAGTGCCTAATCGGAACACAAATAGATTGAAATGAAATGGAATATAAATGTACATAAACACTGAATCCAAATCAATAAACCCATTTTTTTCAATCTATTTGTGTCTGATTAGGTATTTAATGATATCCGATCAAGTTGATTTTGGTACACTTATAGTACTCTACAAGAGTTATTTGGTGAATGTCTCGGATCGCCGGAACGTGGCCGGCGCTGCCGCGCCGTGCGGCTGCACAGCCAAGGGCTGTGCAACACCCCCCAGAGTCCGATCATCAAGATGGCTTTATTGATGACTTTATTAGAAACATTTCTCCATGATGGTTAAAAATAAAGAAAATTAAAAGATAAAATCTTCAAATAATTTAAAAATCAAGAATTATAAATGAACCAATTAACCAAAGTTGAAGCACAAAATTAAGTTTATAATTTTATTTTTTAGATATATATAAGTGTATATGCTCAATGTAGCGTTATATTACATAATTATGCTAGTTATATAATATTAATATTTTTTTTCAGTTTTGAGTGGGGGTCAGTGGGGGCATGTGCCCCGGGTGACCCCCTTGGATCCGTCCCCGGTCTTTAGTTTGTTGCAAGTTTTGTTTATGTTGTGTTTAAGTTGTGTGTTTGTTTTGTGAATTTCCATTTTTGTGGGGGGTTTTTTTGGTAGTTGAGCTGAGGGTCGATAGGTGTTTTGGGTGTTTTGTGTTAGGGTTTCTTTGGTTTTTCTGCTATATATTCTAGTTTCCTTTTGAACTGGGGGGTGCTATGCAGTCTCGTGACGCCACCGTGCCGGCACTTTTTCAACGATCAGAGACGTTCATTATGTAGACCTTGTCAAGTACTACAAGTGTGCAAAAAATTAACTTGGTCGGATCTCTTTAAGTAGGTTATTGAAACACAAATACTTTGAAAAAAAATTGAACACAAATGGACACAAACACTAGATAAAAACCATTTTTTCATGATATTTGTGTTTCGATGAGGCACTAAAAGATATCCAATCAAGTTCATTTATCACACACTTGTAGTATTTGACGTGGTCCACATGGTGAACGTCTCTGATCGTCGAAAAAATGTCGGCGCGGCAGCGCCACGGGGATGCACAGCACAGTGATGTGCATGGGGATGCACAGCACCCCCCCAGGTTTCTTTGTTTCTCGCCTTCTGGCTATTTTAGGTCTTGGGTGACTCTATGCCTATGTGTCCTTGATCTTTTTAATCTTTGTTCCTTTTGAAGATTAATAAAATTTCTTTTGCTATTAAAAAAACAATTGCTACAGTAACCATATTTGAGTATTATATATTGAGTATCAGATAATGTCTCACCATTGTATTACAATATTAAAATGTGACCCACACATTACATGGTATGGAAAATATGGCACCAAAATGTGGTCACCATAGAATTAGTGAAGATAATTACTTAATTAGTTTGAGTTTCCACTAAGGTACTTTCAGTAATTTTGGTACTCTACCCCAAGTCATTGTTTTCACATACTAAGGATAGAGCTAGAGGGGGACAAGTGGTGGCGGCTACCACCACAAGGTTTTCAAAAAATAAAATTATTATATAGAAAATAAAATTTTATCCCGGAATTATATAGACTTGCCACTACTAGATTTTTTTAATCTTTCATCCTCGTAATGTAGTATGTCTTTTTATTTTTTAAGTATATATTTTTGTCACTACAAACTTGAAATTCTGGCTCTGTCTCTACACATACATAAACTAATCATTGACAACTTATAGTTCTAAATTATCGAAAATACCATTGTGAAAACTCATGCTCGGGGAGAGCTTTGCAAAGAAAAATGTACTGAATGTGAGACTGTGTGTGTGTGTGTGTGAGAGAGAGAGAGAGAGAGAGAGAGGGTTAAAAACAAAGTAAAGGTTTCGGGGCTCCCAAAAACTTAAAAGAAAAGGGAAGGGGGGTGACCCATATAGAAAAAAGAAGAGGAGCGGTGTGAATGGAAAGGGATAGGAACCCAAGGGCAGTGTTTCCCAGCGAAGGCCCAAAGGCAAGCCTACTTTGGCGCCAGTGTCCTCGCTTTGGGTTAGCTTTGTATTGCAAAAGTGTGTGCGTGCGTGCGTTAATTTGTGATAGAGAGATGGAAGCTTTGTTCCTACACCTTCCAAAAATCTCTTTCTCTAGACAAATCGTTCCCTGACATTCTGCATTTCTGCTTCCAAGATTTTCCCTCTCGTACACATACGCATATGAACCCCACACATTCATGTGAGCGCCCGTATAAATAGTTACCTAAGTACATTATTTTTCGTGTAACAATCTGTCAAATATAAGAGTGTAAGGGTGCACGCAATTAGGTGAACGATTTGTCAAACAATGAGGATCCGATATTGACAATGATGGAGTTACAAAAGGAAAAAATATAGGAAGACAAACTGTGCAAAAAAAAAGAAGCATGAAGTTCAAATTTAACAGTGGATACAGATTTAAAATTCTAACTTTAGATTCTTCTGCAGATTTTAAATTTCGTATTTTAATCAAAGCAGATTTATTGTTTGCAATAATAGTGGAATTATGATAAAGGATTAGTAGAAATTGATACATTTGCTGCAAAATCAACTTTCAGGATATTTAGAGTATCACTAGTGGTATAACAAAAACTGGATAACCAAAAGTTGTCATATTAGACTTTGATTATCTACGCAAGACATTTATAAAGTTAACAATGTAGAGTGTCACAATGGTATTTTGTGTCCAATAAATAAATAAAAAGTATTACTCACTCTATTTTCATTCATAAAACGAGCACAACTTTAAATTTTTACATATACTTTTTATAATATTAGTACCATTTAAAAGATATTCACAATACCTTTAAAATGAGACTAATCCTGAACCTTTTGCCTCTGCCTCCCATTGTTCTGAACATGACTGGCACTTCCATCAAAGGAACCTCCATTTGTCCGCTCTTGATTTGCAATTGAAAGGGACTCACCAACAGGGAGAGACGAAGATAACCCGCTAGCCACACCAACAGCCCCGGGCAATTCCAAAGAGGAGAGAGTTCTCTTCCCAGCAACAAAACAAAACCAAAAAAACATTTAAGGGAATCCACCCGCACATAAAGGAAAAGAAAAGTCACACTCAAATAGTTGAGTAACAAAACTAATTGAAAAGACATTAAGGGAATCCACCCGCACACAAAGGAAAAGAAAAACGCACACTTCAAATAGTTGAGTGCAAGCATAATAAATCAAAGCAAATATATTCATTTCTTAAGGCTTGAGGAATTCAGAAAACATTACTCAAGGGTTAAAAAAACACTGAAAATGTAGAAAAACTTAAGCTGGCCCCCTTTTTCCATAAACCAAAAACAAAAGCAGAATGCATGCCGAGGAGAAAGAAATAATGCTTTTGTAAGTTTAACATAATTAAGAGAAAGCTCAACTCCCAAATATTAAAAAGGATTCAGTCCTTGAACGCCAAGGGCAATGTTGTATCAACGGAGCATACCATGAGAAGAAATGACCCTCCGGTAATTGCAAAGTAGATTCCACTGTTTAGTTAGTCAAACGATTAATAAGCTGTTAACTACATTTTTGGGTTAGTCAACATTTTATGCAGAAACTAAGGTGAGTGTCCCAAGGCTGCAGTAATTTTGAGTTTATTCATGTCCATCACAAAGGCTCTGGAAATGTTCCATACTGCCCTAAATCCATAGATCGGTCCAAAAAACACCTTCTTGTAGATATTTAGTCAAGCAGAGTCGGATTAAAAATTGCATTTCAAGTTACCTCAATCGCAAATCTAGTATCCACCATAAGGTCAGTTGTAAACCCAAAATCGCCTTTTGTTACATAAGGGCGCATAATATCAAGTACAGTGACAAAGTAACCTCAAAAGGCGTAACAGTCTCCAACAATGCAATGGACAGCAGGGGGTAAATGCTCTAGAATATTTGGGACAGGTAACTCATGGTTCCGCATGTCTACTATGATGACAATGACAATAATTATGAGGTACAAGACACAAGTGCAGTGCTGTTCGATTTTTGGAAGGATTTATTGCATGTAGCAATTGCCGAAACAGTCTATGAGCAAGAACTCAATATGATGCACACCTGCAGACGATCTTGAATATCATTCACAAGAAATACATTTGCATCTTCTGCCGACCTGAAAACATATACCACTATGGTAAATATATACTAAATGACCGACCTAGAGAATTCGAAAGAAAGTGTGCAACGCCAAAAAAGCTCCAGAAGGAAGTCAACGTAGCAATCAAATAAAATATTTTGCGATATTTATGTCAAAGGAATGTGCAGAGGAGGAACTCATGAAATACTAAAGAACTTTTTTTCTCCCTTTCGTTATGTTTGCCTCACTTTCCCCAACGGTTTTGATAAGGCATCATAAAATAGAGGCAACATGCTTATATATAAGTATTGGATCATCGATAGAGTCAACCCCTTTTGTATTTGTAGCAAGGAAGCCTTGCCCGTAGAAATCACTCCCTTGGTGACCTCTGGCCTACTTCTAGGAACTACACATTGCAGCTAGCAGTCTCATTTACCCTACTAAGAACCACTTCTTTTGAACAAAGTAATAGTTTGGATACCCGAATTTGATGGGCTAGAGTCTCCCACTATTAGAGCATCCACATTGGCATAACCAAAACCAAAAAGTTGCTAAAGTTATCAATGTTTGTTTAAAAAAGTGCTCACATTGGAATAACCAAACTTAGCAACCTCTTAGCAACTAACCAAATTTTGTCACTTGGATAACCAAAACTAGCAACCTTTTGCCAATAACCAAATTTAATGGACCCCACATCTACCCAATCAAGTACACCCACCATTACACAAAATGACAAAAACCTTCTCTCTCCTCTCTTAACAATGTTTTCAAAAGTTTAATTTAAATTTTTTCTTTTCTTTTTCAAAAGTTTAATTTTAAAAAACTGGTTTTTTCAAAAGTTTATTTTAAAAAACTGTTTTTTTCAAAAGTTCATTTTAAAAAACTGTTTTTTTTTTTCAAAAATTCCTATTAAAAACTGTTTTTTTCAAAAGTTCTTTTAAAAAAAACTGTTTTTTTTTTCAAAAGTTCATTTTAAAAACTGTTTTTTTCAGAAGTTTATTTTTAAAAAATGTTTTTTTTCAAAATTTATTTTTAAAAACTGTTTTTTTTAAACCGTTTTGTACTTAAAGAAAATTCAAAATATTTTTTTAAAAAAATTTCAAAACTATTTTTTGTAGTTTGAAAAAGTAATGTGGCAAGTTTTGTTTATCATTTGAATAAGTGATGGAGGGTGTCCATTATTTTTTGTTATGGACAAAAAACACCAATGTGGGACTTGACATTGCTAACTTTAGCAACCTCTAAATGGATAACCAAAAGCTTATGTGGCAACTTTTGGTTATCCAATTTTGGTTAGACCATTGTGGATGCTCTTAGGAACCACCATTTTTATTTCTTTTTATAATGTGCTCAATAGTCTCTTTAAAGAGTACAACAACAATAACACTAATTTCTCTTTAAAGAGTACGAGTAATAGTCTCTTTAAAGAGTATGAACCACTAATTTTTCCTCATGTGGCCAATGTTCTCAACTTTCTTTGGCTACATATATTTTTGTCAAAGAGGCAAGTAGCTTGTACACCTGCTAGGAGCTATTTATTTTCATTCGGATGGCCAGTAGTCTTCTTACTACCAAAACTTCAATCTGATCGCCTATAAGAATGAAAGCTCCATTATATGTTTGTCCCGTGACGATCTCTTGCCCAAAGATTTAGTTGTTTGAATCCATCTTATATTATTGTTGATGGTACTGATTCAATAAACCCTCCAATAACCAAAAAATACGAACTTCTACCTATTACAGATAATTCTTTAAGCGACCACAGTTTTTACATGGTACAGAAACTTCAATTGCATAATATTTCCACGTTGGTAAAACTAGTAATTAGAATAAAAGGAACCAATAAAAATTAAATAACCAAGTTAGAATAAATACAAACTAGATACATACAAAATAACTTATGACAAACATATTACAATATAACCCAAATTAACAAGACAAATATAGAAGATTTACATAATGTACATCAGTAACTCAAGAAAATGATATCTCATTGTCATTAGCCATCAAGTGATAACACCAAAAACCAAAAATTATGAGATAGTAAAATTTGCTGAGTGAAAAGGTCATAAAAATCCTTTAAAAAGAGGCGTACAACATCTTCAATATATATGGAGGGAATTGTAAGATATTAATTCTTACAAATTCTTTCAGCAATGACTCTTTGAGAGCTGAAATAGTTCAAGTACCTTTACAGCTCTACAATATAGCATCCACTGAATTACAATATTTCGACAATTTCTTTTAATTGCGCAAATGAGGTATGTCTACTTCTACTACTTATTTCTGATCAAGTATGAACTATGAACACTATTTCCCTTCAAAATATTCCCTGACGATTTATGTAGCAGCTGGAAAGAAGTTAAATTGCTCAAAATCAAAGACTTGAAGAGGAGAACAACAGATAACACTAAATAACCTACCTGACAAGATACACATGCAGCTTAATTGTGGCAAGGAACTCTCTGACTCCACCATTGTAGAAGTAGAAGGGAGGGAATGCTAGTCCTGATAACATTTTTAGCAGTAACACAAGCAAGTTGGGGGGAAAAAAGAAGTGACAGAACGACAATGGGAACTACTAACTTCATAATCATTCTTCACAAAGCCATTTATGAAACTACTAACTTCAAACTCATTCTTTAAAAAGCCGTTGACGATCTTGTGGGTGGACTCACTTGAAAAGAGTGAAAGAAAGAC
Source organism: Vaccinium macrocarpon (assembly GCA_022606695.1). NCBI lineage: Eukaryota > Viridiplantae > Streptophyta > Magnoliopsida > Ericales > Ericaceae > Vaccinium > Vaccinium macrocarpon. The sequence continues at coordinate 2,382,812 of CM040171.1, read as the reverse complement.
CCTCCTTTAAGATAGAAGCATCCATAATCCATGATAAGGGATAATCAATGCCTTCTTTTAAAAATCATCGAAAACCAATGACAACAAAAGTACAAAACTGAAGTTGGAATGCCCTGTCAGAAGAAACCGGAAAAAAACCAGGAAAATACAGTCCTAGACCAATGAGTCATGCATTTGACCACATGCACTCAGCATTAGAAGCCACAATCTCCTTTTCCACAAAGTGCTAAAACACTGTAAATGCATGAAATGAATCATATGCATTGCATTACCTGATGACAAAACAACAATTATGTACTGCCACCCAATGGTTGGAGTGTGTCGATGAATTGATCGGACCTCCGTGAAAGGAACTGCCCTGATCGTGTAGAGATTCCTATCTGTGCAAGTCACCAGAAAATTTAGCAGCCATCAAACCCAAATTTCTCCACACATATCTACCGAAAGACTCATATTTAAAATTAGGATTTCCCACTAACCTCTCTCAGACAACTTTGCATTTGAGCCTTGCCCTTTGTATGGGATCCATGTCTACCACAGAAGGAATAACAATATTAATAATCAAACACATCAACGCATTAAGGCAAAAAAAAAAAAAACATATCCATAAACACCTCTCGCTGTGTTTGATTCACGGATAGGATTAGCCAAACCTATCTTGGGAAGACTATCCTGGGATAGTATTCCCTCCCCTGTTCTAAACCCTCAACTATGCCAAAGTAATCCCACACATGCAGTATAAAAGGGGGGAATTAGTTATCATGGACATTTTTTAAGTATTCAATGCAAGATTATTTCCCCCCCACGATTTATTTGTCCAATTCCCGCCATCATAATCAACATGGAGCATAATAGAGTAAATAGATACACATATTGATAAACGCGTACACCTACACCTCATGTGCAATGAAAGATTGAGTAGTTTATAAACCATGTGTCTAGGCCAGGTTACGTGAATCTCGTCCAGTCTTGGGACAAATCCCACTGTCCACTATCGGACCTAATTAATGCCGGAGCAAAGCCCCTTTTGAAATGTAAAGAAAGATATATTACCATGAAAAGAGACGGCCCTTGCTTAATCAACTTCAATCGGCCGCTAATCATCTCTGAAGCATACTGAGTCGGGTGAATTGACACGTTATCTTTCAAGTAAACAACTTCCGCACCATCCGGCTCGCTCCCCGAGCTCCGTCTACTACTATCACTCCGCATCAAACTTGCCGAACCCTAAAACACACACACACAAGCACACATTCAGACCCAATAAAAAACAACCTAGGTTGAAATCACCAATTCAACAACAATGCCCATTAACAACCTAATTTTGGCATCAATTATCCAACTGGACTTCGTAAGGGTACAATTCGAGTAGATACGTACGAATGGATGTGCATGCAAGTGTGTGTCATGAGATTAAAGATGAGAACTGGTTTGCGATTAATTACTTGCTGTTGAGAGGCGGCGTAATCGGCGTCGTCTGCTAAATCGTGGAGTTCTGCTTCTTGCATCGCTGGTGAATTGCGGTGGCGTGTGGAGCGGGGAGAGAGAGAGAGAGAGAGAGAGAGAGAGAGAGATGGTTTTCTTGAAGTCGGAGAGAGAGAGAGAGGGGTAGAGCCGGGTAATCCTGAGTCGGGTATGGGAGATTTATATTTATAGGTGGGCTTTGTGATGAATGATGATACAGATGGCGCAAATCGAGAAATATTTAGGTGCGGGAAAGGTACCAGTTGTCACGCGCCTTCGTCCAATCAAAACCCGCCAACAACTCAAAATATCCGGAGGGTGCCAGTAAGTTGCCAAGTCAGCAGGTAACAACCTGTTCTGGACTAACGGAAAGAAAACTCCGTTTCTCTCTATTGCCTCAGATGCTTTATACGGAAGAGTAGTTTGGAAAATGCTAATAGACACATGTTAAGGTTGAGAAAATATATTAAAATATGTGAAAAATGTATATCAATATGTGAAAGTGTATTGAAAAATATAAAATGTGTATTGGAGGGTGTGTTTCTTTTATTTGTTTGCATGTTTATTGTGTGTCAATTGAGTACAGGTTAGAAAGACCTTTATAGTTTATGTATTTTGCTATTTACATTTTTTGCTTTTATATTTTGGCAAAAATGTATACAAATCTGTAAAGTATTTGAAAGATATATATGCAGAATGAAATATTTTACAACAAGAGTAATATTTGACAAATATATGCAAAATACATTGTGTAATTTTTTTTGTTTTTCAAAATTGAAAAAAAGAAAAAAAGAAAGAGAGAAGTCATGACAAACTCATCCCCTACTGTAGCGCCCGGATTCGAAAGGATCAACAGAGGTCCCACTCTGCATAATAAAAGAGCAAAAAGGCCAACATCTCAGGATCTGCAAAACTGGAAGTGAATTGATGCATCTGACCCCTGCCGAACGTACACTTCCCTCGGCGTTCAGCGCAGACGTCCAAGTTTGGACGAATATGGGTTTATGTGGTGTCTATCGAGCCCAGGAGATGAAGGGGTCACGACACTTTTTGCTTAGTTCTTGGGGGCTTCGCCAACCGACGTGTCGAGCGTCCGAGAGGCCGGGTAGCTCGCGTGTCGAGTCGGATGACTTCGGCCACGCAGGGGCTCGGGGGTAGTCGATTTGGTTGTGGTGTATCAAACAAGCTACACATTCCACAATAGAACATTAAATGCGGCAGTCACCTACTTTGCCACCGCCGCCTGCAGAGTCACGTGGGTGATGGGGAATGTCTCGAGGTGAAGTGATGTGTCATGACGTCAGCCGAAATGCGGCGTCTGTAGCCGAGATGGAAGTCACATCAGCTGTCATTCCAAGTAGGAATAATAGGCGCGTGAAAGGGACTGAGAGCGTGCAATGCACGTCCTCTTCGCCTATAAATACCCAGCTACAACTACCACAATGAGTATTCCTCTCTCCTCATTTACTACCCTCATAACTCCACTTCTCTCACTAGATTTCCGACATATTTCTTCCCCCCGGTGACTGACTTAGCCATCAAAGTACCTTCCCGGACCACCACTATCCGGGTTAGGTACTAATGTGGTTGTCTACGTGTACAAATCATCCTCTTCGTTGGGCAGCTAGAGTTCAGACGCGGTCTAACCTCCCCACCATACTCACACCACTTCAGAAGTTTTAAAGAGCTCACTCTTGCGAGAAGCACCACCACACCTACTATTGGCTTCTTCTCTCTAACATCCAAAACCCAAACCAATTTTCACTAAATGTGTTCTAAATGAAGTCTTCCAAACACTCAAAATTTGAAAAGAACAAAAATAAAAATAAAAATAAAAATAAAAATGAAAAAGCAGGTTGCCAAACACCCCTTGGTACTTCTCCCATTTTCCAAGATGATAGCTCCCCTATGAAAGTATCTATTATAATTTTTGGATAAAAAATAAAATACTTTATACATAATTTTCTGAATTTCTTTGCACTCAATTAAAGATCTTGATTAGTTCTTTATTTGGTGCGAAAAAAATTCAAAAAATATGAACACAAGCAATTTATGTTTTGATATAAAAATTAATTTTTCGTTAGACTATCATTTTGAAACGGAGGGATTGAGAGTATATGTTGACGAACGTTCTTGTCTTTCTATCTCTGTTTGAGTTAACGGCTGCAGTGGAATTGTTCTGACTATTCCTACTTAGATGGCGGCCGGCAAAGTTTTCATTGGCTTCGAGTACCACGTGTATGAGACAGCATGTGGTACCCGAGACTTCCACGCGCAAAACTATGTGATTTAAGCAAAGGGCAAACAGTGGACAGCCAGTTCAATGGTAATCCTGTCTTCGAAAAACCTAAGGGTACATAAGCATTTTGTACAGAAAATGTACAGAGCCTTTAAGGGATCTGCTTTTGGGTTCCAAACAAAATATCCAAACCGTTCATTCATCTTAGAATAATTTTTGAAGAGGCCCAGTGAGAAATTATCTTGATCCTACCTTTGCAAGTGGTTGATCCGAAATCTCCTCGTTTCATTCAAAATTTTTGAAGGAAATGAGGGGGATTTTGGATCAACCACTTAAAAATGTCGGATCAAGATGATTTCTCATGGGGCTCCTTAAAAAATTATTCTAAGATGAATGAACGGTTCAGATCTTTGGTTTGGGACCCAAAAATGAGTCCCCCAATGGCTCTGTACATTTTCTGTACATAGGCGTTTGTACGCCTAGCATTGTCCTCCTGTCTTATTGCTGTAATATTTTACTTGCTTATGAAGTTTTTTTTAGTGCATCCCTGCATCTCTATTTTGGAGACATGCTGTTATAGTAAGGAGAGATTTTGTAATTTATCATTTTTTCTTTAACCTTTTGTGCAGTGGCGATTCCTGGAATTCGAAAGGGCGGGGTCGTTCATATATTAATATTCACTGGTTTCAATTTTCAACCAAAAAAAAAAAAAAACCATGGATGATAAGTTGAGATTTTTTCTCTAAGTCTTGGATCAAAGAAAGGTTACTCAAATCAATACGAATTTTCTTCAATGAATTAAATCTAGGGTTGATAAATGTGTTTTGTAAATGATTTTGCGGGATAAAATCTAGTGTTCATAAAATCTAATTTTACTAAAATTTGTTGAGAATATTAAATTTTATGGAAACTAGATTTTGTGACATAAAATTTATTCAAGAACAAGGGGACAATAATAATGCTACATAAGCACAATGCACATCTCAACCTTTATATATATAACTGGCACTAACTCAGAAAACACCACAAAGTTGATCAACTTGACAAAGCAAATATAAGGAGAAAAACAGATTCTTCATAGAGCTTTTGGGGCATCCACTTTTGGATCCCAAGCAAAAGATCCGAGCCATTCGTTCATTTTAGAAAAAATTTTGAAGGGGCCTTGCAAGAAATCATCTTGATCCTACCTTTGCAAGTGGTTGATCCGAAATCTCCTCGTTTCATTCAAAATTTTTGAAGGAAATGAGGGGGATTTTGGATCAACCACTTACAAATGTCAAATCAAGATGATTTCTCATGGGGCTCCTTGAAAAATTATTCTAAGATGAATGAACGGTTCGGATCTTTGGTTTGGGACCCAAAAATAGGTCCCCCAATGGCTCTGTACATTTTCTGTACATAGGCGTCTGTACGCCTAGCATTGTCCTCCTATCTTATTGCTGTAATATTTTACTTGCTTATGAAGTTTTTTTTAGTGCATCTCTACATCTCTATTTTGGAGACATGCTATGATATACTAAGGAGAGATTTTATAATTTATCATTTTTTCTTTAACCTTTTGTGCAGTGGCGACTCTCGGAATTTGAAAGGGTGTATATTTATTCACTGGTTTCAATTTTCAACCAAAAAAAAAAAACCCACTTTTTTTAGTCCACGAATCAAACGAGGCCTAAAAGTATACGGAATCTCCTCCTGGTGTTTCGGAACACTCTAACCACCCATTCTTGTGTTTTCCATAAAAGTATACGGAATCTCTATAAAAATGTTTTGTGATTGAATGATCCCGAGCTCACGCTTCAAGACTACTAAATAAAAATCTCTTATTTCATGCAAAAATAAATTTGCTAGAGGGAGAGAGTGGGGTTTCCCACGTGGAATATTTCACCATTACTCGGAGCTGCAACTGCAACTCAATTCAACCACAAAAAGGGATTTTGTTTATTTCATTTCAGATCCAAAGAGAGGCAAAAAGAAAACCTTTTTCCCAATGCTAATTAATTAGTTCTATAGTCATAATGGGAATACTTGCTCTACAAGACATCAAATAATGATATTAAAGCATGAAAAAGGTCGTCCAAAATATTCTTTTTTGAGTGGAGATGATAATAAATCTTTTTAAGAAAGTATATGCTTTTCTCTCTATGAAAAGAACCAGCTTACCAAAAACATGACACTAAAGCCCAAACATGGATGTCTAAAAGCATGACATTAAAGCCCAACATGCATGTCCTACTGGTTCTAGGCATACAATAGTGCAGGGATGGAGCATCAGGGGCGGTTGCCCCAGCAAGAAGAAAAAATCTCTAGTATTTTATATATATATATATATATATAGTCCTGATCTAGTCTGGGACTCATAGTTTCGGACCAAATTTTGATAATCTGAACCGTTCAATGTGTTTAAAACGTGTTTTCAAGAGTCTTGGTGAGAAACATTCAAAAAAAAAATCAGGAAGGGCTTGATCTAAGTAATTTTTCATAAAACTGTATATGTACAATTTTTGTGAAAAACTGCTCAGATCAAGTCTTTACTAGTCATTTTTTTAATGATTTCTCGTGGAGACCATTAAAAACACGTTTTAAACACATTGGACGGTTCGAAATTACGCAAAAACAATTTTTCAAAACCTTCAAAACACCAAAAAACCTTCAATCTGGGATCTTTGACTGGATCACCGGTGTGTGCATATATATATAATTCTATGAATTATATAAGATTCATGTAGGCTTGTAATGTCCCTACAAGGTATGTTGGAAAAAAAATTGCCCCTACGTAAAGAAATTCTTTGTTCTATCCCAGCAATGATTGATGCGAGAAAATTTTTATCATTTTTGTTAGTAAAACAATTTTCTGATTCACAGCTCATATTATAAAGCCTCGTGAGAATTGAAAAGAAGAAGAGCAGAATAAAGCGCTAGTGGCAGAGGTTACTTTTGACCCCTCTCTCTTGGGCAATTGAACCTCAAACGAGGATGTAGATTTTAAATATAAATGTAGCTTTAAAATCTTAATGGATCCAAAATACGGTCCGAAAAACATCTAACAATTGAACCTCAAAATCTGTCGAATTTGTTATTTGACAAAACAATTGCTTTTTAAAAGTTAAATGCCAACTTATGCTTTAAAATTTTGTCAAAAGGAGATTTAATAGATCGAAAAGGAAAATTGAAAAGAAGAAAATTCTTACCGAGTTTGGAGTTAATGTTGACAAATTGGGACATAGAGATTTGGAGTTTTCTTCCTAGACATTCATAACATGAACTCTAATTATTCAAGCAAGTTCGTTAGACGATGGATACAAGGTGCTTTGTTGGACATTCATTTTAGAGAGGGGAGAAGCTATAACTTAAAGAAGCTAGTTAAAATGGAGGAAGATATTGTTGATATGGAGAGATTTTTTTTTTTTTTTGATCGGCAAAAATAGGAGTTCTTTGGAGGAGGAAGATGTAAATTTGATGAAAGAGGAGAGAATTTTATTTTATTTTTTCTAATTTGGAGGAAGGCGCCTCTCTTTCTTTGGAGTTTTAATTTCAGGTTTATTTTTCCTTTTTGCTTGTCTTTGGAGTTCTCCGAGGTCGTTAGCATGGACGGATCTAGAAATTCAACCCAATGGAGGCACCTTATTAATTATAATCATGTATTTTCTTTCTAGTTAATGATCTTGCTAAATTAAGATATTTATTATGGACTATAAAGTTTATAAAGCATACTTTTTATTAATTAAAAAGAACAAAAATTGAGCACAAAATCTTAGACAAAACTTTTAAAATATATGGTTTACATTGATTCTGACAAGGCTTTAGAATCATTAAGGGAAGCTGGGGGTGTTGCCTGACCAAGTCTTTGTGCACGCATACAAGACCGCCCGCGCCCGGCAACTTTCGATAATCGAGGCGTTCACCAAATACCTCTCATTGAGTACTATAAGTTTTTAAAAAATCAACTTAGCTGGATATTGTTAAGTGCCTAATCGGAACACAAATAGATTGAAATGAAATGGAATACAAATGTACATAAACATTGAATCCAAATCAATAAACCCATTTTTTTCAATCTATTTGTGTCTAATTAGGTACTTAACGATATCCGATCAAGTTGATTTTGGTACACTTATAGTACTCGACAAGAGTTATTTGGTGAATGTCTCGGATCGCCGGAACGCATGGCGATCTTTGCCACGCGGCAAAGATGTACCAACTAAAGGTAACACCCCCCAGAGTCCGATCATCAAGATGGTTTTATTGATGACTTTATTAGAAACATTTCTTCATGATGGTTAAAAATAAAGAAAATTAAAAGATAAATCTTCAAATAATTTAAAAATCAAGAATTATAAATGAACCAATCAACCAAAGTTGAAGCACAAAATTAATTTTATAATTTTATTTTTTAGATATATATAAGTGTATATGCTCAATGTAGCGTTATATTACATAATTATGCTAGTTATATAATATTAATATTTTTTTTTCAGTTTTGAGTGGGGGTCAATGGAGGCTTGTGCCCCGAGTGACCCCTTTGGATCCGTCCCCGGTCGTTAGTTTGTTGCAAGTTTTGTTTATGTTGTGTTTAGGTTGTGTGTTTGTTTTGTGAATTTCCATTTTTGTGGGGGGGTTTTTTGGTAGTTGGGCTGAGGGTCAATAGGTGTTTTGGGTGTTTTGTGTTAGGGTTTCTTTGGTTTTTCTGCTATATATTCTAGTTTCCTTCTGGACTGGGGGGGTGCTATGCAGTCTCGTGACGCCACCGCGCTGACACTTTTTCGACGATCAGAGACGTTCACTATGTAGATCTCTTCAAGTACTACAAGTATGCAAAAAATTAACTTGGTCAGATCTCTTTAAGTAGGTTATCGGAACACAAATGCTTTGAAAAAAAATGGAACACAAATGGATACAAACACTAGATAAAAATCACTTTTTCATGATATTTGTGTTCCGATGAGGCACTAAAAGATATCCAATCAAGTTGATTTTTCACACACTTGTAGTATTTGACGTGGTCCACATGGTGAACGTTTCTGATTGTCAAGAAAATGTCGGCGCGGCAGCGCCACGAGGATGCACAGCACCTCCTAGGTTTCTTTGTTTCTCGCCTTTTGGCTATTTTAGGTCTTGGGTGACTCTATGCCTATGTGCCCTTGATCTTTTTAATCTTTGTTCCTTTTGAAGATTAATAAAATTTCTTTTGCTATTAAAGAAACAATTGCTACAGTAACCATATTTGAGTATTATATATTGAGTATTAGATAATGTCTCACCATTGTATTACAATATTAAAATGTGACCCACACATTACATGGTATGGAAAATATGGCACCAAAATGTGGTCACCATAGAATTAGTGAAGATAATTACTTAATTAGTTTGAGTTTCCACTAAGGTACTTTCAGTAATTTTGGTACTCTACCCCAAGTCATTGTTTTCACATACTAAGGATAGAGCTAGAGGGGGACAAGTGGTGGCGGCTACCACCACAAGGTTTTCAAAAAATACAATTATTATATAGAAAATAAAATTTTATCCCGGAATTATATAGACTTGCCACTACTAGATTTTTTTAATCTTTCATCCTCGTAATGTAGTATGTCTTTTTATTTTTTAAGTATATATTTTTGTCACTACAAACTTGAAATTCTGGCTCTGTCTCTACACATACATAAACTGATCATTGACAACTTATAGTTCTAAATTATCGAAAATACCATTGTGAAAACTCATGCTCGGGGAGAGCTTTGCAAAGAAAAATGTACTGTATGTGAGACTGTGTGTGTGTGTGTGTGTGAGAGAGAGAGAGAGGGAGAGAGAGAGGGGGTTAAAAACAAAGTAAAGGTTTCGGGGCTCCCAAAAACTTAAAAGAAAAGGGAAGGGGGGTGACCCATATAGAAAAAAGAAGAGGAGCGGTGTGAATGGAAAGGGATAGGAACCCAAGGGCAGTGTTTCCTAGCGAAGGCCCAAAGGCAAGCCTACTTTGGCGCCAGTGTCCTCGCTTTGGGTTAGCTTTGTATTGCAAAAGTGTGTGCGTGCGTGCGTTAATTTGTGATAGAGAGATGGAAGCTTTGTTCCTACACCTTCCAAAAATCTCTCTCTCTAGACAAATCGTTCCCTGACATTCTGCATTTCTGCTTCCAAGATTTTCCCTCTCGTACACATACGCATATGAACCCCACACATTCATGTGAGCGGCCGTATAAATAGTTACCTAAGTACATTATTTTTCGTGTAACAATCTGTCAAATATAAGAGTGTAAGGGTGCACGCAATTAGGTGAACGATTTGTCAAACAATGAGGATCCGATATTGACAACGATGGAGTTACAAAAGGAAAAAATATAGGAAGACAAACTGTGCAAAAAAAAAAGCATGAAGTTCAAATTTAACAGTGGATACAGATTTAAAATTCTAACTTCAGATTCTTCTGCAGATTTTAAATTTCATATTTTAATCAAAGCAGATTTATTGGTTGCAATAATAGTGGAATTATGATCAAGGATTAGTAGAAATTGATACATTTGCTGCAAAATCAACTTTCAGGATATTTAGAGTATCACTAGTGGTATAACAAAAACTGGATAACCAAAAGTTGTCATATTAGACTTTGATTATCTATGCAAGACATTTATAAAGTTAACAATGTAGAGTGTCACAATGGTATTTTGTGTCCAGTAAATAAATAAAAAGTATTACTCACTCTATTTTCATTCATAAAACGAGCACATCTTTATATTTTTACATATACTTTTTATAATATTAGTACCATTTAAAAGATATTTACAATACCTTTAAAATGAGACTAATCTTGAACATATTTTCAATTTTTTTTATTATTGATAATTTCAATTTTTTTAGAGAAAGTGCAAAAATTGAGTTTTGAAGTAAAAGTATTTGAAAAACTACCAAAAAAGACTTATAAATAGAGTGTGGTCTCCAAAATTTGGTTATTGGCTAAAAGGTTGTTAACTTTGATTATGCCAATGTGAGCCAATTTTTGGATAAAGATTACTGGAGTAAAACTTTTTTGTTTAGATGTTTTAATTATCCCATTGGGGATGCTCTTAGAATCCAAAATCTGATCCGAAAAGCACCTTAAACCTAGCTTTTCTAGAATTTTATTTTATTTTTTATTTTAATATCTAGGAATCGGTAGATTCTCAAATCTGTTACAAATTATTTTACGAACACTCATAATAGCTTTTTAAAAGTTAACATTTAAAACTCAATTAGAATTTTTCGAAAACACCCACTACTTATCATGGGAACACTTGCAAAGGGAATCTAAGATTTTTTTTCCAAATCTTTTATTTTTTGGTTATATAATTTCTATATTCAATAACTCTATGATATTTTTGAAGGAGAATTCTCTCATATAAATTGGATGTAGTCAAAACTTTAATGCAATCTTATATAGTATAGCAGAATGACTTTTTGCGAGAAGGGCTGTGGTTGCGACAAGTGGCATAATTTAATTGGTTTGTCATAGAATTTTCAAGCAACACATGTGACATTACTCTTATTCCCATTCTTCAAAATTATCCATAAATAGGTTAGATGTTATTCAAAAATTTATCTTAATTATCTCCAGCATATCCATATTTGAATATTGAAGAAGAGATTGTGATGCCATGATTGTATAATAGATTTTGAAATTATCTACACTTTGCTGAATAGAATAAATTTTTTTTCTCACTATCAATACTTTCCTGAATAGAAGATCTCTTCCTATGCATTTCTTTTTTACAATATAGATTAGTTCTCCAACGAAGCTATAAAAAGTTCATTGATCTAGAAAAAAATAAAACAAAAAATAAGCGAGGTATTTTTCTTGGTCTTTCTATATCTTTGTGCATGTACTCTTTATCGATTATGAATATGTGTTTGCATATATGACAAAACCAGCCAGAATACAAGACAGTCCATATACATGAAACAATAACGAAATTTTTTATGCCTCCTAATGAGAATAAATTTCGAGCATGTATTCTGGAAAAAAAATATTACAATATAATGTGTTTGCTTTCGATAAATTTTGTCAGATTTTGCTTTCTAATTTTTTTTTTTAGAATTTTGTGTGAACAAATCTAAAGCAGCTTGCAACTTTTGATCTCTGTATGGTGAAGGAGTTCTGTAGGTCTTTGTGCCAGACAATTAGAGAAAAGTGAAAATCAACTCTCCTAAGTGGTAACTTTAATTTAAAATATGAGTACACCCTAAGTTATTGATAATTAGTGATCATCTACTAAAACAAAAATATCATTTAAAAAATACACTATAATGAAAACGAATATTTTTATGAGAAGCAATTTCCAAAACTATTAGAGAAAAATGAAATTTAATCAAGTTCGATCTAAAATTTAAAAAACCAATGAAATTTTTTAGTTTTCAAGATCTTTAAAAAAATATAAATAATTCTGGACATGTTAAAAATAATTGAAGTCAATTTGTAAAGATTATTTTACTTAGTTTTTTCTTTAATCTTTTCAACCACAGGGACTATTTTTAGGGGAGTAGATGGTAGCATCTTCGATTCTTCATCCATTCTTTAAAAGGTAAATCTTTTCTTTTTCTATTTGGTAAAGATTATTTTACTACAATTTTTTCTTTAATTTTTCAAGCTCTTCGACGCAAAATTCATTATAGAGACCATTTTGAGGGGAAGATCGGTAATAAAAAGACAGTAGCATCTTCAATTCTTCGTCCATTCTTGGAAAGGAAAATTTTTTGTTTTCAATTTTGTGAAGATTATTTTACTACAGTTTTTTCTTTAATCTTTTCAAGCTCTTCAACGCAAAAATTCATCCCAGTCAAACACTAACGATAAGTGACGAGAGAATTTGTAAAATACTTTCTAATTTTTATTCCACGGCAAACTATTTTATTTTATTTTTCCTTTTCTTCTTATTGGGAATATTTGATTGTATTGTATTCCTTCCCAATCTTTTCTTTGACTTATTTAGTTTGTTTGTAGTAACTTCAAATATACATTTCACATTTGTGTAGTTTTTAAAAAAAAAAGAAACTTATATTTTCTCATTCTACACGATTTGAGAAAAAGAAGATGTCCAGGCTTTCGAGACAATCATTATGTTGACACCAAACTTGATGAAACCGGGGTGGTGATGTGATGTATGTAGACAATAGATTTTGTATGACATGAACAGGAACATGAGCAACTGTTTAGAAAGAATTGAGCTATGCTACATAGTAAAGTTAATTTGGATGTGTCATGGATTAAGCTACGGTGACTGAAACTTCAATTGCTTGATTGAGGTATGTTGACGAACACCACATATAGTCTTAGGAAATAAAGAGAATCAATGGAAGGAGTTCGGGCGGATTCAGCTGCGTATCCATCAAATGTTGTTCATATGTAGTAGATAAAGATTAAATGGTACTTTAAGAGATCTAATTTGATTGAACCAATTTTATACTTGAAATGGTACTCAAATTATGTGTACAAACATTTAATTGTGTAGATTGAATTCAGTCCGTGCATAGCACAGGTTTTTTGCTAGTATTGTGTAGTCCACCATATTATGTCCCGCTATGGGACCCATCAATCTCTCGGTGTTTATGTAACACTATTAAAAAATAGGAAAATAAATTTTGGGGGGGGGCTAATTATATTGATTTCAAATTGAAATTAGACTTATCTTGGCAAAGTATATCCGTAGAAGATACATATTCACTAATTGTTACTATTATTGTTATTATTTAATTAAATGGAACACCTTTTTTGGGTGTGAACAGAGGTTATGAAGCCAGCTCATACTTCTAATTTTCTAAACTCTTTTAACTATCCAAAGAAAATACCCGTAAGAGAAAGAAGCAACTATCATCGTATCTTTACCCCTTTGCTATTTTTACGTCTCAAATTTCATTAAATAATAACCTCAATTCAAGAATTTTCTCTTTTCATCTTTTGCATAGCACGATTTGCACACACATCACATTTGCTTGGAGTCTAGTTTATGAGAATATGAGAAATCATTTAAATTACATGGGATTGCAGATAAGCCAATAAAGCCATCTTATTATCTTGGAAAAGTTTTGCAGTAATGAAATACAAGAATGTAAAAATAAATAAATAAACTAATCTAAAATATACGGAGGAGGGAAAAGGGTTTGTTTTGGGGGGAGTTTTTTTTACTACGTGAGGGAATATTTCAGGGAGCATGCGCAAGTGAAAGGAAGAGAGTGTTTGATTTTTATTCATGAGTGCAAACTAAGGCATGACAAACCCTACAAAGTGACTTTTGCCTCCCCTCTCACCCCTTCATTCCCATCCCGAGGCAAACCCTAGCTCTATATACATTCTTCTCCCTCTCCTCCCCTTCCCTCCAAACTCTCTCTCTCTCTCTCTCTCTCTCTCTCTCTCTCTCATCACCACCTCTGTGTGTGTGTGTGTTTTTCTGCATCTACTTCGCTTCCTTTGATTGATCACTCTTTATTTTTACGAGAATAATCTGTTTTTTTGCTTCACTATAATCAATAACGATTTCAATCAGGTTTCATGGGGTGAACATATTGAGATTGAAACCTAATTGAATTCACTAGTGAAAATAGTTTGTTTTCTGCTACATTCAAAGTTTCACTTGAATAAATTTCTCTAGGGGATCCTATTGCCTTTGTGCCATTTTCTTTTTCTATTTTTTACCGTATGTTTCTTTGGATTTTCTTTAATTTCATATCACACAGTAGCTAAAAGTACACAGTTTGATATTTTTGCCGAGAAGAACGCGTCATTCGACAGGGAGATACTGAAATTACAAAGGCTTGGTTCGATCAAGCCGCTCAGTATTGGAAACAAGCCATGATGGCACCAAAAAGTATTTTCTGTATCGCTCTATTCAACATAAATTCATCATTTTCCACGATGTCCATGGACACCCCCAACAACCAACAAAAACTTCACCTCCACCTTGTACTCCATTCAGCTAGAGTGGTCCTGGGGCCACCAAGAGATACTAATTGTCCTTTATGGGACCAATATATTCATATTTGATGTTCTTTTCTTCTTTTAATTGTTTCCCTTTCTAATACAATTCTCTTTTCTTTCTTTCTTTCTTTCTTTCTTTTTTGGTAAAAAAAATGAAAAAGAAAGGGAACAGTTTGTATGTGGAAACTTGTTTGAGGGAATTCGGCAGAAATTTTGGGGAGCAAAGAAAGGAAGCGATGTTGGTGAGGTTCAATCCGAAGACGGGTTTACGCAAGCTGTGGTAAAAGACCGATCTCAGATTGAGCCGCGCCAATATCACTTTCAACCTAGATTTCGACCAATCTTTTCCTATCATATGAAAGGTGAGTTTCCACAACCACAAAAAAAATAAATACACTCTTCTTATTGTAGTAAAAAATTGGGTGCTATTTCTACTAAATGATTTTATTGTGATGTGGGAGAGAAATAACTGATGAGAAAATACCAAAAATATCATAGTAGAAACTCAATCTCAGTGTCATTATTTTTTATTAGATAAGACCAATCTCGGGAGCCTCGTAGGGGGCTTGTACTATCCTAAATTCAATATCTTAATTTTTGCTTGATGTGTTGCATAAAATCCCTTCTTGGTTTCATCTTATATCGTATGCTTACTCTATCTCTATTGTATTAGTAGCTTCCATTAAATGTATTGCATATTATGTGATGTGTCAACATTACATTCGGTCAACATTACATTCGGAAAATGTGTTCCACTACATGACAATATTATAGTATTCAATTATTATGTTGTGTTTGGTTTATTGGAATAGAATGAATGTAGGAGTAGAGTGGAGATTGGAATAGAATGGGAATGGAATGGAATGGAGTCCAGCATCTAGTTCCGCTTAGAATGATTTCCAAAATTGCTACAGTGATGGTAAATTTTGAGTGGCAATAGGAAATTTAGAATGACATTAGTAAACTTTTGGAGTGGTAATAGTAACTTTTTGAGTGAAAATAGTGAAATTTGGAATGCCAATAGTGAATTTTGGAGTGAAAGTTGGTGTGGTGATAGCTATTCGGTGTGGCATCAATAATTAGAGTCATTTCATGGTCAATAAAGCATGCACACCTTTTGGATAAGGGTGTCCCAGTCAGGTTGCATATAGCTAGACTAATCCTAAGATTTTGAGGTAAATGACGGCAAACTTTTGTGACCCCAAAGTTTGATATATTCAACTTTTGTGAAATTCGACCTTGCGATCTCTTGGAGGGTAAGTCCACTTGAACTAACTCCTTGGAGTTACAATAGAGCTCTCTCTTAAACCTTTTTGTGGCTTATTCTCTAGCTATTTTTGTCATACTCAGTTCCATAATCTTTTTTATGATAGATTAATGACTTTACATGAATTTTTTTTTACGACATTCGACATTACAGTCACGGCAGTTCTTTACAGCGGTCATATGGAGCAGCTTTTCGCAGTCAAAATTTTCTACGCACGTGAATGTCATGTGTTCAAATGTTCAGGCTAATTTACACATATCTTGACTAATCAATGCAAGTTGGCTGGGATCCGAGTTTAATAAATGCAACGCAAGGTAGGGCGAGGAGCTTAATCAAAGTATGAATCTTTTTTGAACTGTTACGTTTGTAATTTTTGGATTTACAAGTGTACGTACGCCCTAAAAAAAGTAAACTTGTGCACAATGAGACTTTTATATTACTCCTAGTTTCACATGATAACTACATTTTTTATAGTTTGATTTGATACGTATGTTTTGATTCATTTGTTGTTAATTTCAAGTTATTATAGTTATGAACAGGCCCGGCCCTGTGTTTCGCGAAGCCCCAGGTTTATTCTCAATTTAAGGCCCTTCATATATATATATATATATAATTTTTTTTATATATATAATTTTTTTTATATATATAAAAAAAATTCTACGAGAAGGGGCCCAAGCCCGGGCCTGGTTATGAAAATTGGTCGATATGATAAGCTTCTCATTTTCATAATAATACACAATGTATTCTTTTAATTTCTTGGTCGGTGATCAACAACGATTCTCATTAAGGGTGTTTCTGTATATGATTTTTATTATTAATTGGTTTAGAAATTACAAGAAACTAATCTACTTTGTCTTGAGAATCATTATTTCCAAATAGCTATAGGCCAATTAATCTACTTTTCAAAGGTGAGTGATACTCAGCTAGATCCTTTTATGGACTGAACCAATCTAGTTGGTTGTTTGCAAGGGCCTACTTTGACGATTCAAACTGTCTATCATTTGATATGATTCCACAACACTTCTAGAACATTTGCCAACTTTTGGAGTACGTCAATATGAATATTTTGAAAGATCTTTGACATCTATGCTCCGAGTAAAGATGGTGAACTGTCCACATTTACCTTGGTGGAGAACATATTCCCTTTCATGTCTATACAACATATACATGCCCATTTTCTTAGTGACATAGAGCAATGGCAAATGTGATAACTTTTTTTTTTCTTTTTTTTTTTTTGGGTGAAAACTGCTGCCTCTAATGAACTAGAGAAAATTAGAGTACACGAGTAGGTCACTAAGACTCGTGTACTCCGATTGTGAAAGAAAACACAAATTTCCTTTCCAATATTTAAAGAATCATGACCAAAGTACTCAACTCCAGCTAAATTACCAAAAAAAAGGTTAAGTAAAGTGCAGATCCAGAAACAGGGCAATCAAAGTTGACATTGGGGAAGCTGCATGGCAAAACATCTTCAAAATGCAAGTTTACTCAAACCAACATGACATATCTCAATGAGAAAAACAATCAAGTTGCAAAGAAACAATCCACATTCAATGGTTAGAACTCAATTCTACCTTTAAGCATTTTGCAGGAATTTCTCTACATTGTCCCGCGACCCTGTCGAATCTCAAACACCCGAAAATCATTAACACAAACTTGTACTATTGGCTTCACAATCATGCATTTTCACCACACCTACCCTTTATTTACAACGCTGCCTACTAGCATTCACTGGAGAATCTCGAATACTTCTTGATTGGTTGAGACTAACCTGGTGGGCTCCATCCGGTTTCTTCTTCCTCCTTCCCGGTTGAGATAACCGAGCGTGGTGAGACAATATTGCCAAGTCATTGAGATCTTGCAATAGAGAGAGAACCTTCACAACTTCGTCCATTGAAGGGCGCGATTTCGGGTCCCGGCTGAGGCAGTTGTAAGATAGCTGAGAAACTTTTTGGACCCCTTTAAGGGAGTAATTCAGTTCCAAGCGGGGATCCACTAGTTGGTAAACCTTGCGCTTGTCGGCTAGGTATGGCCGGGCCCATGCAACAAGGTTTTGTTCTCCGCTGGGGCGTTTCTTGTCCATCGATCTCCTGCCCGTTAAAATCTCCAGAAGCACCACCCCAAAGCTAAAAACATCACTCTTGGAAGTTAAGTGTCCTACAGGGGAAAAAGGAAGCCAAAAAATATACTAGTTGTCAGAGCTCATGGATACCATAAGAAGCACAAGAGACTGACTTGGGATCTAAGCCGAAGATCCAAGGACAAGTTCTCAAGCATTCAAATAAGTAATAAGCAAAATCTCATGAAATATTTCCGACGGGAATCAATTAGCTCAAACTAACTGACATAGATATAACTTCAAACCTGTCATGACATATTCTGGAGCAGCATAACCATATGTTCCAACAACCCTCGTAGAAACATGTGTTTTGTCTCCCTGAGGCCCGGCTTTTGCCAGTCCAAAGTCTGAAAGCTTTGCATTGTATTCCTGTGGAAGAAAATCCTTTTCAGTAATAATTTGGGTTAAGACCAAGTCTTTCATAATATAGAGTCGCTTATCAATCTTGAAAAACATACCGAATCAAGCAAAATGTTAGATGTCTTGAAATCCCTATAAATGACAGGTTCAGGGCCTCTATGAAGAAATGCTAAGCCTTTAGCTGCACCCAGTGCAATCTTAATCCTGTTGGACCAGGGCAGAGGTATGGTCCCTTCAACAATTTCAGCAACATCAGCATTTGAACAATGAACTAAGTAAAGTTGCATCAGGAAACAGGCCCAACTGAATACAAGATAGTTTCCCTTTGATTTCTGTTCTCTTATAGCAAATCAACATTAAAGTACAAAGCTTATTGTTGGAAATCTGACAAAACCTCTGTTTACCAGTCCACAATTTATGAAGTCATCCACATGTCATAAGGTAATGTTTTGAGTTCTCTGCAAATCCAAAATTCAGTAACAGCCAGTATATTGGGGAAATCATTATCTGGTTTAAGACTCTCACTTAGGCACCAAAATTAGGTTGCGACGTGTAATTATCCAAACAATGATGGAATTACCAGTATTTTTCATCAAAACACAGCCTAAAGGTATTATGACAGGAATTCATATAAAAGAATCCAAGCAAGATGATGGTGGAGAAAAAAATATAGACAACATCTACACTCACTTCTGAAAAGATGATTTTCAAGGCTTCCACGTGTCATGAACTCGTAAACAAGTAGCCGTTGATCATCTTCGATGCAGTACCCGATAAGTTTAACAAGATTAGGATGGTGAAGCTGTCCAAGGAAGTCTACTTCAGCCTGCATTTCATCAAAGATTTCAATTCTGTTACTTTCACCATTTTTATCCATCTTATCCTCAATGTGTATTTTAACATCAATCTACTAACCCAAACAGGATAATCTACTAACCACCCATTCTCTGTGGCCCTGAAGACCATCTGGCTTCAAACTCTTGACAGCTACTGTAATTCCTGATCCGGTTTTGCTGGGGCCAGTTCCATTTTCCTCTATCCATCCTTTGAAAACATAACCAAAACCACCTTCTCCCAGGATACTGTCTGGTCTGAAGTTTCCAGTTGCAGATTTTAGTTCCTGAAAACTAAACTTGAGCAGCTGTCTACGAGCCTTGGTTTCCAATGGGAGTGGATCAGGAGGGTTATCAGAAGAGGTTTGAGCTTCATTGGGAGCACACATCGCTCTGTTACTAGCATTTAGGTACCTTGTCTCAGCCGCTGGATTTAAGAAACCGAGTATCATTAATCTCAAACATTCTGAGACTACAATATACCGATAACTGATATGGATTAACTTGAAAAACAAGCTTCATCGCAGTGAACTCAGCGAAGCATAAAAACACGTAGGAAACGCAGAAACATATAAGTAATGAAAGTTTGATATTTGAAAGTACAACCTTTTAGAATGGTATGATTAAACAACTTACTGGTAAGATTAACCCCAAGGGGTTGGCAAAATGGTTGTGCCTTGGTACTTAGGGATTTGCTCCCACCTAAGGTGTTAGATTTGATTCCCCTTGCCAGCAAACTCTTGGGGCCACTAGGGGTTATGCCTGGTCATTACCTCCGGAGCCCCAAAATTAGTTGAGGTACGCGCAAGCTGGCTCGGACATCCGGTTATCAAAATAAAAAAAATGTTCTTGTAGTTCATGGAACATTAACCAATGTTTCAAATCTACTTAATGCGCCTTAGTTTTCAACAAGGGCCGGACTGGAAAAGCAAAGCAAGACTATCAAAGAAAAAATGCTAGTTGTTGGTGGATAGCACACATTTCACTAATATCATAGAAAGTCGAGGCTCCCTAACACTTGTTTCCCAGAACCTTGACTTGAGCATTGTACAAGTACTTAAGTCTCCTTCAGACCATTGCAACAATTCTAATATAAGTCAAGGCTTGGAAGCAAGCTACCAGTGCCTATCGGCAAGAACACTGCCCCGCGCCCGCCCATCTATAGGTCCATGAATTCTTCATAGCAGACCGGCAGGCGGGGTGGATGGGGACTGTCTAAGAAGTGCCTCAATGCGCCACATCCACCACGCTGACTCCTTTTATGCAATTATGAGAGAGTATACAGTGAAATATACAACTAGATAAATTTGGGGGAAAGCACGAGTATAGTAACTAAAAATTAAATCTCTGTTCTACTTTCTTCTGCTTATAATAAGTTACATATATGTGGTCGATTCAATTGCTCTACGGGAAACTAAGCCAATAGATCTCTTTTAAAGAATTTTACTTCGAATTTGATTGTGGCAATTTGTTGTTGAACAGGTTGAAGAAGAGAAACTGTATTTTCTGCCTCCTAGTGGCTAGAACCCAAATGGCCAATCTTGGTGGAGCAATCAAGAATTCCATTCTGAGGCCCTTTTTCGGGGCTCTTGTTTACAACTACTTCTAAAAATAATAAAAATTGGGGAAATCTTTAAATAAATAAAAAAATCCTTCTCGATATAGTTCCGAAGCACTTATTTAGTCCCAGAACAAAATTGAAGCATCCAATAGCTTTGGTGGATTTTTTTGGGCTATCTGATAGAGAAGTGAAGAGAACAAAAACTGAAAATTGCAAACAAATCAAAGTTTCACAGAAACTGTAGAGGTTATCTCAATAAGTGAAAACAGAGAATATCAAGGAGGAATCACAAGAATAACAGATTAGTCCAATATTGCAAAGTAAATGATTAGAAACAGATTTAACCCAATTTAGATACACATAGACCAGAGATTAGCGGATCAATTGGCTTGCCGGCCTCACTGCTATGGGTGTTCGAGTGTTTGGTTTCTTCATCAGTGTTCTGTGGCGAGTCAAGAGTTGGGGGTCATCCTTGATGATGTCAAGCTAGTTTCCAAGTGTGTGGTTCTCTCTCTTATTAATTTTGATCAATTGTTAGTGCACACAACTAGCATAAAAAAAAATGCACATAAAGCATTCAATAGGAAATTTCTAATTTTGATCAATTGTTAGTGCACACAACTAGCATAAAAATAAAAATAAAAAACCCAAAATGTAAAATTGGAAATAAAACAGAAACAAGAATCGCCCTTCTATAAATGCGTGCACTTTTAAATACACATATAGATATATGTATATAATACCTGCATCATAAACAAGACTGGTCCTAGGGATAGAGTTGGCAGAGTCCTTGGAAGCAGAAGAGGGGTTGCAGCCAGTACCCTTAACACTGCGCCTGAGAACTGCCCAACACCCACACTTTCTCTCCATTTCTTGGAGTTGTCAATAGCTGCTGCTGCTCAGCCTTTCATGGATTGTTAATACAATAATTTCTTGGGATGAGGGAGATGGAGAGAGAGAAGAAGAAGAAGAGATTGGAGCATGCTTGTGAGGAAAAGGGGAGGGAGAAAAGGGGCAAAGGCCTGCAGAGGGGAGAGAGAGAGAAGAGAGAGAAGGAATTGCTTGGTGGTTGCTGTGGGAGATTGAAGGCATCATCATCACCATCAACGCAGTGTGTACAAAAAGAACTTTTATCCCACCACCTTTTCTGTGGGGAAATGCCAATGGTCTCTCTCTCTCTCTCTCTCTCCCTCCACCCACAAAAGTTACGTTACTAGATTGTATAAAAGCTAGACGGTGTGCTAATACACGAAACTCTTGCATACACGGGATTTGGGAAGGGGTTGATTGACGCAGTTTTACTCCTAAAAATAGAGAGGTTGTTTTCTAAAATCGAACCGTGACCTACGTGCCACCAAAGTTATGTTAATACTAGATTGTAAAAAAGCTTTTTTTTTTTTTTAAGAAAAAGGGGTCAAATAAAGTGGAATTTTGAAGCCTTTTGGGTAGTTTACATTGTGAAAGCCTATTCTTGCAAAAAGAAAAAAGAAAAAAACTACTATGAAAAACCCTTTTTAAAAAAGTAAACTACTGTAAAACAAAAACACAAAAAACTTGAAACAGGATTACAGAGATATATTTTTGAAATTTTTTAAGAAGAATTTTGAGTAAAAATAGGTTCAAAATATATGATTCAAAATTTCGCAAACTTATTTTCGCGGATTGGATCGGATCGGAGGCAGAGTAATATAAGAGGAAAGTGTCATATCGTTGTTGTATTTTTTAGTGGGCACTAGATATTTTTAAATGAGTTTAAGGACAATTTCAAGGAGATATTTACAACAATTCCAATATCAGAAGAAAAAAGAAATGGCCATGATTCGGTTCCTTTTGTTTCCAGAAGGTCTCTAGCTAGCTAGCTAGCTAACCTTACTTTTGGTACACAGTACCCCTAATGAATAAAGGGCCAAACCCCCAAAATAATTGATTTCAAAAGAGAGATGCTTGCTATAAGTGGCTTGTGTGTTTGTTAAGGAGTTGAGTTTTAAATGCACCTGGGCTTGGAAGATCTTCTTTATGCCATTGATTTCAAATGTTCAAGTTAGATGAAAGACACATTCAGAAGCGTTCTGCGTGTATGAGTAGAGATGCAAACGAACTGAGTTGGGGTAATTTACTTGACGAGCCGAGTTTATACAATCAAGCCAAGCTTTTGCAAACTGAGCTTTTGCGAACCGAGCCTCAGCGAGTTCATTAACTAAACGAACTAGAAAATCGAGTTCGAGCTTGGCTCGATTACTTAATGAGCAGAGCTGAGCCACGAGCTGCTCGCAAGCAGCTCGACTCGTTTGTTGCGCTATGTATGAGTATCACGTTTGTCTTGTAGAGTCTCACATTTATCTACAAAGTTTATGTGCATCATACATTTCTGAATATATTTTTATCCGAATCAATATTCGAACATATCTGTGTGTTTGTAGTATTAGTGCAATGATTTTTTTGACCAGAGAAAACTTATTAAATGACTAGATTTATTGTATATAGTTTGTATTACTAGTATTATAATTAATGTGGTCAAAACTAGCATAAAGAGAATCAACGGGGCATATTTGAGTGCAATCCCATAGGCCCGTCTCTCTCTCACCCTGACATTATCAATGGAGGGTATATGCCTAGGAAAAAATATGTGCATATTATATTTGCTTGGATTTTTTAGCCATGTGTCCGGACTAATTTTTGTGAATATATTTCAACTAATTAGTAGAGATTTAAATTTCACTGTTCACTGGCGGCCAGAGACCCATTTAGAGTTAAAGCAAATATTTACTTGGAATTTATGTGTCAGTGTTTTGTACAATTAGTAATAAAGTGAATAACTTATTCACTTTGTGCTGTTCGAAAACAAAAAAAGATTCATTCTTGGTTTGGAAATGGTTATTCAAGAAAATAATTTATGTTCACGGAATCTGTTAATATCACAATCCAATAACATAAAACTAATTATAAATCTAATTTCAGTCATACATTTGATGACTGAAATTTTAAAGATAAGGCCATGTTTATATGCAGTATCCCGATTCGTATCAATTTTTTATTTTTTATTTTTCATTTTCAAGCTTCAAAACACAAAAACAAAATTTGTTTATCGTTCTCGGACCTTAACCTCTGGGAGCTTCTTCTTTTTTTCCTGAAAAAAATCACTCATTTTTGGGATGACGTCCAAAAACAATTTTGAATTCTTCACTTCTTTCTTCAATTTATTTGGCCTCTAGATCTCGAAAAGTGGTGTACAATGCTAATCAACCGCATCAGTCTTACTTCATGACTGGTATTACAATCAATGACGGAACTACCATGGGGCTAATAGGAGCCGGGGCCTCCCCCATTTGGCCATCTCTATGATTATCTAGGTGAGTTTTTTTTAAGCACCAAAAGTTTACATCGGCCTCCCACTAATACCTATAATCCCTATAATTTTTGTATGTTTCCCATGTTTTTACCTATGTTTTGTTGATATTTTGTAGCTTTTGGGTGATGTTTATATTGCCGTTTGTTGTTCTAGTGCTTGTTGTTGCTATCTTAGTGTTTGCTTTTGAAGTTTATGGTTGTATCTTCTCTTTTTGCAATATATCATATGTATTCAGGCTTGGTTCTCCAATACATTTTATGTCATAAAATGAGAATTCTCATTTTAGTTGGCGTTTTATGGAGTGGTGATAAAATAACATTGTTTTCCCAATAGATTTTATGTAGTTGTCATAAAATCTCCAGTAATGATATGTTTACCAAAATACCCTCATTTTTGTTTGATGGGCAAGTGAAAACGGTGTACTAGAGGGTAAAATTGTAATTTTACCTTCCATTGTGGGTGGGCCAAGCTTTGACAAAAATGGGTTTGAAAATTTTTGAAAAAAGGGCAAAAAAATGTGTCCCTTCATTTTATGTATTGGAGAAGGAAGGATATAAAATGAGTTCATTTATGTCATAAAATGTATTGAAGAACAAAACCTCATTTTGTTGGTCCCAAAAAAAAAAGAACACCCAGATATTGTGTTTTGTTTCAAGTATTATTGGTTGTTTATATTCCGCCCTCGCATATCAAGTTCTAGTTTCGTCCCTGATTTCAATTGCAATGAAACAAATATAATTGGTGGGATTTTCTTGAAAGGTATATCTAAAAAGAAGGAAGGAGGACGTGGTGGGGGTGGGGGTGGGGGGAGGGAGATCTTGGTGAGGAGTCATTTCATCAACAACCAATAACTAATAAATATATTATTCTATGATGCTTTGTACGAAGAAAAAAGCAAGGACTAAGGAGAGAGATCCCTATTCTTTCTTTCTTTACAACTTGTCATGGTTCTCCGTATTACAATACTAGAAAAGAGTGATGACAATTGCAGCTACCAGGTATGTAAATCAGAATCAATCGATACTTAGATAAATGATCAAATTTTTAGATGCCCTTCAAATGCTATGAGGTACTCGAAAAAGGTCAAAGTAGTTGAATAGGAGAATTACTAATTTACCAAATACGAAAATGATTTATTTGATAGTAGGTTGGTATGCTTTATTGCTCTTTCCTTGTGCCTATTTTCCTTCAGGGTGTTGGTTCATACTACCACCTTTGTAACTTCGTGATATAACTCATGGATTGGCTAGTTCCTATTTAAAAGGCTGCAATTTGTTTTGATACCAATTCTTAGGAGTCTGGTCCAAAAAAGTTCTTCTCATGTGCGTGTAAGCCATGCACATAAACCACACGATATCACTTGCACCCAATACACATTAAATGACCAAAGTCTACTTAAAAGCCACACAATTATATATTAAGGTCTAATATTTTTTTATGTATCCCATGTGGAACTCAAACACCTCACACATGTTTTACCACATACATATATATGGTGGATCGAACCCCAATGTGTGGATTTGGATTGTTAGAAGTGGTGATGGTGGCAACTATGTCGGGGTTTTGCAAGAAGGCTTCTATTAAAGTAATGGTGGTTTTCAACACCGAAGTTTCTTTTTCGGCTACTTTTGTTTTTTGTCTGTACTTTTGTTGTTCGTTCAGATCTCTTACTCGTCGGAAAAAAAAAAAGAAAAAGAATTGGGCAATCTAGCTGCCAATTATGCGAGTTCATCCCTGATTTTTACTTTGATGATTTGGATGGTTTTACTTATAGGAGCCGGTGATCAAGTTATTTTTATAGGGTAAAAATCTCAATTAAACATTAGATAGCTACATAAACGAATCACATTCATCTTTAAAAATAAAAAAAAACACCGAACGATTCAATATCAAGCAAAAGGCTCATTTCCTGATCTTTTGCACAGAAAATCTACTGGATCTCTTTACAAAAATAAATTCATTGAATTGGGCTTTCGGTGCATGATCTTACCATTTTTTATAATCCAATGAGGCCGAGTATCTCCCAAAAAAAACCCAGATGGGGTAAAAGTGCTTTTACCCAACTTGTTTGGTAAATGATGTAAACCATTTTTTATAATCCAATGAGGCCAAGTTCCCAACGGTTGTGGATCTGCTGTATTGAAAAGCCTATTCCAACTTCGTATCCCGTCTATCCAAGCCGCCTGTCCGAGCAATTGATGGCTCAGATTTGCAGATAAACATGTATGACTTAGATATGTCTGGGGTGAAATGAAATCTGAGCTCTTAATTGCTCGAATGAACGGAACAGAGAGTTGGGACGGGAGTTCAGGACAACGGATCCACTTCCATTCCCAACCCCCCCAAATATATATATATATATATATATATATATATATATATATATATATATATATATAAATCCAAATGGGTAAAAGTGCTTTTGGCCAACTTGTTTGCTAAATTTCTTTACGAATGTGGTGCAGACCATGAAGTTTGCGCCACTAACGTTTGTAGGCCCCACCAAACATACATTGCAATAATTTGAATTATTCATTTTGTAGGATTTACACACAAAAATCAGCTTGATTGGACAACAATAGGTTTATCGAAACTTGAATTTCAGTTTCAAAAAAGGACGGTTTGGATTTTCTCAATAGTTTTTAAGTTAAAATGTCCATAACCATCCATTTTTTAAACCAAAATTCAACTTTTGACATATTTTATCGATGCTCAATCAAGCTAATTTTTCCATGGATATATTATTTTGCAAGCTCTATAAGATAAACGGTTCAAATTATTGCAATAATTGCTCGGTAAGACCCACAATGGTTGAAGTTTATATCTTCTAAAAAAAACCCCCAAAGTTGATGTGTGTGTGTATGACTAGGATGACATGTCTCGAAATCCGTATTTTTTGACTTTTAACCCATCTAACAAAAATGAGAAACCACTCCGAATAGAAGCCATATACAATTTAAATGACTAGCCAGTAGCCACATCCTTTTTTCTTTTTTCTTTTTTGGTAAAAGAGAGAATTTCATTTAACGGGAAGTGGTATTACAAACTACTGGAAATAAAGACAACATAAATATAACAACATACAGACGAGAAGAACATTAAATAGAACCAAAACAAATGAAGGATATATATCTGGTGAGAGCTTGTTGTGGTTGTCAAATGTTCGTGATCAATGTACGCTGTTGATACTCTGTTGTCCCGGTAGCTTCACGAATGATGAAGCTTCCAAGCAGAAACTATCCGATACAAACCAAGTGACTGTGCAAAGAAAATCATAATTTAACAAGCACTACACAGTGAACCACTTGTGCAACATGCTTCCATGTTAAATTTCATCATTTTGCCTTTGAAAGTTTTTATCATATCTAATGAAATCCCTTTGGCGGATTGGTATCCCCTGAGAATATTTGACTGCCCATAAAGACCCTTTTCTTGACTAAATTGCCACCGTAGTATCAGACTCTCAATTTGAACCAGAAATTTCTACTTTTAGCTCAAAAAATCTAGAAGCCACAAAGTAAGTAGGAACGATAAAGATGAAAGCCACATACCTGAAAAATGCTTAAATAAGTAAATCACAAGAGTGAATCAAGACATTTTACTTAATGGGTAGTTACAAACGATCTTACCTTGCGATTTGAATTCTCATAATCGACCTTAAATCTATTTGTCAAATCCTTGTTCACCATATCGATTACTTGATTGCTGTTATTTGACTTTAGAGATCCAGGGTACTCACCCTTGAACTTTCCTCAAATAGGTTGAAGAAGATTATGAACTCTTGGAGATCTTCAGTACGGTTCAAGAATCCATAAACCTAAGTTAGTCTCCAACCGCAATCAATGAAACACTTGCTAATCTCTCTCTGGATGTTTCTAGGCCTTTTGCATACTTGGGGGAGAGAACAGCGTTGGATCAGGTCAGGATATGAAGATCGGGCGTATTTATCAGGAGAAATACCCTTGCACGGGGATAACGGAAGAGGGGGTGAAGACTTATAAGGAGCTTCATGGATTTGCCAAAAAGGGGATTAACAATGGGGGCCAGGGCTTTTTGGGTGGTGAAAAGTTATCAGGGGACATATCCCCATCCAAACATGGCCTAAGTGTAACTTTTTACCATCGATTTCCTATTGTGGATTGACCCACCTAGATCGGTAGAATCGGTGGGCTTGGATTCAAGGGCTAGTGGGGCAAAGGCCATAAATTCAAATTGGACTGGGCCTTATTTTACCCTTCAGTGGGTTGGCACAAGTAATAGCTCCATCACAACTCACAAGTGATACTTCCACAAGAGTTAGGCTTAGTTTGCCAAAAGATTTTAGCAACTCATTTGCTAAAATCAATCATGATTTTAGCAAATGAGTTGAGTTGCTAAAATCATGAAAATTTCAAATCACAAAATTAAGTGGTTCCGTTTATCGTTTTTCCATTTTCTTCGCACTAAATTAAAGTATTCCTCGAGTACTTTAACTTGGTGCGAAAAAAATCGAAAAACGATAAACAAAACTACTTAATTTTGCGATTTGAAATTTTCATGATTTTAGCAATTCAATTCATTTGCTAAAATCTTTTGGCAGTCAAGTTGGTAGGTTTGTTTCTCAGAGTTCAATTTTTTGTGGTCCGAATGTAAAACAGTAATTTCTTAAGAATTTTTGTGCCAAATCAGACTAAAGAAATGATTAATCGAGGTGCGCCTATGGCCCGGAAATCAATGACTATTAATATAAAAAAAAATAACAAAGACTACTTACTACTAACATGTTTGATTGGCTGCTCAATTGTTTTTTTTTGTTTGGCAACGGAAAGTGTACATAAAAACTGGACCAATCTCTTCCGATTCTCTCGTGGTCTTTTCACCCATTTACATGAGATAAGATGACTTCAAAGACAAATTGTTATATATGACAATCGGCCCTCCAACTTAAAAATGGATAAACTTGGAGGTACAGAAAAAAATATACAGAAAATGAACAAAGCTCTCTCGGTGACTCATTTTTGGGTTTCACACAAGTGATCTGAACCATTCATTGTTCTTAGAATATTTTTTCGAGGGGCCTCTCAAAAAATCAGCTCAGTCGGATGGTTAAAAGTGCTTGAACCAAAACCCTACCGTTCCAAATCAAAAAATATTCTAAGAACAATAAACAGTTTGGATCACTCGTATGAGACCCAAAAATAAGTAATCGAGAGAACTCTGTACGTTTTCTGTACATTTTTTTCTGTACCCATAACAGGGTCCCTTTAAAATTGTGAGTCACGCTAAGACAAATTCATTTACCACTACAACAGCCCGTATGACTGGGGGCACAGGCGAAAACTCCAGTGACACACCGTCAAATAAACCTTCCCGAATAGCTACTCATAATACGCCACGTTCCGATTTTACTATTCGTCCTTATTATACATGGCTTCACTTTGAATGGTCGTTTTCGTTTTCTAACACACCTGCTGTTGTTTTATCCCATGTGAGAGAAGCTTTTTCCAAAACGGGTTAATGCGTCACTTGTCCCCTAAACTAAACAATTTCTGATTTTTCCATCCACCAACTATCGATCGAACCTAATTTGTACTTCAACCACCTAAGTTGAGTCTGACGACTCCATAAAACTTTTTTTTTATCTCAAGGAAGAAAAACGCTCCAAGGATTACAGACCACCACTAAGACGGCGACGGTTTCGGTGATAGAGTCCAATGCCAAATGTTTAATGTTTTCTACTTTTAGGTTTACTGGTTTGTTTGGCCTTTTTTTGGGGTGTTTTTGTTGTTTTGTTTATCTTCATAAATGGGGTTTGTTGTTTTCTATGTGAAACATTTCCTACCATTTTATGGGAATTCAAATGTACTTGGTACATGTCTTTCCATGCCATATGGATAAGTGATAACCCAAACGTTGTGAATCTTTGTTCCCAAGGTGGGGCTCTGGAATTTGGATGAATGAAACCGGTTTTTAAATATAAAGAAAAAAACTTTGTCTTTTAACAGAATCAAGTGGCGTCTAAGTGAACTTTTAAACCCAAATTTTGTACCCACATAGAAAAAAAAGGACAGAGAAAAGAAAGTTTGGGGTTGGATTGGTCAATTTGGATTGCTAAAGGTGCATGGTATGGGAAGGTGCATCGAGGCGAATACGATCAAGTTTGGGTTCAACATATTAGTTATTAAATGAGCCTAATATTTCAGGTTCATATTTTGATTCATTTATAAGGAAAATATTACCATGTCAAGTCTCGAACAATTCATTAACGACTCGGTTCACTTGCACCTCTCCTTGACGTTCAAGAAATTGAGGGGCCATCAACGATTTGATCAAGCATAATCGAATTCGACAGTTGAGGGAAATTGATTCCAAGATGACCGAAACGGAATACTCCTAATTTAGAGGGGAAATATCGTATTATTCCAAGAAGAAGTCCATTGCAGACGCCGACCATGAGTGAGAGAGAGAGAGAGAGAGAGAGGGAGGCAGGCAGGGCCAATGATTCGCTACGGTCTCTCTCCATCCTGAATACTAAACCCTAATCTTTATCTTTAGACAGATAAAGTAGGTAGTCAATTATCAGACCAACAATTTCTAGAGAGAGAGAGAGAGTCCGATTCACAGTTTCTCCGTGATTCGGCATTTCAATCGCCCTATTTCCGCAGAGTAGTCAGAGAAAAAGGCCCATTTATCTATCTTCATACATCTGGCCATCGATTCCACCTTGTAATTATTCGCTCCTCCCATTTGTGAACGATTTATATTGAAGATTTGATTGGATTTTTGAAGAATTGGAGATCGAATTGTGCATGTTTAATATTATTGGAGAAGAAGCGAATCGATCTTCGCTTATCATCAGAGAGTAGTTTCATCAAACATGTCTGCCGTAGTGTGCGGAAAGAGATCATCTTTCTTCGAAGACCTCCCTTCGTCTCCTCCCAACGTATCATCCAAGAGAATTCGCTGTTCTTCTTCTTCGCCAGTCCGATTCTCTCCCCCCAGGCCCACCACAGCCTCTCCGTTTAGCTTAACGTCGTCCTTTTCGTCTCATTCATCGGCAATTGATCTCCTTTCAACTCTCTTTCCTGACATGGACAAACAGGTTGATATTTATTTGGCTTGAAATTTAGATAAATTTCAATGTTTTGCTTTTGTTTTTGCATGCGATTTACTACATGATTTAATTATTGATAGCTCAGCGTACCTGATAGATCTTACACACACCTCGATTAATCCTGGCACCCCATAAGTGTTGATAGCACTGAGATCTTGGGAGAGAGCGAACACCTAAATCACATACCTTAATCAGCAGGCTAACCCTTTGGGTTATGAAAAAATTGAGTCTTGATGATGAATTAGTCCTTTATTCGGTCCTTGAGCAAATTGGCTGAGGTTTTGTTATGGCGGTAAATAATGTGTAAACGGTATGTCGATATCCATGAAAAAGTGTTTTGATATCCGTCAAATGTGTAGTGAAATTCTTACCTTGTTTGTCGTTACATACATATTATCCACGCCCAAATGAGCTGGGGTTAGAACCTTTGTTATTTATGGAAATGATATCTGGTTTTGTAGATTAATCTGCACTGTCTCTATGCATGCAACAAACCCCCAAGTTGTATCCAGTACTTGTTTCTGGACAATGATAAAAATTGTTTATATTATTTCTTTTGTGAAAAGACAATGTATAAATTTCCAAACTTTGCCTTTAAAACGAGGATCATATCCAATTTACAGCTGGTTAGCTACTTTGAATGTTGGTTACGTCCACTGACTCCACTCGACTTTTCTATTGCTCAACCAGACCTGGTTCTGACGATTTTACATGCCCAAGGTCTTGGGCCTTTTGGCAAATACTGCATTTTAACTATCATGCCTGGTATATCTTGCTGCAATTTCAACTTTTTATGCACTTTCATGGTGGAGTCCTGATATATGATGGTGCTTTCAGACCGATTAGTTATTGTCCATCTGATTATAGATTTGGGAAATCTAGCTTAGTTTCTAAAGTGGTTGGAAATTTATTAGGTAGAACGTCAAAAGAACCGTTACGCTTTTAATTCCGCACCATAGATGTATGCCGCCTGTATGGCAACTGTAACGGAGAAAATAGCACAAATGAGAATTTGACACGTTATTACTTTTTCCTTCTCGTTAAGATTTTTTCATTCAATAGGGGGCGCATATATAAGATTGGAGTAACTTGGCGCAACTCACTTTGTGTAGATCCAGAACCGGCAAACTTAGATCTAACCATGGTAACCCTCATGCCATGTGACCTAGACTTCCATTTCTGCGTGGTGTACTAATTACCATTCTTTCAATATCAGTTCCTTAAACTGATTCGGTGTTCGTCTTTTCTGTTACTGTAATCTTAGTGTTTGCTACCTCTCCAAAGGATCAGATTAACTGGAATGCT
The DNA here is from genome assembly GCA_022606695.1 of Vaccinium macrocarpon. Lineage (NCBI taxonomy): Eukaryota > Viridiplantae > Streptophyta > Magnoliopsida > Ericales > Ericaceae > Vaccinium > Vaccinium macrocarpon. Next base: position 2,350,289 of record CM040171.1, on the reverse strand, counting down.
GGTTTTTTCCGACCTTTTGTCTTTCCCATTTGATTTTGTGTACTGGGGCTTTTGGAAAGAGAGTGTGTTTTGACAGAAAATCAATTTCAGTACCCAATCTACATAGAAATGTTTTCTGTTTGTTTTGTGGATTTCGTTCTGTTTTTGGAGAGGTGGAGCGTTTAGGGCATCTGCTTCAGTTAATACTTAATAGGGCAAGCTACTAACCGTTCTGAGTATGGTGATTTCAGCTTCTTGAGAGAGCACTCAAAGAATGTGGCGATGACCTGGATTTGGCTATAAGAAGTTTGAATGAGCTGCGATTGGGATCCACTGAGAATCTGGGCTCAGATGCAGGCAACTCTCACATTGCAGAGGAAGAAAAAGTGCAATCCCGAGCTCCAGGAACAGGTCAGCAATTTCTTCAATTGTTAATCGGACCAACTCTTTATGGCTTATGCTCATGGTTTTTTGGGCTTTTTTCGTATGAGAGTCTGAATGCTATAAACTCACACCTTTTAACATCGTTTTTTGGGCTTTAGCTTTTTTGCGAATCTATAACTCTGACAATTGATGGGGAAAAAGCCCTTCAATATAGAAAACGTCAAATCATGAAAATAAGGAGAAAACTTGCTATGTACCTGACAGAATCTCTTTATCGTCAAGTGAAGTTTCTCCTTTTACCACTAGTTTATTTATCTAAACGCGTATTTTAGTTTCGCATGTGATCCTGCATGTCTACCTTCTAGCCACTTTTGGTATACCTTTTTCTTTCTCAGATGGGAAGAGCAGTACTCTCACTGTCTCACATTCATGTTGCAGGTGGGGTGAATGCCAATGGAGAGGGTGCATCTGTTGGGGGTTCATTGGCTCAGCAGAACCTCCCCATGGGTGGTGCAGACTGGGTGGAGCTCTTTGTTAGAGAAATGACAAATGCTTCCAATATGGATGATGCTAGGGCTCGTGCATCCAGAGCGCTTGAGGTTTTGGAGAAGTCTATTTGTGCACGTGCAACTGCAGAGGCAGCCCAGACCTACCATCAGGTAGTTACCTTTCTATTCTCTTTCCTTGTTACCCTGATTTAGAGGATAGGTGTGGCCTGGGGGAAATTGTTGAATCATCTAATCTTATGTCTATGGGTACTTGGGCGTGTTCATTTCCTTGCATTGATTGTTTTGTAGGGGTGAAATGGTGTGGACTGTGGAAAGGTAGAATTTCCCCATGAATGAGAGTTTTATGCAGAGAATATGGTAATTTTGATAGTCTAGATATGCTTGTTAGGTGAATGCCCAACTTCACATGTCAGAGATGTAGAGTATTGGCTGCAATTACTTTATGCATTCAGAATAGTCCGGTAAGATGTATCATGCCTTGTATTTTAACTTGTATGGATGATATTAATGCACGTTGGATAACCAGAACATGTTCGACAATTAATATGAGTTTTGTTGATATTACCATTTGTAGGCGTTCACTCCCTGCCTTTCCCCTTTTGTCTGCCAATAGTCCGGTACAAAGTGACATATATACCTTAATTTTAATTTTAATTTATAGAGATGGTATTAATAGGGATTGAATTAATGTGGGTTTTTCTCCCTGCCTTTCCACACTGGGTTGGGTCAGTTCGGGATTTCTTTTCCATTTCTTTTGGGAAGTAATACTAGTACTGCACTCTTGGCCTCTTGCACTCCTTTCGTGACCTTGAGGCTAGAAAGCAAGAAAGTGAGTGTGGGAGGCTAAAGTCCCTTCACGGCATTCTAATATTTGCTTGTCATGCCATAGGAGAACAATATGCTCAAGGAACAAGTGGAAGCATTGATTCACGAGAACGCGGTTCTTAAACGAGCAGTTTCTATACAACATGAGCGGCAAAAAGAGTTTGATGATAGGGGTCAGGAGTTGCATCATTTGAAGCAGATGGTATCTCAGTACCAGGAGCAGCTAAGAACTCTTGAGGTCAAGATTCCGAACCCTGAAATTTCGGGAATATTTATGCAGTTACAGAGTAATGTATATTTAGATATACAGTTCATACAGTTAAGGTTGTAAGTTTAAACAGTTTGGTAGTGTTTTTAGGAAGAATAATTCACACTGTCACAAAAAAAAAAATGAGGGGAAATGGGAAGAGGATATGAAATACAAGGAAACCGTTTATTTCCCATAGGGTAAATTGCAAGTAATGTCTTTGCCAATTCATTTTCAATCTGTTAAGTCATGTATTCATGGCTGCCCTTGGGAAACTTTACTTAAGACCATGACCATAGTCATCTTTGCTGAATCTTCATATGAATAGTATTCCTGTACCCACTGGCTATATACATTATGTCTGTATCCACAACCTCCTCCGGTCCTCCCTCACAACCAGGATTTACTTCGTTAGAAATCATCCATTAGTCTGTGGTTTTGGTAAACTTTATTGCTGATGGCATCAAAAATATATTTCAAGTCTCGTGATTACTATTTGACCGTGCATTTGTTGTCCACAGGTCAACAATTACGCTCTGACAATGCACCTCAAGCAGGCTCAGCAGAGCAACTCCATTCCGGGTCGTTTCCATCCTGATATCTTTTAAATTAGCGGCTTTAGATTACATGTTATGATGCAATTCATGGGAAACGCGGTTTTCCTCCTTATGCACTGCTAAATCAGTGGTGTTGTAATATATTATAATAAAGAGCTATTAGTTCGAATTGATTGGGAATATGTGAAGCGGCCCCTAATCGCTCATTCTCATGCCCAAAGGATAAGTTGTGGTTGGATTGCTTTTGAATCTGTCGTTTCTTGTCATTTCTGTCCGCCGCAAGATAGAATCTCGTAGTCGAGAATCATTGAGATATTTTCTGAATAATAGGAGGCACCCATACAATTGTTTTGAATGTAATCTATATTATTGTTTTGTTGTTTGTGTGTGTGGTTGTCGGTTGAATTTGGATTCCACAGAACGTGATGCTTGATGTACGCCAACTACAGATTTCATTCTATTTTGTGTTGCAGTCGCAGAATGAAATGCGGATAGAGACCGGTAATATTTCATCTCAGATGAATAATTTAATAGGTCCTAACATTGGAGTGAGTTAAAGTTCCATGGCAGGACAATTTCATTGATTATTTTCCCCCTTCATAAAGAGATCTCATCCGCAAACAGAGTTTCAGCATGTTTCAACAATAGCTATGTTGCTGTTGCTGTTTCTGGTTTTCTGCTCTATTTTTCTGGTGCTGCTGGTTCTTCCAGTTGTCTGTTGCTGCTAGTTACTGGGAGAGCTGCCTTCTTTCCTGGTGGTTTCCACATGATTAAGAAAAACTGCTTTTATTAGTGATTTTGGAGCTGCAGGGCACTGTTAGTGTGGGGGATGGTTCTAGCTTTGTGTATACTGCTATTGTTGGGGATGGTTTTGGTCCTCGTTTGGTTGGTTGCTGGCCAACTTGTTCATTTCATGTTCGGGTCAAGAGTGGTATATGATTGTCGAGGAGTTGCCAATCTACTTTGGAATGCTTCCTTCTTGTTGTGATATCTCCGTGCTCTTGGTTCTTTTAATCTTTATAAATTACAATTATTGTTCAAAGATGATAACACTACTTTGGAATGCTTCCTTCTTGTCGAGTAGTAGCTGCTCCTCCATCTCCACCGTAAGACCGATGCTTTGGGTGAGAGCTTGGTAGACCTCCAATGAATCACCTTCAGTTCTAATAACACTAGTTTCCCAAATAACATATGGAGAGTGCAAAAGGGTCATGGAGGTGCTCGAGCCGCTGCAAAAATTCCAAATATTCTAACCAATTTTAATACTATTTTCGGGTTAATGCGAAAAAGTTTTTTGGGATTGGCCCTTACAAGTGGCTAGGTGCGAAACGAATTTTTTTTTTTTTAAGGTTCATATTTGTGTGGAAAAGATCAGTTAAAATTTAATGTATCAGTATTTTTTAGTGTTTTGTATATATTAAATAGAGACAACATATACACACGCACTCTCGTCTCTATTTCAGCAAATTGCATTATGTCTTAGTAGAATTAGATATGGATCGGACCCCTGCTACGTACAAATAATGTGTACGCCACTGTTATTGATATCCTATGTCATTAGTACTAGTTAGTCATCTATGCTAGGAGTGCTCAGCGGATCAACTGATCTGTTGAAACCGGCCTAACCGAGCTGTTTGCTAACCCACCAAAGTTATGTTATGGATGTTTGCGGTTCTTAATATTCTAGTTCTGACAGATTCAGTTTGAGTTCGATCTGCCCAATAATAATTCTTTGATCCGCCCAATCCAACCAAATTGATCTAAACACACCTTACTCATGAACGGGTGTGGATGAGAAATACGACAATTCAGAACAAGGGGATCGGTTTGGGAACAAACTCGATCTGCACCGGCCAAACCGATTTGCGGACAACCCTTATCTATGCCATTACAAATCAGCCATCTCCACCATTACGAATGGATGTGAGGGTAATGAGACCTCGTTTTTACTAAATTTCTCTGTATATTGACTTGCTTTGGGGAGTGATTTTCACATCCTCAAATTGTTAATTGCACCCCTTTTTTTTGTTTTTTAGTGACATTTTCATATGTAAAAATGTCAATTAAAAGATAAAAAAATGTAATTAACATTTAGGGGTGTGAATATCAATTTCTCTTCTTTGTTTTGGTTGGGTGAGTACTGAGCAGTACTGTGTGGGCGTGTTTCTTGTTGTTTACTGTACACGATTCTGACGTAGGCGTAACAACCCTACTGCGCACTAAACAGTTACGAGCAGGCTATCATGTGGCCAAGTACCACTCAACCTAAACCCAATGTGTTGGCAAGGATGTTAGAATTTACGGGTTTACTTCCTCTTAAGATTTGATTGATGTTCAAAACTTTTTAGATGTGTTATTAACTATTTTACAGTCAATATATACTGAGCTCTGCTCGGGTTTTATTTGAACTCTACGTAAGTGAGTGATGAGATTGGCCCCTAGATATGATTAGTCGTTGTGTACGTAAATTGACCCGAACACTTGAAGTTACTCCATAAAAAAAACAAAGTAGGTACAACTGAACCCTACTCCTCCCTCCCCACCGTTTGGCCTTGTCTAAAAGGCTGGTGCACAGAAGATATACCACATATGTAGTGCCAGTGTGGTCCATCTTCCCAACTTGTTTTTGGCATGCTTCTTCACCCCACCTCTCTCTCTCTCTCTCTCTCTCTCTTACACACACACAGTGATGTCGGCATTGTATTCATCGCTCTTACTCTCTCCTAGTGAAGAGAATGTGAGATCTGAGGTGGTGGGGGAGAAAGAATTTTTGCAAGTCCTGTCATGCCTTTCCACAGCTTTCTTGAACTTCATCTCTCTTGTTCTTTGATTTCTTCATTCTCTGTCTCCCTCTTCTCTCTTGATCAAGTGATCAACTGTGGAAGTTCGAGAAAGCTGTGGGAAGACATGGCAATTCAGGGCTAGCTCCGCCGGAATTTCAGCTTGGAGTAAATTGCCATACAGATAAGGCTGAATCTTCATGCAGTACTACATATGGTATTTCTCTCAATTTTAGTGTAAGTCTGTATGCAGATTTCCAGAATTGATCTGAATTCATGGGGTTTCTCTTAGGAAAAATGATTAGTTATCGAGAATTACCATGTGGGTTTCATGTTTTTATTCCTTTTTTCTTGAATGGTTAAGTTTTGGTGCAAACCCAGTTGCGATAAATAAGAATTCCAAGATATGGTGCACAAATCTTGGAATTCGAACCCAGTTGTGATATATTTGAATTTGCAAACCCATTTGATCAGAACAAATTTTGCAAAAGGTTAATTAGCTCCTACAATTTCATCAAATTCACCAACAAAAAAATTCACCAAATTCATCTTGCCAGCTTCTTTTAAAAAGATTTTTTTTTGTGTTGAATTATGATGCGGCCATGCGGGTCTCTGAGAAAAAACCTCTTTCTCTCCCATCGCCCTAGGGTTTTCACCACCATTATGCGGTAGCGAGAGGGGAGGGCCTTACCCTTGATAATTATATTTTTATTCCTCCTCAGTGATGGAATTTTTTCACTTTCAATAACTCATCCTTGATCGGATTTTCTCTCGTGATCTCAGATCCGAGAGTTTCTTTGTTGTTATCCCTCTTTTCCTTTCTCTTGGTTTCCATTCATCACCAACCCCTCTTCCATCGTCACCAACGTGTGGTCGACGTTCATGGTTGAGGTCCTGGTTAGCATCTCAAGGTCGTCGGAGATATGTAATGTGTGGTCGTGGTCGTAGTGGTTCTACCAGTGACGACATCTAGGATGATTTGTGAAGTTATGGGGTTTTCCTTTTTTCTTTTTACTTTTTCGATTGAATTTCCATCCAAGCTTATTGTGAGGTGTTTGTTTTTGCAGGGAAAGGTTTGTCTGGTTTGGGGTATAGCCGTTGAGCTGAGTCCCCCACTTTCGTGGTTGTTTGGTTCCTATTCTAAGGACGAGTTCTTTTGTTTGATGTATTTTGATGGGAATTAATAATATTATCTGTTATCATTTTGGGGAAAATAAAATAATGATGCGGGTTTCATGCTTTTAATATTTTTCAGTTGAATTTTGTATAATTCGGTGCGATTTGCACCAAATAGGAGAAAGCAGCGGTCCTGCTGGTTTTCTTGTGGTGGTTGTGGTGTCTCCGATTAGGTCGTTACTTGATGAAAATGACTCTTGGTCACCACTGTGTTAATGATCCGTCCTTCGTTGATCTGTTTTGACATTGGCCTGCGGTCTGGGGTCATGGTTGTGGCATGGCGTGAACTCTTTGTTGTCGATGATGGGTTGCAGCGGTGGCATGGCGTGATTCTTCATCGGTGTTGGCGGTGAGGCTGAGGTCGTTAGAATCGCTGTTGTTTTGGATTTTTTTTTTTTTTACTTGTTTTGTTATTTCTATAAATTTTTGGTTTATTTCCCTTCCCCTTCCCTTCTCCGACTTGATGCACCCATTGTTATGTTTCTTCAATAAAGCTGTTGCCGTAACACACACACCAAAAAAAGGGAGAATTCTAACTCGTTGTGATATGATTTTGAATTATGATTTGGGTTTTGTACATGCATCTACGAATTTTGTATTAAATCAACAAAATTTGATTCAAATAATCCTTGAATTTATTCCAGGCATATACTCCCTCCGACTATTTTTAAGTGTGTTACTTCGTAAATTCAATTTATTAAAAAAGTATCATCATTACTCCATCCAACATCAACTTTTATCTCAACTTTACATCTCAACTTTACATGTTTCGCAACAAATTTTTCCTCAACTTTCCAATATTATCCTTAATTTTTACTCGTTAACTCTTTAACCATTGATTTTTTAAAAGAGAAAAAACATAATTATACGAACTTTTACAATCAACTTTTCAAAATACATACTTATTAAGGGACAACTCAAAATGAAAAACTCAATAATTAAAAAGGGACGGAGGGAGTATTACTTTGGTTTGCGTAAATGACTAATTAGGAGTGTTCCACAAATTGACTTATTAGCAATACGTCAATAGAACTGGCTAATTAAGTAAAATTGATGGGGTTAATGTATTGCGAGAGAGTGACCTGTTTGTATAGCGCAATAAGTCAGTTTTGAGTTTAAGTTAATTTTCTAGAACAACCCTTAAAACTATTTAGAACGGCCTCTTTTGAGTGTAAATTCACAAAATTATAACCCCTCCGCTCCTTTTTATATGTGTTCCTTTGTAAATCCAACTTATGAAAAGTATATTATCATTACACCTTTAACATCAATTTGTACCTCTAGTTTACATCTAACTTTTACCTGCGCTTTGCAAAATTATCCTCTTTTTTTACCCATTAAATCTTAACTCACTAATTTTTCATAAGAGCAAAATAATAATTGTACAAACTTTACCCATTAACTTTTCAAAATACACATTTATTAAGGGAAAACTCAAAATAGAATAATCGATTATAAAAAAAAAAAAGGGACTAATGGGGTAACACTAAAAGGTGTTTTGTATCTTCTTTTACTTTTGGTGAATAACAAGAAGTATCTTCATTTGACTGAAAGAGGATGCTTGCAATTTTATTTGGTTTTTTCCACGAAAGTGACGAAGTTTCGTTCATTGTAAATTCTGAGGGCTCAATCAAATTGGTGAAAACAGAGGTATATTTCAGGGAAGATTCCCCACCTTTCCTCAATTATTGATTGTTCCTCTTGTTTGCCCTTTTGTTTTTTCTTTTTTTTATTTTATTGAAAAACGCAATCGGTACACCACTTACATACACTAAATGCACACTCATCTAACTCTATCAAGTAAGAGTTAGTTTGGTGTGCATGCATGGTATACCCATAGCATTGGAGTATTTTTTATTGTGTTATGATCACTTTGACCTCTACTATGTGGAAAAGGAGACTTTATGTAGATGTACTATTACGGTAGTATTACCAACTCTCTCTCTCTCCAAAATATGAGTAAATCAGTAGTCCTCGAGCACAGCCACGTAATGCCTCATATCATTATTACTTATAACACAAAACATCCATGTATAGTTCATACATTTTGTTGTAGATCCTACAACAATGTACAGTGTTAGAGTGTTTCAGAGCACCATGTGACCAATGGCGGACGCAGGATTGTAAATTTCACCAAATTTGCTGAGACCACTCTGCAATAATCTTACAAAAATAATCTAGCAGTATGCTAAAAATATAACGAAAATTAGGGGGGGGTGCAGGGGCCAAACACTCCCCTTGTTTGCCCCCGCACGTGACCGTGCTCTTGGAGTATTGAATAATTAGACCCAAACCACCTAAATTTTTTCTTACTTTTTTTAAGCTCCCCTCCACCCACCAAACCCTTGAAGACTTGAAGTTAACCACTTACATTCATTTATTATCTGGGTAGTTGAATTGATTAGAAAATTCATAAATTTGAATAGTAAAGCAAATCTGTCAATGTTATTTCTAACCTGTCTAATTGATGATCTACACAATGATTGGCTGCTAGTGTCAGCCTGCTAAATTGTCACTAAGACTATTTTTTTGCAAAGTGTATTTTTACTGATAAAAATGCAAATTAAAACTACATTGTTACCAATCAAATAATAGTTTTAGTGATAGCTCGATCAATCGACTGATTATAGATTTTTCTTTTCTGAAATGCTTTTAGATTAAATTGTTGCATATTATTCATGTCCTTGTAAATGTTTCTGTCACTGCCTACGTTTCACTTCTACTTGGGTCAGATGTTAATTGCGACTCCGAATTCACATTTTTATTCCAAAAATGCTAGAGCCACACATTTTCAATCACACACAACCACACATCCTCTCAAATATGGTGGAGCCCACCCCATGTGAGATCTACAGTGGGCCCCACCACATGTGAGAGGGTGTGTGGTTGTGTGGTTGAAAGTGTGTGGTTCTATCACTATTCTTTTTATTCAGTCCCACGTACAAATGAGGAGTGTGCATATGGGGTACAGACCAGCTTGGAATGTACTTGTGAGTCTCACATGAATTTTTAATGAAATGGGGGATTTTCGGATTAACTATATTTTATGTGGATTGAGCTAATTCTGCGTGGGGCTATTCGGAAAATTCTTTCAAGATGAATGAATAGCTCGGATCATTTGTGTCAGATCCACAAATAGGTCCGCAGCCGGTTTGCACCCCATTTGTACATACATCATCTATACCTATGGATTTACTGATTTATTTTGCAACTCTACATGGATTTTTAATTACTTTATTAAGGATTTTTTTAATAACAATTACATCATTCCCAAACATTGGGGTCATTATAAATTATGTTTGGTCGTTACCTTCAACATTTCAGAAATAGTCGAGGTGCGCTCAAGATTACCTGAACATCTGATTATCAACAGTATAGTTAAAAAATAAAAATAACAATTACATCATTTGAATAATCAATCATGTAAGCAAGAACTTAAATCCTTTCTTTCTTTGAAAACCAAATTAATGTTGCTTAACTTTGTTTTCAACTTTTTTCTGCTACCATTCTGCTCTAATAACACTTGATTTTGGGGAGGAAAAAAAACAATACTTGATTCTAAATTCGGGCTGATGGACAAGCATTGACAATTCTTTTATAAGTCTGATTCTCCTAGATGGGGTTAGTAGAGGCGTTCTCCCCTAAAGGATAAAAAAAAAACTTCTAGTATTATATAAAAAAAATTACCCCTATATAATAAAATTTCTAACTTCGTCCCAGCATCTACCATTTTATCTCTGGCTACAGAACAAATTTATCTACAAACAAATGTGCTCAGAGATTCTCCTTGAGAGGGTTTACAGGTTTCTGATCTACTAGAGATAAGTCTCTCTGACACACACACAACTCTGGACACATATGATCAAAAATTCTTTAAATTTTCCACAATATTAGGGACCATATCCTCAATTGTGTCCCCCCTTGATGTTAGGTAGGAAAAGTTTTGGCTGTTGCAACTTTATTGCTAACAGTACAGACCATCAGCTACAATGGAACATTATGCAACTGATTTGGTAAAATTCATTTTGAACGGTAGAATGGGTAGATTAATCCATGGCCCCACATGGGTGTCCCCAAAAATTTCTCATCATTCTTTCATATCTACTAAAAGTACTGCCCCCATTGTACATTTTTGTTTTTGTAGAGAAGAGTGTCAACGAGACTAATTTCTTCGGCTTATCTCACAGTTTTTTTCACGTATTTGTGTGAGGTGCTCAGGTGGCACAAAGGATAAATCGCCGTTGATGGGAAAATGTTGAGTTAACTACTATTTCTTTGTATAAATGTACCCTATGTCCAAAAATCATTGATTTTCGACCATTAAAATGAGAATGAGAAAAAATGATTACAATTTGGGATTAGGGTCCTAAAAATTACTAACATTATATTTTGACTTGCAATATCATAAAAAATAACACTTTACTTTCGCTCTCTCTTTTATATGTCCATCACTATCGCAACTATTCAAAATCTAGAGATATATTAGATTGATGTTAAGACAACTTTTTTGAATGGAGATTTAGAGAAAGAAATCTTCATGGAACAGCTTGGGGTTTTTTTTTTTTTTTTTTTGCGACTGGACAAGAAGGAAAAATCTGTTGCTTGTAAGATCTTTGTATGGTCTAACACAAGCACTGAAACAATAGACAAAAACATTAAAAAAAAAATGACGCGATGGACAGATTTCTATTCAATTGGTATAAATTTTTCTATAAGATAACACTAACTTAAAGCGATTTAATGAAATACTATGTATTTTATACACCCCAACAAAAATGTGTAAGTAGCACTACCCTATTCACGAAGAGCAACACTGACCTACATTTCTTCATTCAATATGGAAACATGCCATGCATTCATTACTGTTTGGTTCTTTTATTTATTTGCAAATGGAAAATAATTGTGTGCGAACGTGTCAGAGAGAGTTTCAATCTCCTCACTGAAATTAACTTTGGAAAATCCAAATCTAATTAGGTGATTGTGTTTTTAATGGTTCAATTATCTCAATTAAGAGGATTTTTCTTTCAAAGTGAAGAAATGCAAAGCAATATACTTAGGAAATTAAAGAACAACAAAGAAACAAGATGCTTCGATTGATAAATCAAAGGTAAACTTACTTTGAAATTGTCTTTAACTTCAAATACAAGGTGACAAGAACTTCGAACAGATGATTGTTACAAGAACAACCGAGATTAATCCTAACTACTTCCTAATCTACTTCATAATCTACTTTGAACTGAGTTCGAAATCCTAAACTAGTTGCCAATGAACAAACCAAGCATTATTTGTTTGATAGCAGTTTGTTGAAGATTTGTCCGGGGTTTTCACTCCTCAATTTCTTCTATTTATAGATGTTGTTTGTTAGTTGAATTTCCCGCTCAATGAATTTGAACTTGACTTGCTTCAAACTCCATCTTTTGCACTTTGAATTGACAGTTTATTTCCTCTCCTTCACGTCTGAATTTGAATTATTTTAATCTTCTTCCAAAAGTTTTAATTTGAATATACACGGTTGTTTAAACTAACCCAAATGATTACATTTTAAGGAGATAACTGTCTGTCAAGATATACTCCACGTGTTCTAACTGCCAATTGCCTTGTTTCATAAGTTTACACATGAAGTTCATGCATTTAGCAGTTAAAATCATGGCTTCGAAGCAAAATTTTATATCAATAATAACTCGTAACTGCCAATAACTACCTTTTAAATTGAGAAACAATAAGACATCGTATTTACTTAACTTTATTCTATTAATCCAATGTATCTACATTGACAGATATTTGTCAATGTTTGGCATACTTAGTTACGTGTCAATCGACTATTAGATTAGTTAATTTTATATGTAAACAATTACCAATAGTTGTTTGATCCATTTAGCTCTCTCTCTCTCTCTCTCTCTCTCTCTCTCTCTCTCTCTCTCTCGTCTTGTACCAAAAATCTACAAGCACCTCTCTCCCTTGTCTTGTACCAAAAATCTACAAGCACCAAGGTGTCTAAGTCCTCAACCTTTTGGAGCTATGATAACCAAAAGTGAAACCATCATAAAAACAGAAAAAGAATACTTGACTTGGATGAGGGTAGTAAGGTAATATAATAAATAAATAAAAAATCATCATCATAAAAACAGAAAAAGAATACTTGACTTGGATGAGGGTAGTAAGGTGATAAAATAAAAATGTAATCCCTAAACGATCCCATATGTTTAACTTTACGCCTACAATGCTAAGGCAAATCAAAAGCTTTGACCCACCAAAGCTAAGCAGATATATAAAAGTAACAATCGTAATTTTGGGGATATGTAGCACTAAAAAATCATTAGGCATATGAATATGCAGAAGTGTGGTTCTTCCATTGATAGACATGATTATAGAGAATGGCAACAAATCTTCCAGCTAACATCACTAAGTAGGATACGCCGGTTGGTTGCAATCGGGTGTTTTCAGATCATTGTAAGAGATGAATACAAGATCTCGATCATCGTTTCAGGCTAAATTGACTGACTAAGGCCGTGTTCCACTAACATGGTTTTTTGGTTTCTCACGTTTTTCGAAACAAGTTATTCTCCTCTCAACTAAAAAAGTCAAAAAAATCAAGTTAGTAGAACAAGTCCTAATTCAGAAAAACTATTTTAGAATCCTAGAAATGCAAGCTAGTTAGTCTTATGACAAGTTTGTGAGTGCTTGATAAGTGTGGTGAGGGACAAGAAGACAAAGAAAGGGGATAAGAGTAAAGTAGAAATGGGCCAATGGCAAGTTATGGCAGTGGTTGATAAACAAGGTGAGTGTTTTTTTTTTCATTCAATATACATTAGTGGGAGTTAGCGGGAAAGTTAGTGAAGAAGAAGTCAGGAGGCCTAGATTTATATATCCATATTTAAACCGCCGAAGCAGCCTGTCGAGGTTGGGCCCCGATCTCCTATTGAGAGAATCAGGACATAACCGCTAGGCTACAAACCCTTAGTTTAGGTGAGTGTTAATTCAGGGCATAATGGTGATGTCTTGAATGTTGCATACGATTGTGTTTGTTTTGCTATGTAGTCTATATATGCATTGTCTTTTGTGTAGTAAAATGTGTGGCAATTGAAAAAGAAACGAGAAAGAGATGGGAGAGAGGACACTACGTGAGAGTGAATCGGTATGAGAAATGTGAGTGAGTGTATGTGAGAGTTGTGTCTTTGTATTTTATGAAAGGTTAATAAAAAAAATATTAGTGTTTTTTGTTCCAATTGAAGGAAGAACAAGTGCCTTACCACTATCGTTGCGTTTTTTTTAGGATACAAAAACCGTCAGTTGCACAAAGTTGTTAGACTTCTAGGCTGTTTCTCTCTCGATGATGAAGCTTATCCCCCATCGTCTCCCTGGCCGACCTTGACCCCTGTTATTTTGAGGTCATAGCTAGAATTCAAAGTTTGCCTCGATTTGGTACCGCTCTCGCGGCCTGCACCAAAACATTCTCTTTTTTTCCATTAAAAACAACCACCCAATATTGGCAATTAAGATGCCAATTTTTTGCATTGTAATGTCCATGTGAATCGTTCAGTTTGTAGAGCTCACCATACAATGCATCTGCAGATCCTAGTTTGGGTGTGTAAACAGAAATACCCGCAGTAATATCTAAGCAGGACTCATTCCATCATTGAATAGAATGCCTCGATTTATAAGAATCTTTCTTTTGGTAACAAATCACTATGGTAGGAGAAATTTACCACGGTAAGGAAATAACATAAAGATGAGCCAGCGAAAATAACTGATGTTGACAACACCAGCAGTGCTGTTGGATTTAAACATAAAGGTCTCACAAAAGGCTATAAATTAGGTGGAAAAGTAATACATTTGTATAAACATTACCCAATTTGTGATTGACATCATGTGATGAATTATTGTCATGGGACAACGATATATAGTGTAAATGGAACATTAATTTATGTGTTGGACAGAGGGGCCATGATTTGAGGCACTTAGTGTCCTAAGATCTTACAATATCTACGTATGCATCACAGAGAAGTTTTGTTCTTTGTATCACAAAGAATAGACAAGAATACATTGGGATCTTATGTCAATGCATCAACACCAGAGCTAGGTCAACTTTTTATACTACATGATTTGTTTTTACCCTATTGGAGAAAATACCTTATTAATTTCTTGGTTGTAAAAAAACTTCATCGGTAGGTGTCTCGAAAAATATGGGACGAGCCTGGATATTTTACTATGTATCCATAGAAACTATCGGGTTGGACGTCATGCTCATACTAAAGGCTACAATCACTAGTTGTCTCGCCTTGTAACAAAAAAGTCATCCCAAGGTTATTTTACACAGAACTTCAGGTTCTTTTGTCGTAACAAGATAAGTTGTTTTTGGAGTACCGTCACATAGTATGTTAATTACGTCAACAACCAGACACTTGACTGGAGTGGCTATGTCATGTATTCCTGGCATCCGATCCTGTGCCAATGGCTGAACCAAACTTACTTGGTTGAATTGGAGCTCTTGACCACATTTATGTTTGTTCTAATTCTCAGAAAAGAACATTGACCTAACCTCTCATTTTCCAATTATGATGGCTCTTATAAACTTGTAAAAATAAGTTGGTGGCCTTGGGGCTTTATATACGCCAAAACCTTGTGGTCCATTTATAATTCAATGATAGAGTTACATAGTACCCCATTAATCACTCACAGTACTTTACTTTGTTTTTTTCTTGATAGCTCGGTGTGTTCGGTTCAATTTACACACACTTCAACAAATTTATGAAAGACCAATCTCACAGTCCACCACCAGCAAGAGTGTTGGTTAGAGCCTGGAAAATTACAAATGGACGGATACTTATTCTACTTTGTCCATTAATGATGTAAAGAAAAACTCTTATTTTCATCAAATCAGGGTTTGCTACATAGATTTCAATAGCATTGCTCTTGGCGGCGACACAAGATTGAAATTTGGCAGAGGCCTGAACCACATGTATTTCTACATATACTATAACAAAAGCTATATTGTATAAGTACATATTGTCACTTGGTAAGTTTAACAGAGAAATGGAATTGTGTGCATAAAAGAAATCGTCTTTCATTTTCACACGAGAAATTATAAATGGTTGATAACATGAAATTACATATGTACGGAAATTTAAAGAATTTTATAGACCCAAAGAACCTGCAGGGCCAATCACATAAAACCTTTTTCAGATTAACCTTAAAAATTGGAACTATTAGTACGATTATTTAGAATTGTACAGGGCCAGACACCCCGTTATGTCCGCCATTGATTGCTCTCGTAAATGTACATCATCACCTCTGCTGGCATCCTATCTTTGAGTTCTTTGTAGGTATCCATGTTCATATGAAGATTACATGCCGCAAAGGAACCTACAAATGGTTTATGCAAATACCTTATAGGTACGGTGACTTCAAAAAGAAAAAGAAAGACAAGAGAATCTAACCCTATGTACAAAGAATGTTAAATTCCTTCAGAAATCAAATATCCCATTCAATGTATCCTTACATTCACGAAAAGGGACCAAATTCATATCATGCTAATTAAAAAAAAAAAAAAAAAAAGAGAAACACACAAGATCAATTGTCAAAAATCAAACGAATGTTAGTGTAAAGGACAAAAATTCTAGTCAGATTGGTGTACGGTATCTCCAAAGTAAGTATTTCAAATGTTGTGGTAAGTATTCCAAATAACGTGACAAAACAGCAAAACACATTAAAACAATATTGTTTTATGCGAAATTACTCCGGTTTTAGTGCCCGGTTTTCATTATCTAAACTACTTACCTACCACATCATTTGGAATATTTATTTTTGAGATATCATAAACCAAAACCATTTTAGCGTGTCATAGAAAAACTCCAGAAAATAGCCACAAAGAAAAGAAGAACACACCTCTCCATTTTATCTATTGAGCAACTACCTCAAGGGGGCATTAAATTACAGATCAGGAGATATAACATAGTAGGAGTACATACCATGCAAACAGCAGTAATGAATCCGATCCCGAATTTCCTTCTGACCCTATCCGTATCTTCCCACAGCTTTATTGAACTGTAACTTCTCGATCGATACGGAATTTTCACCGGAGAGATGTTGTAACGGATCGGATTCAGTTCAAGAAAGCTGTGGAAGAATACGGAGAGGGTCATATGTTGAATAACAAAATAACTGGAGGACTAGTTTGATGAGATCTTTTTTATAAATCAAACCACCAAACTGTGATAATAGGGTTTTCAGAGGTAGGCAGTTGTAGAGAGAGAATTTGTAGAGAGGAAGAGATGTAGGTTTTTTGGAAGGGGGAGAGAGAGTATTTATAGCAGAATTTAGGGGGTTTTCTTTTGGCCGCCAATCCCCAGAAGAATATTGGGGGGCTAGTAAGAAAAAAAGAACTGAAACCACCGTACCCTATTAAAAAGCTTGACTCTGTTTGGTCTATAAATTATTGTATCCGGAATTATTGTATCCGGGCTCAGGGCATCGCCACATGGTGACAAATATTCATTTGTGTGTGGTGTATAATTAAAGATGTTAGGCATTATGTGACGATATCTCAAGACTATGGAATAATTTCTCCTATAAGAAATGTGTAGAATAATGACATACAATTGTGAAATCATTGAGATACATGCGGCTGAGATGCTGCTATCTTCTCGGTCGTGGGGTGTCGCCACATAGTGCCTAACATCTACTCGTATTACAAAAATGTGTGATGGAAAAATATATTAGGCATTGCATGTCGATGTCCCAATGCCATGGAATAATTTTTAAGACACTACACGTGACGGTACCCAAAGACGTGAAATAATTTTTCTAGATGTACAATAAAAATTTTCAACACACTCACATCGTGTGAGAATCTCATACACAATTGAGTGTTTCGAAGACTTTTGTTGCTCCTCCATCATTTTTGTTTCTAGATAGGCCCCGTCTACAGTGTTGAAATTCCCTCGCCACCACGCGCCCTGATGCATGCTATCATCCTTTTTTAACTGACGTCATTTGTGGGTAATTTGTCCGTAAGACAACGAGTCCATAACTTGTTGAATGAGTCAACCAGCGAATTTTTCAAGTTTCAATTTATTTTATTACACACTATTAGAAATAAAGACAACAAAATAAAACAATAATATCCAAACGAGAAAAATATAAAATGTAATCAAAAGGTCCAAAACAATAAAAGGATATAAATTCAGTGAGAGTTTATTTAAATTTATCGGATATGTCTCAGAATCAAATTTAACGTTCTTAGAATTCTTTGTTGTCTTAGGAAGATTTCATGTAGTAACTTGAAAATTTTAAGCTTCAAAAGTTTAATGAATATATCAGTAGTAGCTTTGCTTGGGATGGACTTACAAATCAAGATTAAATATTTTTTTAGTATTTTTGTTATGTTCGAACTTGAGTAGTCCTTGTCAAAAAAAAAAACTCTGAGTAGTCTAGTTCTTTTATTAGCCTTATTTAGAACATTGTATATACGAATTAATTTTTGGAGGAGAATGAATTAGTGGAATAATGGTTGAGTGAGATCAAGATAAATATTACAGATAATGGAAGGATTATCTCTTATCATTTAGTAAAGAGAAAAGATAATTCAGATAATAAAGTACTAATCGTTCGACTAACCTACAAGGTATGACACCACCTTTAGCTCATTTTTATTTTTATTTTTGGTGCAAAAAATAATAAAGGCATTTACATGAAGAAAATGTAAAACAATTATAGTTATTAAAGTGAATTGCATTGATTTTGGACTTCATTTCCAAATTATTAATTTATATTTGGTGTTGTACTTTGTTGAGCAACATTTTCTACTAACTCACATGTTTTTGTACATTTTCGTGGAGACTTAATTTACTGAAGTGAAATTGAGTTATATCTTCTTCTTTTTTCTTTTTCTTTTTTTGCCATTTGTGATTCTTAATCTATTATTACGTGAGGGAGGGAATCGCGTGCTTCGATCCCTTAGATGCGATATAGAGGCGTTCAAAAAGCTTTACCTACAATGGAAATTTAGTCACCACTTTCGAAATTGAATTATATCTTAAAAATGTAAAAATTTGATCCATTTTTTAAAACTATAGCAATATATTGAACCCGCCCAAATCAATAGAGAGCTCCAAAAATAAAGTGAAATGAATTAATTAAGCTTAAAAAGAATGGGAAATGAGGGGGTAATGGTATCACATGGAGGCATGTGAGGGTGAGACCCACCGTGGGAAAGTGGAAAATTGACATCCACCGTCACTTTTCCCGGAGAGAGGTCGACTTGTCGGGGATATATAGTGGTGGTGGTGGCGGCATAGCCAGGTAATCGTACAGTAGCTCTTTCAATTTTCGCTTTCGTTTTCGCTTTCAATTCTTTCAATTTTCGTACTCACAAATTTTACTAATAATTTGAGATATCTCCAAAATATGTTTCTACGTTCCCACTTGCAATCGCGCACACTTAAGTGCCTACGGATCATGCAGTGGTGGTATCGGACATTTCTTTTCTATCTTTTCTTTTCTAACTCTTCTCACTCAACTCGATTCCGATCCCTCTGCCATCTCCACTCTTTACTCATATTTACAAGGAAAGGTATTATTTAGGATGAATTAATTCAATGGACTATCATATAAATCTAAACGTTATTTAAGTAAAAACTGAATTACGATAAACATGTAATTTTGAGGACATAAAATAGCTATCTAAATTTTGAATAAAGGTTTAAGTATCGTTAATTTGACCAAAACTGAATTCGGTATATATTATGCAAACCCTAAGCATCATAAAATCAGCTTTCATTCACTCTACTTGATTCAAGTGCGAATTCTATTGTTTCCGGTCATCTTCTCCAACGTCACTTTTTGCCAAAATCCTTATTCCAAACTTAAATCTACGGAGGAGAGGTAGAACAACTTTTATCCACTACCTCTAAGCATATTATAATCCATGTATGTTGTTTTTATGTTTAGAAATGAAAGGAATCGAACTCATGCATAAAACCGAGCAAAGTTGTAGCTTTATTTTGTTTTCAAAGCGTCAGACGATCCCACATCAAGTATATATTGAAAAGAAAATTAGATATATAAGGAAACTCGAACAGCTAGGTTGTGTTCGATTGGGCTCTCAGGAACCTAGTTTTCAAAAACTAGTTTTCTAAAAAGTGACCCATGGTGGGTCCCTCCAACCTCTAACCCCATAAAATAAAAATTATAATAATAGTGGTCATTGATAACCTGGTCTTGAGAACAGTGATGGGTGAGAGAGGAAATGACACATCATGGGTTAGGTAAACAGTAACTATATTCAGCTTACAAAAAAAGGGCAAAAAACTATTTTTTAAAACCAAACAAGGATGGGTTTTCAAAATCCAGTCTCAAAAAATCCAAACGAATATAACCCTACTGTACAACTTGAGATTAACCTTTTGTCCTTAGTTTTGGGGAAAACAAAATTGGAAAAAAAAAAAATGCGTTTCCAAAAAAGGGATACCAAGTTCTTTGTTGAGTTGGTTGACCTTTGCTTCTATTAATGGACCAGGCCTTTTTATTGGTCCGTATTCCCAAGATTGAAATTAAACACAAATCATTGGGCTAAAATGGCCCCATTATGTAGGCCCCATCCAGGCACCATTACCTATCAAATGGGCTACGCATACCGGAAAAAAATCCCCACCAAAAGGTGGGCTCCGGTCCGTCCATCACGACGATTCATACAACTCCCAAATCTACACGTAAGCAACTTCATATTGGACCCCAAAGGAAAGTCCAATCCAATGTGGTTTATCTTCACCCCACGGTACCTTATCTCGACCCCAAATCTGAAAAAAGGGTCCAATTACGTTCTCTCGGGTTGAAGCCCAATTCTCTCTCTCCTCGCCGGCGTAGGCGAAACCCTAGATCCCCCCCACTTGGAGAGGCGCTCAACGTCGTTCTCCGATCGTTATCTGCTTCTGGGTCTCTGTTTAATCAAGTACGTACCATATTTTGCGACAAAGTTTTGATTTTTATTGGGTTCTTTTCGGGGGGCAAGTATTATTGGGTTAAGTATTGAGTCCTCGTCTTCTGATTTGATTTTTGTTTCTGGGTTTCTCTTCTGTATATGAGAATGACGGATTTGGGACAAGTCTCATGCTTTATGGGGCAACGGCAGATTTCTTTGTTTGATCTTAGTAGTAGTTTGGGGTTTTGATTTTGTTTGGGCTTTTCTTTCTGTTGATTTTCTGGAGCCCAAAATTGATGGAACCCTAGATCTGTATGTTCTTTTTGTTTGCAAGTGTTTTTTAGCCCATCGATGGAGGAAATACCCGTTTTACCCCCAACCCATATTTGAGGCTTATTGGGCTTTTGTTAGACAAAGTGGGTTATGCCTATTTGTAGCCGAGGTTATTTATGGAAGCTTGATCTGTTGTTCTTGTATATTCTTGACAACACTATAAAATCTCGGTCAGAGATGATTGCTCTCTTCTTGTTCTTATTTTCTTATTCATGGGTCTATGTTTTCGACTTATGATGGACTTGGACCTAGGCCAAGTGGGCCCTGCTTTTGGGTTTATGAACTTCGGATACCTCGTTACTTGTTGAGGTTTACAAGGATGTCTGACAGTAGCGTACGACACTTAGGATCATTCTATGTTGCATGTTCCAGTTTTAGATAGAGAGAGTAGAGAGTTGATTGGCGGAGGGTTAATAATTTAATATAGCATCTGGGTTTGTTTAGGGATAAGTTGAAAAATTAAAATATGAGAATAACTTAAGGTTCAATTTGTTACTGGTTAATGTCCTAAGATGTTTATCTATCCATTATAATGGTTTAATGGAACGGCGATGCAAATGGGTCTGAGCATCAAAACCCAATATGTGAGACTTACATGGCAACCTTTAAATTTTATTACTAGCAACATGGTAAAGACAAATCACTAATCCCATTTAAGCCTTGTCAATTTGGTTTGTTCGCCCCATGTCGGGGGCATTATGGTTTGAATTGTTGTACTTATGGCATTTGATCTTCTGGAGACTGGAGTCAACTGCAAATGAAATTGAGCGTTATGAGTGATTGAAGTTTAGGATGTGGAAAATGCTGAAGCTGAATTCTTCTTGTTTGGGAAACCATAGGATCTTAAGCACTCCTCAACATGTATCCAGGATATAGGTGTCGTAGTTACTACCAACTCGACCTTAGTTGTTTCCCAATTCCCATGTACCCACCAAATGAACCACGACCACCAGAGAACTTTTATTACCATGCTGAAGTTATTTAGTTGAATTTTTCTTGTGGAAGGTGGACAGTTTCACAGCCCTCTGCTTCCTTAGTCGCTATAATATTTGTTGTGAGTTGAATTTTACATCTCACTGAGGCATGAATACTTGGTTCGATCATATTAAATTATCCATGACTTTTTATATAAAAAAATTTGTCGTGTGTGTCCCGTTTGTAAGCTGCTTGGCTTGAAGTTTCTTCTCCCCTTTTCAAGTCTTCTTTCACATGGTACCATGGGTGGTTTTGTTGGGGTTTTTTTTTTCCCTGCTTCCTGAAAAGCAATGCTTTTTTTGTGGGTTCTGTTTTGAACCTTCTGATTCTCCTATTTTGGTTAGGTTACTATAGTACCACTTATTTTTTTCGGTGTCGGCTAAATCTCAATCTCCTTTCAGAACTGGCTTTGCTGCCTGACATCACGTATCATCAGAAGATGGAAACGCCTACTGAGAACAATGTACTAGCCACTATTGAAACACCAGCCATTATGGAAACACAAACCTTTGTTGAAACACCGCCAAACAAACGGAGGAAAAAGAAGTCTGTAGTGTGGGAACACTTCTATATCGAAAATATGGGTGATGGATGCCGAAGGGCATGCTGTAAGATATGTAAGCAGTCATTTGCATACAGCACTGGTTCTAAAGTAGCAGGTACAAGCCACCTCAAACGGCACATTGCCAAGGGGACTTGCCCGGTAGTACTTCGAAACCAGGAAAGGGATCCACTATCTCCATACAGTGCACCCTCAAAGATGGGCGGAACCGATCCACCAAAAAGGAGGTACAGAACTGCTTCCTCATCAGGTTACTTTGGATTTGATCCGGACCGCTCCCGCCACGAGATTGCTCAAATGATCATCATGCATGATTACCCGCTTCACATGGTTGAACATCCTGGTTTTATTGCTTTCGTCAAGAATCTTCAGCCGCGGTTCGATATGGTGAGTTTCAACACCATCCAAGGGGATTGTGTTGCCACGTACCTTAGGGAAAAGCAAAGCCTTCAGAAGGTGATTGAAGCAATCCCTGGACGGATTTGCCTTACGCTTGACTTGTGGACTTCTAATCAATCCATTGGCTATGTGTTTCTTATTGGACATTATATTGATCAAGATTGGAAGTTACACCGGAAAATTCTAAATGTTGTGATGGAACCATATCCTGAGTCAGATTCTGCTTTTGGACATGCTGTTTCTGCTTGCCTTTCTGATTGGAATATGGAGGGCAGGTTATTTTCTCTCACTTTAAACCAAACCTTGAGTGAAGCTGGGCTTGAAAATCTTAGAGCTTTACTTTCTATCAAGAACCCACTAATGCTCGGTGGCCAGTTGTTGGTTGGTAATTGCCTTGCGCGTACTTTAAGCAGCATGGCCCAAGAAGCATTAACGGTAGCTCATGAAACTGTCAAGAAAATAAGGGATGCCGTGAAGCATGTGAAAACGTCAGAATCGTACGAGGAGAGATTTCTAGAGCTTAAGCAACAACTTCAAGTACCTAGCACAAAGAGCCTTACTCTTGACAACCGTAATCAGTGGAACACAACTTATGAAATGTTGGTGGCTGCTTCTGAGATGAAGGAAGTGTTTTCTTGCTTGGATACCTCTGATCCCGATTATAAGGAACCTCCATCTATGGGAGTATGGAAGCAAGTAGAAACCCTCTGCGTATACTTAAAACTCCTTCATGACACAGCTACTGTTTTAACAGCTCCGGTTATCCAAACGACAAACTTGTTTTTCCACGAAGCATGGAAAATTCAATTGGAGTTGTCGCGTGGCATTTCAAGTGAGGATCCCTTCGTTAGTAACCTCACTAAGCCAATGCAAGAAAAGTTCGACAAGTATTGGAAAGATTGCTGTTTAGTATTAGCTATTGCTGTGGTTATGGACCCCAGGTTCAAGATGAAGCTTGTTGAATTTAGTCTCACGAAAATCTACGGCGATGATGCTGCCAATTATGTCAAGATCGTCGATGAGGGAATCCACGAGCTCTTTCTTGAATACCTGTCTCTTCCTCTGCCTCTGACCCCGACTTTTATGGAAGAATCGAATGGCATAAACATTAGCCCTGAGGATGCCAACGGAGGAACGTTTCTATCGAGCGATGAACTTGGGCTTACAGATTTCGACATGTATATAATGGAGACGGCAAGTCACCAGTCAAGGTCGGAGTTGGATCAATATCTGGAGGAGTCTCTGCTGCCCCGCGTCCATGAGTTTGATGTTTTAGGATGGTGGAAACTAAACAAGACGAAGTACCCGACTCTGTCAAAGATGGCTCGTGATATTTTGACAATTCCGGTCTGTACCCTTGGTGGAGACTCGGTGTTTGACACGTCGAGGAAAGAGATGGACAGCTATAGGTGTTCTCTCCAACCGGAGACTTTGGAAGCTCTCATATGTGCCAAGGATTGGCTCAAGCGCGAACCGGTGGAAACTTCAAAATCGCTTGTGAAAGTAGAATTCCCAATTTAGTGGTTTTCGATTCTCAGCAGTTTTTTGTTTTTGTTTTTTTGGCCTTGTTAATGGTAGGTTGCGGTGTTAGTCATTTCTAGACTTGTAATTCATCATCTTTTAACCTTGTGCTTATTAGGTGCTAGATTTCTGGTTACTTGTTACAGTGAGAACATTTGCCATGCAGGAGCGTTGTAGTAATTTCCATCATAAGATGTGGTTTGGAACCTTGATCATGTTTATTCTCTGTTGTGGGGTTTTCATTATTCCATAATGCGTAATACTAAATTCTAGTATAAAACGTACTGTATGTTAATAGAGTGAAATATTGGCATTTTTTTTCAATGTCTATAAAGGAAAGAAGGCTATCATGTGGATAATTAATATTGTAAGCAATATCAAGGGTATCGCGGTCAATTGTACACCCAAAGTCTAAATTTAGTAATCTGATTATAATACAAAATATTTTTAAGATGCATAATCTATCTTTCATACGTTAATTAAACAATTTTACTCCAACCCAAACCCAAAAAAGTCCCGATAGATTTCCATTTTCTTTTTTGTTCTTTTTATCTCTTTTGTTTGATAGTTAGAATGTTTGAACTAACTTATGCGCACTTTTAACTAATCTTTTTTTTATCCGATTAATGGCGGACTGTCAAGGCCGTGATTTAGTACTTTTCAAGAACTTTCTTATTTATGACATGACCCCAATAATTATAATACGAAGAACAAAACCACTAACTGTTTACATATAAAATTAACAAATTCAATAATTAATTGACACGTAACTAAGTATGTCAAACATTAGCAAAAATCTGTCAATGAAGATGCATTGGATCAATGAAATCGAGTTGAGTAAGTACGATGTCGTATTGTTTCTCAATTTTAAAAGGCAGTTATTGGCAGTTACGAGTTATTCCTCAAACTTCGAAGCCACGATTGTAACTGCTAAAAACATGAACTCCACGGGTAAACTTGTGTAACAAGGCAATTAGCAGTTATAACACGTGGAGAACATCTCGAAAGACAGTTACTTCACGTGTAATCATTTGAGTAAGTTTGAGCAATCGTGCAGATTCAAACTAAAGCTTTTGGAAGAGGATTAAAGGGAGTCAAATTAGTCAAAATGGAGGGAAAAAACTGTCAATTCAAAGTGCAAATATAGAGTTAAAAGCAAGCCAATTTCAAATTCATTGAGCGGGAAGTTCAAACTACAAGCAGCGTCTATAAATAGAAGAAATTGAAAAGTGATACGCCCGAATAAATCTTCAACAAACAACTATCAAACAAATTATGCTTGGTCTGTTCATTGACAAGTAGTTTTAGGATTTCGAACTCAGTTCGAAGTGGTGTAAGAAGTAGATTAGGAAATAGTTAGGATTAATTTCGGTTGTTATTGTAACAATCATTTGTTTGAAGTTCTCAATACCTTGTATTTGATGTTTAAGACAATTTCGAAGTAAGTTTACCTTTGATTTGTTAATCGAAGTATTTTGTTTCTTTGTTTATTCTTTAATTTTCTAAGTATATTAATTTGTATTTCTTCATTTTTGAAAGAAAAAATCTTCTTAATTGTGGTAATTGAACTATTAAAATACAATCGTCTGATTATATTTAGTTTATTCCAAAGTTAATAAAAATTGAAACTCTTTCTAACACGCTCACACTCGATTATTTTGTTATAAAGAATAAAAAAATCACTAACACTAACCAATAATCAAACGTGCCAGAGTAACCGGGGCTAGAGTTCCGTCATTCGGACGAGTCAGATACCTTTCAGTGTTGTACGGATAGATTAGCACTCTGCTGCAAAAGGGTCTCGGTGTTTTCGAATTCCCATACACCTTCAAATTCGCGTGGATAATGAGAGGCACATTCTTCAAACCATCCGTGTAGAATTAGGGTTTTTTTATACAGTATCTACCTCTCGGTTGGTGTTCGTTTCTCCTCATCAGTAATCAAAAACTGATGATGGGTTCGAACGACGGTGTCCTGTCCGTAGCAGCCGCCGCGAAGGACGCAAGTGTCGCCTTTCATTCGGACAAGTTTGCGGAGTGCATCGATGTGTTGAACCAGCTCTTCCGGAGGAAAAACGACGATCCGAAGGTGTTGTCAGTTTCATACTGATTGTTTCGGAAATTGATAAAAGTTTCTGATAAATGTCGGATCTCGTTATTTGTTTTGAATTTTGAATTGTGTTTGCAGGTTCTTCACAATATGGCTATTGCGAGGTCATTTCAAGATGGTTGCTCGGATCCCAAGAAGTTACTTGAACTACTTAATAATGTCGAGGTATGTTTCGGTATGGCGGCTATTGCTAATGGGTTGTTTAGGTGCCAATTATTTTTTAGATTCTGATTATGAATTTTAAAGTATAGATTTTTGTGTTATAAAGAGGATCTATAAAGTGTTTGGATGATAGGTGCAAACTCGATTTTGCAAAAGAATTTTACGAGTGAAGGTATTTTCAGGATCGAAAAAGCTCCTTCATTGATGATTTTCGGATTCTGCATTCTCCAGCTTCTTTTGGATAATGCATTTCGACAGAATTCATTCCATAATCAGCAGACAAGCACTTAAAATCAAAAATGAAAAATGTAAAAATATGAGGCTACCAAAGTAACCAAACAGTCTATTTGTAGTTGGAAATGATGTCTTTGACTCTTTGTTACCTGTAGTAATTAGTGACGTGTTTCTACATTCTAAAAGGAGACTAAGTAGTTTTGTGTGTATGGCTACTTAATAAAAAATCAGAGGCAAGGATAAATGTACAGCCAATAGATATGCATGAGTGGGGAAGTAGGGAAAGATTAAAGAAGGTGTTGTGGAAGTTGAAGAAAGGGAGATAGAATGAGATTAAAGAGGTTATAGATGGGAGAAGCCAAAGTTAGACTTAGTAGAGAAGGGCTTATGTGTAATGCAAGCACAACATCAGGCGTAACACATTAGTCTGTCATTGATGCAATGGTGCACTGCTGATTAAAAATGTTCAGTTTGTAAATGAGACGGAGTACTAAGCAGGCTACTAAAGTACCTTATTATACGAGATCATTTAGAGTTTTACAAAGTTTCAAGGTCTAAATGCCACTTAATGACTTGTTGGAGTTTTTTCCAAGAACGTCTTCTTTTTTAGTTTCTTGAAATTTGAACATAATCTGTTGTTTTGCGACCAAGTTGGTTCTATTGCTTCTTGGATGTGTTTCTTGGTTGTTTTAAGTGAACCGGACTAACAATTTTGTGCTTTTTTTTAGTAATGACCTGTTAATTGTGCTTTATTCATCTCATTTATTAACTAGACAGTAGACTCTAGTACAATCTTAAGCTTAATTAAATTTGAACATTCTCACAAGGGGCAACTGGAATGTTTGTGTTTTTTTTTAGTAATCACCTGTTAATTGTGCTTTATTCATCCCATTTATTAACTAGACAGCAGACTCTAGTACAATCTTAAGCTTAATTAAATTTGAACATTCTCACGAGAGAAGGGGCAACTGTAATGTTAGTTTTATTTTACACTTTATTCATCCCATTTATTAACTAGACAGCAGACTCTAGTACAACCTTAAGCTCAATTAAATTTGAACATTCTCACAAGAAAAGGGGCAACTGTAATGTTAGTTCTGTTTTACTCTTATGCTAAAAAACTCAGAGTTTAATCAGCCATTGTCCCGAAGGGAAAAATATGTTACTAATGTTTGAGTGATGATACTCCAATGTTGATTTTTTAATTCGACCCTCCTGCCCAAGAGCCAGATCCTTTTCCCTCGGCCTTTGCTTTGATGATCCAGAATGGCTTCTGGATTTAAGTTATTTCTCAAGTTTTCATACTGATGTTCTGATGTTCATGGAGGTTGAATGAATGCGCTGTGTTTAGGAGCTATAAAATATGTGTGCCACTTACTTTTGGCTCCTTTCTGTTGTTGTGTTAAGTTCTTGGATGCTATTATATAAGGTTTTTAATCTTGGCCATTAGTTCTCACAATCTGTTTTACTTTTTTTATCCTGTTTTAGAAAAGAAGTACTGAGCTTTCTCGTGCATCTGCGGAGCATGAAGACACTGCCAGTAGTGTTGGCAACAAAGCTGCTTTAGGATCTAAAGGAACTAATGGTGTGGCGCAACATTCATCTTGTGCTAATGGTTCACATATTGGCTACGGCGACAAACCAGATACTTCTGTGACAACAATAAATATAGTATGTTCTTTTGATGTTGCACATAAATATGTTATTGATTGCGAGTACTTAGGTGCCTTGGTTTTAAACTGTTGATTTTGTTTTTCTTTTCTATATTTATGGGTTATCTATGGTTGATATTAGTTTCAAAATGCTTTTACCCAGGCAATTATCTGGTTTCATCTTCATGAATATGCAAAGGCGTATTCTGTTCTGGATTCTTTATATCAGAAGATTGGGCGAATAGATGAGGTATGATGGACTTTTCATTGTAACAGGTTTGCTATGGTAACTTAACTGCCCAATCCAAATGAAACCAACCTTCAAATCAACAAAGAGGAAGAAGAAAATAATGCTATAACATCATGCTCATTCATCTCGCTAATGAGATGTCGGTTATTATTTATTTGCAGTGGACAACTCTCCGTATCTGCCTTCTGTTCCTGGACGTTGCATTGGCTTCTGATGATCCTTGGAAGTTTTTTGTAAGTTCAACTTCTAGGAGTTTGGCCAATTGTCTATCCATATTGTCTGATAAGCCACAAGTATGCTGTATCATGATATTTTCATGCATTTTTTCTGATGATTCCAGCGGCATTAGTTTGGGTATAATGTTTATTGGTTGCATGGCCCGAAATTTATGCGTTCTTATTTAGTTTCCATTTGTTATTTGCAGCTCTGATACCAATACAATTTTGTTGTGATTCCTTTTTGTCCAGGATGTACTTAATTATTTGGAGAAGGCTTGTTGTGTTAGTGACACAACCAGTCAAATTAGATCTTCCAACTTAGAGGGAAAATCTTCTTCACTTCCAATCCATTCAACTGCCGCAGATGCTTCTAATTCTGATTCAGTTGCCAGTTCAAATGCCTCAGAAAGTACTTTATCTAGAACTTTATTGGGGGAGAATCTTGAAACCCTGATTTCAAATATTGACATGAGTGGACAGAATCTAGCAAGACCGGCCAGCCTCCTATCTTCTGACGATCTTTTGCCGGCCGCATCAGATCACCCCATTTCGACGAGTGATCTGAGACTGAAGTTGCAACTTTACAAGGTTCGACTTCTTCTCCTTACTAAAAACCTCAAGGCAGCTAAGCGTGAAGTTAAGATGGTTATGGCTATGAATGTAGCACATGGGAAAGATTCTTCCATGGCTCTGCTATTGAAATCCCAACTGGAGTACCATCAGGGGAACTACCCTAAGGCCATCAAACTATTGATGGCATCAAGTAATCAGACAGAAATGGGGATTTCAAGCATTTACAATAATAATATGGGCTGCATCTATTACAGACTTGGAAAATACCACACGTCCAGTATATTCTTTTCCAAGGCCTTGATCAATTGTTCATCTCTCCGGAAGGAAAACCGTAAAATGCTTTCAACTTTCTCACAAGACAAATCTCTTGAAATAATATACAACTGTGGTTTGCAGTACTTGGCTTGTGGGAAACCTATACTTGCTGCTCGTTGTTTCCACAAGGCCAGTTTAATTTTCAGCAGACGGCCTTTGTTGTGGCTCCGAATTGCTGAATGCTGTCTAATGGCAGTAGAGAAAGGACTTGTGAAATCCAGTTCAGCCCAATCCAATAGATCAGAAGTTAAAGTTCATGTTATCGGAAATGGAAAATGGAGACAGCTTGCTATAGAGGCTGGGAGTTCCGGTAATAGGCGCATGGATTTTCTTGGGAAGGACAATAGGTTTTTGGGTGATGATAAAGAACCTAATCTCTCGTTCCCTTTTGCCCGACAGTGTCTGTTCAATGGCCTGTACTTGTTGAACTGTTTAGATTCAAAGTATGCGAGTTCCGTATCCCCTTGTAGTTCCACCTCAGAGGAAAACGGACAAAATAATTCTGATAACAAGAGTTCATCAGTTATTGATTCCAAGGGATCTCATCGCTCAAATGCAAATGTGGATTCTAAAGAACAGAAGGGTGGAAGTGCTCCTAAAGCCACCTTACA